>CM060855.1:14203437-15403437 GCA_030737835.1 Acorus gramineus | reverse complement strand
GGGACAAGGAGGAATAAATATCTCTTCTATTTCTTTTTGTTTACTTGGGAGCACTGTTCCTTTGTATCATTTCCTTTACTGTAACCTTTTGGTCTAATGTCATTTCGATTAATACAATCGGGGTAGCCTTGATCTACCAGTTTTGAAAAAAATAAATAAAAATTATACCTATTATTAAAAAATTGATAAATGTGTTGTTAATAAAAAAAATTTAAGAGTGTGAATGTTTTTTTTAAATGATCATAAACTATAATATCCATAAATCCTTTTACCTCAGCTTCCATCCACTAAATTTTTTAGAACATTTTTTTTATACTTATTATAGGTTAAAAACCATAATATCCTGGTAAAATTTTACCAAACATGTCCCATACATTGTATATAATCCAACATGGATGGATACGGTGGAAATCATTAATGAACACAACAATTCACTCTTTTGTCAGTACCGATTTGTCTATACGAGGTTATATTAAGACTTCCTCGACGAAAACAAAGAGACTGTAAAAACAAATTATATATATATAAAAAAATCCAAAGTACAGCAATGACCGCCAACCGTTCGAAACCCCCACCACCATCATTTCATCTCCCCCAAAATCACACACAAATGAAAAGAAAAGCGAAACCCTAATTTTTCATTTTCAATTCGACTCTTTAGGGTTTCGCCCCTCCAATTCCCCCCTCCCTCCTTTTCAATTTGAGAGGAGGGGGAAGAACTTTCGATCCTCCATCCCCAATTCACAGAATTTGATGTTTTTGGACCTCCGATGGACTCCGAATTCCCTCCGCTGCCGCCTGCGCCTCCTCCGAATCAGTGCACCCGCAACTGCTGTTGCTCCCCGCCCCGTCAAACGGACCGTTCGGTGAAGCGGAAGCTCGATGAGGACGCCCTCCGGTTCCACCAGCCACCGTCGGTCGCGCGAGTCGAGGCGGAGGACGAGGTCTCCGCCCTCCGCGAGGCGGTGACGAGGCAGCAGCAGACGATTCAGGACCTGTACGCGGAGCTCGACGAGGAGAGGTCCGCCGCGTCGACTGCCGCGAACGAGGCCATGTCGATGATCCTCCGCCTGCAGAGGGAGAAGGCCGAGGCGCTGATGGACGCCCGGCAGTTCAGGCGGTACGCGGAGGAAAAGATGGCACACGATCAGCAGGAGCTCCTCGCGTTGGAGGACCTGCTCTACAAGAGGGAGCAGGCGATCCACTCCCTGAGCTGCGAAATCCAGGCCTACAAGCACCGTATGATGAGCTTCGGCGTCACGGAAATCGAGGCGGAGGGCGGGTTGTTCGACGACGATGACGACCCTTTCGACTACCCGCCCCTGAAGTGCGATCCGGAAGAGGCGGCGGCGGGGGCGGCCGTCCCGGATCTCGAGAAGTACCCGTTCGGGGAGACGCCGCAGGACCGGGAGGAGTTGCGGGACCTCGAGCTTCGGATTTACGAGCTCGAGAGGTCGCCGAGCTTCGTCATGGAGAAGGGGGTCGTCGGGCAGTCGCCGAAGCACGACCGGAAGTTCTCCATGGAGAGCTTGAAAGGCGAGGATTGTGGAACAGATAGTGGGGATGAGGAGGCGAGCAGCGTCGATAGGGTTTGTACTGTGGATTTGGTGGAGGAGCCATTGAAGCCGGCGATGGTGGTGTGTGAGGAGGAGGCGGTTAGAGGGGAGGGTGGAGGTGGTGGGGTGGGGGAGGAGGAAATCAAGAAGCTTTATATGAGGCTTCAGGCGCTGGAGGCGGATAGGGAGTCGATGAAGCAGGTGATTGTCTCGATGCGGACAGATAAGGCACAGCTGATACTCCTGAGGGAGATTGCACAGCAGTTGTGTAGGGACATGCCGGAGAAACAACGGGTCGTGAAGAGGCCATCACGGGTGGGAGGATTCTCGCTAGTGGCACTATTTAAGGTATATTTACTTTTCCGGCTCTGTTTAGGAAATTTTTTGGAAGCCTGTGTGGTTGTTTATCCAGATTTTACCGTGCCATTAGAGGGGTGGACATATGTATAGATATAGAGTGCTGTTACTTACACATGGTCATTTATACAGTTCTTCATGTGGTGTTTTTGTTTTCCCTAACATGAGTCATTTTTTGTTTTTTACGTGAAGGAGTACATACCATTCATTGAAACATTTTTACTTATTATAAAGGTACATTCTTCATTACAAGAAGTGTACTTCTTAAGAGAAATCAAAATGTGTGAGGACTGTAGAAAGGGTTGGATATGATACTGTCCCTAACATTATTCATAGGTGTATGGTGATGAGCATGACCCGTTTGGCATGTTAGCTTACAGTTGATGCCATAACAATGCATGCGGTTGTCTGTTGTTACCTTGCTGGGAAAAGAATTCTGAATAGGTTTTGTCTTTTTCTGCTTATGTTTGTAGTAAATCTCGACATATATAATATGGCAGAGGACATAAATTAGTTCAAGGCATTTTTTTTACCCCTGTTTTTTTTTAGGTTCCTGTTAATGTTCATCTTTCCAAAACACTGTAAGTTGGTGTTGCATTATTTTAGGGTCCATTGACTAACAGTCAATGAACATCCCAATGTGGTGTTCCAATTTGCCCCTTGCTCTGGTACAATGTCAAAATAACCTTGTAAACTATGAAGTTTCGGGGTACATTGCTACTCATAGGCACACACTATTTAGTTTCAGCTCATCATTGTCTGCCACTGTGTTGTCAGCTTTACAATCACCTCTGATGGGTCTGGCATGGTCTCTGTGGGCTGCTACCTTCGTGCGACCAGCCCTTGAAGTTTTTCTCCTGGTGACAATGGTGAAATGATTTTCTGGAATAAAATAGGAGGAATGAGTGGTCAAATGAGGAAGAAGCTAGGGCAAGCAAGACACAAATTGAATGCTACATCAGGATTTTCATTGACTGTTAGTCAAAGTACCCAGAAATAATGTTACACTAACTTTGGATTTGTTTGGGATGGAGAGCATTGCCAGTGACCTAAAAAAATGCAAGGGTAAAAAAATATGAGAAATTAATTTCCCCTTTGGAATTTGTACTATTCTTTGTGCGGCAAGTGCTTTTAGAATATTTTGATTCATTTCTGCAGTTTTTGTGATAATTGATGAGATTGTAATCATGTCATTTCCATTATCTTCTATCTTACAATTGTAGTTTCCATGACTGACAAATTTTACTTGCCCTGATGGTTTTTTGTTATAAGTCAGCTCATTTTCTTTTCTTTTGTATTTGTACCAGTGGATTGGTTCTTTTATACTCTGGAGAAAGAAATCACAGAGAAGCAAGTAAGCAATTGTGTTGGAAGCCCATCGAAAAGACTTATTTTTATTACATGTTGTCTCATACTTATACATTTGTCCTAAATAATAACGTCAGATATATGTTTGGAACATCGAACAACAATGTTGGACTGCTGCTGCTTTTGGAGAGGTCTCCACGTGTGAAGCAGTGGAGGTGTATTACAAGAAGGCAAGGGTGACTGTTTATTTTTAATCTGCTGTTTGAGAAAGATCTTTTGAAATTTGCTTTCTCTTTTTGTAACACACTGCACTGATGGTGGTCTCTATGTTGTGCATCAAAATGCATTCTTTTATGGAGTTCGTGTGGCTTTGTAATTTAAGGCTTGATTTTTTCAGCGTGATATGCTTTGTAACATCTTGCATGTAGCGTGGATTTGTGTAGGCGCGTGGTACTTTGCACTTTAGAAAGTGACTTGAAGCATGCTTCCTCGTGTATAGTAATGTTTTCTCCTGAACAAGATGGTTTGTTATTTCATTCCTATCAATTAGTGAAAAACATTAATGCAAAGGAGAGTGAGCACATTCTCATTTTTTACCCCTATTTTTCATGAAATTCAATCTGAACATTATTACTATGACTGGCACCACAGATGCAATTTAGGATCATGTATCTTACGTTTTACATGTTTGCTATAGGAAACAAAAAATCTCTAGGCCTATTGCAATTTTTGACATGTGAAATGCTTTACCACCTGTTCACATGAAGCTCATTTTCTTTCATGTCGCACATTTCTTGTGGAGTAAGCTTAAAGACTAGTTTCCACTTTTATCAAACAGTTATTGTTTTTACCCCATTCCGGGGCCTCTACATTAATTGAGGTGATAATGGATAGATGTGAGATGACATTTTTTTTTTATATAAAAAAAGACAAGATAACATGTTAAAGCAGAGGATTAGTGGGGGCTTAAAATGTTGGGCCAAGTATGATGGTATTGTAGATGAAGGTGCTTAAAATGTGGGTAAACTGAAAGGTTCTTAAATTTCCACCAGATAAGAGATGAAAAATTCTTTTTTTTCAAGAATATGTGATTGAAACTTTAGGTTCATTAGGTTCTGAGGCATACAACTACTTGGTGTCTGGTAGGAGGATATTTGACGAAGACATCATTCTCATCATTGGAGCATGTGAATTTTGATCCTGTAGTAAGTTTCATAATTTTATGCCACTATAAGATGCTGGAAGAAAGTGGCATTTGGTACGGATCGTTGTTTGAGCCTAATCAGTGTTTTTTCTTTTTATGTATTCCTTTTGCTTCTTTTTGGCGGTTGACCTTCTATGCCAATAATTAATATTTTCTTTGTAAGGGTTTGCTTTGGAGGGACTTGAGAAATTTTTTTATTCTACCTATTCTCTGGTGGTATTTCTTTACCACAATGGACTAAATGTTGAATGCAAGGGCATGACAGTTTAACCCCTGCACCTTTTTTTGATGCTGGAAATTCAGTCCCCTTCTTGCTGGTTTGCTTTAACCTGTTTTTTTTTTCCAATTTATTTTGAAATGTGTGTCCATGTTTATGTAGTTCCTCAGGAGTTGTCAGATGGTTTGGTTCAACAGATTATTAGAAATTTGTAACTGGATGTCTTTACTTTGGAAGCATTTCTGTATCATAAGAAACTGAGAGGCCTCATTTCCATTTTGAATGTGTACAATAACTCACCCTTTTTAATTATGCTGGAAATTATTTACAGACTTCGTACTTGTCATGAAATTAGGCATCTTGGCTTTCCCTTAAGGGAAGGTTGTGAATGTTTTGGCTTCTATCATGGGTTGAGGAGGACTTTTTGCTTCTACAAGTTCTGGTCCCCTTTTTGCAGATTTGGTGTTTTTCTTTGCGGGTGGTGGGACAGTTTTGTGCAGGTGCTAATGATTTTTTGTCAGGTAATACAAACACTTATTTGATGTATTTGAATAACATATTTAGTTGCTTTTTTTGGTTATCCAACTCCAGTGTGCAATTGTGCATAATTGATATTCATAGTTCAAAATCCAATTCAAGTACATAAGTTCTCAAATTCAGATTCCAGAAGCTGTAGGACCTAGTTTCAGAATCCAAATGCTTTAATCTTTATCTGGAGTAATATTCCTGCCTGCATTTCAGGATATGGAGAAGCTTAAATTCATGATGTTTTTTGTATTTAATGTTTTGCGATTGTTCTTACTGTAATTGCCAACTTGCATTAATTATATTGAGAATCTACCTTTGTTGGAAGGCAATTCTTGTGCAGTTGTGGTAAATTATTGCATAGCAGGTCTCAGTTACTTTTCGAAGCTATTGGATTTTTGGGCATGTACAACAACCCGTATTATTCAGATAACAGGATAATCTCACATTTGGTTGAGTTAGAACTTTATGTTCTCAATTTTTTTTTTGGTGGGCAATTGTTTTTTTATTTTTAATTAAATTTGGTTGAATATCATTCTTGGTGAAGAGTGGGAACCTCTACAACCTGCCAGGAGGTCAGTGTTTTGTTCTCATATAATACTATTACACGTGGTTTTTAAGTCAGGGAATTGATTAATCTGGTCTTCATTTGCTGCGTGGGATGATGATGATATGTTGATGCTCTTTGTTTTGGTTCATAAAATTGCATAAAAGCTCCTTGCATTGCCATGTTAATATTATCCCAAAATATGGTGTTCATCAGCTGCATTTCTATGTTATGACAAAGTATCCAATATGTACAAGCTCTGTTTTGTATTCTGGGTAACTATTTTATGGATTGCCAGTGTTTGGTGGGAGAGGTGGCCATGTTTTCACTCTAGGTCTGTAATTGCTGCTTGTATACTACTCTAACAATCTTTTTAGGTGGGTGGAAGGTTGTTCACTTTGGATTGAATTGAATATGTAATAGTTCAATCAGGATTTCTTTTCACTTGTACAGCTACCTCAGCAGGTCATTTTCCAGGAAAACATACTGTGGTCTTTTAATCTACCAAATGCATTTTGCATAAAATTTCTTGCCGATTAACTTATTAAGGATTAGTTGCACGTCCCCTCGCCTGGCGAGGTGGAAGGGATGCACACGTCCTTCATGGACGACCCAGGTTCAATCCCGGTATGTATACCCCTCTCGTGGGGAGTTTTCAATTGTTCTCTGGGCTTTGTGTCCTGTGTGTACTTGCCTTGTCCGGCCTTGTTTATCAATTTTTTTATATATTTTTATTGAGGATTAGTTTGGTAAAGGGAAAAGATTTCGAACATAAATATTCTAATTTTAGGCCTGGTTTGACATTGGGATAAGGGGTTGAAATAATGAAATAATTGAGTTAAATCACATGTTATCCTATATGACATAATAAAAAAAGGGTAAAGCATGGATAATTGTCTGTATTTTAAAAGAAAAGTGGAGATATTTTGTTTTAGGTAAAAGATGGAATAGACCTTATCTCCATCTTTTAACCTCATTTTGTAAAACATGGACAACATTTATAACTGTTATTCCAAAAAAAAAAAAAAAAAAAAAACTTCATAAAACCAAAATCGATAATATTAATGCCCCTTTAATAGAAAGGGTAGGCTTGTTATTTTTAAATTTTTTTTGAAGTTATTCTATATTTTATATCATGTGATTCAAATGCAAAGTTAAGGATGAGAACACAAAAAAATGGGGATAACAAAATGTGTTACCAAATGTAAATATGAATAAAAATAATGGTATTTTTATCCTCATAAATTATATTAACTTATTCTAAATATTTATTCATTTATCAAATTAGGCATCAGAGAATAAAAAATATATTGTTGTCTTTATTCATATTTCTAAATTGAGTAAAAAATAAGGGATAAATTTCACTCTAACCCTAAGTCCAAAAAATCTTAATTTTTGCTTTTAAATCAAGACAAAGGTCAACATTTTATCCCATCAATTTTATAAATAAAAACAGGAATTCGGGGAAATTGATTTCCGCTCATTTATTTCACTATTTATTTTATTGTCAAACTAGTTTTATGTAATGTTTTAAAAAATCCATTTTAGGCTCCTATTAATTCCCCACTTAGGCCTAATTCCCTGCTTAGACCTAGGCGGTCTTAACCCACAACGCTTAACCGCTTTTTTAATTAATTCTTAGTTGGCTAATAAGTTATTAAGTTGTCTTATATATATATATTTTATACCTTTAATTAAGTTTTTTTTATGATATTTCAATTATGCTTATATTATTAATTTTGTTTTGACGTTACTTTGTTATTATTTTGTAGTTTAAAATTAATATATATATATATATATATATAATATTTATATGTAGATGTATTATTCTACTAAATGAATGATTAATCCTCGATTAATCCCCGCCTCACCGATTAATCTATAGTCCCTGCTCAATCGCCTGACTAACTCCTAGCTCTTTTTACAACATTTTTATGATAATCCCTTTTATAGTTCACATGCAATCTCATAATGAGATGAATACAAGCACGTAGTTTTTCATTTTTTCCACAAGTGAGTTCATATAAATGATTGGAGTATGTATTTCATTTTTATGAACGTATAGTTTTAATCACTGTAGGATAAACCTGTTAATTATCCAAAAAATATCTGTATCAAATCCAACTTCATATCCAAAATTTTTAAAATTATCCGATATGCGAAAATGCATATTCGTATCCGTAATATTTTGGAACAGATACGGATATGATGATCTGATCCGAAAACTATGTGTATGTGAAATAATATCATATTATTATTTATTATATAATATATTTATATTTGAGTATTAGTATGAGGTTTTTTTTTTACCTTAAACATGTAGTGTTTTGTGTTTGCTTATGATTTTATATGTTATACTAAAACCATTATCCCATATGCCAAATTAAGTAATTATTGAATTTTTTTTTACATGTTTCAGATGTTAGATTTATGATTTTTATTCTTGGATATTGAATTTTAGAATATTTGAATCATATTTGTATCCAGTTATTTTCGGATATTTCAGATAATTATCCAAATCAAAATATTATTCATACTCAAGTGTGTTTGGATGTGGCTTTGAGAATTGTTTTTTTCTTAAGAGCTGAGTTTAAAACTGAGTTTGCAGGAAGCTATCTCTTTATAGTTATGAAAAAACGAGCTTTTGAACATTTATTTATAAAAATGTGTTTGTAACTTTTAATTAAGCTATTCTTTTTTCTTTTTTCTTTTTCTGTTCGCAGATGGGTTTTGAGAAATCAACTTCTTGCAAACCCATAACCTTCTTAAACCAACATCCAAACGCCTCCTAAATTCGTGTGATGTATGCAATATTTATAAGCCCCTATTTGGATAGAGAATTAAGTTATCATGAAATTTATGACTATTCTAGTAAAAATAAGGATGAAATGATTTTTTATTTGGTTGTGTTTTGAATTATTCTCGTTGAAAAACGTAATAATAGTGTTTTTGTTATTTGGATGAAATGTGAATAATGATTTATAAAAGGTAAAGAAATGATGACAATTGATTTATAAGATCTGATAATGGTTGATTTGACAGTGGACCCACGTATTTTTTTGGGTTGAATAACCTAGAATAACTTAATTTCAGGGGTTGACTGGAATCCATATACTATTTTATGTCAGTTAATTCTGACATAAAATTTTTCATTTATTCCAACCTTCCAAATACTCATTTTGAGGCTATTATGACTGATTCTCACTTGTTCTGTGTCCTATTCTCAAATCAAATGGGGGATAAGAGATTTGCTTTGGGGGGGGGGGGGGGGGGGGGGCGCAACATGGGGAAAGAGAGAAAAGGGGAGAGAAGGAAAGAGAGAGGGGAGGGTGGCAAGAGACGGAAAGGGTGACAAGTGCAAGAAGTGACGGGCAGATGAGATGGCGAAGGAACGCGACATGCGGATGATGGAGAGGCCGAAGAGGGAGAGGGGGGGGGGGGGAGAGAGAAAGAAAGAGAGATGAAGAGAGAGGTTGGAGAGGGGCAAGGGGGAGGAATTGGCCTTCTCCCTCCGCCGCCCTCTCCCGATAGTCAGCCCTTCGTTTTCCCTCCCTGACCTCTCTCTTTTTCTTTCCCTCATTCCTCCCCATCTTCGGCATCCTTTGCTCACCACAGTCCTATCCGCCTGCTTTCACTCTCGAACCCACCCCCCCTCCATCTCTTCCCCTCCTCTATTGTCCCCACCAACCAAAAATGATATTTTTGGGTTGGTAGGCATAAAGATATCAGTGGTGAGCTCTTCACTAATGGAAATAAAAATTTAATTAGTGGGATTATTCATTCCTATTTAATATATTAAATTTCATTTTAGTCATTTATCACATTTATATTCATTTGGAAGTCTCTCGTTAACACATATTTTTCAAATAAAAGATATTCTTGAAAATTTAAAAATAAAATTTAAAAATAAGAATGAATAAATTGTTATTCCATTTATAATTTATTTTAAATTTTGGTTATACTAAGATCTCATTTGATTGGTGATAATTCTTTTTTTCTTTGAAAAATGGTAGTCATTTTCAATTTTCAGAAAATTAAAATAGAACATGTTGAATAAGGGTGAGAGAGTGATAGAGGAAAATATAAAGCAAAACAAAAACTTGCACATAAAGTGTCTAGCCTCGTGGCCCGCCACCTCAAAGGAAAAGATAGAAAGGCTTCTATCCAAACCCCGGGAGATAACTCCGCTACATTGTGATTTGGAACACGCGCGTGATCACTAATTTGGATGTTAGAAACCCGGCAAACGCACATGCCTCAATTCTTGATGCTTTGCAACGGCACCTCTCACAAGTTCTCGAAATAAAATGATGATCCTTCGAAAATCAACACATTTTTCGTCCTCCAAATTGCTCAAGTGCCTGCTGGAATAACTAAAAGCCAAATCAATCCTGCTTTGCTCCTATCATTCCTCGGTTTCATGCGATGATTGATTGGTGGTATTTCATAGTAGATTTTGATCAACCCTGTAGGAATGATGAAAGTGTCAAAATTCAATGGTGGTGGTGCAGAATGGAATTGTGCGCATCATCAATAGTGTATGTGTGCTAAAAAAAAAGCGGAAATTTTCTCTTCCACCATTCAAAAATCTAGTGTTTATTTGTGCCAAACAATAAAGGAAAATTTTTTTTCATCATTTTTTCTTTCCTATGTTGTCTTATTAGAAAAACCAAAAAAATTTAGATGAGAATTTGAGATAAAGTGATGTAAAATTTTTCGACCACATAACACAATCACCATGAAAGTTTATTAAAAGAAAATTTTCTTATAATTTATCATTTTTTTTTATACTCAAATTCTATCACTTTCTTTCACTTTTTCAATCAAATTTGCATCAAATTTGTGCACACAGCCATGAACACACCCAAAAGACTCTGAGAATCTAATTTATTAAACATATTTTTAATGATATGTTGTTTTTTTAAATTTTTTTATTTATTAATAAATAAATATTTTCTGGCGTTCCTAAAAACACATCATCAGTCTCCTGAAACTTTACTTTTCATGAACCCCATTAATGGTAGCCCGTCTGGAATCCTGCCACGTGTCCCAAATGACCCTCAAGTCCTCAACTGCCCATCCCATATCATGTGAACAGACCCCTACCATCCGGAGAGAGAGAGAGAGAGATGGCGACCCTTCTAGGCCAGCTTTTATTCCCGCCACCGCCGTCGGCGATCGTCGCCGCCATGTCGGCGATCAGCTTGGTGTCCCTGGCGAATGCCGGCGCGTCCGAGTTGAGGGGGAGGCACCTCCAGTATTCCAAGTTCTGGGACTCGCAGCCAAACAAGGTCGGGATAAAGATATCCAGCCGGGCTGGGATGTTCGCCCTCTACGCGCCAGCCGCCATCGCCGGTCTCGTCTCCTTCGGTTTTCCGGCCGTCGCGGCGTCTCCGAGGGGTTGGTTGCTCAGTCTGGCTCTCAGCGTTCACTTCTTGAAGAGGGTCTTTGAGGTAATTTTTTGTTCATTACTTGCAAAATCTTGAAATTATGGTTAATGAGGTTCATATTTTATAGGACCCTGTTACAATTGGTTGTTTTTAGAGTCTAAAATGCATTCTTATGTGTCTCATTAGCCCTTTTTACTCTGCGTTCTATAAATGATATTATTCAATTCATAAGGTATATGATTTTTATGAAAATGAAAATATGTGTGACATTTTTTTTATTGAGAAAAATCGATGTAGTTTGATGAAAACTTATGAAAATAAAAAAAAGTCTCTGTAAAATTAGTAAATCCTTCATGTCTCTGTTTTATTAGACAATATTTATTTTAGTTCATATTGTAAACCGAAACTAATTAGATGTGTGGTTAACCTTAACCATGCATGATAAGTTATTGTTATACCCTTTTAAAATTTACTTTTTTTTCTTGAAAAAAATCGATAGAGCTCATTGAAAACTTATGAAAATTGAAAAAAGTCCATGTGATTATCTAAAAGTATATATTGATTTATTTAAATTTTATTAAACAAATTATAGTTTTTTTTTATCAAGGTCTTATGCTTTTTGTTGCTAGTTGTTTTGAGTTGAAAATGTATTATGGAATTTTGATGTGATTTTTAAATGGTTTTCTTTGATTTTATAATGGAGTTGATGAAGCTGTAATTTTTTTTTGTTCAATCTTTGTGATGAGATTGATGATGTAAAAATGTTGAAAAAAGACTCGATCTTTTAGATCAAATGAGGTTCAATGGTTATTTTTTTACAGTTGAGGATGACATCTCAGGAGATGGGGATGTTGAAAATGACGGGGATATTTTTGTCTTGTAAAATGACTAAATCTGATTCTATAAAATTTGTAGAGAATGAATCGGATTTTAGTAAGTTTCTAGGGACTTATTTTGATATAATTTTGATCGGGGGACTAAATTTGTTAACCATATACATTTTATAGGAATCTAGGGTGATTTCTAATTTTGCAGGGGCTTTTTGTGATTTTAAGAAGATTTCAGGAAGTTAAGAAAATTTTTTCCTTTTTAATTTTATAACATATGTTGGCGAGGGAGGGGTTCAATGAGCTTGTTACACGCAGTTCGCATGGACAATTCATATATCTCCATAGACATCTAACAAGGCATATACCTCATTCGATGAGTTATATACTTCTTTAACAATTTTTCATATTTTCAGTCCAATGGTGCATGCAATACATGATGGATGTATATAATTTATTCTTAAAAGTATGTGCATCAGTAAATGATGTTTACTATTTTTTAATAATTAAAACATGTGTAGATTGCATGCACATTGTTGTTATCATTTTTCGTTTTTATATGTTTTAAAATCCATGTTTTTGCATGAATATTATTCTTATTGATTTGATGTACATGTTAATTGGACGCTGAAGTCAATCAAGATAGCGATTAATCATCTCCTAAACTTGAAAATTGTGATTCTTTTTTTTTTGTGTGTATATTTGGTGGGGGGGGGGGGGGTGTTGAGCAAATCTTATTATACTAGGAGTAACTGGAACAGTCAAACCCAAGATTCTTAAGCGAGCCAGTAAGGTTATCTAATCCACTTTCTAATTATATAGCATGAACACATGCTTAGCACTGCATTGGTGACTCAAAAAGATCTAGATTAAACAAAATTTAGGGGCCAGTTCTAGCATTCATTTAGTAGACCACAACCTTCCCTTCCATGCATCCATCCCAATCCCTAGGTTGGAGTTCTAGCTACAGAATGAGTGATCAAGTGCCATTCAGATTCTCGTATGCAATGTTAGTTTTTGTTGACCGTAAGATTGGTAGTTTTGATTTACGAGGAGGCAAATTCCATGCCTTAATCTTCCACTGACAGATCTACACCCTCCTTGAGTTAACCCATCATTTTATACTGAGTTTAGACCCATTGCAGTAAGCTCCTTCTCGATGTCCAACCGACAACTCCATGAATTCCATATCTAGTTAGAGTTTATAACTGAAATGATCAATTTGAATCATCAATGTTATTTTAAACGCATAACTGCCTACAGTATAACAAGTATATGTCTGCCTGCCCACGCTTGATAATGCTGTCAGGACTATATACATTGTTCTGTTTTCAACTTCTCTTTTTGCTTCCAACCTAAACCATATCAATTCTGAAATGAGAGTTCCTCAAATGAAAAACAGGTGGATGAGTATTTTCAATCCAATGGGCATGCACGCTGATGGTTCCCTCTTTTACTCTGAGGTTGCAAGGATGAATAGAATTATTTGAAACATTGACCATCCAATTCTGAAATCTTAAGTAAACTACACTGGCATCCAATATCATTCTTTTAGATTATCTACTTCATCCCTGGCAGTTTGATTTTTTGCTAAAAGTATAAAATGTACTAGCAATCCATCATGAGCATTTACTATGTAGAATCATATATGGTTGGTGTTTTTTGTTTTCATCTTAGTGGAATTACAACTTCAAGATGACCAAAGATGGTTAAATCATTGATCAGGTTGCCATCTACATTTGTAATTTTTTTTATTGCTTTTTTTTTTTGTTGGTTAAATCTTCTTCAATTCTCTCCTAGGTAAGACTTGAATCTAGGACTCTCGGTGTAGTGGTGTACTTGAGCGAACCTGCTAAAGGGTGGCATGGTGAAACAATCTGAATGCACATTTGTAAATCTTGTTTGACACATTTTGTTATAGGTACTCTTTGTGCACCAATACAGTGGAGCGATGATCCTTGACTCGGTCATTCCAATCTCTCTCAGCTATTTCTTAAGCACTGTGACCGCAATCTATGCACAATATCTAACCCAAGGCCTGCCCGAACCTGAGGTGGATCTAAAGTATGCGGGCATCACTCTATTCTTACTTGGAATCAGTGGAAACTTCTATCATCACCTCATCCTTTCAAAGCTCAGAAACAAGGATGATAAGGGATACAAAATCCCAAAAGGTGGTCTCTTTGGGCTTGTGATTTGCCCTCACTACCTCTTTGAGATCATTGGCTTTGTGGGTATCTCTTGCATCTCTCAGACACTATATGTTCTCTCATTCACTTTGGGAACTGTTTTGTATTTGATGGGGAGGAGCTATGTCACAAGGAGGTGGTACCTCTCCAAGTTCCCAAATATCCCTAAAAATGTGAAGGCTCTGATACCCTTTGTTTTTTAGATGTACAGGTTCAAGGCATCATTGGATGAATGTTGGGTGGTCAGGTTCAAATCATTATTGGATGAATGTTAGGTGATCTGTTATTTTGATTGGCATCATTTGTGAGAAGCTATGTAAAAAACTGTTTTCTTACTAATGCATATTGTTTAATGTGATCAATGCATCTTGAAAATATGAGATGTTCTGGTGTGTACTAATCTATTGAAGATTTGTATCTTCACTGTATTTAGACCTTCCCAGATATTCGAGTTTTTTTTTTTTTTAATTATTTTTAAGAAGACCTTAATTGAAATGAAGTGCAGATGATCGATCATACACAAAACGTGGAGCCAACAGTAACCCAAACCATATAGACTAGTGCATCAAACCGTTCTCAAAGCTTTGCGGGGATAATTTGTTGGAATAAATTTGGTTAAGTTACGGAACAGTTCCCAAACCACATTAACCACTGGGAAGGTCGGTATTTTATTTTTTAAAAGTTATCCTTTGAATGTCGTTAGAACGGAATTCAAATGTTCGTCAAACGAGTTTGTTTCCATAATGCTCTTTTTTTTTTTTTTTTTAAACTTCGAACCACCGCAGTTATTCCTTTCAAATGGAATCAGGCCATTCTAACGATCCACTACAAAAGATAAAAAAGCTACACATATGGCAAATTGAAAGTACATGGGGGGTACGTGACAGATTAAATGCCACACTTAAATCACTGGTTATAGACAATACACGATAATAGAAACTATACGCTATTATGTATAAAAAATATTCTTGTACTTGTACAATAACTATTGCCAATAACTAAGTCAATAAGAAAGTACACGGATAGATGAGAGCCTAGGCTATTGAACTCTATGCCCTAAGCCCCTGGTTGGATACAAAATAAAACTTATTTTTTGGTATACAATTATTCTAGCATAAGTGAATATAAATAAGGACAAAGTAATTTTATGTTTGATTGTGTTTTAAATTATTCTTATTGCAAAACATAATAATAAAATTTTTATTATTTGAATAAAATGTGAATAAAGTGTGGATAAAATTTTATAAAAGGTCAAAAGTTGATTATAGTTGATTTTACAAATAATTTATTAGATGTGATGACAGTTGATTTAACAGTGGACCCACGTATACTTTGGGTGTAATAACATGGAATAACTTTAATCACAGGGATTGATTGAAATTTCTATACCACTTTATACCGTTTTATTCCGACATAGTTTATCGTTAGGTATTCTTTGCATCCAAACAATAAAAAAATATCTATTCTATTTTATTTTCACTTATTTCCTGAGCTATTCCATATCCAAACAGGGGCTATAACTTTTAATAGCGTCGCACTGAGGCTCACAATTTTTGGTAAACATCTCCTACGATACAACGGACGAATGCATTGTTATGTTAAAAAGGTTGTTCACAGCATTCAGTTACAACAGTCACATCCGGTACAACCTCTTGGAAAAAAATTCAAACTCAATGGTATTTTTGGAAATTAAAATATATTATTTAATGATTTTTCATGTTTAGATCAAACACTAAAAAATGAATCAACGGAGGAATCTATTGTCGAATCAAACAATCTAACAGTCTAATAGAATTTAGATTCTTGATAAAAACAATGACAATCACAAGGGTGATCAGCTGATCGCCTACAGTATTAACATTTCCCACCAAAAAAAAAAAAATAAAAAAAAAATGACAAGTACCAAACGGAACCTCTAAAGGAATTAAAAAAACAAAAATTTCCTTCGATTAAACGGGAAAGAAATGTTGGGCGGTACAATGAATCAATTTTCAGTCCAATAAATATTCAGATCAAAACTCTCAGTAGCACACAATTTCAACTGTGACAACTTGCATCAGATATAGTAAAAGTGTAAAACCAGAACTAAAAATGTTGAGTTTCCAGGGGAGACATTCAAACCTTCCTCGCCCGCGTCCGCTGCTTTGTCGCGTGCTGCACCACCTTCTCCTCCACCGGAAGCCCCTTCCGCCGCCTCACTGTATCAATGAGCCTCCTCGCCATGTTTGGCGGAACGCTTGACCCATCACCAAACTCCTCCATCTCCTCCTCTGTCTTTGGCACAAAGAACGGGTCCTGCGGGTAAGCATGTGGAAGATAAATGTATTAACTCTGTATTCAAAAAATTAGAAACTACCATATATTCAAATATCCGGATGTGAATATGGATCAATTTATCCACTCCAAAAAATATATTAATCCAACATATATAATGGAAATTATGTGTATTGCATACTGTTTAAATTCAAATATCTCTCTGATTGAATGTAATCTTGAAAATTTATATAGCATATTTGTATGAGTTTTAATTCTGTCTTTTTCAATGTCACTTAGATCACCCAAATTATTATCAATATTTTAAACATCGATTCTCTGCAACAATATATCCGCATTCTGTCCGAACAACCAAGATATCAGAATTCGAACAACTGAAATATCAGATTTCGAATATTAACACATGTACCTGAATTAATTAAGGTAGCGTTAGAAAATGCGCTTGAGCATGATTTTGGTTTTTAAAAAGGTGAAATCACAAACATGTATTCAAGCGCTTCCAGAAAAGCGAGCTTAATTTAAAAGTTTGTTGCAGTTTTTAATACAAAAATTATACTTTTTAGAAAGGGCAGAAAGTGCCTTAATAATCGAGTTTAGCTAAACTATTTTATTCAAAATCATAGTTTTCGAATGTGTTTCCAAATGGCACCTAAGACATGATAAATATATCAAGGCATATGATATGTTGACAGGCTTACCTGTGGAAGCGTCTCCCAGTGAGAGAGCACGAGCAGTGCGCTTGCAGCCCCCGATGTCGACGCCCTCAGCTCGTCCACGAACCCAAAGCTCTCCGACACCGGTACATACGCCTGCACGGAAAACAAAGCAGAGCCTTCCTGCATCTCGTCCTTCAAGACCTGCGCCCGACGCTTCGAAAGCACGCTGAACATCGAACCCAGTTCCTCAACAGGCGCGCTGAGCTCGCAGTAATACATGGCTTCGACGAGCCGGGGCTTCCTCTGAAGCACGGCCGCCCGACACGCTTCTTTGACGGCCATCATGACCTGTCCGTACTGATCGATCTGCTCAGACAACACATCGGACTGTGTAACGTAGGCCTCCACGCAGAAACCCAGACCCCACATTGGCTCATCGCACAGGGGACCTGCCGCCGTTGCCAACTGGAAACCGGAGACAATGCTGCTCCCGAGGCTCTCCGCTTCCTGATTCACAGGTGGTGCATTAGTTTCTGCGACACCGAGGAATCCTAGCCGTTCGGACACGTGCGAAGAACCCCGCACGAGCACGCCAACATCACCACCACCACCGCCACTGATCACCGGCTTGAGAAGCACGTTTGGGCCAACCTGGCCCGGCCCGAGCGCCCAAATCCGCCCAAGGAACCGAAGCCATAGACTTCTGTACTTTTCGAGCCTGTCCTTATCAGCGATGTCTTTGCTCGCGTGCTCGATTTCGCTCTCTATAGCATCCATAACACGCTTTTTCAATACCGATACGGGATCATCACCTTCTACACCTCTGATTCTCTTCCCCGACTTTGCCTCCACAATCTCGCCAAGCAATTCACCGCTTTCATCGAGAACCTTCGCTAGCGAATCCGGGAGTTTCATAACACGCACTCGAACAACGCATCTACCATTCGGGGTCGTCTTTTCGATGCAGTCTAATACAGCATTACTTGACAAAACTTTCATGTTCTCCAGTGGGTCCAAATCATCTCCTTCGATGGTCTCTTTATATGACACCAACGGAGGCGAGACTTCCAAGCTCACTTTCGCAAACCGGTCCTTCAAATCCTTCACGCACCTCTCGAGATGGACCTCCCCTGCCGCCGCCAAAACATGCTCCCCCCTCGATGACACGGTCACCTCCACGAATGGGTCAGCACGGTTCAGAAGCCTCAGCCCCTTCATCAGCGCGCCCATGTCCGCCGGATCGGACGGTTCGATCGCCACGCGAAGCGTGGGCGCGACCTGGAACGCCATGCTCGAGAATGGCGGGCAGCTCTTCGTTGACGACAGTGTTGCACTCTTCAAGATGTGCTGCCCGAGGCCACGTATCGCCACGATGTTGCCCGCCTCGGCAGATGCGACTGGCTTAAGCTTCGGCCCCATCATGAGGTAGATCGACTGGAGCTCCGCCTCCTGCAAGTGCTTCTGGGTCGTCGATTCCGGTTTCAACGGATCGTACAAGGCGGAGAGAACAAACACCCTCTGACCCACATTAAAAACCCCACTGAAGATCCTCGCGAAGGCGAGGAAACACTCATCGGATTCTCCAACTTCATCGCCGGATCGATGATCAGGTATATCTTTCAGCGAAACTGCAAACATCTTGGAAACGAAAGCAACGCCAGGCGCAGCGGGACTCGAATCACAGACTTCCACACATTTCCTAACGTGCTTAACCTCCTCAATCGCTTCATCACGGTTTGATGCGTCTTCTGTGTTCGGAAGCAAACGAGCGATGCGAAAAGCCTGCGCTGAAACTGGGTCAGGCATGCAATCAACCACCATCGACAGAACCGCATCATAAAGCGGGAGCCACCGTGCCATCACCGCGTGAAGCACCACCTTCGGGTCCTTGTTTTGGAGATCACGAGCCGGGACCGACAAATTGAACGCCTTGATGATGCTCTCGATCTTGGATCCCTTCGATTTCATCGCCTTCCAAAGCGGCTCGAGCACGAACTGCACGAACATCGGCGGAGGGGGCTTGTTCAAACCCTCGATCCCCCTCTTGTTGACAATCAGCTTCGTCTCCGGGTTGTAATACCGAGGCCCCCAGAGCCCCCTCACCAGCGCGTCCCGGCTCAGCCTCGGAATACGCGACGCCCAGAACTCCGCGAACTGTCCGATGCGGAATCCCCAACCGTCCAATGCGCATACGAATGCGACGTTCCCCTTCTGTGGCTGGAATGTGTCCTCGTCGTCCTCCACAGGCTCCTCGTGATCGCCACCGCCTCCGCCAGCCGAGGAGAGCAGCGAATCAACGTCGGAGAGGTACTTCTGCGACTTGTACGCGCTGACGATGAGGTTGACCTCGTGAACGATGCGCAGGAGGCGATTGTACGCCTCCAATTCGCTCAGACCGAGTTCGGTGATCAGACGGTCGATCTTGTTGAGGACCAAACAAGGCGTCAGCTTTTCGATCCAGGCCTGGCGGAGGACGGCGTGGGTCTGGATGTGGACGCCTTCGACAGCGTCGACCAACACGAGAGCTCCGTCGCTCAATCGGGCGGCGGTGGAGACTTCGCTGCAGAAGTCCATGTGGCCCGGCGAGTCGATGAGATTGATGAAGTGGTCTCGGTAGCGGAGGCTGATGGAGGAGCTCTTCATGGTGATCGCCCGCCGTTGCTCCTCAGCGAGGAAGTCCATGTAGCGGACCTTTCCCGCCTGTTTTGGGTGGACTTCGCTGCCGCACGACGAGATCAGGTGGTCGGCGAGGGTCGTCTTGCCGTGGTCTACGTGGGCTAAGATGCATATGTTACGGACTCGTTGACGGCGATCGAAATCGGCCATTTTTTTTTTTTTTTTCAGAATGGAAAAATCGGAAATTCAAGGTGACTGTTTTACAATGAATTTCTCTTTTCAATCGAACAAACACCCTGATGAATTATTGGGATTGATTGAAATACTATTCAATTCCTGACCGATACGAGAGATTCATCAAAAACCCTAGTTTTGAAAGGTTTGATTTTTAGGGTTTTTGGAGATCACCTCGGATTGGAGCGGCGAAGGAGCTGGGGATAGCCGATTGGGTTCCTTGCGGTGGACGATTGGGCAAACCCTAAGAACGCAGTGGTTGCAGTTGTGAGAGATCATAAACATATCTTCCAATAGAGAGGAATCCCTTTTAAAGAAATATATACATATAGAGAGAGAGAGAGTTCAATCACTCAATTTGTAATGCATAGATTCTTTAATTAAATCCAATTTTTTTTTTAGGGTTTTCGTGCAACAACAGCCGTTGATATTCCAAAAACGCAAAACCATGGAAACTCCCGAACGGGCAAAACTATACGGTGCGAAATTTCCATATAAGTCCATTGCATATATTTATTTACATAAGAGTCCCTAACTCCCAGGGCAAATCAGAAACGTTGATATAGGAAAAATGAATTAAAAATCCATTGATCAGATGGTCCGTACACAGTCCAACAGGACTTTCTTCCTTGGATGAACATATCAGTGAATACAAAAGGAAGTAACTACTGCATTTCACTTCACAGAGAATCAAAATTTGTGACGAGCAGCAGAACAATCAAACTGGATTGACTGAGGCCGCGAGAGATCCGCCAGAGTATTTCAACGCTCTCAACGAGGCTGACCGCAGATGAGGCACCACCACGGCTTCGGGGATGCCGAATGTGTCGTCTCTGGATGAGCTATCAGTGGACTCGTTGGGAGGGTTTGACTTGTGGTTGGCAGATCCGAGGGCGATGTTCAGGCCGAGGGAGAGGGGATCCACTATAAAGCTGCACAAGATAGAATTATACAAAGTTTATGAAACTCAGGTATAGCATGTATTGAGAATGGTTAGAACTTCCTGTAATATCATGCACACTCTGCCTGTAAAAGATGGCTTATATGGTTTCAAATTCAATAAACTGAACACTGCATTTCCAGTAGTACTAAAAACACATCAAGTTGATTGTAACAAGACAATAATGAAATATGGATTACTGGATTTAAATCTAGAATTCACAGAAACCACACGGGGTCAGCTTTTTGGCTAGAGCCATGGGTTTGCTTCCAATAGGTCTTGAGTTTGAATCCCTACAGACTTACCTGATGCACAATATTTTGTGGGTGATTTGTGTATCTAAGCTAGAGTTCCCGCACTGGTACATATATAGTAACCATAAATGTGTGAATCTCTAGTAAACAAACCCTAAGAGGATTGATAATCTGAATATTGCATCGTAGAATTCTAAATGTGTCAAAAGGAAACTGTTGAGAGAGTTTAAGATAGAAAATAGGCATTTTGTAAATGAAAAAGGTATGATCATATATAATGGAGAAGTGTATGTGGAAATTATACATACTTGGCCTCAAAGGTTCTTCCTTCGAATCCCATGGCTGCACAGACTCCAGAAATAGTCCAGGGTGGAATAATATTATCCTTGATTTCAATGCTATAACAAATGCCACTGACTGGTAATTCAGGAAAGGGTTCACCACAATCCATGGACGATTCACTTGAAGCAGGAAGCACCAAGTCAGCTCGCTTCACCTCCTTGCATCTCACCTGCAAATGAATACATTACAACTACAATAAAACTTCTGTTTTTCTATCCATAGATCTATAATCTCACTACTTCAAAATATGAGATTAAGTAAAATGACATCATAAGTTAAGTTCAATATCTGCATGGACATTCCGGTTTATTCTATATGCATAGCCAGTGTTGCCACATTTGCAGTACACACTCTGCTCTAAAAGGCCATATTTGACATATAGAGATGTCAGCATGAATGTTTATATAAATTTCTCCCACAGTGCTATCAATCATTATAATTTGTAAATAAACTGCAATTTTTGCGATGTTACTAACCTGATCTAGTACTTGCTCCCATGTTGAAATGTCACCAAATGTTCAATAGGCGGTTTCAGGATACTAATATAAAGGTCCCATCATCTCAATCACTTACCTTGATTTGAGATATATTTAAAATTTTAATCAGATATGGAATACATGTAATAAAGTTTTAGGCCAGCCCTTGACCTGTTGAGGATCTCATCAACTATGATTAGTAACATGGAAAAAGAGGGAGTTAATAACTTGGTATGAAAGAATGAATGTCATTCTAGGATTCAGAGAAACAACCCTAACAACTAGGGAAAGGGAAAGGCCATGTTTATTTTGAGATTAGTTTAAACAGTACTTAATTCATACCAAGCCCAAGCTTGAGACCACACACATTTTGTTATTTTTCTTTTTTCCCTCAGCTGTCAACACAAATATTATAGAAATCACTGCTGCACTGGCAATAAATAAACTGCTATTACCCACCTCTGGTACACAAAGAGAGGCATTTTGGAATGGCACCGGTGAACACAATACTGGAACATCCACAGCACTTAGAGAACTCAAGAAAAACCTGACAACAATCAGAAAATTCTTTTGAGAACAGTGTCCAAGACATCAGGGAAACCTCACTGGATTTTTTTTAATGCACTGGAAAATAAATTGAGAAACTATTGAATATATATAATAAACTTGTTCATATTTTACCTAACATTTAACAAGAAATCATACAAAGAATGGACATTTTCATTTCCCATAAAGGCCAGCAAAGATTCGGAGGTGTTGTCCACAGCAGAAAATGAATCCACACGACGGGTCTGTGAAACATAAAAGAGATCAGCAAAGAGCATGGTAAATCAGCATACAAAGAGTTACAAAAATAGGAAGAACTTAATTGAAATGCACAGGTCATAACTGTTAGAAAATATGATGGAATAGATATGTGAATATAACCTGGCCCATGTTCCACTTCTCAATCTCAGACAACTCGACAAGGTCATCAGCAGCTGCTTGCTCCTTCTCCACTTCAGATTGGCACAGAGGCATCGTAAAGCAAATATCCTAGTATTCATACATGTGGGCGGAAAATAAGCACAATATATGTATATATAGATAAATAGTACAGATGCGCCCACAAACGAAAAAAATTCATAATATATGGAGTTTTTAATATAAAATAAGACAACAAATAACACTAAATCAAAGGGAAAAAAAGTAAGATTAAAAACACAGCAAGCCACTTAAAAAATTGGGAACTTCACTATACATGTTCTCTTAGTAAGGAGCGCAAACCATGAGTTGACCGTGAAACATATGCATTGCATATCCACTTCTTCTCCAAAGCTTTGTGGCCAGTGAACATCACCACAAAAAGTGAAGTGTACACTGCAGATCTCAATAGAAAGCCATAAATAAATTGTCATAATAAAAAAAAAGGAATATATTGATATTATTGGGTCCAAGAAAACATGGATATCTATGCATAAACCATGCACCACAGATGAGAAAAAAACAAAATCTTGAAATATAATAGGATAAAAGACATTTGCATTTACTTAAATACAAAATTCACAGCTTAAACAGCAATTGTCCTAGAAAATCATGTAGGATGATAAAACTTGTAGAAAGGGCATGCCACTACCCAAAATTATTCAAGCATGAATTAAACCATCACATTTACTAATAATCATGGAGCATTGGTTTATTTTGATGAAATGCAACATTTGATAAAACACAACCTGTAGACCCGTGCAACTAATTAGCGAGTTTCATGCTCATTGCATGACAAATAATAAGTATAATATTAAAGATCACCAAAAACGGCAAGAATGCAAGATTAACATTTTGTGCATCCACTAAGGAAAGATAACTTGCAAAAGCATTGAGTAACTACAGAACTGTCATCCCACAGATCTGCGTGAAAGACAAGTTATCAAAATTCATGAACCCAGAATATAATTTCCTCGACTCATGCTATCTTGTTTCCATGATCATTGTTGCTTCAGACATGAAATCATTTACCCATCCAGCTGATTTCATATTAATTCCTAAGTAACTCGTTTGCCAGTGAGAGTATTTTGTTCTTGTAACTTTTATAGTCCTATGTAATGCATAGAGAAAAAATCGGTGAGGCACAATATATTGACATTATTTGTAAAATCTTTCCAACAAAACAATCTAAAATAAAATTATTTAAACAGTATGTTCTACATTTTATGCCTATGGAGAATCTGACTATATGAAGCGTATAACTAAGCCAAGAGCTCAACGAATCAAGACTTAAGAATGACTTCAAGTCCTCACTAGTATTTATCATTTATCACACATTCTATATAAAAGTAATTGTTAATGAGTGATCAAGATGAATACCATAGAAGATGTTGCACATATTCTTTCTGAGCATGTAGTAGATGTCTCGAAATGAATCTTCCCAATCCCGCTGCCTTCCCAGTAAGAAATCCATTTCTACACATGCAAATACAAATCAATTCTTCATTCCTAATGTGACTCAATCAAAATAACAAAGCCATCTACACAAAATCAGACCTCCACTTCCAGCTGCTTTAGTCATTGCTGATATCAAATAAGATGGCAGAGAAGAATTTGGATACTTCCATGAATGTAAAGAATTTGTATACAGAGCCTCAGCCGTAGAAATTATCCCTGATGAGCAGCCAACATTCTGACTTTGTGTGCAGTCAAGAGAAGCATAGTGGCCCGAACCATTGTTTGAGCCACAAGTACTTAACCTATGACACCTACTATCAATAAAAAAAAAAGCAGTTTATGAAGTAATACGGTCAATGCCTATATAATGAAATTCATAGTTAGCAAAATAAACTGAAATCATATTTAGCATCTTATTTTAGATTATTTGATGTTGTGAACACTGCATTCGGAACAAAATTGTGAAAGAAGGAAGAAAATGTTGGGAAAATTCGAACAAAACTGTGAAAGACGGAAAACGAAATAAGGTTAGCACATTGAAGAAAAAGAAAACATTGCACTGACCATTTCACAGAAGAAGAGGAGACCAGACGCATGGTGGTTTTCAATGTCAGATCCAGAGGAATTCTATTCCCTGATATGTGAAATTCAGAACAAAATTTCC
Source organism: Acorus gramineus (assembly GCA_030737835.1). Taxonomy (NCBI): domain Eukaryota; kingdom Viridiplantae; phylum Streptophyta; class Magnoliopsida; order Acorales; family Acoraceae; genus Acorus; species Acorus gramineus. Next base: position 15,378,440 of record CM060855.1, on the reverse strand, counting down.
CAGAAGATATAGAAGGAAGATCACCAACTTTTTCTGAATATTCAATATTAGAAACAGAAGAAAGAGGAGGGTCACGAGCAACCAATCCTTTCAGTGCTTTATCCTGTAGTACGTCAGAAGTTTCTTTCAATGAAAGAACACTAAAAACAAACGATGCTATAATAAGAAGCTGCTGAGAGGAAGTTACCATATCAATACCAATGGGACCAGATGGCATTACACCACCCAGTGAGATTTCAGCAACACTACGAAAGGTGCTTTGGCTACATTTTTCCAGCTTCTGATAAGACTTGTCTACATTATCTTTGGTTGGAAGAACAGACCTTTCAGAACCAGTGCATGTTCCAACTTCTCCACTGGACCCAACAAGATTAAAATTAGGTTTTATAAGATAATGAAAATCTCAGTCGGAATAAAGGACAATGAATGGGAACAGATTTACTACAGATTTTTGTATTGACTAGTCATTGTAGCATCGACAGCAGTCGAGGTATTCTTCAAAGCATTGACATGGTCTCTGATTGTAGAAATATCCTGCTCACATCAAATATGGGAAAAAACATAAACAACACTAATTGGTGAATAACTTTGAAATCAACATCACTCTATGTTGCATGTTTTCAAAATCTTTTGGTCCAAAAGCTACAACCTTCTTATCCTTTCCAGGGACCATCAAGAACACACCACTGAATTTCCTAACAGGGAACACTTCATCCACACGTGTATCGATGTATCTTGTTGTTTTTGATGACTCCATTTTTTTAGGCCCAAAAGCCATTCCCCCAGTAACTCTAAAAAACCAAGGCATAAGTACAACAGGTCATGGAATAAAAAAAAAAAAACTCAATAGACGGTTAGAAATGCCCACTTGTCTGAATTGGCCGATGGAGCCAAAGCTTCATTCCTAGGCTTTTCATGATTCCTCCGCTTCAACTGTTCCCCCTGCAAAACCCATTCCACTTAGACCCCATTGGGAACCAAATTTGAAAAACAGCTAAGTAGCTAACCATCTTTTTCATGAAAACCACACTCAACCAGCTTTTTCATAAAAAAATTGTTTTCACTTTTAACACATAAAAACCAAACTCCACTTAAATGAAAAAACAGCTGTTCGGAACCGATTATTTGAAAACTGATATTGCAGAAGCATAATCAGTTTGAGAATCGGTTCCAAACAGGTCTTTAATAGATCCTCATATGGCATCTCCAATTCTATACTCAAATGCCTACCTAAATTTAAATTTGAATAAAAGTCACCCAAAAATCTCTCCAACCATTTACCTATACCCATATCAAATCAAGTTTTTACTCAAACTTTTACCCAAATCAAGGGAGACTCAAACCTTTACCCAAATTTTCAAATGCTATTTTTTTCTTCAAACTCCATATTTTTTAAAAGATTTGAGCAAAACACAAAGTGATGGTTGGAGACACACCATATCAAATGAAATTTTTACTCAAATTTTTAGTGAAATTTGGGTATAGGTTTGATTAAGGGTTGAGGATGGCCTAATGAGACCAAAAAACTTCGACGACTACTTCATAAAAACCAAGCCTATCTATTTGAGCACCAACTGTGTAGAGAAGACTTACTCTGAGTTCAGAGGGCGTCTTGCGCTTCTTCGGGGCATCAGATTTGACTTTCCCAAACGGAAAGGAATTCGGTGGTAGAGGCTCCTGAACGCCAACCTTCGCCATTAATAGCTGCTCCCTTGGTTTCTATAAGCATAAAGTTCCCCGGCAACCTATATATTTCTCCATAAATAATGCAAATATCCACATTAATATAAAATCCAATAGAAAAATAAAAAAAAGGTTCGTTATTTTTAATGGAGCAACATCAAAACCCTAACACAAACTTTGATTACAGAAATGGGTCATATAAAACCGAACGCAGTGATTTTTCTATGCATGCATCATCAAACTCCACCGTCAAACATATGCAATCCTAACAAAAATCGAAAATGTAAAATATACAGAAGCTAGAACAGATCAGAGAACCCGAAAATTTCCAATCCAATGATATGAAGCGAGTGATGCCTTCGACTCCGCGACTCGGGGGAACTGAAACCCTAGATTCACGTTTTCGAATTGATTTTTCCCCAGATCGAGGGCTTTTAGGGCAGATCTTCGGAGAGAGAGAGAGAGAGAGAGGGAGAGAGAAATAGAGAGATTATCAAAAGGGGAACTTTTTGAGAGATGAAAAAATTTCGATTGGGGTTTTGAAAACGCGATGGTTCCCTCCGAAAGTACGAAAAGGACTCTCACGCCGTCAATTTTTTACGCAGGCATCCGTCTGCACCAGCCGGGTCGGGCCGGATCATGAAAAAAAGGCACGTGTATTCCCACACACCATTTGGATACACAAGGTGGATTCTACGGTGGGAAACACCGTTTAATGCAACTACATATCCAAACAAAAATACAACGTTTGTGTTTTAAATGAAAAATCATGTTATAAGGTATTTTTATTTCACATTTTGAAAAGATATAGAAACACTGTCTCTCTACCACCCCTGATTCTCAGAACGCGCAGTGCCACTCCATATGTTAATTCTTGTTCAAGGAAAAGACAAGTTGTTCCAAAATACCCATTCATTGAAAAATATAATTCTCATATATGCCATTGCATTTATTCACTAGTTACAAAGTTGCACAAGTTTTCTTGGATTGGATGCAACATATATTATTTTGGCCTTCTTTCATTTACATATACATTTTTCAATGCGTTTTATGAGGCCCAAGATCACATCCATGCATGCATAGCAAAAATCATCAGCTGCCATGAAAAACTTGATCCGCCCATTCTTGTTGAAGGCGAGCACTGCAATGACACCCCAAAATCAGATCGCAAATGATGCCGCGATGAACGAATAGAAGATCACATCATTATCAATGGCCTTCCACGTATCTTCATGACCACCAATATCACTGTCATGGTATGTTTGTGAAGTCCCATGCATTGACCAGCAATTCTTCTCTATCAATACTCCAAATAAGCCTGGATTACCTTCAAAGCTGCTTTTATTGAATGTGCAGAATTGATCTTTGTATGGGATAATGCCTGACAAGTTATTGTAGGCCACTCGAAATACGGAGAGCGTGTGGAGTTTGACAAGCAGGGAAGGAATTTCACCTGATCGATCATTATTAGAGAAGTCCAAACTCTCTATATTTTCCAAGTTTTGAAAGGAATTTGGAATTGGTCCTCTGAGGTGGTTGTTTGACAAGTTTAACGAGTGAAGTGCACTCAAATATCCCATTTGAAAAGGGATGGGACCAGAAAACTGGTTCTTAAATAAGTCTAGTGCAGTCATTAGAGAGAGGGGAGTGCCCTTATAAGAATCAAACCTACCTTTTGTAATTAAGCTAGACACAATTGTGTTGGTAGAAATATCATAAAATATATTATGATTAACACTGAACGAAGGATAGTCAATTAGAGAATCTATGATTCAAGAGGTGATATTTTTAAGGCAACTAGGAATTGTTCCAGAAAGATGGTTATTTGAAAGATCTAAGATGTGAAGATTTTTCATATGACACACTTGAGTTGAAACTGGACCTTTAAAATTATTTTCAGACAAGAGAAGTATTACCACATTGTGATGTGTAAATAATGAACTATGAATATTACCTGAGAAGAAATTCTTTCTAATATCCAAGAACATTATATTTGAGCTATTAAACAAGCTTATGGGTATGAACCCTGTGAGGTGATTATCATATAGATTGAAATATTGTAGCCGGGGCATACTACAATTCCTAAAAGATATCTTCCCGTTCAGGTTATTGTCCGCCAAGTTCAAATAAATCATATTTGGGTTTTTCATGATTGATTGTGGTATCTCTCCTGTAAAATTATTTCTGGACAAATCTAACCAATCCAGTGATGGATGGACACCAAGAGAGAGAGGGATAGTCCCATGCAAGGCATTGCCAGACATATTAAACATAACTAGTTTAGTAAAGAAGATTGTAAAATTTGGGGGAAGTGTTCCACATATATTACTATCAGACAAGTCTAGGAATTCGAGTGATGAACTGCTATTTTGTTATCCGGAAGGAACGGTCCATGAAATGTATTTCCCCTCAAATTTAATCTTTGAGTAACATTATTAATCAACTCTGACAGATTGCTCACAATGATCGAACTATGGGACAAATCTATGTCGGTCAATGCATTTTGTGTGGACAGGAAACTAAGGACCCTTCGGCCACTGTGTTTGTTGAGTACACAGTTGCTCAGAAAAAGGTGTTCCAATTGGAATGATGGAACCCATGATGGAGACTCTGTTTCAACCTCTAGTCGGTCGTTATTTGATAGATCAATTAAGGATATGTTGGAGAGGTTGGCAAATGTGGAAAATGGAAATGCACTGTCTAATTGATTGAAAGATAGATCTAGAAATTCTAGGGAATACAGACTTTTCAAACACGTATCAATGTTACCCTTCATTGAAAAAGGTGTTCCAATTGGAATGATGGAACCCATGATGGAGACTCATGATGGAACCCATGATGGTATAGACATTGAAAAGCCTACTTCTCTTTTCATATTCTCTGTAATCCTTTCTGCTTTGTACATTTTCTTCCTTTTTTTCAATATAAATCAATTACCCAACAAAAAAAAAAAAAAATTTTATTCTCACATATTTTGTTATAGCTATATTCACTTATTCCTCATAAATAAACAGATTTTTGGGTTTTATTCAACTTCCATCATAGTTCTCAACTACACCAACGCTTCAAATTAACAAAGACTTGAAGAAAGAAAATCCATGCATTTTCTATGGACTATTTCCATCAATGTCTAAAAAAATCATCAATTCTCTTAATATTTTGAAAGACAAGTTATTCCAAAATACCCATTCATTGGAGAAAAACAATTCAAATACATGCGAATGATTTAAAAAGTTGCACAAGTTTTCTTGAATTGGATGCAACATATATTATTTTGGCCTTCTTTTTCAATGCATTTTATGAGGCCCAAGATCACACATATATTGTTTTGGCCTTGTTTTTCATGCATGCATAGAGAAAATAATCAGCCGCCATGAAAAACTTGAGCCGCCCATTCTTGTTGAAGGCAAGCACCGCAATGACACCCCAAAATCCGATCGCAAATGATGCTGCGATGAACGAATAGAAGATCACATCATTATCAATGGCCTTCGACGTATCTTCCTGATCACCATTACTGTTGTGACTGCTGTCATGGTATATTTGTGAAGTCCCATGCATTGACCAGCACTTCTTCTCTATCAATAATTCTCCAGACAAGCCTGGATTACCTTCAAAGCTGCTTTTATTGAATGTACAGAATTGATCATTGTATGGGATAATGCCTGACAAGTTATTGTAGGCCACTCGAAACACGGAGAGCGTGTGGAGTTTGACAAGCTGGGAGGGAATTTCACCTGATAGATGATTATTTGAGAGGTCCAAACTCTCTATATTTTCCAAGTTTTGAAAGGAATTTGGAATTGGTCTTGTGAGGTGGTTGTTTGACAAGTTTAACGAGTGAAGTGCCCTCAAATATCCCATTTGAAAAGGGATGGGACCAGAAAACTGGTTCTTGGATAAGTCTAGTGCAGTCATTAGAGAGAGGGGAGTGCCCTTGTAAGAATCGCACCTACCTTTTGTCGTTAAGTTAGTCACAACTGTGTTGGTAGAAATTTGAAAAAGTCTAAAATGGGCAACCATGAACATAGGGTAGTCAATTGGAGAATCTATGATCCAAGAACTGATATTTTTCAGACAATTAGGAATTGTTCCAGAAAGATAGTTATTTGAAAGATCTAAGATGTGAAGATTTTGCATATGACACACTTGAGTTGGAACTGGACCTTCAAAATTATTTTCAGACAAGAGAAGTATTACCGCATTGTGAAGTGTAAATAATGAACTATGAATATTACCTGAGAAGAAATTCTTTCTAATATCCAAGAACATTATATTTGAGCTATTAAACAAGCTTATAGGTATGGACCCTGTGAGGTGATTATCATATAGATTGAAATATTGTAGCCGGGGCATACTGCAATTCCTAAAAGATATCTTCCCGATCAGGTTATTGTTCGCCAAGTCCAAATAAATCAAATTTTGATTTTTCATGATCGATTGTGGTATCTCTCCTGTAAAATTATTTCTGGACAAATCTAAGTAAACCAGCGATGGATGGACACCAAGAGAGAGAGGGATAGTCCCATGCAAGGCATTGCCAGACATATTAAACATAACTAGTTTAGTAAAGAAGATTGTAAAATTTGGGGGAAGTGTTCCACATATATTACTATCAGACAAGTCTAGGAATTCGAGTGATGAACTGCTATTTTTGTTATCCTGAAGGAACGGTCCATGAAATGTATTTCCCCCCAAATATAATCTTTGAGTAACATTATTAATCAACTCTGACAGATTGCTCACAATGATCGAACTATGGGACAAATCTATGTCGGTCAATGCATTTTGTGTGGACAGGAAACTAGGGACCCTTCGGCCACTACGTTTGTTGAGTACACAGTTGCTTAGAAGAAGGGACTCCAATTGGAATGATGGAACCCATGATGGAGACTCTGTTTCAACCTCTAGTCGGTCGTTATTTGATAGATCAATAAAGGATATGTTGGAGAGGTTGGCAAATGTGGAAAATGGAAATGCACCGTCTAATTGATTGGAAGATAGATCTAGAAATTCTAGGGAATACAGACTTTTCAAACACGTATCAATGTTGCCCTTCATTGAATTTTTCGAGAGATCTAACTCTTGTAAATCTTGTAGCTGGCAAAGATCTGCATAACAGAGGAAATCAAGTGTGATGAATAACAACAGAACACATTTTTGTCAACTTTGGAATAGTCATCAAGGCTCAACAAAATGCACTTTTTTTTAAAAAAAAAAATTTAAAACACAAAGATATTGTGTAGATAACCCCTACTGTAATTTAATAGGTAAGATGAGAAATTGGATAAAAGTCAAATCAAATATAAATCTTTTGACTTCCTCATTATTAAACATAAAAACTACATAAATCATATCGCTCAATATCATGATTGAAAATTTTAGAATACCTAAACAAGTGCCCACCACTAAAAAGGGCAGAAAGTAAACTGTGATATTACCTTTTATAATAGAGGAATCATTGAGTGTATTGTCATCTAAAAAAAGAGTAGTCAAGGATGTTAGGTTGGAAAGCCATGAAATTTCAGTGAGCTCATTGGAACCAAGGTATAATTTTTGAATATGAGGGAGTCTCCAGAGACCTGCAGATATGCAATTGAGATAGCTTAGAACAATAAATAACAAACCAATATAAAAAAAAGGAAAATGATATATTCATCCTCATTTTGCAGTCCATGCAGTTTTTCATTTTTTAAAATATTATACTCCTTATCTTAAGATATAATAGTGTATTTGTTTTCTCTTTGGAAAAATGAAAAAAAAAAAAAAAACACTTTGATTGTACACTATGATAAAATCTCATACATTGATAGTGCATTATACAATATGCTATCATAGTGTACAGAGCTGTAAAACGGACCGCATATATCTAAAAAAAATATTTTTCATCATATTGTTAAGTTAATTTTTCAACTTAATAAAGCCATATTTTAACGGGTTTATGCTTTAAACTGTTGCATCTCATGTATGATATAAAAAGAAATCTAGTCACAGAAAATGGTAATGATTTCATTTTCTTTTTTTATCTATTAATTTAAACAGGCAAAAGGGGCCTTTTTTCAAACTAATCATGCTTAATTTGTAAATTTTCAAATTCATCACGAGATCAATAAAAAAAATAAAACTAATCATATGTATGTTTCAATAAACACAGTTTTTGATAAAGGTACATGACAATCAACCTGATTAATTTCATCTAATCATCTTTTTTTTTTTTTTGTACAAATGCATGGACAAGATTGACACTATTCTTCACGATACAAATGACTGCAATTGGTGTTGCAATGGGAGCTGTGTGTATCTTTTTCCAAAAAAAAATTATATATCAATAGGGGGGTCATCAAGCTCAACAAAATGCATTTTAAAAAAAAAAAATTAAACAAAAAAATATTGTGTAGATAACCCTCTACTTTAATTTAATAGGTAAGATGAGAAATTCAATAAAAGCCAAATCAAATATAAATCTTTTGGCTTCCTCATTATTAAACATAAAAACTACATAGATCATATCGCTCAATATCATGATTGAAAATTTTAGAATACCTAAACAAGTGCCCACCACTAAAAAGGATAAAAAGTAAACTGTGATATTACCTTTTATAATAGAGGAATCATTGAGTGTATTGTCATCTAAAAAAAGAGTAGTCAAGGATGTTAGGTTGGAAAGCCATGAAATTTCAGTGAGCTCATTGGAATCAAGGTATAATTTTTGAATATGAGGGAGTCTCCAGAGACCTGCAGATATGCAATTGAGATAGCTTAGAACAATAAATAACAAACCAATATAAAAAAAAGGAAAATGATATATTCATCCTCATTTTGCAGTCCATGCAGTTTTTCATTTTTTAAAATATTATACTCCTTATCTTAAGATACAATAGTGTATTTATTTTCTCTTTGGAAAAATGAAAAAAAACACTTTGATTGTACACTATGATAAAATTTCATACACCGATAGTGCATTATACAATATGCTATCATGGTGTACAGGACTGCAAAACGGACCGCACATATCTAGAAAAAAATATTTTTCATCATATTATTAAGTTAATTTTTCAACTTAATAAAGCCATATTTTATTCGGCTTATGCTTTAAACTGTTGCATCTCATGTATGATATAAAAAGAAATCTGGTCACAAAAATGGTAATGATTTCATTTTCTTTTTTTATCTATTAATTTAAACAGGCAAAAGGGGCCTTTTTTCAAACTAATCATTGCTTAATTAGTAAATTATCAAATTCATCACGGGATCAATAAAAAATAAATAAAACTAATCATACGTATGTTTTGATAAACAAAGTTTTTGATAAAGGTACATGACAATCAACCTGATTAATTTCATCTAATCATCTTTTTTTCTTTTTATTTTTGTACAAATGCATGGACAAGATTGACACTATTCTTCACGATACAAATGACTGCAATTGGTGCTGCAATGAGGGTTATGTGTATCTTTTTCCAAAAAAAATTATATATTAATAGGGGGTCATCAAGGCTCAACAAAATGCACTTTTTAAAAAATAAAACATTTTAAACAAAAAAATATTGTGTACATAACCCTCTACTGTAATTTAATAGGTAAGATGAGAAATTCAATAAAAGCCAAATCAAATATAAATCTTTTGGCTTCCTCATTATTAAACATAAAAACTACATAGATCATATCGCTCAATATCATGATTGAAAATTTTAAAATATCTAAACAATTGCCCACCACTAAAAAGGGCAGAAAGTAAACTGTGATATTACCTTTTATAATAGAGGAATCATCGAGTGTATTGTTAGATAAATCGAGATCAATCAAGGATGTTAGGTTGGAAAGCCATGAAATTTCAGTGAGCTCATTGGAACCAAGGTCTAATTCTTGAATATGAGAGAGTCTCCAGAGACCTGCTGATATGCAATTGGGATAGCTTAGAACAATAAATAACAAACCATTATAGAAAAGGAAAAATGATATGTTCATCCTCATTTGCAATCCACACAGTTTTTCATTTTTTTAAAAATTATACTCCTTCATTGAAGTACATACTGTTATACAAAATGAAGTATATCCTAAGATGCAAGAGTGTATTTGTTTTCTCTTTGAAAAAATGAAAAAAAAACTTTAATTGTGCACTATGATAAAATCTCATTCACTGATAATGCAGTATACAATATGCAATCATAGTCTACAGGGTTGGAAAAAGGACCGCATATATCTAGAAAAAAATATTTTTCATCATATTAATAAATTAATTTTCCAACTGAATAAAGCCATATTTTATCGTGCCTATGCTTTAAACTGTTGCATTTCATGTATGATATAAAAAGAAATCTGGTCACAAAAAATGATAATGATTTCATTTTATTTTTTTATCTATTAATTTAAACTAGCAAAATGGGCCTTTTTTTTAAACTAATCATGCTTAATTTGTAAATTACCAAATTCATCACGGGATCAATAAAAAAAATAAAACTAATCATATGTATGTTTTGATGAACAAAGTTTTTGATAAAGGTACATGACAATCAACCTGATTAATTTCATCTAATCATCTTTTTTCTTTTTTCTTTTTTGTACAAATGCCTGGACAAGGTTGACACTATTCTCCGCAATACAAATGACTGCAATTGGGGTTGCAATAGGGGCTGTGTGTATCTTTTTCCAAGAAAAAATTATATACTAATAGGGGGTCATCAAGGCTCAACAAAATGCACTTTTAAAAAAAAAAAATTTAAAACACAAAGATATTGTGTAGATAACCCCTACTGTAATTTAATAGGTAAGATGAGAAATTGGATAAAGCCAAATCAAATATAAATCTTTTGGCTTCCTCATTGTTAAACATAAAAATTACATAGATCATATCGCTCAATATCATGATTGAAAATTTTAGAATACTTAAACAAGTGCCCACCACTAAAAAGGACAAAAAGTAAACTGTGATATTACCTTTTATAATAGAGGAATCATTGAGTGTATTGTCATCTAAAAAAAGAGAAGTCAAGGATGTTAGGTTGGAAAGCCATGAAATTTCAGTGAGCTCATTGGAACCAAGGTTTAATTCTTGAATATGAGGGAGTCTCCAGAGACCTGCAGATATGCAATTGGGATGGCTTAGAATAATAAATAACAAACCATTATAGAAAAGGAAAATGATATGTTCGTCCTCATTTACAATTCACACAGTTTTTCATTTTTAAAAAATTATACTCTTTCATTGAAGTACATATTGTTATACAAAATAAAGTACATATTGTTATACAAAATGAAGTATATACTAAGATATAATAGTGTATTTGTTTTCTCTTTGGAAAAATGAAAAAAAAACTTTGATTGTGCACTATGATAAAATCTCATACACTAATAGTGCATTATACAATATGCTATCATAGTGTACAGGGCTGCAAAACGAATCGCGTATATCTAAAAAAAAATATTTTTCATCATATTATTAAGTTAATTTTCCAACTGAATGAAGCCATATTTTATCGGGCTTGTGCTTTAAACCGTTGCATCTCATGTATGATATAAAAAGAATCTAGTCACATAAAATAGTAATGATTTCATTATCTTTCTTTATCTACTAGTCACATAAAATAGTAATGATTTCATTATCTTTCTTTATCTATTAATTTAAACGGGTAAAAGGGGCCTTTTTTTTCAAACTAATCATGCTTAATTAGTAAATTATCAAATTCATCATGGGATCAATAAAAAAATAAAACTAATCATATGTATGTTTTGATAAACAAAGTTTTTGATAAAGGTACATGACAATCAACCTAATTAATTTCATCTAATCATCTTTTTTTTTCTTTTTTCTTTTTTGTACAAATGCCTGGAGAAGGTTGATACTATTCTCCATAATACATAATATATACCCAAAATAAATAGTGGGCAAAAGCCCACATTTCCCAGCCCAAGAGGGCTTTTTTTGCACAATATTCTTTGATCATCTTCGTTGTTAGATGATAGAACTAGAAGAGAGAAAGGTTGGTTATTACTACTATTATTTGAATAGAAGGATGAAAGAAAATATTATAGACTAAATTTGACTCATTTAAATCATTGAAGAAAACTAATGAATCTACTGATTTATTAACTTTAGTTATATAATTAAGTGGAAATGGTATTATATCACCGATCACATCTAAACAATGTTTATCTCTAGCTCAATACACTAAATTTTGTACAGATGCCCGGATAAGGTTGACAGTATTCCTCACAATACACAATACATACATAATAAGGTTGCCCGGATAAGGTTGACACTATAACCAGTGGGTAAAAGCACACACTTCCCAGCCCAAAAGGGCTTTTTTTGCACATATTCTTTGATCATCTTTGATGATAGAACTTGAAAAGAGAGGGTTGGTTACTAGTTACTACTACTATTATTTTAACAGAAAGATGAAAGAAAAAAAATCATATACTAAATTTGACTCATTTAAATCATTGAAGAAAACTAATGAATCTATTGATATATGAACTTTTGTTATATGATTAAGTGGATATTGTATTATATCATCGTTCACATCCAGACATTGTTTATCTCTGGCTCATAAACATATGATCATGCTAGAAGAAAAGACTTGTTGATCTTTGTCAAAACAAATTACGCCCATTGTTCATCCTAATCCAACTTTACCAACAACTAATGGTAATCATGCTTTGATTAGGAATTTTTTAGGCATGGACTAAAGCATCAATGAACATGAGACTAAATTATAAATGAAACGAACTTCATGATCCATGTAAAAAGTATAAACGTACAAAATATGCAATGGCACACTTGATGGAAAATCTTATTAATAAGGCTACGTTTGGTTGCATGATTACAAAATTGATTCTAGGCAAAAAGATAAATTTAAACTAATTTTGTAGAAAGCTGCCTCTCCACAGCTTTTGCAAAACTCAAGTTTTAAGTATTTTTTTCACAAAAATTTGTTTGCAGCTTTTGGCCCTAATTTTTCTGTTTGAAAACTGGTTTGAAAAAAACAGCTTCATTCAAAATCAAAAGCTGCTCAAACTCGTTTCCAAACAAACCCTAAAATGTCAACATATATACTTGGAAGTAAAATAAATAAATAAAATAAAATAAAAGAACTTCACAACCCGGCCCATGTCAATATCATATTAGTTTGGGCATAAATCTATGGATTTCGATAATTATGTTAAATAATTATTATTTTATTTAAATAATTAGATTAAATAATTAGTTTTGGGCATAAACCTATGAATTTTAAAATAAGGTTGTTAGGATTTGTTAGATTTAGAAAGAGAGTCACGTTGCTAGAAATATAATTAGTTGTTAGAGTATTACTATATTTATAGTTAAAATGACTGAAATTTTGATAAGATATTATCACATTTCAATATATTTAGATTTCTATAAATAGACATCACTAGAATTGTAAAAATTATTCAGTTTTTTTTAAAATATATATATTTTAGTTTAAAAAATATCTATTTTTTGAAACAAAAGAAATTTTTAAATTTGTAATCTCTCTCTAATTTCCATCCATCGAAAGTACCTCTTTTCATCTCTGCATCAGCATATTACAGTTTTTTTTGTTATTGTAATATATCATCATTTTAAAGAAACAAATTTATTTTCATGACATAAATAAAAAGAAATTTTAAAAAGTGTTAAGGAAATACGTACCTGAGAAATCTTTTATTTGAGTATTTGATAAGTCGAGCGAACTCAGAGAAGTGATGTTGGAAATCCAACGTATCTCTTTCAAATTGTTCCAACCGAGATAAAGTTCGAATAATGAAGTCAAATTGTGAATCCATGGTACAATTAATCGAGCAATGCTTTCATCATTTAAGTGATTGGCGCGCAGGTCCAGCTGTTGAACTTTTTGTAAATGCCAAATATCTACATCACAATTTATATTTTTAAAAAATAAGTATGACATAGGAAATAAAGAAAAAAAAAAGATGAGCTTCTATTGAAATACATATTGTTATATGAATGAAATATATACTGAGATACAATAATATATTCTCTTAGAAAAATAATTTTTTTTTACTCCGTACACTATGATAGAACACTATAAACTACAATAGCACAGTATATACTACGCTATCATGCATAGCAAATGAGGCTGCATATTGGATTACAAAATAGATTGAGTGTATCAATCCACACTATATTTTTTTAGATACCCGTAAAACAAAGCAGCCGAAACATTGTTAAGGGTATGTTTGTGCACATAGTATAGTGAGGAAAAAGGTAAAAAAAAATACTTTGAACATGCAAAAAAATAATTGTTTGTTAAACATGAAAAAGAAAAAAAAAATCATCCATTCTCTTTACCTATTTTGTCTTATTTAGATTGTGATAACTTTATTTATCCATCACATACATAAAAATTAAATGTAAGGAAAAGTAACTCCATCACATACATGAACAACATAAAAATTAACCAAAAGAAAAAAAATTCTATCATCTAATTTTTTTCTAATCCAAATTCTTTCACATTGCATCATGCATCTTCTATTCAAGAATTAAGATTGTGCACATACACATCTTAGCATACATTAATTTGAGTCATTATTTTGTGTTGTGTTCATCATTTAAAAATATAAATTATAACAATCGGGGGAGGGGGGAAAAAATGATTGTTTTTTTATACCTTGTGGGTTGACCCATCCCGCAATGCCATTATGTCCCAAATAAAGCTTCTTTAGTTCTTTGAATTGACCAAACAGACTGGCATTCGGATACCATTTTTGAGAAAATCCCAATCTCACAAATGAAAGATCGATTTTTGAAACGGCTCTATATGGGTAAGATAATGCATCACACTCTACTCCAGTCCAATTGCAACAATCTCCACCTCCAACAACCCAATCTTCAAGCATAATAGGGTCATAGCCTACTGAATGGAGAGAGTGTTTGATGTCTAAGAGTGCCCTCCTCTCCTCCTCCACACACCCATTGACATCAACACAGCACCAACAACAACATATAATCAGACACCCAATTAGTAGTGTCACCGAAGCACCACATGATCCTCCCATACTCACAACTTTGTGTTTTGTTTTGTTTTTTTGAAGTGCTCACAGACTTCTTTTTTATATGCATATATAGTTTTTAATGTTCCACAAAGTTTGGTTTTGACTTGGAGTCCTTAACGTGGGCGTGGGGGTTGGGGTGGGGAGAGAAGAAGAAAAATCAGTCCAATCAAAATCTCATGTGGAGTCATTAACGTGAAAGTTGGGGCTGTGGAGTTAAACAAAGTCTTTAATTCAATAATTCATTTGGGACTATCATCTTTTTTTTTTTTTTTTTGAGTTTCTAACTATTTCTCTAAAACATATACTCAAATAAATTACCCCCATTTGAAAACACATTTAGAAAAACAACTTTTAACTTTATAGACAATTTTTTAAAATGTAATCATGAGGTCTGCTTTTTAATTAATTAAAGAATCATGTTTATTGCTGATAACAGAAGTTACTTTTGTTGGAATAAATTTTGTTTTCGATGCACTTTTGTTATAATCATGAAGTTAGTTTTTCAATTAAGTGGATTTGTTTGGTAATATGTCTCATATTTTTTTATTTTTAAAGAAGTTAAAAACAACCCAAAATGGGTTGTCAAAAAAGACTTAAATATATTTTTTTGACACTTTTTAATATAGTACATATTTAATATATACTAGATAGGTGGGGATTGCAAGAATGACGAGTGTTAACATGGTCAAATAGTGCACTATAATAGTTTTTTAGAGGATATTGTTTTGCACATTTTATTTTTTAGTCTCAATTTCAGTCTACACACTCTTTGATTTTTTTTAAAGAGTATACCTCATCTAGTGAAATGCATATTTTTATTAAAAAATGAAAGATATACTACAATGAATTGTATGGATACATTTATAACAAAAATGTAAATTTTTTTTTATGAAACATATACTTCATTAATGTGAGTATATGATGCTAATAAATCATAGGGGGAATTGTTCAAATACCCCTGGACCAACCCCCTTATTTTTTCTGTGTCCCTGGACTTTAAATAATTTTTTTTTTACCCCTGCAGAGCTGTCCCTTTTTTCTTTTATCTCTGTTTTTTCTTAATACTAGTAATACCCCTTTATATAAGACAAATAAAAATTATATTCCATTTCTTTTTCTTTTTCTTTTTCTTTTTCTTCTCCAAACCATCACTTTCTCTTCTTCTTCCCCAAATTATTTCTTCTTCTTCCTCGGATGAGTTCGTTCCGATCCGTCGATGCTTATGAAATAATGGGTTATATCCAAAGAAAAAAAAGGAGAGAAGCTTGAGATGAATTGATACATTGAAAAGAGAACAACAAACCTATCAAAAAACAAGGATCAAAGGAAGGCTTTTATTACTGTTTAGGTATTTTTGCTCTTCTAAAGAATGGGGTCTATTGAAAGCTTCAAGGATACCAAAAGAACCATTTAATCTGAGTGTTGGGATGTTTAGAGAAGGTTCGTTGTTCGATCCGAATCCGAGATCCCCACGAGAGACTAACTGTGATTGGGTATGTTGAGGAAGCTCTTGTGGGATAGAGAGAAGGTCAGCCAGTTATTCATGGAAGCCATTAAAGGCTTTTGACAAAGATAGATATCATACATAATATATGTAATTTCTATCGTCATACAATTTTATCATAGTTTCACGTAAATTGATATGTTAATTCTGTGCGTTTACTCTTATATTTTATAACTTATGCTATGTTTTTTGTAAGTACATATGGACCTGAAGCGGATCTCATTCACGTGAATGACTCACAAGAAGGTGATAATGAAAACGCAGTCGAGCAATCAAATGCTCGGGAATTGGTGAACATCCAAATAACTTAATTTAATAAAGCTCATAGCCTCATTAGACAATCTGGTCAAATATTTCGCAATGTGGATCACTTAGAAAAATGTGGATCACTTCGGCGCACAGGATATGAGAATCCAACTTAGAGAATGTTAGTTACATCAATATATGTTAATTACATATACAAAAACATTATATGTTAATTAGATCAATATATTTATGATTTACAATAACTATCAAATGTACTTACATAAAGAGTTACAGAAATACAGAACTACAACATGATACATACAGATATGATATGCATAGTTACAGATACTTAATTTTTACCTAGAGATAGCATTTAGTGTGCACAATGATGGTTAAACACAAAATGATTATACACACATTCCATAGTGTATTTACAATAGATACAAGAACAATAAGTCATGTACAAAAAGAAACGATAAAAAATAGTACTTAACATCCAGTAAATTTTTAACATGTCCAGCAGATTATAGAATTGGATATGTTTTTCAAGGAGGAATAGATGGTATGGGTTGGGTCTGATCATAGTCAACGTGTAGCATCTATGGTTGACCTTCTCTGTATAAAATATATGCAAATCATATTAATACAAAAATCTAATGTCCAATCACAAAAATATAATTACGATTTACAGCATTTTACTCATAAATTACAGAAATACTATTTATAGAACAGAAACTACCATATACATAATATAAAATATCATTTACATAATTGAAACTACCATTTACAAAACAGAAACAATCTAATTACAAAGACCAGTAAGAAACTAATATTATATATCTAATGTAACAACTACAACATAACTAACAATGCCCGATGTAACAACTACAACATAACTATAATATATATAACATAACTAACTAGGACTATTTAATGATGATTAATTTGAGCTCCAATAATACTAGAATAATCATGTATTAAGTGGTTCTAATCAATTAACGTTTGAGTTATAGTGCATGTCTATAGAGTATGAAATTAAAATAACCATCCAGTGAGGAGAAAATCACCACTGAAGAGCTAAATGAGCTACCAAACAGTTAAAGATAGCTTAGAATTATTCTTATGTCTCTTCCATGAATGAGTTCATGATCACATAAACATTATGAGTTGCATGCTCTACTATGAGGAAATGGAATTGTTTAGAGCAGCAGATGAGGGGGCTTTTGTCTTCCATCCTCTCCCATCGAAAAATCCTTGAAACTTTACCATAGGTTGAGAGCTTTCGTAGTCTGGTGTGCTCATAGAAACACACAATGATACATATAGAAAGTATACACATAGCTATATAATCCTTGATACTTCTACGAGATGCCCCTCACAGTGGATGTCTAGCATATCCAGCAATGATAGAATTGAGTCTTTGCAATGAGGGACATAAGATGTCTGACCATGGCCAATTACAGAAATTATACAAATAGTTACAGGTATTTCATAGTTACCTACAGAGAGCATTTAACATACACAAATATGTTTAAACATAAATGGTTACAAATATATTCTCAGTGTCATTATAATAAATTCATGAACTGTAAGTCTTATCATTATCATATGTAAGTGTATTCAACGTCCACAAAATGAATTGATATGATATAGTTATAAATATTTTCTCAAAGTGTCATTAAAATAGATACATCAATTGTTTGAATTATAACGTTGTCTTCATATCCTAATGAAATCAGTTGTTGTCTCCCCTCTGATCCTCTTCATGTCCTCTTGGATGAAATCGAACTCACTAAAGGCCTTCAAACTAGGCATCCAACGTACTCCATAAGGAAGAACGCACTATTCAATCTATATAAAGATGCAACGATCAGTCAACCACCTAAACAATATTAAAGAAACTACAACATCACATAAATAATTGTAAAAACTACTAATGGAATTAAACAAAGGACATACAACTTTACAGAAATATAATGACCAATAACAGCAATGTATTACAATTTACATATATGTAAATTCCTAATTACAAAAACTTTATAAACAATTACAGAATGTATACCAATATAACGACTACAACAAAATAACTATCAATGTAATGCCCAATAATAACATAAACTACCATTTACAGAACAAAAATGTAATATCATCCATCATTTGCATAACAACTATAACAGAAACTACAAAAACTATTATCTACTGAACAGAGATGTAATATCATTTATATATTTAAACTAAGGACATACAACATTATAGAAATGTAATAATGAATTATAGAAATGTATTATCAATCTATAGATATGTAAATGACCAATTACAGAATTTTTATAAGCAATTACAGAATTAACAAGTACAATAAATAATTTTAAATTAAAGGTAAACCAAACAAACATCAAAACCCAATATTTAAATTAACCTGATTAAGAAGAACCCAAAAGTGAAATTCATCTGAAACAATGGGAGATGAGAGAGAATCTGCAGCAGTAGAAGAAGAAGAAAAAAAAGAAGAGAAGAAGAAGAAAAAGAAGAGAAGAAGAAGAAGATGTGGAGGACCTTCAGATGCAGCAGCTGAGATCCAAAACAGTTGAGATCGAGCTTTGAAGATCGAATCTAACCATCTATAGACGTTCACCATAAAAGGCAAGATCTTGCTCGGCCTCTCCCACTACATGAACGTCTCTGATTGCTTCTGGCAGGCCCTTAACAAAGGTGATGATGGCGGTGACAAGGCGGTTGACGGAGTATCAGGTGAGACAGATAGTGATTTGGGGAGAGAGGGGTTTGGGGGGGGGGGGGAGAGAGTAATTTGGGGGAGAGAGGGTTTTGGGGGGAAATTCCAAAGGTTTTGGGAGAAAATAAAGTAGAGAGGGTAATTTAGGTAGTTAAAGGTGATGTGGCAAACGTGAGGGGTACAAAAAAAAGGGGACAGCTTTGCAGGGGTAAAAAAAAAATTCTACAAAGTCAGGGGGTATGAAAATAATGGGAGGCTTGGTCCAGGGGTATTTGGACAATTCCCCCTAAATCTTATCATACCAAAATTGAGGTTTGAAAAGGTTTTGTCTAACAACACACTTTTTAAAAACTGAGCTTAAAAACTTGGAAATTTTATTTCACTTGAAAATATTGAAATTCTAACTTTTAAAAAAATTCCTTTTTTATATGTATAGTTTTTTTATGCTCCACAAATTCTGGTTAGTTTGAAGTCCTTAACATTGCGTGGGGGTTGGGGTGGGGAGAGAAGAAGACAAAAAATGTCATTTCAAAATCTCATTAGACTCATTAACGTGAGAGTAGGGGCTGTGAAATTAAACAAAAGTCTTTAATTCAATAATTCATTTGGGACTATCATATTCATGGTTTGACCTTGACTAGCCCTCACGGCTAATTATCGTAATAGACCGAGTGTTAACAACATTACATAGATTTTTACCCATTGAGTTGTTTATGCAAATTGAAAATTCAATACAATTTTTATTATTTACTATTAAATTATTTAGATAATTAATTAGATATTAGTTAATATTTTTTTATTAGCTAACCATCGCTTTTATTTATGGATTTAAAATAAACTTATTTAAAAGCATTGAGCCATACTAAGAGCATCTTCAATCCTCTTCCCAAACCTTTACTCAAATTCAAATTTGAGTAAAAGTCACCAAAAACTCTCTCCAATCATTTACCCTTACCTATACCAAATAAGCTTTTACCCAAACTTTTACCCAAATCAAAGGAGACTCAAATCTTTACCCAAATTTTTAACCTCTCTTTTTTCTCTACATTTTCTTTCAAATGTGATATTTTTTTTCTTCAACTTCACATTTAGTTGAATTATATTAGATGTCTTCCCACCCTTCAAAATTTTCACCATCTCTTGAAACAAAAAATAAAAAATAAAAAAATAATGGTCTTCTTTCTTAAGTCTTCATCTTTGATTTTTAACTTCTTATTTTTACTCTTAAAAAAATATTATTTTTACTTTTTTTTCAAAAATTGGATGATAATAATTTTTAATTTTAAATATTTTGAAGAAAAGAAAAATTGAGCAGTAAAAATATTTGGGGAAAGGACTTTGAAAATGTTTATATGAAATAATTAGAAGAAGATGTGATTTTTTAAAAAAGATTTGAGTAAAACACAAAGTGATGGTTGGAAACACATCGTATCAAATCAAACTTTTACTCAAATTTTAAGTGAAATTTAGATATAGATTTGAGTAAGGATTAGAGATGGCCTACTAGGACAAGTTATTCGGGCCATGGGCTGACACAACACAAGTTATTGAAATTTGAAAATAATTTTTCATTTTAAGCATGTGCATCCTCTTTCATAAAAGTACATAATAGTTAAGAATATACTTTAATAGAAAAAAATTCAAAACATGTGTGATCTATATAAATTGGGCTACAAACAAGACTCCATATAGGCCTGTCAACGGGTCGGGTCCAGACCCGGACCCGACCTGACCCGGACCCGATTACACGTGTAATATACCGGATCCAATTTGGACCCGACCCGAGTTGGACCCGACCCGGCGGACCCGAACAAACAAACGGGTCGGGTCCGGGTCCACCCCGCCCCGACCCGTTGGACCCGACTGTTTTTTTTAATATATGTTCATATATTATAAGACCATTAGTATTAGTTGATACATAATTTTATTTCTTACTTAACTTATTTTTGTATCTACAAGTTCATAAATCATAATCATAACAAGCCTATAAATCGGTTTGTTTTGGACAATTAACTTATTAGCATTTGAATTTGTATGATTAATTAGTTTGTTGCATGATTTATGTTTATTATTTAAATTAATATGTTAGTGTTTATTATTTTGAATGTTGTTTAGGTTAATATTGTTTTGAATGTTGTTTAGGTTAGTTATGTTTATTATTTAGGTTAATATGTTTTTTATGTTAGTGATTATTGTTTTGGATGTTGTTTAATAATTCATTTACTTCTTTTGAATTGTATAAAATTATATTCAAACATAGTCTCATTAACAATAATGTTTTATTACAAAAAATTTCAAATAGAATGATGATAAGACAAACAAATACATGAGCTCTTCTGTCTCTTTTTTTTTTTTTTTACCCAACCATCCGGGTCGGGCGACAGGTCCGGGTCCGGGTCCACATTTCTCCGGACCCGCCGGGTCCTGGGTTGGACCTAGACCCACCGGGTCCTGTCACGGGTCGGGTCCGGGTCCACCCCGACCCGACCCGGACCCGACCCGTTGACAGGCCTAGCTCCATATAAGATTTTACAAATGTTGTGTTCAATCTCATTTGGAACACACCAATGATTTTATTTGTTTAAAGTATATATTTCAATAATAAATTATATTTTTTATTAATAAATAAATAAATAAATACTCATTTAATTTATATATTTTTCTTATTTCATAATATAGTATATATATGAAAATAGTAACAAAATTGTAGACAAAATGCCTATAATATATAAGGAGATAGATGTGAGAAAGAGATATCATGTATGCATGTACCTTATTATATATCTCAAAGTCTCTGTCAATGGGAATGGGATCATCTGTGGCTAACTACATGGAATAACATTATAGTAGCCAATAAAAATGCGTCATATAAGACAAATCCACCGTGAACAAAATATATTTGAATAAGCTCCTACTGGAAAAAGAAAAAAAAAGATCTACCAATGAACTGACTTCCATCACTTTGGCTCCACTCAGAAAATGAAATTAGAAGTTGAAAAATGTTAGACCTCATGTTCATGTTTTATTTGAGAATTAAGTTATTCTGATGTTTATGAGTATTCTTGTATAAATAAGAATAAAGTGATTTTTTGTTTAATTGTGTTTTGAATTATTCTCGTTCGAAAATGTGATAATAAAATTTAGCTTTCAATTTCAATTCCAGTCTACGCACACTTTAGTTTTTTTTAAAATAGTATACCTCATATAGTAAGATACCCATTTTTAATATTGAAAAATGAAAGATATACTATAATGAATTGTATGAATGCGTTTATAAAAAAATGTAAAAAATTTATGATAAAACATATACTTTATTAGTGTAAGTATATGATACAAATAAAGCATATCATACCAAAATTAAGGCTCGAAAAAGTTTTGTGTAACAATACACTTTTTTAAAATTGAGTTCAAAAATTTGATTTCACTTTAAAATATTGAAAATCTAACTTTTTTTAAAAAAAAATTTTTACATGTATAGTTTTTAATGTTTCACAAAGTCTGGTCAGTTGACATTTTAAAGTCTTTAACGTTGGCGTGTGGTTTGGGGTGGGGAGAGAAGAAGACAAAAAATCAGGTATTTCAAAAATATCATGAGTCATTAACGAGACTACGTGAGAGTAGTAGCTGTGGAGTTAAAACAAAAGTCTTTAATTTAATAAATTCATTTGGAACCATCATATTCATGGCTTGACCTTGACTAGCCCTCACTGCTTGCGAGGAAATATATCGATCCAATAATCTAATTTTGATTTAATTGATCCAACTTGAAAAGAAATAATGTGATACCATACCACTTTTAAATGTATGAGTCGTCAATTTTTTTTCTTATTGGTTTAAGATCAATTTTTTTTTGTCAAATTTTGGATCATTGGATCTGTCTATATGCAAGTGAAGGCAATTTGTTATGTGCCAGTGTTCAGCCCGATTTAAAAGTCTGAACCTTTATGAAATAGTTGTTACACTTGAATCATTTTACAACGCTAATTATAGCCTTCCATATCTCATTAACTACTTACACTCACTATGATGAAGTAAATACCTCATTATAATTTTTTTAGCACATTCTATAAATGAAACCATATAATTCATTAGAGTCTAGACATAATTTTTTACAAAGGTACAAAAGGACATGTCAACGGGTCAGGTCCGAATCGGATTGTGATGAACCCGAATACAATACGTTTGATTGTTAAGTCCATATTGAATCTTAGGTGTGGTCGATTCAGGTCGGGTCAACCCCATAATAGGTCTGGGTTAGACCAGGAGTGGTCAAAGAACTTTTAAGGGTTTACAAGGACTTTATTTATTTTTTAATAGAGTCTATTATAAATAATTATTCACTATTTTGATTTTTTAATGTTTTATGAAAGAATATTTAGAATACAGTTTGAAATATTAAGCTTTTACGTAAAATAAAAAAATTCATAATATATAGAGTTTTTAATATAAAATAAAACAACAAATAACACTAGTTAATGAAAGATATACTATAATGAATTGTATGAATGCGTTTATAAAAAAATGTAAAAAATTTATGATAAAACATATACTTTATTAGTGTAAGTATATGATACAAATAAAGCATATCATACCAAAATTAAGGCTCGAAAAAGTTTTGTGTAACAATACACTTTTTTAAAATTGAGTTCAAAAATTTGATTTCACTTTAAAATATTGAAAATCTAACTTTTTTTAAAAAAAAATTTTTACATGTATAGTTTTTAATGTTTCACAAAGTCTGGTCAGTTGACATTTTAAAGTCTTTAACGTTGGCGTGTGGTTTGGGGTGGGGAGAGAAGAAGACAAAAAATCAGGTATTTCAAAAATATCATGAGTCATTAACGAGACTACGTGAGAGTAGGGGATGTGGAATTAAAACAAAGTCTTTAATTCAATAAATTTAATTGGGACGACTATCATATTCATATCTTGACCTTGACTAGCCCTCACTGCTTGCGAGGAAATATATCAAACCAGTAATCTAATTTTGATCTAATTAATCCAACTTGAAAAAATATAGCATGACACCATATGAAAAAGAAATAACATGATCCATATCACTTTTAAATGTATGAGTCAGTTTTTTTTCTTAGTGGTTTAAGATCAAATTTCTTTTGTGAAATTTTAGATCATCGGATCTGTTCATATGCAAGTGAAGGCAATTTGTTATGTGCCAGTGTTCAGCCCGATTTAAAAGTCTGAACCTTTATGAAATAGTTGTTACACTTGAATCATTTTACAGCGCTAATTATAGCCTTATATATCTCATTAACTACTTACACTCACTATGATGAAGTAAATACCTCATTATAAATTTTTTAGCACATTCTATAAATGAAACCATATAATTCATTAGAATCTAGACATGATTTTTTACAAAAGTACAAAAAGACGTATCAACGGGTCAGGTTCGAGTCGGATTGTGGTGAGCCCAAATACAACCCATTTGATTGTCAAGTCCATATCGAATCTTAGGTGAGGTCGATTCAGGTCTGGTCGACCCCATAATAGATCTAGGTTAGACCAAGAGTGGTCAAAGAACTTTTAAGGGTTTACAAGGACTTTATTTATTTTTTAATAGAGTCTATTATAAATAATTATTCACTATTTTGATTTTTTAATGTTTTATGAGGAAACATTTAAAATACAGTTTGAAATATTAAGCTTTTACGTGGAGTAAAAAAATTCATAATATATAGAGTTTTTAATATAAAATAAAACAACAAATAACACTATATCAAAGACAAAAAAAAGTTAAGATTAAAAACACAGTAAGTCACTTAAAAAATCGGGAACTTCACACTATACATGTTCTCTCAGTAAGGAGCGCAAACCATGAGTTGACCGTGAAATATACGCATTGCATATCCACTTCTTCCCCAAAGCTTTGTGGCCAGGTGAACATCACCACAAAAAGTGAAGTGTACACTGCAGATCTCCATAGAAAGCCATAAATAAATTGTCATAATAATAAAAAAAGGAATATTTTGATATCATTGGTTCCAAGAAAACATGGATATCCATGCATAAACCATGCACCACAGATTAGAAGAAAACAAAATCTAGAAATATAATAGGATAAAAGACATTTGCATTTACATAAATACAAAATTCACAGCTTAAACAGCCATTGTCCTAGAAAATCATGTAGGATGATAAAACTTATAGAAGGGGCTCAAGCATGAACTAAACCATCACATTAATTAATAATCATGGAGGATTGGTATATTTTGATGAAATGCAACCTTTGATAACAGACAACCTATAGACCCACGCAACTAATTAGCGAGTTTCATGCTCATTGCATGATGAATAATAAGTATAATATTAAAGACCACCAAAAAAAGGCAAGAATGCAAGAATAACATTTTGTGCATCCACTAAGGAAAGATAACTTGCAAAAGCCTGGTACAACTACAGAACTGTCATCCCACAGATCTGCGTTAAAGACAAGTTATCAAAATTCATGAACCCAGAAAATAATTTCCTCAACTCATGCTATCTTGTTTCCATGATCATTGTTGCTTCAGACATAAAATCATTTACCCATCCAGCCGATTTCATATTAATTCCTAAGAAACTCGTTTGCCAGTGAATAAAATTATTTAAACAGTATGTTCTACATTTTATGCCTATGGAGAATCTGACTCTATGAAGCGTATAACTAAGCCAAGAGCTCAACGAATCAAGACTTAAGCATGACTTCAAGTCCTCACTAGTATTTATCATTTGTCACACATTCTCTATGAAAGTAATTCTTAATGAGTGATCAAGATGAATACCATAGAAGATGTTGCACATATTCTTTCTGAGCATGTAGTAGATGTCTCGAAATGAATCTTCCCAATCCCGCTGCCTTCCCAGTAAGAAATCCATTTCTACACATGCAAATACAAATCAATTCTTCATTCCTAGTGTGACTCAATCAAAATAACAAAGCCATCTGCACGAAATTAGACCTCCACTTCCAGCTGCTTTAGTCATTGCTGATATCAAATAAGATGGCAGAGAAGAATTTGGACACTTCCATGAACGTAAAGAATTTGTATACAGAGCCTCAGCCGTAGGAATTATCCCTGATGAGCAGCCAACATTCTGACTTTTTGTGCAGTCAAATGGAGAAGCATAGCGGCCCGAACCATTGTTTGAGCCACAAGTACTTAACCTATGACACCTACAATCAATAAAAAAAATTAAAGAAAGCAGTTTATGAAGTAATACAATCAATGCCTATATAATGAAATTCATAGTTAAGCAAAATAAACTGAAATCACATTGTCATCTTATTTTAGATTATTTGATGTTGTGAACACTGCATTCGGAACAAAATTGTGAAAGAAGGAAGAGAATGTTGGGAAAATTTGGAACAAAACTGTGAAAGACGGAAAACGAAATAAGGTTAGCACAATGAAGAAAAAGAAAACATTGCACTGCCCATTTCACAGAAGAAGAAGAGACCAGACGCATGGTGGTTTTCAATGTCAGATCCTGAGGAATTCTATTCCCTGATACGTGAAATTCGGAACAAAATTTCCCAGAAGATATAGAAGGAAGATCACCAACTTTTTCTGAATATTCAATATTAGAAACAGAAGAAACAGGAGGGTCACGAGCAACCAATCCTTTCAGTGCTTTATCCTGTAATACGTCAGAAGTTTCTTTCAATGAAAGAACACTAAAAACAAACGATGCTATAATAAGAAGCTGCTGAGAAGAGGTTACCATATCAATACCAACAAGATCAGAAGGCATTAAACTACCCAGTGAGATTTCAGCAACACTACGAAAGGTGCTTTGGCTACATTTTTCCAGCTTCTGATAAGACTTGTCTGCATTATCTTTTTTTTGGAAGAACAGACCTTTCAGAACCAGTGCATGTTCCAACTCCTCCACTGGACCCAACAAGATTAAAATTAGGTTTTATAAGATAATGAATATCTCAGTCGAAATAAAGGACAATGGATGGGAACAGATTTACCACGGATTTTTGTATTGACTAGTCATTGTAGCATCGACATGGCCTCTGATTGTAGAAATATCCTGCTCACATCAAATATGGGAAAAAACGTAAACAACACTAATTGGTGAATAACTTTGAAATCAACATCACTCTATGTTGCATGTTTTCAAAATCTTTTGGTCCAAAAGCTACAACCTTCTTATTCTTTCCAGGGACCATCAAGAACACATCACTGAATTTCCTAACAGGAAACACTTCATCCACACGTGTATCAATGTATCTTGTTGTTTTTTATGACTCCATTTTTTTAGGCCAAGAAGCCGTTCCCCCAGTAACTCTAAAAAGCCAACGCATAAGTACAGCAGGTCATGGAATAAAAAAAACGAATAGATGGTTAGAAATGCCCACTTGTCTGAATTGGCCGACGGAGACAAAGCTTCATTCCTAGGCTTTTCAAGTTTCCTCCGCTTCAACTGTTCCCATTGGGAACCAAATTTGAAAAACAGTTAAGTAGCTAACCACCTTTTTCATGAAAACTACACTCAACCAGCTTTTTCATTAAAAAAAAGTTTTTTTCTTCACTTTTAACAGATAAAAAACCAAACTCCACTTAAATGAAAGAACACATGTTTAAAACCGATTATTTGAAAACTAATATTGCATAAGCATAATCAGTTTGACAATTGGTTCCAAACAAATCATTAATAGATCTTCATAAAACATTTTCAATTCTATATCCAAATGTCTACCCAAATTTAAATTTGAGTAAAAGTTATTCAAAAGTCTCTTGAACCATTTACCTATACTCATGTCAAATTTAGTTTTTACTCAAACGTTTACTCAAATCAATGGAGACCCAAACCTTTATCCAAATTTTCAAATACTATTTTTTTTCTTCAAACTCCAAATTTTAAAAAGATTTGAGTAAAATAGAAAATGATGGTTGGAGATACATCATATCAAATGAAGTTTTTACTCAAAGTTTTAGTGAAATTTGGGTATAAGTTTGATTGAGGGCTGAGGATGGCCTTATGAGACCAAAAAACTTCGACGACTACTTCATAAAAACCAAGCCTATCTATTTGAGCACCAACTGTGTAGAGAAGACTTACTCTGAGTTCAGAGGGCGTCTTGCGCTTCTTCGGGGCATCAGATTTGACTTTCCCAAACGGAAAGGAATTCGGCGGTAGAGGCTCCTGAACGCCAACCTTCGCCATTAATAGCTGCTCCCTTGGTTTCTATAAGCATAAAGTTCCCCGGCAACCTATATATTTCTCCATAAATAATGCAAATATCCACATTAATATAAAATCCAATAGAAAAATAAAAAAAAGGTTCGTTATTTTTAATGGAGCAACATCAAAACCCTAACACAAACTTTGATTACAGAAATGGGTCATATAAAACCAAACGCAGTGATTTTTCTATGCATGCATCATCAAACTCCACCGTCAAACATATGCAATCCTAACAAAAATCGAAAATGTAAAATATACAGAAGCTAGAACAGATCAGAGAACCCGAAAATTTCCAATCCAATGATATGAAGCGAGTGATACCTTCGACTCCGCGACTCGGGGGAACTGAAACCCTAGATTCACGTTTTCGAATCGATTTTTCCCCAGATCGAGGGCTTTTAGGGCAGATCTTCGAAGAGAGAGAGAGAGAGAGGGAGAGAGAAATAGAGAGATTATCAAAAGGGGAACTTTTTGAGAGATGAAAAAATTTCGATTGGGGTTTTGAAAACGCGATGGTTCCCTCCGAAAGTACGAAAAGGACTCTCACGCCGTCAATTTTTTACGCAGGCATCCGTCTGCAGCAGCCGGGTCGGGCCGGATCATGAAAAAAAAGGCACGTGTATCCCCACACACACCATTTGTCTAACACCAACAAAAAAAACAAAAACACATATATAAATTTAATTTGAACATCCTTAATCCCATCAACCATTCGACGGTCGATTGGTTAACCTTCATGTATAACAATTGATAGTTGATCTATCAACATTTATCTAATAAATTCGACAGTCACTTTGTCAATTTTTCTTTACAACCTTCAACAGTCTCTCTGTCAATCTTCCTTTACAAACAACTTTGTCAACCTTCCTTTACAACTTGATCACAGTTGGTCTGTCGACTTAGGAGAGATTGTTCGACCTTCGCAGTGTCAAACCGAATATTTTTTCAAAAAAAAACTTGAGACACATTCGATCACATACGACATTCAATGTATATCAAAATATTAACACATTCATGTTACATTCAACACTCACATTACAATTATCACATGACTACTAATAAAAACACTTGAACCAAAAGCAACAAATAATTTTTTCAACCTCCTTGTATTTGCATGCAAAGTTATTGCAAAAAATCAAAACCAATTAATCCAATCCGCATACTCTAATCTAAAACCAAAATTTCACATTAAGACATTTTTTTAAAAATACCATCTATTTCAAAATCCTCACTCCCTGAGTTTTTCTAAAATCTTACAACTAAATAGCCATTCCCATTAACCCGATCCTCACAAAGCCATAAACAATTGATGATTTTACTTTACTTTTAATGTTGAATGTGATCAAATGTATCTTAGATTTTCTTTTGAAAATATGTTCGATTCGACACTGTTAAGATCGAAGATTGTAAAGGAAAATAAATAGAGATTCTATCAAATGCTGTAAAGAAAGGTTGACAGAGCTGCTGTCAAAGTTTGTAAAGGAAGGTTGACAGAGAAACTGTCGAAGATTATAAAGTAAGGTTGACAGGGTAATTGTCGAATTTATTAAATAAAGGTTGACAGACCAACTATCGATTGTTTTAAAAGAAGGTTGATATCGACCGTCAAATGGTTGGTGAGATTAGTGATGTTCAAATTAAATTTATAAATATTTTTTTATTTTTTTAGTTGGTGTTGTTAAGCAAATGGTTGGTGGGAGTAGATTGCCCAAAAAATATTGCATCTCTCAGATTTGTAAAAATTTGTAAATATGCTCCTCTGTTTTTTTGGTGTATGACTGTATGCCCCATTGATCTAATTTAAAAGCCCACATATTTAAACCTAATGTTAAATCATATGATGTTCAGGTTTTTTTATTGAGCGGACAAGACCATCTCTTAATTTTGATCTAAAGAGCTTCTCTTGCTGTTGTGGGTCTTGATCCTGTGAAAACAAGAGAGAACAAACGGGGGGTGCTGTCCCCTCTCTCTTCTAAATTACTCAATCCTAATCCGATCTAATTCGATTTTCAACTCGGATTGGACTAACTCAAACCCAACCCATAATTAAATAAATCAACCTGACCCAATCCAATTTTTAAATATGATGTGCAAATTAAATGAACCAACCCGACCCAACCCATAAGATTAGTTAGGTTTACCTAAAATTTGAACGGTCCAGATTAGAAGTTACAAAATGAACGACCATCATTTTTTTTTTACTATTAGTTTACGGGTTCGGGTTAAGTCGGTTTATGAGTGAGGCTAACCCGAACTCAACCCGATTTGTGAGTCAATTTGAACCAAAACCCGATTTGGCCAACCCAACCCGTATAAAAATCAGATTCAACCTGACCCAAGTTGCTGCCTTATCTCTCTCTCTCTTAAAATGTTAGATTCAGTTTTAATTTTTCTTAAAATGTTAAATTTGGTTTTAATTTTTCTCAAATGTATATTTTGTTATTTAATAAAACAATATTGAATTATATGTATGAACAACCTTGAAACATGGAATTTTGAGTATAAGATCTCTTCGTTGTTTGTTTATGCAGATTTGCTTCTTAGGTTTTTGACTTTTTCATTGTTTGTTTTTTCAAGAATGGAGGTGTACGAATCAGATAAATTTAAATGGATTTTTAGTATCACGATCCATTTAGGAGGGGGGGGGGGGGGGGATGGAGCATACTTATAAATTTGAGGGACATTAATAGAGCCACCCAATTTTCTTTTGAGATATTTTGGTGCCCTCCACTTGGGGCCTAGGTGACCATCTCAACTGCCTACATGACCTCGGTTGTTTTCTTTTTCTTATCGTGTGTGTGAAAAGTTGAGGCTTATCTAAATAACCCCCTGTAAACCATATAACCCCCTCAAAATACATATATAAATTCAAATAACTTTATGAGTTAAACTTCCATTGATAGAAGATGAATATTATGCGAATATTTCATTTGGTGAAAATACAGTATACCAAAAACTCCTAACAATTTGTTAAAATATAAAAAATCCTATGTAAATGATGATTTTATCCCTCTATATAGATTATAAAACACTATTTGGAGAGGTAAAATCATCACTTACAGAAATTTTACATTTTTAACATTTTGTTGGGGGTTTTAGATATACTATGTTTTCAACCAGAATTAACCAGATGGAATATTTTTTGAATAATCCTAATTTATCAAAGAAATTTTAACTCAGGAGGCTATTTAAATTTACCGATAATGATTCCTAGACCCCAACTTTCCAGGCCCCATGATGTGGCAATAGGACATTACCTATTATACCTTCTAATTGATAACCACCTCTAAATAAGGAAAACGGTTTGATTTATTCCTAGGATTGTGGAGATTTCATTAATTACTGTATTTCTTCTTCCTTGCATTGTGTAAAATCATTAATCCCTATAATTTATTCATAGCAGTCCCGAAATTGATCTCTCTTTCGGATCAGGTTTGTCAATTGTTTTTTTTATTTTTTATTTATCTTATTGAATGAAAGTCACATCGAATTTGAAATTAAATTTTTGATGATCAAATATTCAATCTATGTTACATGTTTCAATTCAAAAAATGAATTTTTTTTATGTTTTGATCACTATTTCACACTTTTTTTTATATTTGTTTCGTTATAATTTCATAAATGTAATTTTGATATTGTTACATTTAATTATTACTGGTTCGTGTGATGTTTATATTAGACTCCCGAATTCGGATATTCATTTACACAATTTTGTTACATTCATAAATGTAACACTCTGAAATGTAATATTATCTCATGTTGTGCATTTCTTTTAACAATGCAAATAGAAATGACGTATAAATGTAATAGTGAAGTACATACTTTTACAGAGGATTCTGATACATTTTCTTTGGAAGGCAGTGCACTAGAAATTGAAATAGATAATTTTAAATAGTAAATGTAACTGTTTGACATTTAGGTAAATATAATTGTTTGTTCCATCTATATAAATGTAACAGTTTTTATATAAATGTAACAAATCGTTGTGAGAGATGTAAACATTTAAGAAATGTATTTGTAACTACCAATATAAAATGTAACAGTTTCATATGTTAACTATATGTGTTTTTTATTTAAATTTGAATACAATAACTACCTAGAGAAAATGAGTTGTTTGAAGGATTTTAATGAAAACAATTTCGGTAATTTTTGGTGTAATCTAGGTTCAATTATAATTTAAGTAATAATTTCAAAATTTAGGTAATGATCGAACGGTTGTTATTCAAACTATTTGAATAACAACCGTCCGATCTTTTTCTTTTTTTGGTGAAACAGAATATCCAAACGTCCAAATCATTTTAAATTGTTTGATAAACATTCAGAAAACACTAAGTCTTAAAATCAATAAGATAAGATTGAATATAAATGTAAACAAACTAAATAATTTTAAGATTTTAAGGATTTTAAGATTAGGTAAGGATTTTAAGATTTACATGGAAGAGTCATAACTAAATAGAGAAAATGGGGGGATTTGGGTTAATAAGACAAATTTTTAATGAAGGGTAAATTTGTATTTTGTCATTTTACCATTTTTTGAAAAAGTCAACAAACCAAAAAACCAACCAATGAAATGATGACACCTCATGGGGCTTGTGAGTGGGGCTTATATTATGGGGCCTGGGTATCATGACTCTTAAATTTACATACGTGTTTTATATGGATTTTCCCCCATATTATATCATCAAAAAAGGATTATATACACCTGTATCATCATACATCACACCCAAAACAGCTAAGCTTTGATAACAAGCCCAATGACTAGGATCCCTGTGATTGTAATAACCTATGAATTGTTGGATGACTGGACCCTCCCAGGCCCAGAAGGAAGTATGACAAAAATTTCTATTCTGTCGAGCAAATCTAACCAGAACCTCTGGTAGCCTAACCATTTCTCTAAAAACCTTGTGAAATTTAACCGTTGATAATATTATTTGCTAAGTTTCGAATGACTGCTACACATTGCTGAATGTGAATCAAGCCAAAACCCTATCCCTGCAACAATTTTATAAGCACTTGAGAATCAGAGCATATACATTGATTCCCAAAGCCATATTTCATCGCCACTTCCATGTCAAACATGATCGCTTCGCACATAGAGGAGACGCCCACGGTCTCCATTCAAAACCCGCTGCGACTACTCTTTGTTGATTTAATTGCTTATGTTTTTATGAAGTTGAACAAATAAATAATTGATGTCCACATGTTAACTGAGAATGAGTACATTGAGACTCTTGAGATGTTTGATTTTAATCAAGAAAAATGTTACATCTATTTATTTTTCAGTCTCATTTTCTAGTTCACATCCATTTTAATTTTTTTTAAATAATATATTTCATCTATGGGTATATATACTTTTATAAAAGAAGTATATGTATTCAAGCTAATTGTATGAACTCATTTATAATAAATAAAAAAAATAAAAAATTGTAACAAGGTATATACTTCATTAATATAAATACATTAGACTAACAAATCATATGAGACAGAAAATAATATAAAAAAAGGACTATGTGTAACAAAATAATATAAAATGGCTTTGGCACCCCATTCAAACCCCGAAACATTGCCTCTGTGCATGGCAAGCTTTCCACAACAAACTTCCCACACTCATTCGACTACAAAAAAGGGGAATCACTCAAGCTACTACCTGTCCATTATGTAATTCTGGTATCGAGGATGCAGATCATCTACTCTTTGGTTGCTCCTTCTCCAGGTATATATGGATTCTTCTTCTTAAGGACCTCCATATCAAGTCTGGCCTTCCTAGAAGCATACTTCTCTTCCCAATCTGGTTGGAGTCATGTGTGTCTGATCCCTTTCGAAAGGAAATGGTCTATCTTATCCTTTCTACCACCATTTGGCATCTTTGGACGGAGAGGAACAATAGACTATTTTCGAAAAAGTCTCTACACAAGACTATAGTACTCAAACGAATTAAGGATAGCATTAAGGTGAGGACCCTGCTTAAGATTTTTATGGTGCCCTCTTTGCTTGATGTTAGCAGTATTGCAAGAGCTTTTGGGTTGACAGTGATAGAGAAAGTCAAGACTGCCTCCATTGTAACGTGGCTGGTCCCCCCTTCTGGCTAGCTCAAATTAAACACAAATGATCGTGGTGGTTATGGAGCTCTTCTAAGAAACAACAATGCTGAATTTATTGCTGGGTTGGCAGGGAGACTTGACCTTCCTTCCATCAATCTCCTAGAACTTAAAGCTATTGAGAGGGGGATAAAATTGGGATTGTCTAAGGCAGCCACTAACTTATGGATTGAATCAGACTCCACCACTGCAATTGCTTGGGTACATGGTAGGGGTTGTATACCCTGGACTACCCTTTGATCTCTTCGACAAATCCATCAAGGATTGCAATATTTAAATTGCTGGAAGGCAACACACATTCATAGGGAGGGTAACTCTCCTGCTGATTTGCTCGTTGGTTATCGATCCTTTCGAGGAGAAACACTCCTTCGTACACACCATCTCTGGGCTGAGATCATAACAGCCATTGAGGAGGACAAGCTAATGAGAGGATATGAACGCATCAGCTGATCAATGTAATGGCTAACATAGTGTATGAAGAGGATGAACAGGGGAGATCAGAGTTTCAATCATTGATCAATGGATGAATTGTGCATGAGGGTCTAACATCTCTTCTACTGTCAGTGATGATTTTGTGAACCTGGCATAATTGATAAAGGGAGTAGTTGATAGGATGCTATCTATATTCCATTTTCAAGCTCTTTCTTCACTTATTTTTGTAAAAAGGGCTGTGCATATGTACAAATTTCAATAGTATAGAAATACAAAATCTTGATTACCAATAAAAAAAAAAAACTCTTTAATCAATGAGTTCCTCAATAGATTTGATTCTTCTTAGGCCTTGTTTGGATACACAGCAAGGCGGATTCTGCGGTGGGAAACACCGTTTAATGCAACTGCATATCCAAACAAAAATACAACGTCTGTGTTTTAAATGAAAAATCATGTTATAGGGTATTTTTATTTCACATTTTGAAAAGATGTAGAAACACTATCTCTCTACCACCCCTGATTCTCAGAACGCACAGTGCCACTCCATATGTTAATTCTTGTTCAAGGAAAAGACAAGTTGTTCCAAAATACCCATTCATTAAAAAATATAATTCTCATATATGCCATTGCATTTATTCACTAGTTACAAAGTTGCACAAGTTTTCTTGGATTGGATGCAACATATATTATTTTGGCCTTCTTTCATTTACATATACATTTTTCAATGCGTTTTATGAGGCCCAAGATCACATCCATGCATGCATAGCAAAAATCATCAGCCGCCATGAAAAACTTGATCCGCCCATTCTTGTTGAAGGCGACCACTGCAATGAAACCCCAAAATCCAATCGCAAATGATGCCGCGATGAACGAATAGAAGATCACATCATTATCAATGGCCTTCGACGTCTCTTCATGATCACCAATATTACTGTCATGGTATGTTTGTGAAGTCCCATGCATTGACCAGCAATTCTTCTCTATCAATACTCCAGACAAGCCTGGATTACCTTCAAAACTACTTTTATTGAATGTGCAGAATTGATCTTTGTATGGGATAATGCCTGACAAGTTATTGTAGGCCACTCGAAATACAGAGAGCGAATGGAGTTTGACAAGCTGGGAAGGAATTTCACCTGATAGATCATTATTAGAGAGGTCCAAACTCTCTATATTTTCCAAGTTTTGAAAGGAATTCGGAATTGGTCCTGTGAGGTGGTTGTTTGACAAGTTTAACGAGTGAAGTGCACTCAAATATCCCATTTGAAAAGGGATGGGACCAGAAAACTGGTTCTTGGATAAGTCTAGTGCAGTCATTAGAGAGAGGGGAGTGCCCATATAAGAATCAAACCTACCTTTTGTAATTAAGCTAGACACAATTGTGTTGGTAGAAATATCAGAAAATATAATATATTAACACTGTACAAAGGGTAGTCAATTGGAGAATCTATGATCCAAGAAGTGATATTTTTCAGGCAACTAGGAATTGTTCCAGAAAGATGGTTATTTGAAAGATCTAAGATGTGAAGATTTTTCATATGATACACTTGAGTTGAAACTGGACCTTCAAAATTATTTTCAGACAAGAGAAGTATTACCACATTGTGAAGTGTAAATAATGAACTATGAATATTACCTGAGAAGAAATTCTTTCTAATATCCAAGAACATTATATTTGAGCTATTAAACAAGCTTATGGGTATGGACCCTGTGAGGTGATTGTCATATAGATTGAAATATTGTAGCCGGGGCATACTGCAATTCCTAAAAGATATCTTCCCGTTCAGGTTATTGTCCGCCAAGTTCAAATAAATCATATTTGGGTTTTTCATTATTGATTGTGGTATCTCTCCTGTAAAATTATTTCTGGACAAATCTAAGTAAACCAGCGATGGATGGACACCAAGAGAGAGAGGGATAGTCCCATGCAAGGCATTGCCAGACATATTAAACATAACTAGTTTAGTAAAGAAGATTGTAAAATTTGGGGGAAGTGTTCCACATATATTACTATCAGACAAGTCTAGGAATTCGAGTGATGAACTGCTATTTTTGTTATCCTGAAGGAACGGTCCATGAAATGTATTTCCCCCCAAATATAATCTTTGAGTAACATTATTAATCAACTCTGACAGATTGCTCACTATGATCGAACTATGGGACAAATCTAGGAAGGTCAATGCATTTTGTGTGGACAGGAAACTAGGGACCCTTCGGCCACTACGTTTGTTGAGTACACAGTTGCTTAGAAGAAGGAACTCCAATTGGAATGATGGAACCCATGATGGAGACTCTGTTTCAACCTCTAGTCGGTCGTTATTTGATAGATCAATAAGGATATGTTGGAGAGGTTGGCAAATGTGGAAAATGGAAATGCACCGTCTAATTGATTGGAAGATAGATCTAGCCTTTCTAGGGAATACAGACTTTTCAAACACGTATCAATGTTGCCCTTCATTGAATTTTGCGAGAGATCTAAGACTTGTAAATCTTGTAGCTGGCAAAGATCTGCATAACAGAGGAAATCAAGTGTGATGAATAACAACAGAACACATTTTTGTCAACTTTGGAATAGTCATCAAGGCTCAACAAAATGCACTTTTTTTTTAAAAATTAAAACACAAAGATATTGTGTAGATAATCCCTGCTGTAATTTAATAGGTAAGATGAGAAATTGGATAAAAGTCAAATCAAATATAAATCTTTTGACTTTCTCATTATTAAACATAAAAACTACATAAATCATATCGCTCAATATCATGATTGAAAATTTTATAATACCTAAACAAGTGTCCACCACTAAAAAATGCAGAAAGTAAACTGTGATATTACCTTTTATAATAGAGGAATCATTGAGTGTATTGTCATGTAAAAAAAGAGAAGTAAGGGATGTTAGGTTGGAAAGCCATGAAATTTTAGTGAACTCATTGGAATCAAGGTATAATTCTTGAATATAAGGGAGTCTCCAGAGACCTGCAGATATGCAATTGGGATAGCTTAGAACAATAAATAACAAAGCAATATAGAAAAAAAGGAAAATGATATGTTCATCCTCATTTGCAGTCCACGCAGTTTTTCATTTTTTAAAATATTATACTCCTTATCTTAAGATACAATAGTGTATTTATTTTCTCTTTGAAAAATGAAAAAAAAACTTTGATTGTGCACTATGATAAAATCTCATTCACTGATAATGCAGTATACAATATGCAATCATAGTCTACAGGGTTGGAAAAAGGACCGCATATATCTAGAAAAAAATATTTTCATCATATTATTAAGTTAATTTTCCAACTGAATAAAGCCATATTTTATCGGGCCTATGATTTAAACTGTTGCATCTCATGTATGATATAAAACGAAATCTGGTCACAAAAATGGTAATGATTTCATTTTTTTTTTATCTATTAATTTAAACAAACAAAAGGGGCCTTTTTTCAAACTAATCATGCTTAATTTGTAAATTACCAAATTCATCACGGGATCAATAAAAAAAATTAAAACTAATCATATGTATGTTTTGATGAACAAAGTTTTTGATAAAGGTACATGACAATCAACCTGATTAATTTCATATAATCATCTTTTTTCTTTTTTCTTTTTTGTACAAATGCCTGGACAAGGTTGACACTATTCTCTGCAATACAAATGACTGCAATTGGGGTTGCAATAGGTGTGTATCTTTTTCCAAGAAAAAATTATATACTAATAGGGGGTCATCAAGGCTCAACAAAATGCACTTCCTTAAAAAAACAAAATTTAAACAAAAAAAATATAGTGTAGATAACTCCCTACTGTAATTTAATAGGTAAGATGAGAAATTCGATAAAAACCAAATCAAATATAAATCTTTTGGCTTCCTCATTGTTAAACATAAAAATTACATAGATCATATCGCTCAATATCATGATTGAAAATTTTAGAATACTTAAACAAGTGCCCACCACTAAAAAGGACAAAAAGTAAACTGTGATATTACCTTTTATAATAGAGGAATCATTGAGTGTATTGTTAAATAAAGAAAGAGAAGTCAAGGATGTTAGGTTGGAAAGCCATGAAATTTCAGTGAGCTCATTGGAACCAAGGTCTAATTCTTGAATATGAGGGAGTCTCCAGAGACCTGCAGATATGCAATTGGGATGGCTTAGAATAATAAATAACAAACCATTATAGAAAAAAGGAAAACAATATATTCATCCTCATTTTGCAGTCCATGCAGTTTTTCGTTTTAAAAAAAATTATACTCCTTCATTGAAATACAAACTGTTACACAAAATAAAGTACATATTGTTATACAAAATGAAGTTTATACTAAGATATAATAGTGTATTTTTTTTCTCTTTGGAAAAAAAAAAAAACTTTGATTGTGCACTATGATAAAATCTCATACACTAATAGTGCATTATACAATATGCTATCATAGTGTACAGGGCTGCAAAACGAATCGCGTATATCTAGAAAAAAATATTTTTCATCATATTATTAAGTTAATTTTCCAACTGAATGAAGCCATATTTTATCGGGCTTATGCTTTAAACCGTTGCATCTCATGTATGATATAAAAAAAATCTAGTCACAGAAAATAGTAATGATTTCACTATCTTTCTTTATCTACTAGTCACATAAAATAGTAATGATTTCATTATCTTTCTTTATCTATTAATTTAAACGGGTAAAAGGGGCCTTTTTTTTTTAAAATTAATCATGCTTAATTAGTAAATTATCAAATTCATCATGGGATCAATAAAAAAATAAAACTAATCATATATATGTTTTGATAAACAAAGTTTTTGATAAAGGTACATGACAATCAACCTAATTAATTTCATCTAATCATCTTTTTTTTTCTTTTTTCTTTTTTGTACAAATGCCTGGAGAAGGTTGACACTATTCTCCATAATACATAATATATACCCAAAATAAATAGTGGGCAAAAGCCCACATTTCCCAGCCCAAGAGGGCTTTTTTTTGCACAATATTCTTTGATCATCTTCGTTGTTAGATGATAGAACTAGAAGAGAGAAAGGTTGGTTATTACTACTATTATTTGAATAGAAAGATGAAAGAAAATATTATATACTAAATTTGACTCATTTAAATCATTGAAGAAAACTAATGAATCTATTGATTTATTAACTTTAGTTATATAATTAAGTGGAAATGGTATTATATCACCGATCACATCTAAACAATGTTTATCTCTAGCTCAATACACTAAATTTTGTACAGATGCCCGGATAAGGTTGACAGTATTCCTCACAATACACAATACATATATAATAAGGTTGCCCAGATAAGGTTGACACTATACCCAGTGGGTAAAAGCCCACACTTCCCAGTTCAAGAGCTTTTTTTGCACATATTCTTTGATCATCTTTGATGACAGAACTTGAAAAGAGGGGTTAGTTACTGCTACTATTATTTTAACAGAAAGATGAAAGAAAAAACATCATATACTAAATTTGACTCATTTAAATCAGTGAAGAAAACTAATGAATCTATTGATATATGAACTTTAGTTATATAATTAAGTGAATATGATATTATATCAGCGATCACATCCAAACAATGTTTATCTCTGGCTCATAAACATATGATCATGCTAGAAGAAAAGACTTGTTGATCTTTGTCAAAACAAATTACGCCCATTGTTCATCCTAATCCAACTTTACCAACAACTAATGGTAATCATGTTTTGATTAGGAATTTTTAGGCATGGACTAAAGCATCAATGAACATGAGACTAAATTATAAATGAAACGAACTTCATAATCTCATGTAAAAAGTATATACGTACAAAATATGCAATGGCACACTTGATGGAAAATCTTATTAATAAGGCTACGTTTGGTTGCATGATTACAAAATTGATCTAGGCAAAAAGATGAGTTTAAAACTAATTTTGTAGAAAGCTGTCTCTCTACCGCTTCTGCAAAACTCAAGTTTTAAGTATTTTTTTCACAAAAATTTATTTACAGCTTTTGACCCTAATTTTTCTGTTTGGAAACTGATTTGAGAAAAACTGCTTCATTCAAAATCAAAAGCTGCTCAAACTCGTTTCCAAACAAACCCTAAAGTGTCAACGTATATACTTAGAAGTAAAATAAATAAAAAAATAAAAATGAAATGAACTTCACAACCCGGCCCATGTCAATATTATATTAGTTTGGGCATAAATCTATGGATTTCCATAATTATGTTAAATAATTATTATTTTATTTAACTAATTAGATTAAATAATTAGTTTTGGACGTAAATTTATGAATTTCAAAATAAGGTTGTTAGGATTTGTTAGATTTAGAAAGAGAGTCACGTTGCTAGAAATATATTTAGTTGTTAGAGTATTACTATATTTATAGTTAAAATGACTGAAATTTTGATAAGATATTATCACATTTCAATATATTTAGATTTCTATTAATAGACATCACTAGGATTGTAAAAATTATTCAGTTTTTTAAATATATATATATTTTAGTTTAAAAAATATCTATTTTTTGAAACAAAAGAAATTTTTAAATTTGTAA
Organism: Acorus gramineus; assembly: GCA_030737835.1. Classification (NCBI taxonomy): domain Eukaryota; kingdom Viridiplantae; phylum Streptophyta; class Magnoliopsida; order Acorales; family Acoraceae; genus Acorus; species Acorus gramineus. Next base: position 15,337,004 of record CM060855.1, on the reverse strand, counting down.
TCTCTCTCTAATTTCCATCCATCGAAAGTACCTCTTTTCATCTCTGCATCAGCATATCACAGTTTTTTTTGTTATTGTAAAACTATTGTAATATATCATCATTTTAAAGAAACAAATTTATTTTCATGACATAAATAAAAAGAAATTTTAAAAAGTGTTAAGGAAATACGTACCTGAGAAATCTTTTATTTGAGTATTTGATAAGTCGAGCGAACTCAGAGAAGTGATGTTGGAAATCCAACGTATCTCTTTCAAATTGTTACCATTGATATAAAGTTCGAATAATGAAGTCAAATTGTGAATCCATGGTACAATTAATCGAGCAATGCTTTCATCATTTAAGTGATTGCCGCTCAGGTCCAGCTGTTGAACTTTTTGTAAATGCCAAATATCTACATCACAATTTATATTTTTAAAAAATAAATATGACATAGGAAATAAAGAAGAAAAAAAAAGATGAGCTTTTGAACAGTTTTAAATGATCTAATCATATATCCCAATACATTAACGATCATTTTAACTTGTATGACTGAAGGATGAATAATATATCATCAGAGTGCAATTGTAACAAGAAAAAGTGCAGCTCATTTGCAATCACAACTAGGTTTTTTTTTTTTTTTAAGTGTACACTCTTCTATTGAAGTATATACTGTTATATGAAATGAAATATATAATGAGATACAATAATATATTCTTTTAGAAAAATAAATTTTTTTTTACTCCATACACTATGATAGATCACTATAAACTACAATAACACAGTATATATTACGCTATCATGCATAGCAAATGAGGCTGCTTATTGGATTACAAAATAGATCAATCCACACTATATTTTTTTAGATGCCCGTAAAACAAAGCAGCCAAAACACTGTTAAGGGTATGTTTGTGCACATAGTATAGTGTGGAAAAATGTAAAAAAAAAAATACTTTGAACATGCAAAAAAATAATTGTTTGTTAAACATGAGAAAGAAAAAGAAAAAAATATCATCCATTCTCTTTACCTATTTTGTCTTATTTAGATTGTGATAACTTTATTTATCCATCACATACATAAAAATTAAATGTAAGAAAAAGTAACTTCATCACACATATGAACAACATAAAAATTAACCAAAAGAAAAAAATTCTATCATTTAATTTTTTCTAATCCAAATTCTTTCACATTCCATCATGCATCTTCCATTCAAGAATTAAGATTGTGCACGGACACATCTTAGCATATATTAATTTGAGTCATTATTATTATTTTGTGTTGTGTTCATCATTTAAAAATATAAATTATAACAATCGAGAGGGGGGGGGGTGTACCTTGTGGGTTGACCCATCCCGCAATGTCATTACCCCACAAATAAAGCTCATTTAGTTTCGTGAATTGGCCAAACAGACTGGCATTCGGATACCATTTTTGAGAAAATCCCGATCTCACACCTGAAAGATCGATTTTTGAAACGGCTCTATATGGGTAAGATAATGCATCACACTCTACTCGAGTCCAATTGCAACAATCTCCACCTCCAACAACCCAATCTTCAAGTACAATAGAGTTATAACCTACTGAATGGAGAGAGTGTTTGATGTCTAAGAGTGCCCTCCTCTCCTCCTCCACACACCCATTGACATCAACACAGCACCAACAACAACATATAATCAGACACCCAATTAGTAGTGTCACCGAAGCACCACATGATCCTCCCATACTCACAACTTTGTGTTTTGTTTTGTTTTTTTGAAGTGCTCACAGACTTCTTTTTTATATGCATATATAGTTTTTAATGTTCCACAAAGTTTGGTTTTGACTTGGAGTCCTTAACGTGGGCGTGGGGGTTGGGGTGGGGAGAGAAGAAGAAGAAAAATCAGTCCAATCAAAATCTCATGTGGAGTCATTAACGTGAAAGTTGGGGCTGTGGAGTTAAACAAAGTCTTTAATTCAATAATTCATTTGGGACTATCATCTTTTTTTCTTTTTCTTTTTTGAGTTTCTAACTATTTCTCGAAAACATATAATCAAATAAATTACCCCCCATTTGAAAACACATTTAGAAAAACAACTTTTAACTTTATAGACAGTTTTTTAGAATGTAATTATGAGGTCTGTTTTTTAATTATTTAAAGAATCATATTTGTTATATTTGTTGCTGATAACAGAAGTTGCTTTTATTGAAATAAATTTTATTTTCGAAGCACTTTTGTTATAATCATGAGGGCGGTTTTTCAATTAAGTGGATTTTTTTGGTAATATGTTTTAGACTTTTAGCTTTTAAAGAAGCTAAAAATAACCCAAAATGGGTTGTCAAAAGAGACTTAAATATATTTTCTTGACACTTTTTAATATAGTACATATTTAATATATAATAGATAGGTGGGGATTGCAAGAATGACGAGTGTTAACATGGTCAAATAGTGCACTATAATAGTTTTTTAGAGGATATTGTTATGCACATTTTATTTTTTAGTCTCAATTTCAGTCTACACACGCTTAGATTTTTTTTAAAGAGTATACCTCATCTAGTGAAATGCATATTTTTATTAAAAAATAAAAGATATACTACAATGAATTGTATGGATACATTTATAATAAAAATGTAAATTTTTTTTGATGAAACATATACTTCATTAATGTGAGTATATGATGCTAATAAATCATAGGGGGAATTGTTCAAATACCCCTAGACCAACCCCCTTATTTTTTCTGTGTCCCTGGACTTTAAATAATTTTTTTTTTACCACTGCAGAGTTGTCCCTTTTTTCTTTTATCCCTGTTTTTTCTTAATACCAGTAATACCCCTTCATATAAGACAAATAAAAATGATATTCCACTTTCTTTTTCTTTTTCTTCTTCTTCTCCAAACCATCACTTTCTCCTTCTTCTTCCTCGGATGAGTTCGTTCCGATCCGTCGATGCTTATGAAATAATGGGTTATATCCAAAGAAAAAAAAGGAGAGAAGCTTGAGATGAATTGATACATTGAAAAGAGAACAACAAACCTATCAAAAAAACAAGGATCAAAGGAAGGCTTTTATTACTGTTTAGGTATTTTTGCTCTTCTAAAGAATGGGGTCTATTGAAAGCTTCAAGGATACCAAAAGAACCATTTAATCTGAGTGTTGGGATGTTTAGAGAAGGTTCGTTGTTCGATCCGAATCCGAGATCCCCACGAGAGACTAACTGTGATTGGGTATGTTGAGGAAGCTCTTGTGGGATAGAGAGAAGGTCAACCAGTTATTCATGGAAGCCATTAAAGGCTTTTGACAAAGATAGATATCATACATAATATATGTAATTTCTATCGTCATACAATTTTATCATAGTTTCACGTAAATTGATATGTTAATTCTGTGCGTTTACTCTTATATTTTATAACTTATGCTATGTTTTTTGTAAGTACATATGGACCTGAAGCGGATCTCATTCACGTGAATGACTCACAAGAAGGTGATAATGAAAACGCAATCGAGCAATCAAATGCTCGGGAATTGGTGAACATCCAAATAACTTAATTTAATAAAGCTCATAGCCTCATTAGACAATCTGGTCAAATATTTCGCAATGTGGATCACTTAGAAAAATGTGGATCACTTCGGCGCACAGGATATGAGAATCCAACTTAGAGAATGTTAGTTACATCAATATATGTTAATTACATATACAAAAACATTATATGTTAATTAGATCAATATATTTATGATTTACAATAACTATCAAATGTACTTACATAAAGAGTTACAGAAATACAGAACTACAACATGATACATACAGATATGATATGCATAGTTACAGATACTTAATTTTTACCTAGAGATAGCATTTAGTGTGCACAATGATGGTTAAACACAAAATGATTATACACACATTCCAGAGTGTATTTACAATAGATACAAGAACAATAAGTCATGTACAAAAAGAAACGATAAAAAATAGTACTTAACATCTAGTAAATTTTTCACATGTCCAGCAGATTGTAGAATTGGTTATGTTTTTCAAGGAGGAATAGATGGTATGTGTTGGGTCTGATCATAGTCAACGTGTAGCATCTATGGTTGACCTTCTCTGTGTAAAATATATGCAAATCATATTAATACAAAAATCTAATGTCCAATCACAAAAATATAATTACGATTTACAGCATTTTACTCATAAATTACAGAAATACTATTTATAGAACAGAAACTACCATATACATAATATAAAATATCATTTACATAATTGAAACTACCATTTACAAAACAGAAACAATCTAATTACAAAGACCAGTAAGAAACTAACATTATATATCTAATGTAACAACTACAACATAACTAACAATGCCCGATGTAACAACTACAACATAACTATAATATATATAACATAACTAACTAGGACTATTTAATGATGATTAATTTGAGCTCCAATAATACTAGAATAATCATGTATCAAGTGGTTCTAATCAATTAACGTTTGAGTTATAGTGCATGTCTATAGAGTATGAAATTAAAATAACCATCCAGTGAGGAGAAAATCACCACTGAAGAGCTAAATGAGCTACCAAACAGTTAAAGATAGCTTAGAATTATTCTTATGTCTCTTCCATGAATGAGTTCATGATCACATAAACATTATGAGTTGCATGCTCTACTATGAGGAAATGGAATTATTTAGAGTAGCAAATGAGGGGGCTTTTGTCTTCCATCCTCTCCCATCGGAAAATCCTTGAAACTTTACCATAGGTTGAGAGCTTTCGTAGTCTGGTGTGCTCATAGAAACACACAATGATACATATAGAAAGTATACACATAGCTATATAATCCTTGATACTTCTACGAGATGCCCCTCACAGTGGATGTCTAGCATATCCAGCAATGATAGAATTGAGTCTTTGCAATGAGGGACATAAGATGTCTGACCATGGCCAATTACAGAAATTATACAAATAGTTACAGGTATTTCATAGTTACCTACAGAGAGCATTTAACATACACAAATATGTTTAAACATAAATGGTTACAAATATATTCTCAGTGTCATTACAATAAATTCATGAACTGTAAGTCTTATCATTATCATATGTAAGTGTATTCAACGTCCACAAAATGAATTGATATGATATAGTTATAAATATTTTCTCAAAGTGTCATTAAAATAGATACATCAATTGTTTGAATTGTAACGCTGTCTTCATATCCTAATGAAATCAGTTGTTGTCTCCCCTCTGATCCTCTTCATGTCCTCTTAAATGAAATCGAACTCACTAAAGGCTTTCAAACTAGGCATCCAACGTACTCCATAAGGAAGAACGCGCTATTCAATCTATATAAAGATGCAACGATCAGTCAACCACCTAAACAATATTAAAGAAACTACAACATCACATAAATAATTGTAAAAACTACTAATGGAATTAAACAAAGGACATACAACTTTACAGAAATATAATGACCAATAACAGCAATGTATACCAATATAACGACTACAACAAAATAACTATCAATGTAATGCCCAATAATAACATAAACTACCATTTACAGAACAAAAATGTAATATCATCCATCATTTGCATAACAACTATAACAGAAACTACAAAAACTATTATCTACTGAACAGAAATGTAATATCATTTATGTATTTAAACTAAGGACATACAACATTATAGAAATGTAATAATGAATTATAGAAATGTATTATCAATCTATAGATATGTAAATGACCAATTACAGAATTTTTATAAGCAATTACAGAATTAACAAGTACAATAAATAATTTTAAATTAAAGGTAAACCAAACAAACATCAAAACCCAATATTTAAATTAACCTGATCAAGAAGAACCCAAAAGTGAAATTCATCTGAAACAATGGGAGATGAGAGAGAATCTGCAGCAGTAGAAGAAGAAGAAAAAAAAGAAGAGAAGAAGAAGAAAAAGAAGAGAAGAAGAAGAAGATGCGGAGGACCTTCAGATGCAGCAGCTGAGATCCAAAACAGTTGAGATCGAGCTTTGAAGATCGAATCTAACCACCTATAGACGTTCACCATAAAAGGCAAGATCTTGCTCGGCCTCTCCCACTACATGAACGTCTCTGATTGCTTCTGGCAGGCCCTTAACAAAGGTGATGATGGCGGTGACAAGGCGGTCGACGGAGTATCAGGTGAGACAGATAGTGAATTGGGGAGAGAGAGGGTTTTGAGGGGAAATTCCAAAGGTTTTGGGGGAAAAATAAAGTAGAGAGGGTAATTTAGGTAATGAAAGGTGATGTGGCAAGGGTGATGGGTACAAAAAAAAGGGGACATCTTTGCAGGGGTAAAAAAAAAAATTCTACAAAGTCAGGGGGTATGAAAATAATGGGAGGCTTGGTCCAGGGGTATTTGGACAATTCCCCCTAAATCATATCATACCAAAATTGAGGCTCGAAAAGGTTTTGTCTAACACACTTTTTTAAAACTGAGCTTAAAAATTTGAAAATTTTATTTCACTTGAAAATATTGAAATTCTAACTTTTAAAAATTCCTTTTTTATGTATAGTTTTTTATGCTCCACAAATTCTGGTCAGTTGACGTTTAAAGTCCTTAACATTGCGTGGGGGTTGGGGTGGGGAGAGAAGAAGACAAAAAATGTCATTTCAAAATCTCATTCAGAGACTCATTAACGTGAGAGTAGGGGCTGTGAAATTAAACAAAAGTCTTTAATTCAATAATTCATTTGGGACTATCATATTCATGGTTTGACCTTGACTAGCCCTCACGGCTTGCGGGGAAATATATCAATCCAGTAATCTAAATTTGATCTAATTACTCCAACTTGAAAAAAAAAATAACATGGTACCATAACACTTTTAAATATGAGTCAGCTGATTTTTTTTCATATTGGGTTTGATTATAGGTATTGGGTTGAATCACAAAAAAAAATCACATAGTATTTGCATGAGATCAATCGGATCGAGGTGGACCCATGCCCGAATGGTTTTAATTGTCGTGTCATTCGAGTCAGGCATTTAGATTTTTTATCCGGTCGGGTCCGGGTCGACCTACGACACATTGACAGATCTAGATATAAATTTTATTACATTAGATATATTATTGTTTTAAAATAAATTTAAAATGATGTGAACTGCATTTAGAGTAGGAAATGAGGCTGATTCTAACTATTTCCTTTTGAAATTATGATGTTAATGGACGGTATTTGAGGCTACGATGAAGTATATGATCGAGATTGAGATCCAGAGGGTATAATTGAAAATTAAAATCCTTATTACAATCAACCTTGTAATTTTTATTTTAAATTTCTTATTATTTTCCTAAAATATGTTGTTCGAATAAATTAAATATATTTTTTATACTTTTTAATCTAGTAGATAAACATATACTAGGTTAGAGAAAGTTAGTGGGGCTGCAGAAATGGCCTAAGTGTAACAGTGTTCGTGGAGGGGTGACAAAATCACTAAAATATTCTTTAGAACGAGTTTGAAAATTTCATTTCAACTTAAGCAACATTGAAATTCGGATGTTTAAAAATTTTGAAAATATGTGTGGGCTAAAAAAAAAAATGTCAAAAAGACTGAGTGTAACAACTTACATTGATTTTTTTTTTTTTTTTTACATCGGAGGAATTCCTCGTGGTTGACCTTATGGTCAAGCTGGAAAAGCTATCTTCGCCTGTTTGTCTCTGGTCCCACAGAAAATTCTTTTGAATTTCGCCTAACAAACAGGAGGTATAACACAGCGCCAAGACTCGAATACAAGACCTACCCTTAGCACAGGTAAGCCCTGAACCGTTGTGCTATAACCACTGGGGACACTACACTCGAACTCAAGACCTACACTTACATTGATTTTTACCCATTGAATTGTTTATGCAAATTGAAAATTCAATACGATTTATTATTATTTATCATTAAATTATTTAGATAATTAATTAGATATTAGCTAATAATTTTTTATTAGGTAACATCACTTTTATTTATGGATTTAAAATAAGGGCGTTGCTACACCTAGATCTGTTTCCAGCCCCAATTTCAGCTTTATATGCATTGATAGAAAATTAACGACGCATGTACTCACATTAACAAGGCATATGTTTCAAAAGAATTTTTTTATATTTTTCATAAATGCATCTATGCAATTCATCAGAGTATATGCTTCATTTTTTGTAAAAACATGTAATCTATAATTGATGTTAAAAATAGGACTGTACGTAACATTATTCTTAAAATAAACTTATTAGAAGGTATCGGAACATACTAAATAATAGGACAAGTTATTCCGGTCATGGACTGACCCAACTCAAGTTGTTGAAAATAAATCTTTCACTTTAAGCATGTGCATCATCTTTCATAGAAGTACACAATAGTTAAGAATATACTTCAATAAAAAAATTTAAAACATGTGTGACCTACAAATTGGGCTACAAACAAGGCTCGATGTAACATTTTACAAATGTTATGTTCAACGTCATTTGCAACCCGTACATGATTTTATTTGTTTAAAGTATATACTCCAATAATAAATTATATTTTATTATAAAAAATAAATAAAAAACATACTCATTTAATTTATATATTTTTATTATTTTCATAATATAGTATATATATGGAACTAGTAACAAAACTGTTGACAAAATGCCTATAATATACAAGGAGGTCGATGTGAGAAAGAGATATCATGTATGCATGACCTTATTGTATATCTCAAAGTCTCTGTCAATGATAATGGGATCATTTGTAGCTATATAAGGAACAACCATGTGGTAGCCAATGAAAATGCGTTATGTAAGACAAATGCACCATGAATAAATCTATTTGAATAAAATCTTATTGATAAAAAAAAATCTACCAATGTTCTGATTTCCATCAATTTGGCTCCACCCTGAAAATGGAATTAGAAGATGGAAAATGTTAGACCATATGTTTTTTAGGTACCCCAACTTTTTAGCATATTAGAACACATTCAAGCTAGAGTTAACAGTTGCATTTTTTTCTCCTTCTATCCAAATATCATCTTTGTTACGTAACAATGTACTAGAATGGATAACAGCATACGAGATTCAACAATGTATAATAGATACATAATAATATACATAATTGATATAACAATGTCAGCGGATGAATAACAATGTACAAGTTGATAAAGTGAACAAAATGCATAATAATGTAAGAAAAAAAGAATAAAAAAGAGTAAGCAATGAAAAGGAGATGAAAATGAGAGTTGACAACGTACACAAAGTGCATAACATGCTTATATGAATTGAATGCATAAGTTTTAATTTTTTCATTATAGATGGTGTACTAATGTAGTAGAGTTTTATATTGTGTTAAGTGTCAAACGCTGTTATGAATGGTGGCTGTTATGAATGGTGGCGTAGAAATCAGCCTTCCTCGACAGAAATGGCTCAGAAACTCAACGAGATTTGAGCTCCAAAAATCCTGCTAAAAGTAAAAAATTTCTTGTGGCTCGTGTATCAGGACAAACCACTTACCAAGGTGTACCGATACTCCGCGGGCAGATACTTCTTGTTATTTATGTCATAGAGGAGAGAAGTCCACAACACATATTTTGCTTGAATGCATGGCTGCGAAGTGGATTTGGCAGCAACTCATGGGAATGACCGATTTCAGGGATACCTGCTCCTCGTTAGAAGAGCTGTGGAGGGTGGGAAAGCAATTGAGGGCGAGGGGGGACAAGGGAATGAAAGCCAAGGTCACGCAATAGCTGGTTCCTACAGTTGCTTTGGGTTTGTGAATTGCTCGAAATCATCATGTTTTTTAAAGAACTCCAGTCTATGTAGAGAATATTTGGGACATGATCATGCATCTCATATAGGATTGGAGTGTTTCTTGCGCTAGGGCCTGGGGAGAGCAGTGTTTCGATCGGAAGGGGTTTTATTTTTTATTGAGTAGTTAGAAGTTGTACTTATGTTTCTATTTACAAGGGATACTATTAGGAAGAGGAGTAGATATCTCTTCTACTTCTTCCTTGCCAATGGGTTTTTATGTAGATATCTCTTATAATTGTTTTTCTAAATTGGGCATTGTCTTTCTTTGATTAAAATTGAGGACGAGTGTCTATCACCTTATTAAAAAAAGTGATTTCATATATTACATTGGTGACGTAGCATATGCAAAATTGACTTGAAAAGGGGCTAATATTAGAGATTATGAACTCTCTTGGCCATAATTATCCATCAAAAGATGTTCTTTTTATTCTTTGGGAGTTGTTATATGCTATCCTTATGCATCCTCACATGCAGTGGCAATGTCATTTCATTAAGGTCAACGCAAATATAATCAAATCATCAGCCGTTGGAAGAAACTTGATCCACTGGTTCTAATTAGAATATTCTAACACAATAATATGTCCTAATCTTCAATTCAGGTTTTGTTTATTTTGATTCTACATTGAAATAGATATATCTACATTTTTCCTTCAGAAAAAAAAAATTGATGCCACAATGAACTAATAAAAAGTTTCTGATTACAGTTTACAAGTGACACTTAAATTTGTGCACTTATTAAACGCTTTTTTTTTTGCTGGGTTATTATAAACGCATATTAAACACACATTAATCATCAACTTATAGTGTGACAGTCTTCTGAACATTCAGCATCACTTATTAGCAATGAATCCATAAATATATGTGTGTGTGTTTGTTGATTATATATTCTACTGTTGATCATTCAAGCAATCTCACACTTTCAGCCCCATTATTACACATATATTCATTTTCAGTCTCAATTCCAGTTCTATATGCATCGATAAAAAATTAATGACACATATGCTCACGCTGACAAGACATATGATTCGAAAGAATTTTATTACATTTTCTATAAATGTATCAATGCAATTCATTGGAGTATATACTTCATTTTTTAAAAAAACATGTACCTCATTAGATGAGATATATTATTTTTAAAAAATTCAAAACGTATGTAAACTGGAATTGAGACTGAAAATGAGGTTGAACGTAACATTATCTGAAAAAAAATTGATGCAGTAGCAGAAGATGCATTGGTCATTTTCTTTACAATTGTTTATATATATTTTCTTTGTTTTGCTTGTTATCATTCTCTCTATTTCCATTTCCAAAATTATATTATTTATTGGACCAACTTGCATATAGATCAACTCTGGTACAGACACAGTGGATACATATTTTGACAACTGAAATTCGACGTTCCCAGTTTACAAATAGTGCTACAAATAGACTGTGACACTGCCCGAAACCAAAAAATGTTTTCACACATCCTGTCACATGATGATATGCTCTCTGAGGTCATATGTTTTGCTCTCTTTTTCATTCTCTGGTACCCAAAAAGAAAATGATAGTATTAAACCAGTTTTGAATAAAGTATTATGTGCGGTCTTTACATAGTTTAATTCTTGTTTAAATGTATATGTAACAAAACATATATTTCATGATAAAGATGAAATATCTATTTGAATTAATTGTAAGTAGCACATTTCATAAAAGCAAAAAAAAAAAATGGAATGAGATTAATTTTATGTAGAAATAGTATACAAGGACCACGTGTAACAACGTTGGAGGAGGACCATACAAAAGAAGTGCCCCTTTGCATGACAGTCCACCAATAGTCCATAGATGGATGCGTGCACTTGTAAAAGGAGACCAACAAAGTGGCTTTGCATTGATGGATGCAATGAACATGTGATATCTATCCTCCTTCAATTTCTTTTTCTTTTTTTTTTTGCCCAAAGTGACATCTCTTGGTGGTGGGAGGAATCACACTGCCGTACAACTCATTTTGAGTTTTGGTGTAAAACACTTTCCAATAAAAAGGTAGATTTTGGATAAGAATGATAGATAAAAAAACATCTTTTAATAAAAAAAATAAACACCTATTTACAGCTTACAGTTGACAAATAATATGTATCTTCTCTTCATTGAAAATCTTGCAATTGAATCTTACTCTAGCTCATAGAATAAAATTTAATTTTTAAAAATAAAAATAAAAACAAAAACAAAAATGTAACACCTGATTATAATATAAAAAAAAGGCGGTCATATGCAAAGACGCGACGGCGAGGGTGTATATGGAAAGAATAATTTTACGAATAGTCCACTTGCAATATGAATAATTTTTAATTTTTATAAAATAATATATATGTTTTGATGAGGTGTATGCTGTAATGAAAAAAGTATAAATATGTCTCTTCATGACAAATTAAATGTACTCATTTTCAACAAATATTGAAAATTTTAACAGGGTACATATGTTGTGTGTGGTTTAGTTGTTTTTCTTGTTTACCATTTTGTTTAGTTTGCTCTATATCTCTCTTTCCCCTTCATACATGTATTTCAATTTTTCAGTAATGAAATCACAATAGAAAGGTCTACTAGTTTAATTTTATAAAAAAAAACACAAAAAAAACAAAAGAATTTGACACAAACACAAAAAAAAACACAAAAAAAACAAAAGAATTAAAAAAAACAAATGAATCAAATGAAAGAAAAACTTTATTTTTGCCTCGTTTATCAATTACGTACACGATCGAGTTTCAAAATGGTATTTTTGCACACGTACACTTGGAAAAAATCTCATTTCATCACCCCCACCAAAATATTATTACCAACAATATCTCTCAAAAGAGCATAAACGACGCACTAATACTCTTTTGTGAGGTACTTCTCCAGAACTTTAAATATTTATAAATTGGGAAAAATCAATACACCCCCCTGAAATCTTATTGAAATCCATATAACCCCCTGCCTTTTCTTAAAATCTATATAACCCTCTGAAAACACCCAGTAAATCCAAGTAACTCACTGAATAAAATTTCTGTTGACAGATGATGAATATTTAATGAATATCTTGTTTGGTTAACTCTGATTGAAAGCACAATATAATAATAAAAAAAACCTACAATGTGTTTATAATGCGAAAAATCCTATAAAAATGATGATTTTTATAAAACCCTATTCAGATTGATAAAATCGTCATTTACAGAAGATGTTTCATATTTTTAACACATTGTAAGATTTTTTAGTATACTGTGTTCTCTATCAGGGTTAACCAAACATAATATTCACAAAATATTCATCATCCGTAATCATAAATTTTATTCAGGGGTTTATTTGGATTTATTAGGTATTTGCAGGAGGTTATACGAATTTTAAGAAAAGTCAGGAGGTTATATGAATTTCAGTCAGTTTACGAGTGGATTTTTCCATTATAAATTATAATGTAAATGAATACTTAAAAAAAAAAAAACATTCATGTCTAATTTTTAAATTTTTGAGAAATATTGGTAGTATAGAGTTTTAAGAGGATATTTTGGCTGTATAATTTATATATATATTTTTGATACGCAACAAAATCCAAAATTCCGAGGTAGTTCGACCCGAGTCAGTCAAACTCAGCTGATTTGGTTGCGGAGCCTACCGAATGGACGGCTGCAGATGCGCCGAGCATTGATTAACGAAAGACCAGGAACACGTGTAAGTCGACGATTGGGAGACAAAGATAAAAAAGACTGGAAGGACAGAGACCCGTGACACTCACGTGGTCACGTACGTGGTTCAATTTGGACCGTCCACGTGTCGTCGAAATGCAGGAACCCCTTATCGCCGTCTGACACCGATGTGGTCCTTCGGAATGCCCTGCTGTGGAGGGCACCGCCGGCTCCTCCACAATTCCACTCTTGCTGGGGTTCAATTACAAAAGTGCCCATAGAGTGTTTATCATATTATCTCAATATATATCCTCTTATAAATATATATATATATATATATAGAGTTACGATATGCTGCGGACGAGCGGACGACCTCGCCGTGCGGATCTAATCTCGACCGTCCGATCGTGCTCGATCGGACGGTCCAAAAAAAAAAAAAAAAAAAAAAAAAAATCACTCGACGACTCTCTCTCTCGCGACTCTCTGTCTCTCTCTGACTCTCTCTCCCTCTCTCGAAAAAAAAAACATCGACGACCTCTGACTCTGCTCTCTCGCGACTCTCTCTCTCTCTAACTCTCTCTCCCTCTCTCGACTCTCTCTCGACTCTGTCTCCCTCTCTCGACTCTCTTTGCCGGCGACCATCGGCGACCACCCGCGACACCCGCGAGCATCGGCGAGCATCGGCGACCACCCGCGACCATCGGCGACCACCCGCGACCACCCGCGACCATCGGCGAGGTTGAGCTCTCTGTCTCTCTCTCTCTCTCTCTATGATTAGGGTTTTTATCTAGGGTTTGTGATGTTCAGGGTTTCATCCTTTAGGGTTTGTGATGTTTAGGGTTTCATCCTTTAGGGTTTGTGATGATTAGGGTTTCATCCTTTAGGGTTTGTGATGATTGGGGTTTTTCATCTAGGGTTTGTGATGATTGTGGATTTTTTATGTCTTGAAAAAATATTTTTATCTTGATTGGGGATAATGGTAATAGATTATTTTTTTAAAGCAAGCATCTTTCATGCAACAATTTTCCCATGAGTCGTAACAATGACCACTTGAAAGAAATCCACAACAGTGGTAACCTATAATTAGATGACACTTGGGAGAAGATTTCCTTCAAAAAAAATCTTTATTCATTGTCAAATATTGTTGGATTTGATCAAATACAACGTAAGTGTAAAGATGAGTAAACCTATTGTAGGTAAAACTGCATGTTAACAATTTCAGCTAATTATAAAAAATGTCTTTTAATAGAATTCAAATTTCAAAATGAATCATTGACATGATTAACATGTTATCCTCCAATTGCTGTTTCCTGCAAAGATAGAAACTCACAGAATCAGTGAACCAGGCTATCAATCCACTCAAGCAATGAAAATCAGATATGCACCATATCCTTAATAGACGCTATAACATACCTCAGCTTCATCCTCCTGATTAAACCACACAAACTCTATCTTGTTATCTAGCTGACTTCCTGTAAAACATTTAAACTACTGAGAATCATATAAAACCGGATGCAGTGAAAGGACCAATAAATTGAAGGAATCATATTAATCCCTTCCCCGTGACTAAAAATCTTATTAAACTATGTACCCTCTTTTAAGTAATCACTGTATTCTAATTCTACAATATATGAAAAGTTACACATACAACATGTTGAGCTTATTTCAAATCACTAGGAGGAGGAAGGGTTAATTAAGAAATATAGACTCACCATGCTATGTCAGATCCACACATTAAAAAAAAAACCCAAAACTGTTTTTACTGAATTAAAAAAAAAAAAAATTGCTTGCTTTTCAATTTGTAAACTCTATGGACAGTGCATGAATGTGATAGTACATGATTGATTTAATTGCTAATTTTTTGTTGTCTGATTTCATATAGATGAGCATTAATGTGGGAGAGGAAGTTGAAAGTTTTGAGCAGATATTTGAGGAACAGGGGGTTTGGATTCCAGATACTGATGATAATGTAAAACCAGTTATTGGAATGTGTTTTGACACAGTTGAGGATGGAGAGAAATTTTATACCTCTTATGCTAGAGTAGCAGGATTTGGAGTTCGGAAATCCACTACTAAGTATCGTAAGGGCACAGAAGAGTTGATTAAAAGAGATATGGTTTGTGCAAAAGAAGGATTCAAAAACACAGATGTTGATAAACAAATCAGAATAAGAAATAGAGGACATATAAGAGTGGGGTGTAAGGCCAGAATACAATTTTGGAAAACTGAAGATGGGAAATGGATAGTACATGATTTTTTTGAGGGTCATGTTCATGTATTATCAACGCCTCGTAAAACACATCTTCTGAGGTCCCATAGAGAGGTTACCGGTACTCAAAAATCCTTGATTCATTCCTTTCGAGAAGCAAATGTTGGCCCTTCACAGACGATGACCATATTGGGGATGGATTCAGGAGGATATGACAGAGTTGGTTGTACGGAAAGAGATATCCGAAACTACCAAGGAAGAATTCAGAATGAAATAAGAGAATATGATGCTCAGATGTTTATTAATTCTTTTAAAGAAAAAGCTGAAATGAATCATTCTTTTTATTTTGCATATGAGGTGGACGAAGATAATCGGCTCACACACTGTTTTTGGGCAGATGAACAATGCCCCTTCTGAAGTATACAACAAAGCAAAGGAGTTCGTGTATTCTCTTCAAAAAGAGAAAGAATCACTTAGTGCGTGTGGTAGCAATGATCCAACAACATGGAACACGATGTCAATCCCTTCCTCCATAGATGTCCGCCCTCCAAACATTTCGAAGACCAAAGGAAGTGGAAAAAGGTTGAAGGGGGGAATGGAATTAGCAATGGAGGAGAAGGAAAAGCAAAGGAGAACGTGTAGCATGTGTGGCAAGAAAGAGAAGCATAACAAAAGGAGTTGTCCGATGTTGAAAGAAATGTAAGATTAAATTAAACACTCTCTATTAAGATTGATATACCTACTTTTTAAATTTGTTGATACAATTGATATTTTTCAGGTTAGCACGAAACACACAATAAGAATCCTCGGTATATAGAGACACCCAAAATTCCACCATTTTGTGAGGTACCTACAAACTATTCGTTGGCTTAAGTGAATTTCTTGTATTCGTTACAAACTTGAACAAAACATGACTCCCTGCATTGATGCTTGTACAAATTTTCATTTTCATGTTGCTCCTGCTCCTAGTGCTCCTGCTGCTGCTCCTCCTGCTGCTCCTCCTCCTAGTGCTCCTGCTGCTGCTCCTCCTGCTGCTGCTGCTGCTCCTGCTGCTGATGCTCCTGCTCCTCCTGCTCTCGCTGGTTTGAATGTCCGGGAAAAAGAACCTTGGACCCTAGAATCTATGTAGTGTCAGTTGGTTTCACCTTTGTGCTTGAAATCTAATTGACTTTTTGAGTTTTGGTTTGTTGGGGCATGGAGAGTAGCCATTTCTTTAATTGTTCTGGCATTGACACCCTTTAAGATGATGAGCATTGTACAAGTCAGTCATTCGTGTGCATTAACGGCCCCTTAGGGGTACTTACTTTATGTCCTTGAATTTGGGAACCAGGCATGGTTTAATTGATGTGCTTCACTAGGTTGAAGTTATGACTTTTTGGATTGTTCTGTTAGCCCTTAAGACACACAGGATTTTGTGCTTACTGTTTGCAGCATTGTTTTGTTTTCTTCAATGAATGAAAAACTAGGCAGCAATTCTTGGAGCCAGTCCCTAATCATAGAGAGAGAGAGAGAGAGACAGAGAGCTCAACCTCGCCGATGGTCGCGGGTGGTCGCGGGTGGTCGCCGATGGTCGCGGGTGGTCGCCGATGCTCGCGGGTGTCGCGGGTGGTCGCCGGCAAAGAGAGTCGAGAGAGGGAGACAGAGTCGAGAGAGAGTCGAGAGAGGGAGAGAGAGTTAGAGAGAGAGAGAGAGTCGCGAGAGAGCAGAGTCAGAGGTCGTCGATGTTTTTTTTTTCGAGAGAGGGAGAGAGAGTCAGAGAGAGACAGAGAGTCGCGAGAGAGAGAGTCGTCGAGTGATTTTTTTTTTTTTTTTTTGGACCGTCCGATCGAGCACGATCGGACGGTCGAGATTAGATCCGCACGGCGAGGTCGTCCGCTCGTCCGCAGCATATCGTAACTCTATATATATATATATATATACACATGTGCATGAATATTTACATTATCTTTTATCAAATAATATAGTTCATTAGTTAAATATATATTTTAAAAAAAAATATGTGTGAGATGTAAACAAAGCTTTATATATCATTTTCCTACCTACTATGATTACTATGTAAACATGAACCAACAAGAGCTCAGAGTAATTAATATATTTTCATCTTATGTAATTTAGTTTTTAAGTTCATATATCTTGTTACTACTAATGTCAAATTTAAAAAAAAAAAACGCAACTTTACATTTCTAAAACTCTGGAGATGTATACTAGTTTTTTTTTTCTAAAAAAACAGATTTTTATCTTTCATTTAAACTCGTTTCAATAATTCTTTTAATTGTCTTGATAGATGCAATTATTATGACACGTCAGTACTAAATATTTAGAAATTCCAAATCAAATAAAAGAAAAAATAATAGGTCAAATTGTTATAGAATAAGGATATACAAACAAGAACCAATCCCAATGAAAAGGCAGAATAAATTGGATTGGTAAGTAATACCACTCCTAAACCTCCTAATATAAGACTTTTTTTATCTCAGTAAACATTGATGGGATTTCATTCAATTTGTGCTTGAATGAACAACATGTATCCCACAAATAATTAAAAACTCTTTATTAATTAAAAAATCATTTATAAAAATCTCATTAGTATTTATTGATGAACACATGTCGTATATTCAAATACGTATTCAAATAAGTATTGATATAAATTCCATCTATACATACTAATATCAAAATTATGTTTTTTTTTTCCATAGCTAGTGGTGGTGGTGGTTTCTATTTTTTAGGGATATTTTTGTCCTGATTAATCATTTGATTATATAGGCCTAGTTTTTTTTTTTTTTTTAAGGTTTAAAAAGACCTAGAAAATATGGATTACCTAGAAAATATGGTTTGCCACGTGGATGGAAGACATTTCCCTCCAATAAATATTGCAAGCACCCAAGGATGTCCTTTTTATGGGTCTCTCTGTCACACTGTCCTTCATGGTCACTCCCAACTACCCAAATATGTAGGGGCTCCTCAAATTACAAATACAACCACACTAATTTCCCAAATAAAAAATAAATAAAAATTTGTCTGTCCAACCTAAATTCTCTACGAAGCTTCTCAGGGGATGTATTTGCAAGAAAGAAAGAAAAACTGAGATCGTTGGAAAATGAGTTTGAATTAAATACATGCTTCACTAAAATGGAATCTCTAAAAACCATCCAAACATGTTTTCAAACACACCATCATAAGACTCCATTTGAAATCATGTTCTTTTTAGGTTTACAAGAAACTGAGTTATCCAAATTTATTTTTTCTATAAAAAAAAGCTACAACTAAAAGTTGTAGACACCTTATTACAAAAAAAAGGTTAACATCTAACTTTTTCAAAATCGATAGAGAACTAACTTCCTACAAACTTAATTCTAAACACATTTTTAGAAAAAGTTAACACTCAGCCCGTTCAAAGACGATGCCTAAAACTAATTTATAATCAGTTTGCTATCAACCAACTTTTCATAAAACTCATTACAACCCAGCATTTTCATAAAAACTATTTTTTTTTATTTTAACACATGAAAGCCAAAATTCGAATCCAAAATTTTAAAAATAAATGCTCATCTAGAACTAATTATTATCTAAAAATTGATTTAACTAAAAATATCTGTGTGACAATTGGTTCTAAAATGGGACCTGAGTCTCTGTTATGAAGCAATGGTTTTTTTCACAGTCCGACAAACATCCCTCCATTTTCATTATGTATGAAAACAACCCAAAAGGCATCACATGAAGCTTTTCCAAGTGTATGTAGAAATCCATGTACATAGACTGGCTTGTGGTTGGCAGAAGAATGTATGGGTACATTGTTTGCTTTCAGCATTCAATGGATCAGACTGTGGGAACCAACTTATATACAAAATCAATCAACGGCTGTATTTGGACGGCAGTTGCTACTTAAAATTTTACATTTCAAACTCAACTTTTGAAGAAGTTGTTTTGTTAACGTTTCAATTGCTGAATTTTTTTACCTGAAAAAGTCAGAGGATAGTTTGAAAAGCTAAACGTTGAAAATGTGTTTGGACCAACGTCTTGAAACCTTTCACTTTCTAGACGCAGAATCTGCTTAAAAACATCCAAATGAGGCTTAATCTAAAAACTACTCCACCACTTTAAAAAAATAGCTGAAATACATTTTAAAAAAATCATAATCCAGTACCAAAAGCACCCAAAAAAAAAAAGACACTATCTTAAACCAATTACAAAAGCAAAATCAAATTGGCAGCAACAACAATTAGCCATGTCCATGGAAAACCAGAAGCAACATTTATATTCATTTGTTTTTAAAATAGGTAGCAGAATACGGACCAATCCAATTATTTTGATTTGATCCACAAGAATAAACCTGAATAGTAATTTACATTGGCAGCAATAATGTTTCAAGGGATTTTTTTTATGCGGGTCCCTGAGAATTAAATCAGCCTCCAATACCATGTTTTCTTGGTGGTTGCTAGGTAAGGCTTGTGATGTTAACTGCCAATTATTATCATAATTTTTGTGGTAAATAATGATCAAGGTTTCACTATTCATGACATTTTCTATCACAATTTTCTTTCCTCTGTGACACTGATAAGCATGTATTGCTGATGCTGTCTATTGTTAATGCTATCATTTGTTGTATCTGTAAGTTGTGAAGTCATTTCAAATATTTCAAGTTAAAAGTTTTTTTTTTTAAATCTCTGCAATTAATAGTAATATGTCAGTGATGAGTTATCAATTATTATTTTTTAAATATTTCAAGGCCGAATGAGTGTGAAATGATTAGTTCATAAAGTTGGGGGAAAAAACATAATGGCAGATATTTTAATGAGCTAAATATTTCCAGGCAGTCAGTCAGTCTTTAATTAAGTTCTTTCCTCTACTGAATTAGCAATGCATACACATCAAGTAAAATAAGAGTGACAGAGAGTTTTTGGACTTCTGTTGTGGACCATTTATTATACCAGAGGACATGCATGACATATCAGAAATAGAGAAGGGTGTTGATGTGATAACAACATACCACATCTCTTAAAAGTGTGTTCTATGTTTTTTTGCTCTAATGTTTACCTATCACTATAAAAAGGGGTGGAGGAGAAGCAATTTTGAGTGGTGTATCTACAGTTTCAGCTCCTGGAATAGAAGTCCAATATCTTACAAAGAGACACACAAAACCTTGCACACTGCTTCTGTTTTAGCTAAGGTATTAAATCTCTTGTTTTCCTTTTGTGTTGTGATGGAGTTTTATTTCAGACATCACTCAGTCACTCTTTCTTTTGCTTTCTTCCTTTCTTCATATGTCAAAACATATATAACAGTGCTTCTTTAGTCAAACAGGACTATGTATTTCATCATCATAAAATATAAATGGCAGACCAAAGAACTGGTGAATCATGATTGCCAATGAAGTTGTGGTTTTTAAGTTTTATGAGGTGACAGAATTATATGACCAAGAATCTCTATAAGAAATTCCTGCTAAGCAAGACCATTTTCATTCATACAATCAAAACCATTGCCATGGTAATTTCCCCATAGACTGATATAAATTCCTTCCAATTATTTGAAAATTATTCAGGTGTTCTGAAACAAATTTTTCACTTCCAAGATAATTGAATTTCCCTCGTATTGTTTCAATGACATTAAATGTATCACCAAAAAAACTGACATGGTTCACTATTGCTTTATATATTTATTTTTTGGTTGAGAAGAAAAGCTGTGGCTAGGATGGATTCCACATCATCCATAATTCCACGGGCGAAATCGGACCAACCGGGGGCCGCAGAGAGGACATTACTGAACCGAGCGGCTTCAGCCGACACGGTAGCAGCCGAGGTTAGCTCAAGTCAGCTGAGGAAGGCAAGCATGGGAAAGAAAGGACAGATAAGGAAGGCGAGGAGTGCGCAGCTGAGGGTGGAGCTGGACGAGCTAAGCGGTGGGACATCACTGAGCCGGGCATCCAGCGCCAGCCTCGGCTTCTCCTTCTCATTCACTGGTTTCAATGCCCCCATTGAAGACCTCACTGATCACAATCACCTCAGCGACGATGATAATCGTATGTTAGTCCTAATGTTGCAAACTTCTTCACTTAATCTGACCTATATTTATTTTATCCATAGTTTAGTTTCACATAATCTGAAAACTTAACAGACTTTAATTATAAGCCATGATGAATAATTACATTTTTTGGGTGGTCAGTGGGTGAATTTTCAGACTGGAGGACTGTTTAGTTCATCAGGATTTGATAGTGTTTGAAACTGGTTTTATATTCCAATTTTGAACAAACAAAAATTGACATTTTTGAAAATTAGTTCAAAATAGTTTTGTTTCCTTTCTAATGAAACAGCCGATCTTGAGAAAACTGTGCCTTGAGAGATCAATTCCAAAGCTACCCCAGATTGGACATACATCGAGTCATCCATAAGAAAGAGACAGATGATTTATAGCCAAAAAGCAGCCCAATCCATCACTACATGGTAAACCCGACCCTAATATGGAAAAAATCAAGGCTCATTCTCTCTGCATTGTGTGTAGTGGCACATGTGCATATCAATTGGAACACAGCAAGCATGTGTTTAGAACAGACACAAAAGTATGCACATATGAGATTCTAAAATACAGTACCTGCCTTGCAGAAGCAGAGGATATTGAAACCGGCATGCGAAAGAAGATCATTGCGGAACCAACCCTGCCAATTCACCTCAAGGTAATCATTTCTCATTGACTCAACATTCAAGAACTTCCATGACAACTGTAAAAGGCTACGAATGCTTACGCACCTTTGATCTTCCTGAGTTACTTCAACTGTGCAGTTCCAGGAGGTAAAATACAAGGTGGTGGTTAAAGGCGTGACCACGACTACCGAGAAACCAATCCTTCACGGAATCACAGGTTCGGTCAGCCCTGGAGAAGTGCTAGCTTTGATGGGTCCTTCAGGAAGTGGCAAGACCACTCTCCTCAGTCTCCTTGGCGGGAGAATCAATCCAATGTTGGCTGAGGGTTCCATAACTTACAATGAAACGCCATACTCAAAGCCGTTGAAGAGAAGGTAAATTGTAGCCTGGATAATCCAATGAAAGAGGAGAATTGTAGTTTTCTACATACACAAGGAAATCAGTAAAAATAGGGACCTAACGGATTCTATGGTTCTTTGGAGGCATGTAGTTCAATAGTTTACCTGGAGGATTCAGAGGATTTGTTGGTGGGGGAGTTCAATGTGCCCTGAAGTGAACATTAGCTCCTGCCCATGACCATAGAGGAAGTTAGTAATTAAAAGTGAAAAAAAGAAAAAAGAGAAGGGAAAGATTAATTTAAAAGTATGTAACAAAGTAACATTTGACAGGATAGGATTCGTGACCCAAGACGATGTTTTGTTCGGGCACCTCACTGTGAAAGAAACATTAACATATGTAACTCTCCTTCGGCTTCTCAAGACACTGACGAGAAACCAGAAGGAAGAAAGGGCCATGGACGTCATTGATGAGCTTGGCCTTGAGAGGTAGTTAAATTTAATGGTTCACTAATTCAACAGACAGATGTTTTATAGGAAAAATAGATTTTTGATGTACAATAATTTAACAAGGGTTAGAAAGATATTAAGGATTTAATTAAGTAGGTTAGTCTTTTGAGTTTTTTAAATTATAAAGTGAGACTTTTTGTGTTATAATTTTTAAAGTTGCTGATTTAGGTATTTTTATGTTTTAATAGAATTTTTATTTTTTATTATATTCTTTTTATATTTTTAATCTTGTAGATATATTTAAATGTACTAGATTAGAAAAGGTGTGTGTGATATTCTATTAAAACGAGTTTGACAAATTTCATTTCAAGTTAAACAATATTGACATCCGATGTTCAAAAAAATTTGAAAATGTGTGTGCTAAAAAAAAAAAAGGATGCAAAAAAGTCTGTGTCACATTGAGTTGTTTATGCAAATTGAAAATTCAGTACGATATTTTGATTTATTATTATTAAATTATTTAAATAAAATTTAGATATTATTTAATAGTTTATTTTATTATGTAACCATCGATTTAATTTATGGATTTAAAAATAAAATTTATTAGAAGGTATGGAGCCAGACTAAATTACAGTATAAATTATTTGGGTCATAGGCTGACCGAATTCAAGTTGTTGAAATGAATATTTCACCTTGAGTATGTGCATCCTCTTTCATAAAAGTACACGGCCACATTTGCAATCTGCACATGACTTTATTTTTTTAAAATATATACTTAACTAATAAATTATATTATATAAAAAATAAAATACAGACTCATTTAATTTATATATTTTTATTCTTTTCATAATATAATATATATTGAAATAGTAACAAAGTTGTGACAAAATGCCTTTAATATGTAAGGAGGTCGATGTGAGAAAGAGATATCATGTATGAACGCACCTTATTATATATCTCAAAGCCTGTCAATGTTGAAATCTTCCATTTTTTTGGAATTTCCTCTTCACATGTCACCCTCCGTGCTCAACCTCCTAAATCTCCTAATCAAATTTTTTTTTTAAAGAAGGTTGGCCAATTTTATAACAAAGAAGAGTGTTACACAATTGATCCGAATGCGGAAGGTGATGCAGTGAATGTAAAGATATATGCTCGACTGAGGAACCAAAGGGGAAGCTCGCCAACAGGTGCAAGATACCAGCCCCCGCCACGGATACACAAGGGGTGCCACCGCGGAGTGGGCTCCAGAAACAGCGGCCTGGATTATGTCTCACACCTGAATCTGCCACTCGAATAACTCACCCCTTTGAGGCCCACTAGATGTCTCCCCCAATCCTGAACTAGGCAGAGTGTAGCGTCCCAAAAGTTTTCAAAGTACACTCTCTGTCCCCTGAAGAGAGCGTCATTTCGTGTGCGCCATAACACCCAAAGGCCAGCGGCGATTAGGATCTTGAGGAAGCGGGCCTGGGGGGTCCTACTCCTCGACGGGGCGATGGCGAGCATTGCCTCCCATAGTTTCGGCAGGGAATGGAATGAGATGCTTGTACCGGATACGAGAATAAGGGCATTCTACAGCCTAGCGGCGACCTGGCAAGATAGTAGGAGGTGTTCCACCGTCTCTGGGTCGGCCATGCATAAACCGCACTCCATTGGGTAGTTCAGTCTCCATTTAGCTTTGTAAACTTTAGTAAGCAGGCGGTTTTGGAGTACCAGCCACAAAAAAATCTTTATCTTGCATGGCAGTTTCCATTTCCACACCACCGGCGTGCGATCCGCCATCGCCTGATTGCCCGGTTTGTCTTTCGATCACCATGCGTACCCCGATTTCATTGCACAACCGTTGCCCGGGTTAGCTTCCCACACCATCAAGTCTGGTTATTCTGGGGTGCTCGACGCCTCCCCGAGTTCCAGCAGCAAAGATGCACATTCCTACACCTGTAGGTCATTTGAAATACTTCGCAGGGTCAGCCTTTACTCTCCGTTTATTATGTCTCCCTGCCAAACAGCCCCTACCAGTTCCTCCTTCTACTAGGCCAAGTGAAAGAGCATCAGGTATTTCGACTAAAAGGGTTTGTCACTAGACCAGTGGTCCATCCAGAAATGGATGTGCTCGCCGCATGCCAGCCGCCATTGGAGACAACACGAGAACTCGTTGCCGAGTGCGAACCACCCTTTTGCTATGAACAACATCTTGGGGATGGAATAGGGAAGGGCAAGGGGGCTCGCCTTTTGGAGTATCGCTCCCGCATGCAGCGCGCCCAGAGCGACGATGGATTAGAAGACCAATTCCACAGCCATTTGGCTAGAAGTGCTCTATTCATCATTCGAAGGTCGAGCATCCTATTCCTCCCTTCTCCCTTGGATTGCAGATTTTCTTCCAAATCACCAAACACAAATTGTGGGAGTCTCGGTTTGTCCCATTCTAGAAAAATCTGTATCTTATGTTGTCCAACTTTTTAAGAATGCCTTGCGGAAAGTGAAAGAGTGAAAGATAGTAGATCGGTATGGCTGAGAGTACCACCCGAAGCAGCGTTAACTTTCATCCGCTACTCAAAGCTTTTGTCTGCCAACCTTCTAGTTTCCTTTGCGTGCGTTCAATCAGCGGGGACTAGTCTGACCGGAGTAACCTTTGTTTCACCAGTGGGAGCCCGAAGTGCTTCGAGGGGAGCTCCTGTTGTTGGCAACCGAGAATGTCTGCCAGTATCGCCGCATGATGGGGCACGACATTCACGGTGATCAAGACACTCTTGGTCCAGTTGATATGGAGGCCTAACACTAGTGCAAAGTAGTGGAGGATGAAACGAAGACCTGCTATGACTTTAACTGTTGGTGCGGCAAATACCATGGTGTTGTCGGCATACTGGAGATGAGTAATTGGAGTTCCACCTCGGACGCACGCTAGGCCTTCAATCCACCCGTCCGTCTTTGCCTTCCCACACATTCGGTTCAGTGCGTTGGCGACGAGGGTAAGCAAGAGCAGTAAAAGCGGATCACCTTGGTGCAATCCCCAATTAAGGTGAAAGAAGCCGCACGTCGAACCGTTGATTGAGACCAATGCCGTCGCTGTCATGATACAGTTGGTGAGCATCCGCACCCACCTTGCCGGAAACCATGCAAGGACATCACCTAGAACATGAAACCCCAATCGACCATATTGTAGGCCTTAGAGAAGTCCAGTTTCAGAATCGCCCCGCTGCGGCGGTCTTTGTGTAAACTGGGGATCAACTCTTGCGTGAGAGCGAAGCCTTCTTGGAAGGGGATGAAGGCCGATTGGTTTTCGTTGACAAGCCACTTGCAAACTAACTTTATCCTATTTTCCAAGACCTTTGAGATAAGCATATAACCCGTTCACCAAACAAATAGGGCGATAGTCGTTAATCGAGGCCACACCTTCTTTCTTCGGGATGAGGACAAATAGAGAAGCGTTTAGGCTGCCCCTACCCCGAGCTTCCCTGTGGAATTCCTCGAAGACGTTCATCATGTCCTCCTTTATAATGTTCCATAATTTCTGGTAAAAGTGCAACCCAAAAGCGTCGGTACCGAGCGATTTGTCTCCATCCACGCTGAAGATTGCGTGTCGGACTTCGGCCTCGAAGAACTCTTCCTCTAGCGTCTAATACTGGCTCATTGAGAGACTCGGTAGGTCCTCATCTTCCCAAGTTGGCCGCCAAGACCTGTCTTTGCTAAATTGTCGTTGGAAGAAACCGACCACCCGCACCTTAATCGCGGTTTCCTCGGACAGCAGCTCTTCACCCACCAGAATGTTAGAAATTCGATTCATACATCTACATTGATTAGCAAATTTATGAAAGAATTTAGTGTTACCGTCTCTCGCTTTGAACCATAATGCTTTTGATTTTTAATGCCACTCCATCTCTTCAAGATGCAGAATGTTAGCCAGCTTGTCTTTGAGATTACTTCGGTGTGACCTCTCCGCTTGGAGCAAGCACTGGTGTTCCTCCAGGCAATCGAGACTCGTTATCTCCTCCATCGCACTTACTTTGTTAGCCATTCTCTTGAGTTTCGTCTCGCGGCCCCACTGTTTCAAGCGTTTCTTTAATCTACGCAATTTGTAGGACAGACGTCTCGCGCCATGCAGATGTTCGACTCGGGTCGTCCAACACACACACACTATTTCCTCCACTTCTGCGCATTCCGACCACCAGGATTCATACCTGAACGGGGGATTTTCCTCATGGCATCGAGCGAGAGGAGCAGGAGCGGCGTGTGGTCCGAAGTGATGTGCGGAAGACCTTGCACCGAACAGCGGGGGAAGGTGTCCTCCCAGTCAGGGCAAATTAGAAATCTATCCAGTTTTGCTGACGTCGGGACCTCCCTCATGTTGCTCCATATGAAAGCGAGTTTGGGTATAGGCATGTCCAGCAAGTTCTCCTGATCTAGCCATTCCGAGAATCACAACATTGTGGTGGATAGCGCACCTCCCCTGTTTCGCTCCTCCATGAATCTCATGACATTGAAATCCCCCATGACGCACCAAGGGACGTTACAATTGGCTTTGATGTCCGAGAGTTCTGCCCATAACTCCTTATGATCAGTTTCAACCATCGGGCTATACAGTCCCGACAACATCCACTTCCACCCCGAGAGCACATTTTGGAGCAGTAAGTACGTGAAGTGGGACTTCTCGCCCTGTGAAGCCAACTTGATGTTTATCTTCCTTGCTCGCGAGTTGGCCATGCTCGCTGTAGATACCCTATTTTTGACCTATCAGGATAATGAAATGCATATCATTAATAACATTTTTTTTTACAGGTTTGTGGCCAAAACCCCCATTGGGAGACATTAAAGGGAATGAAAAGAAGTCAACAGGCTAAAAGATCAAAAGCTGAAGAGAAATCTTGAAGAAGAAACCCTGAGGAGAACCAGCCAAGGCAAAAAAGCCTTACCAAGCGACGGATGATGGACAAGCCGTCAGAACCTTATGCGGTGGATGCTCCAGGAGCTCTCAGGTACCTGCGAGACGGATGCTCGAGTAGCCGTCGATCTGGGCACATGCAAAAGGAATGCCCTAATCCACCCGAAGGCATTGGTCTGAGCCATTGGCCTGTCTAGGTCACAACAGTTGGTGAAACTCGCAATGGCGCTCCTCCTTTCGACTGCAGCTGCTATCCTTCGTCCCTGCCAGCGCCTGATTGGTGGGAAAGGGGTGATGATGCCCCCTATGTGTTGTCTAAACACCATTGGCTTAAGAAATCTATAAATAGGTGCCATGGGTGAAGCAAAGAGAGGAGAGTCGAGCAAGAGAAGCAAGTAGACGTCAACCTTCCTACCACCTGAAACCAGAGAGAATGAGAGCACTTTAGTAGAAACAAACACCCTTCCACTCCCATAGCCTGTCTAAGTCACATTGTTCTCTTTTCTTCTTTTGTTTCTTCATTAGGAGCTCAAGTGAAGGAGTTTGGTTCCTACTGTTGAAAAAACTTTGTAATCACTCACTTGTAAACCAATTTAAGATTATATATATATGTAAGCTTAGGTTCTAAATAATTGGTGTGTGTGTGAAAGCCCTTCTATTGAACTAAAACCCTCCATTTGGAAACAAGATTCACCTGATGGATTGCCTTGCTTGAGGCTGTCAGTCAGTTGGTCTAGGGACCATTTGGAACTCCCCTTTAGCTCTCCATCAGTTTTGGATTTGAACCCCAAGGACTACTAACCCTTTTTTTTTCCTTATAATCTTTTCTTTTTTGCTTTGTTTCTTTACTGTTTATTTCCATTTCTGCTCATTTCTTTTACATTTGCTGTCTACTTACTCTAAATAACTGTTGCTTACTTGCTTTTTTTTAAATTCCAAAGTCTCTTGAGTGACGGCTCCACCAGGATCCGTCAATTTTGTTCCCTGCATTTGCATCTCATTGTGTTGTTTTGAAGCCACTTTTACTTTTCTCTGCTTGCATATCGACGGCTGTTACCAGTGCCGTCGATCTGGGTGAGGTTTTAACTAAGTTCTGCTCAAAATCTTTTGCTTTCTCTGATCTGTTTTCTGTAACTTTTTCTTAGTTCAGTTGCACCAGTATTCCTCCTTTTGAATCTGTGGATTTTCTTTTCTTTTTCAAATAAATCTAATTTTTCCAGTTTCTTTCTGCTTTTGTCCAATGGATCCTATCGGACCTATCGATTTGTAATTTCCCACTTTGAAAGATTGTCTTTTTTTTACAAGCCCTCTCTTAAGTAAATCAGTTTCTCAATTCCTCTCTATCTTTGAGCAACAGATCCCTCTGGTGTCATCGATTTGCAAAGCACTATTTTGGAAATTGGTTTTACCATATTTTTTTTTATCATTTTCTTAACTTCTTCCTGTTCTCACCCGATGGATCCTCCAGGAGCCGTCGATTTGAAAATTTGTTTCCATTTTATTCTTTCCCCTTTACTTATAAATTTGGCATTTAGTTGAAACTTCACCTCTTAAAAAACCTTTTCTACTCAGAATTTTCTCTTTCTCGGTCGACGGCTCCTGCAAGAGCAGTCGGGTTTTTATTTTATTGTTCAAATCTTTTTTTATTGATCATCATAACTTTTTCACTGTTTAAAGGCTTGTTTCCTTTTCTTGAACTCTTTTCTACCCGATCCTGTTTATATCATTTGAATTCCGATCTTGACTTCTCTTATTTATTTTGTTTCTTTCTTTTGTCCTCATTTCTCTTCGGGTTTTCTACAGGACTAACTAAAACTTTATATCACCTTAAGGCACGGCCGGCCGTGATCCTTAAGAAGAGAACTCATAATTTTCTCGCAAAGGCGATCAAATCATTTTTTTGCTTTTGAGTAAAGCATGTAGCGATCACAATTTGAGTCCCAGTGAGCAGTCGAGCAAACTTGGACTATCTCTCGAACGGTGATTTGATACGCTGCGCGCGAATTGGGACCAAGTTCAAAAGAATCGGATTACGACCAAACAGCAGTAAAAAATCCACATAGACACCTGCCTCCGTCGCAACCCCAGTCAGTGAGCCTTCAAACTCCAACGTTCCCTTCCCCTCCCGCATAGCCAGGCGTCGGGGGTCCTCGGGGGTCGCGGCGGGCCCAGGTCCTGCACGGTCCTTCTCCACTTGGGTAGCCGGACTTCTGGCCTCGGGCCGTGACACAGAGGTCGAGGGCGTAACATGATTGACAGGCACATGTTTGTCCCCTATCAACTGGTCCGATTGGATCGAGATCCTTGATGTATCCGAGTGGTATCCCAACTGGACTGGGCAAAAATATCCCGTAACTGGGTCCTTTCCTCACCAGGACCAGGCCCCTAACCTGGATGGCCCCCCCCCAATGTCACTTTGCATAGAGACCACACAATCTCCTTGCATATGACCTTCCATACGGTCAGAACTGACCGACGTAGTGGCCCGCCCGTCCTTTTTGGTGGATTCGGCGCCCTGTTTCTTGATCCAAGTTGTCAACGTCCTCTGCTGTCCCGCCCCAGACACCACGGATGGGGCATGACCGCCCTGGAGTCTGTTAGGTGGAGATTTTTGTGTTGTCTAACGTAGTTGACGCCTTTCTGCTTTCCCTAGTTTCGGCTTTTGGCAGACCGTCTGCGTCCCATCACTGGCAGGTCCGAGGTTAACTCGCCAATGTGGGCCCTCGTCAGAAGCCGCAGGACCCGGCCGAACCCGGCGGTTGGGGACGTCTCACGCCCGCATCGGCGCCTGAGGGGGCGAGTGGCTCACCATGTTAGGAGTCTCGTTTGCTTGTCATGAGCCCTAAGCGACCTGCAGCTCCACCTGGAACTGTTGGGAGCCATGCACCACGACCAACATGCTTGGGAGAGTGGCTCCCATCAAAGATGTTAAACGCACCTCCTTCACCGTGCGACCCAGGCGGTCCCGACAAGGGAAATGATGCAACATTGGGAAGTGAAAACTATGAGCCATGAATAACACCCAAGATAAAGTTATTCCTAATGTCTAGAATTCTTAGATTTGAGTAATTAAACAAGCTTCCTACTATAGGTCCTGTGAGGTGATTGATTGTCATGGAGGCTAAAATATGCTATCTTTGGAATACTGGAATTCCTAGGCAACATCTCTCCATAGAGCTTGTTGTTTGCAAAGCTCAAATATTCCAGCTCTTGATTTTGTGTTGCTGTACTGATGGTGGTATCTCTCCAATCAAGTTGTTTCTAGATAAGTCTAACATTATTAGTGAGCTGTGTTCACCCAAAGATGAAGGAATAGTGCCTTGCATTAATGCATTGCTAGACACGTTCAGGTAAGATAAAATTAGGACGAAAGGTTGTCAAATCAACAAAAAGAACAGACCTTTCAGAACCAGTGCATGTTCCAACTCATCCACTGGACACAAAAACAAAATTAAAATTAGAATTTATAAGATAATGAAATATCCCAATCGAAATAATTAAACAGGACAACAGATGGGAACAGATTTACTACGGATTTTTGTATTGACTAGTCATTGTAGCATCAACATCAGTTAAGGTATTCTTCATATTTAGAAATATCCTGCGCGCTCACATCAAATTGGTGAATAACTTTGAAATCGATACTACTGATCACACTATGTTGCATGTGTTCAAAATCTTTTGGTCCAAAAGCTACAACCTTCTTATCCTATCCAGGAACCATCAAGAACAAATCACTGAATTTCCTAACAGGAAACATTTCATCCACACGTGTATCGATGTATCTTGTTTTTTTATGACTCCATTTTTTTAGGCCCAGAAACCGTTCCCCTGGTAGCTCCAAATAGCCCAAGGCATAAGTACAACAGGTCGTGGAATAAAAAAAACACAACTCGATAGACGGTTAGAAATGCCCACTTGTCTGAATTGGCCGACGGAGCCAAAGCGGCTTTTCTGTTAGAAATGCCCCCCTCATTAATTACACCCACCAACTATGAGAAGCGTTTATGGTTCCGAACAATATGCAAAAGCAAAAACAAATGCAATTCATAAGCCCCAACCCTTGCTTGGGTCCCGACCCAAGATCTACACAAAGCATATTTAAAGACTGTTTCATTGCATTCTTTAACCGATATGGGACAAAACACATTAGAGGGAATTAAACATCCCATTAAATTTTTAATCTATATTTAGAAACTAATTAATACATTTTTTAAAGAAATGTATTAATTTTTTCCAACATTTTCATGATTCCTCTGCTTCAATTGTTCCCCCTGCAAAACCCATTCCACTTAGACCCCATTGGGAACCAAATTTCAAAAACAGCTAATAGCTAACCATCTTTTTCATGAAAAATACACTCAACCAACTTTTTTCATAAAAAAATTGTTTTCTTCACTTTTAACTCAAAAAAACCAAACTCCAAAACCAATAGCTTAAATGAAAAAACACCTATTTGGAATTGATTATTAGAAAACTGATATTGCAGAAGCATAATCAGTTTGACTATTGATTCCAAACAGGTCTTTAATAGATCCTCTTATGTGACCAAAAAACTTCGACAACTACTTCACAAAAACCAAGCCTATCTATTTGAGTATTTGAGTACCAACTGTGTAGAGAAGACTTACTCTGAGTTCGGAGGGTGTCTTGCACTTCTTTGGGGCATCGGATTTGACTTTCCCAAAAAGAAAGGAATTCAGTGGTAGAGGCTCCTGAACGCCAACCTTCGCCATTAATAGCCGCTCCTTTGGTTTCTATAAGCATAAAGTTCCCCAGTGACCTATATATTTTATCTTAAATAATGCAATGATCCACATTAATAGAAATCCAATATAAAAATAAAAAAGGTTCATTTTATGGTTTATGTACTTGTTTGTTCATTTGTTAGCACAGAGAGGGAACGAGTAGAGAGAGGGAGAGAGTGAAGTACCACCCAGGCAAGGCGGAGAGGCAGAGCGAATAGCCCTCGTAGGGGTGGGACAGGAAGAGCAATAAACAGCTATCTAGGGCTTTTCGTAAGGTAATAACTCAGGAACTGCAGATACTGACTTTGTTGAGCTCTTATTTGATGGTTGTTCTTCCTTGTCAATAACTCATTGTTGTCTCTCCGAGGGTTTACTCGTAATGGGGGGAAGTGGTCTCTACGGGGTTATTCGCCTAAAGGGGTAATGGAGCAACATCAAAACCTTAACACAAACTTTGATTACAGAAATTGCAAGGTCATATGAAACCAAACGCAGTGATTCTTCTATGCATGCATCATCAAAATCCACCGTCAAATGTATGCAATCCTAACAAAAATAAAAAATGTAAATGAAATCTGAACCAATCCAAATCGATTTTTTCAGGTTTGAATCAATAGTTTTTTTGTTTGGTTTGAATATGGATTGAAAAATTAACAAATCGATTTATAATGGTTTGGGTTAGGTTATACTAAAAAAATTGAATTAACTGAAATCGAACCGAATTAAATTAAATTTAAATATATAATTATTTATAATAAATATTCATTTAGATCGGTTTTTTTATATTAAAAAATATATGATTATTATACGGTTAATATACATAAAAAATGAATATACTGTACAATCAATCCTAGCATTTTAATATTTATATAATGTTGTAAACATAACACTCCAAAAAGCTCTAATTCACCAATCAATCTTTAACAGTTTAGTGCAGTTCGGTTTAGTTTGGGTTAACCAAACAAAAATTGGTTCTATTCACTTTTGGATTTCGATTCGATTTTCGGGTTACATGTGAATATAGTTTTGTTTAATTTGAGTTTGCAAAAAATCAAATCGAATTGCACCACTAGCCTATAGGACCCATCATGTTTATATTTTGAAGATTGAAACAAACAAATAATTGATATCCTCATATTAACTAAGAATTAGTACATTAAGACTCTTGAGATATTCGATTTTAACCAAGGAAAATGTTACATCTAGCCCGCTCACAACTTGTCAGTCGACAGCCTGAACCAACTCTGATTGAATTGCGTGGAAAGCCTTACAAGAGGGGGATGTTCTTGCACTGATCACTAGCCATCTTTTGTCTCCCAAGTATCTTTCCCTGTTCAGTCAAGACCACATGTAGCTTTTGATTCAATTAAAAAATTTAAGTATAGATAAAGAATAAATAATTTTTATTTTGTTGTGTTTCTAGTTATTATAATTGAAAAACATAATAATAAATTTTGTTTTGTTTGGCTGATCATATATATAAGTAGTGGATAAATATGAAAAAAAAATTATAAAAAGGAGAAAAATGATTTGACTGCGTTCCTCTTATACTAGTAGACTAGATTGGGTGAAATAACACAAATTCGATGGAATATAAAATATCAATATCAACTTATTCTCACATATTTTTTCATAGCTATACTAATTTATTCCTGGTAAATAATTAGATTTTTTTGTTTTATTCAACTTCCATCATGGTTCTCAACAACAACAACACTACAAATTAACAAAGATTTGAAGAAAGAAAATCCATGCATTTTCTATCCACTATTTCCATCTATGCCTAAAAATCTAATCAATTCTCTTAAATATTTTGAAAGACAATTTATTCCAAAACACCCATTCATTGGAAAAAAAAAACAATTCACATGCATGCTAATGCATTTATTCATTAGTTACAAAGTTGCATAAAATTTCTTGAATTGGATGCAACATATATTATTTTGGCATTCTTTCATTTATAGATACATTTTTAAATGCGCTTTATGAAGCCCAAGATCACATCCATGCACGCATAGAGAAAATCATTAGCCGCAATGAAAAAATTCATCCGCCCATTCTTGTTGAAGGCGAGCACCGCAATGACACCCCAAAATCCAATCGCAAATGATGCCACGATGAACGAATAGAAGAATATCACCTCATTATCAATGGCCTTTCACGTATCTTTGTGATCACCACTACTGCTGTCATGGTATGTTTGTGAAGTCCCATGCATTGACCAGCACTTCTTCTCTATCAATAATTCTCCAGACAAGCCTGGATTACCTTCAAAGCTGCTTTTATTGAATGTACAGAATTGATCATTGTATGGAATAATGCCTGACAAGTTATTGTAGACCACTCGAAATACGGAGGGCGAATGGAGTTTGACAAACTGGAAAGGAATTTCACCTGATAGATCATTATTAGAGAGGTCCAAACTCTCTATATTTTCCAAGTTTTGAAAGGAATTTGGAATTGGTCTTGTTAGGTGGTTGTTTGATAAGTTTAACGAGCGGAGCACACTCAAATATCCCATTTCAAAAGAGGTGGAACCAGAAAATTGCTAGTCACAGATATTTCATTAGGAACTTCATAAAAGCCGATATTCCTAATGTCACTAAGGAAATGGGAATAGTCAATTAGAGAATCTTTGATCCAAGAGGTGATATTTTTCAAACAACTAGGAATTGTTATAG
Organism: Acorus gramineus; assembly: GCA_030737835.1. Classification (NCBI taxonomy): domain Eukaryota; kingdom Viridiplantae; phylum Streptophyta; class Magnoliopsida; order Acorales; family Acoraceae; genus Acorus; species Acorus gramineus. Next base: position 15,301,692 of record CM060855.1, on the reverse strand, counting down.
AAAGATAGCTATTTGAAAGATCTAAGATGTGAAGGCTTTGCATATGACACACTTCAATTGGAACTGGACCTTCAAAATTATTTTCAGACAGGAGAAGTGATATCACATTTTGAAGTGTAAATAACGAACTATGAACATTACCTAAAAATAAATTCTTTCTAATATCCGAGAACATTATATTTGAGCTGTTAAACAAGCTTATGGGTATGGACCCCGGGAAGTGATTATCATATAGATTGAAATATACTAACCGTGGCAGGCTGAAATTCTTAAAAGATATCTTCTCGTTCAGGTTATTGTCAGCCAAGTTCAAATAAATCATATTTGGATTTTTCATGATCGATTGTAGTATCTCTCCAGTAAAATTATTTCTAGACAAATCTAACCACTTCAACGATGGATGGAGACCAAGAGAGAGAGGGATAGTCCCATGCAAGGCATTGCCAGACATATTTAAGAGAGCTAGTTTAGGAAAGAAGATTGTAAAATTTTGGTGAAGTGTTCCATGTATATTACTATCAGACAAGTCTAGTAATTTGAGTGATGAAGTGCTATTTTTGTTATCATGAAGAAACGGTCCATGAAATGTATTTCCCCTCAAATATAATCTTTGAGTAACATTATTAATCAACTCTGACAGATTGCTCACTATGATCGAACTATGGGACAAATCTATTCTCACATAAACATGTAACAACACTCAAATAATTAGAAGAAAATGAGGGAAGTGTATCAGCAGACCTAACCTGGTCCAAACCTAACAAAAATCCTCCTTTTTGCACCGGCGGGCAACGGCCATGCCATCCCCGACGGCACCGGGGAAGGTCTCGTCTTCCCCTCCCCTTCCCAAACCACCTAACCCTCTTGTGCCCTCACCCGTTTTTGCAGCCACCCCATCTCCTATCTCGTCTCCGTCTTCCTCTTCCCCCTCTCTTCTTGGAACCTATCCCCACGTGGTGTCTTCCCATGTTCCTGAAGCTCCTCCTCCGTCTAGTGTTTCCCCTACTCCCACCCCCTCCCCCTTGGGTCAACCTTGCTCCTAATCTCCCTCCTCTCCCTCCCCCTACAAAGGACATTGCCTCCTCTTCTTGTGAAGGCTCATCCTCTGCCAAAGGGCTTCTTCCTAACCCATCCTCTGTCCAACGTGGTATCCTCACAAAGGTTGGTCAAAAGATTGTTAATCCCCATCCTCGCAGGCAGAGTGCTAATATCCCTCTTCCCCTGGTTAGTGAGGAGGCCAAACCTTGATCAAGTCTTTTTAAAGCTCCAGTGACTCATAGGGTGCATACCTCTTTGGAATTCTTTACTCCGACTATCGATGGTTTACAGAGAAAGTTGCAGTCCTTGAAGAAGATGAAGTAGCAGAAGCTGAAGCTGCTTGGGGAAGCATTCTAGTAAGGTATGTGTTGGGAATAACCCCAATCTACACTCCCTTCCTTCAATTTATAAAGAATCTATGGAAACCCAAAGGATAGCTGCATCTTTCCTTTCAAGGGAATGGTTTTTTCATGGTTAGATTTGACCTCGAGGAGGATCTAATTCATGTACCGGAAGGGGGACCTTGGTCAATGGTTAATAGACCCTTTGTTATTCAAAGGTGGAATAGAGACATTAGGCTTGAATTGGAAAGACTTAAATTGATACCTGTGTGGATCAAATTCCCCAATTTGCCTCTCCATTTCTGGTCTAGGACATGCATTGCAAAGATAGCTAGTCTAATTGGCACTCCCTTATATCTAGATTCTCCAACAGCCTCAAGATCACGTTCTGCTTATGCGCGTGTATGTGTTGAGGTTGAGCCTGACTCAACACTACCTGATGAAGTCTTTGTTGAGGTTCGAAATGGTGATCGCGAGGCAATAAGAGTAACCTATGATTGGAAACCAGAGGCTTGTGCTCATTGAAAGACATTCAGTCATGATGATGCTATATGCAGCAAGAAACCACGTTTCATCAATGCTCCCTCTAATACCAATGTTGTTGCTGCCATTGCTCCCTCTAAACCCAATGATGCTGCTGCCATTGCTCCCTCTAAACCCAATGACACTGCTGCTTCAGGTGCCACAGAAGGAGTCAAGATTATGAAAGTTGCTGCTGCCCTTCCCTTTATTCCCACTGCTGCTATTGCCTCGGGCGCCACAGCTCCTTAGACTAAAGAAGTCCGAAATCTGAAAGCTCCATTGGCCTCAAGCGATGTCACACAAAAGGTAGTATCATCTGGGGAAGAACCACAAAATGCAGTTGCAATTGGGGCTGCATCCAAAAATGAAGACTCATCTGGCGATGCTAAAGTTGCTTCTGTTGATCCCTCTCTTCCTAGTTCATTGGAGGTAGTAATGGTCCACTTGCCTGAGGAATGTTGTCCAAAACTCCGTTCTATCACAGCCAAGAGTGTGGAGGAATTCTTTCCTCCTTAATTTATGTTTGACACTCCTCCAAAGCATAGCAAGGGCGAACCCATAAATCTCCAAGTTGTGCTTCACCCCCAAAAGATTAGCATGACCCAGGAGACCACGGGGCTGAGGCAGAAATCCAAAAGAAACAAAAAGGTATCACAGCACACATCAAATTCCTTGTTGGATTCTTCTAAACAAGCTGGGGATCCAAAACAGAACAAGGAAAAAGGCAAATCACAAGTATCCCACCAGGGATCTTCAAAGGCTAAGGCCTAGTATCTCTTCCAATCCAATATAAGTTTTTTGATGGATTGTCTTTTTTGGAATGTACGAGGACTTAATAGTAAGGACTTAATAGTAAGGAGAAGCAACTCGATGTTAAAATTTTTTTGTCTCTTCACTCGGTTCCCATTGTATGTCTGGTGGAAACTAAAGTAAAAGCTCCTTTTGACCAACTGGTGGCTAGGAATATTTTGCCACACTACAAACTGATCAGCCCCAACTCGTCTGGCAGACTGTGGTTTTTCTGGAATCATCAACTTGCAAATGTTTCAATTATTGCTCATTCAGACCAGTACATCCACTGCAAAGTCTCCCCTTCCACTGACTGCCCTGATTATTATGTCACCGCGGTATATGCCTCCAATAATTCCTCTGAAAGGGTTACTCTATGGAATGATATCCGTTCGCTTGCATCTGGGATAGGCAATGAAGAATGGCTCCTCGACGGGGATTTCAATGAGGTTCGATATAGTCATGAAAAGCGGGGAGGCCAAGGAGCTCACTCTCGAAGGCTATCCAGATTTAATCACTATATATCTGATTGTTTTCTTCAGGATCTCCAGGCCACTGGGCTTAACTTTTCCTGGTCAAACAATCAAAATACCCGAGTTCAGTGTAAATTGGATCGGATCCTAGTAAACTCCAAGTGGCTATTACACCATGCAGACTCCTTTGTCCAATATTTAAGCCCTGGTCTCTCGGATCACTCTCCCTTGAAGGTCTCACTCCATAATTGTGTTTCATTTGGGAAGAAGCCATTTAAATACTTCAAAATGTGGGAATTTCATCCGCACTTTGGTGATCTAGTTAAGCAAGCCTGGCAGACAGATTTTAATGGATCTACATTGTTCAAACTTGTCAAGAAACTTCAGCATACCAAGCGTATTATAAAGAATTGGGATTTCTCTGTTTTCAGGCCTTTCTATAGCTCTCTCGCAAGAAGCAAATCAAATCTGGACACTGCTCAGAAGGATCTAATGTCTGATCCTCTAAATTCTCAACTACAGACTCACGAGAGGGAGTGTAAGGTCAATTATCTGAACCTCTTAAGATATGAAGAATCTTTCCACAGGCAAAAATCTCGCCAAACTTGGCTTTCAGAAGGGGATAGAAACTCCCATTATTTTCATGTTATGACAAAGTCCAGAATAGCGAGAAACTCAATCCGGTTAGTTCAAAAGCAGGATTCTCAGTATTCTTCTGATCCGCAGGACATTATTAACCACGGGGTGGACTTCTTTTCATCTCTTCTTAATCGTGAGGGGTCATCTCCTGTCCCATCTCTTCCGACATCTTGTAAGCTTTCACGACCCGATCAAGAGGGCCTTTGCACCCCTGTCTCCTCAAAGGAAATTAAAGATGCACTATTTTCCCTCAAGCCTCTAAGCAGCCCGGGTCCTGATGGTTTCTCTGCGGGATTCTTCCAATCCTATTGGCCTATTATTTCTGAGGACTTCTTAGCTGGCATTTCCTCCTTCTTCAGATCTGGATACCTACTTAAACAGGTGAACCACTCCTTTATTTTTCTCATTCTAAAGAGTAGAAATGCAGTTTCATTTGAGAATTTTAGGCCCATCTCATTATGTAATGTTATTTACAAAACCATTACAAAAATCATGGCTAATCGCCTTCAATTGGTTTTGCCGAGCCTTATTGCTCCAAACCAGTCAGCCTTTGTAAAGGGGAGGAGCATAGTACATAGTATATTAATGGCTCACGAACTCTCGAGATATCTCTCTCTTCCATCCTTCGAGGGGCGTGCTTGCATCAAAATTGACCTTTGTAAGGCCTTCGACAGCATGAGATGGGATTTCTTAACTGAAGTTATGAAGGGTATGAATTTCCCAAATCAGTGGATCCTTTGGGTGACACAATGCATCCAGACAGCGTCATATTCAGTTCTAATCAATGGTAGCCCGCACGGTTTCTTCTCCTCAAAATGTGGTCTCAAGCAGGGAGATCCCCTCTCCCCCCTCCTCTTTGTCATAGTGATGGAAGTCCTATCAAGAAGTATTGAAAAGGCTGTACAAGATAGAAAGATTGGCCAATACATAAAGACAGATTTGAATGTCTCGCATCTTTGTTTTGCGGACGATTTAATGTTTTTTATGGATGCCACCTCCTCTTCTGCATCAGCCATGAAAGAGCTCTTCGACTGGTTCTCTAACATCTCTGGTCTTCATGTCAATCCATCAAAAAGCCAGCTTTTTCTTAGTTCATCAAATGAGGAATTCTCTCAAACTCTTGGCATCCAAAGCCTATCTCTTCCGGTTAAATACCTTGGCCTACCTTTATTAAGAGGGGTTCTGACTCACCAACTATGTCTTCCTCTTATAGACAAGATTCGTGCAAAATTGCAATCTTGGTCAGCCATTTTTCTATCTAAAGCGGGCAAGATCGAATTGATGAAGTCAGTGCTCTTCAGTTTAAGCATTTACTGGACTTCGGCTTTCGCTTTACCTAAGAAGACTCTTAGGCAGATCGAGAGGGAGATTCGAAATTTCTTATGGGTGGGAGTTGATGGAAAGCAGAAAATGCATGCAGTGAACTGGAACACAATATGTTCTCCTCTTCTTGAAGCAGGTCTAGGAATGAGGAGAATCACCACCTGGAATGAAGCGAGCATAGGAGCAAGGTTTTGGGAGGTAGTCGCTAACCATCATTCTCTATGGGTGCAATGGATGAGGAAAAAATATTTCAAATCGAAGAATATATGGTCAATCAGTATCAAATCATCCCAATCTTGGATATGGAATCGATTATTAAAGGCCCGAAGATGGATTAAACCAGATGTAAGTTATGTCATATTCGAAGGTAAAAGTATTTCTTTATGGTTCGATCCATGGCTACAAGGAAAGTGTCTCCATGAACATTTCAATGAATCAGTACTCTTAAATTGGGGACCTCCTGATCAAGATACAGTTAGTGCTCTAATCCGAGATGGTAAATGGTTCAAACCTCCTCGATGGCCGATCGAATTTGAAGGAATCTGGGAGGAAATCTTAATGTTAGATGTAGGTGGCCTTGGTGAAGATGTTATTATCTGGACAGGGCACAAAACTGGCAGCATCTCCTCTTCCTTGGCCTGGAATCACCTAAGACCATCTTGCCCCAAGTCTCGACTGGTGTAAGACAATATGGAAACACTTCTCAGCCGCCTCGATATAGCTTCCTCTGTTGGCAAGCTGCATTGAACAAACTTCCTTCTTTGGACAGGTTGCTTATCAAAGGGCTAGTTTCAGAGTCTCGCTGCTCTCTCTGTCGAGTAGAACAAGAAACCATCTCCCACCTCTTTATTCACTGTTCTTACTCTGCTTTTGTTTGGAATGCCATTTGCAAGGCCTTGGGTTTCAGATTTGTTAGATCAAGTAATCTCCAAGAACATATGATGCAGATTTTAAAGCAGGGTATTTCTAAAGCTGAAAGGAAGGTCCTTCATTTTATCATTGCAAAGACCATGTGGGCAATCTGGATTGAGAGGAATTCCAGGGTGTTTCGCTCTCAATCGATCCACAAACAGTGGTTAGTCCGTAAGGTGCTTGAGGAAGGTCGTTTCCTGTTCAAAAATAAGACACTAGAGGCCCCATTAAATTCCTTAATAGCCAAAATGTCGACCATCTTTGGCATGCATTTCATAGAGAAGAGCACTTCAATTCAAGAGGTTCGATGGCTACTCCCCTCTCCTAGCTGGTTGAAAGCAAACTCAGATGGGTCTGTCTCCGATGATCGTTTTGGTTATGGGGCATTGATTCGAGACCACCACGGGGACTGTTTTGAGGCTTTATCAGCAAGAACAAGAGCCTCCTCAATCAATTTGCTTGAGCTTAAAGGAGTGGTTGCTGGTATAAAGCTAAGTATTGCGCATGGGGCCTCTAAGGTATGGAGCGAGAGTGACTCTATAACAGCCATTGCATGGTCACAAGGGAGGGGATCAATCCCATGGTATTCTTTCAGAGATCTACGGGAACTCCACAATCCAGTGGGTCAATTGCAACTCTGGAAAATCTCACATGTATTTAGAGAGGGTAATAGTGCTGCTGATTACCTTGCAGCAGCACAGTCCAAAATTGGTGTCACACGGATTCGCACGGAGCAGTTCAACAATGAATTTCTTGAACACTTATCGGATGACAAAGTGGGTAAAGTTCAGTTGAGAAGAAACTAATCAACAACACATCAAGTTTGTAATGGAGGTCTCTAGTCTTTAATTTGTATTTTGGTATAGGCATTGAAAAGCCTACTTCTCCTTTCATATTCTCTGTAATCCTTCCTGCTTTGTACATTTTCTTCCCTTTTTCAATATAAATCAATTACCCAACAAACAAAAAAAACTTATTCTCACATATTTTGTCATAGCTATATTCACTTATTCCTCATAAATAAACAGATTTTTTTGTTTTATTCGACTTCCATCATAGTTCTCAACTACACCACCGCTTCAAATTAACAAAGACTTGAAGAAAGAAAATCCATGCATTTTCTATCGACTATTTCCATCAATGTCTAAAAAAATCATCAATTCTTAATATTTTGAAAGCAAGTTATTCCAAAATACCCATTCATTGGAGAAAAACAATTCAAATACGTGCGAATGCATTTATTCACTAGTTAAAAAGTTGCACAAGTTTTCTTGAATTGGACGCAACATATATTATTTTGGCCTTCTTTTTCAATGCATTTTATGAGGCCCAAGATCACACATCCATGCATGCATAGAGAAAATAATCAGCCGCCATGAAAAACTTGATCCGCCCATTCTTGTTGAAGGCGAGCACCGCAATGACACCCCAAAATCCGATCGCAAATGATGCCGCGATGAACGAATAGAAGATCACATCATTATCAATGGCCTTCGACGTATCTTCCTGATCACCATTACTGTTGTGACTGCTGTCATGGTATGTTTGTGAAGTCTCATGCATTGACCAGCAATTCTTCTCTATCAATACTCCAGACAAGCCAGGATTACCTTCAAAGCTGCTTTTATTGAATGTGCAGAATTGATCTTTGTATGGGATAATGCCTGACAAGTTATTGTAGGCCACTCGAAATACGGAGAGCGTGTGGAGTTTGACAAGCTGGGAAGGAATTTCACCTGATAGATAATTATTAGAGAGGTCCAAACTCTCTATATTTTCCAATTTTTGAAAGGAATTTGGAATTGGTCCTGTGAGGTGGTTGTTTGACAAGTTTAACGAGTGGAGCGCACTCAAATATCCCATTTGAAAAGGGAGGGGACCAGAAAACTGATTCTTGGATAAGTCTAGCTCGGTCATTAGAGAGAGGGGAGTGCCCTTGTAAGAATCGCACCTACCTTTTGTCGTTAAGTTAGTCACAACTGTGTTGGTAGAAATTTGAAAAAGTCTAAAATGGGCAACCATGAACATAGGGTAGTCAATTAGAGAATCTATGATCCAAGAACTGATATTTTTCAGACAATTAGGAATTGTTCCAGAAAGATAGTTATTTGAAAGATCTAAGATGTGAAGATTTTGCATATGACACACTTGAGTTGGAATTGCACCTTCAAAATTATTTTCAGACAAGAGAAGTATTACCGCATTGTGAAGTGTAAATAATGAACTATGAATATTACCTGAGAAGAAATTCTTTCTAATATCCAAGAACATTATATTTGAGCTATTAAACAAGCTTATAGGTATGGACCCTGTGAGGTGATTATCATATAGATTGAAATATTGTAGCCGGGGCATACTGCAATTCCTAAAAGATATCTTCCCGATCAGGTTATTGTTCGCCAAGTCCAAATAAATCAAATTTTGATTTTTCATGATCGATTGTGGTATCTCTCCTGTAAAATTATTTCTGGACAAATCTAAGTAAACCAGCGATGGATGGACACCAAGAGAGAGAGGGATAGTCCCATGCAAGGCATTGCCAGACATATTAAACATAACTAGTTTAGTAAAGAAGATTGTAAAATTTGGGGGAAGTGTTCCACATATATTACTATCAGACAAGTCTAGGAATTCGAGTGATGAACTGCTATTTTTGTTATCCTGAAGGAACGGTCCATGAAATGTATTTCCCCTCAAATTTAATCTTTGAGTAACATTATTAATCAACTCTGACAGATTGCTCACAATGATCGAACTATGGGACAAATCTAGGAAGGTCAATGCATTTTGTGTGGACAGGAAACTAGGGACCCTTCGGCCACTACGTTTGTTGAGTACACAGTTGCTTAGAAGATGGAGACTCTGTTTCAACCTCTAGTCGGTCGTTATTTGATAGATCAATAAAGGATATGTTGGAGAGGTTGGCAAATGTGGAAAATGGAAATGCACCGTCTAATTGATTGGAAGATAGATCTAGAAATTCTAGGGAATACAGACTTTTCAAACACGTATCAATGTTGCCCTTCATTGAATTTTTCGAGAGATCTAACTCTTGTAAATCTTGTAGCTGGCAAAGATCTGCATAACAGAGGAAATCAAGTGTGATGAATAACATCAGAACACATTTTTGTCAACTTTGAAATAGTCATCAAGGCTCAACAAAATGCACTTTTAAAAAAAAAAAAATTAAAACACAAAGATATTGTGTAGATAACCCCTACTGTAATTTAATAGGTAAGATGAGAAATTGGATAAAAGTCAAATCAAATATAAATCTTTTGACTTCCTCATTATTAAACATAAAAACTACATAAATCATATCGCTCAATATCATGATTGAAAATTTTAGAATATTTAAACAAGTGCCCACCACTAAAAAAGACAAAAAGTAAACTGTGATATTACCTTTTATAATAGAGGAATCATTGAGTGTATTGTCATTAAAAAAAGAGTAGTCAAGGATGTTAGGTTGGAAAGCCATGAAATTTCAGTGAGCTCATTGGAACCAAGGTATAATTCTTGAATATGAGGGAGTCTCCAGAGACCTGCAGATATGCAATTGAGATAGCTTAGAACAATAAATAACAAACCAATATAAAAAAAAGGAAAATGATATATTCATCCTCATTTTGCAGTCCATGCAGTTTTTCATTTTTTAAAATATTATACTCCTTATCTTAAGATATAATAGTGTATTTGTTTTCTCTTTGGAAAAATGAAAAAAAAAAAAAAAACACTTTGATTGTACACTATGATAAAATCTCATACATTGATAGTGCATTATACAATATGCTATCATAGTGTACAGAGCTGTAAAACGGACCGCATATATCTAAAAAAAATATTTTTCATCATATTGTTAAGTTAATTTTTCAACTTAATAAAGCCATATTTTAACGGGTTTATGCTTTAAACTGTTGCATCTCATGTATGATATAAAAAGAAATCTAGTCACAGAAAATGGTAATGATTTCATTTTCTTTTTTTATCTATTAATTTAAACAGGCAAAAGGGGCCTTTTTTCAAACTAATCATGCTTAATTTGTAAATTTTCAAATTCATCACGAGATCAATAAAAAAAATAAAACTAATCATATGTATGTTTCAATAAACACAGTTTTTGATAAAGGTACATGACAATCAACCTGATTAATTTCATCTAATCATCTTTTTTTTTTTTTGTACAAATGCATGGACAAGATTGACTCTATTCTCCACAATACAAATGACTACAATTGGTGTTGCAATGGGAGCTGTGTGTATCTTTTTCAAAAAAAAATTATATATTAATAGGGGGGTCATCAAGCTCAACAAAATGCATTTTAAAAAAAAAAAATTAAACAAAAAAATATTGTGTAGATAACCCTCTACTTTAATTTAATAGGTAAGATGAGAAATTCAATAAAAGCCAAATCAAATATAAATCTTTTGGCTTCCTCATTATTAAACATAAAAACTACATAGATCATATCGCTCAATATCATGATTGAAAATTTTAGAATACCTAAACAAGTGCCCACCACTAAAAAGGATAAAAAGTAAACTGTGATATTACCTTTTATAATAGAGGAATCATTGAGTGTATTGTCATCTAATGAAAGAGTAGTCAAGGATGTTAGGTTGGAAAGCCATGAATGATGGAGACTCAGTTTCAACGTCTAGTCGGTCGTTATTTGATAGATCAATAAAGGATATGTTGGAGAGGTTGGCAAATGTGGAAAATGAAAATGCACCGTCTAATTGATTGGAAGATAGATCTAGACTTTCTAGGGAATACAGACTTTTCAAACACGTATCAATGTTGCCCTTCATTGAATTTTTCGAGAGATCTAACTCTTGTAAATCTTGTAGCTGGCAAAGATCTGCATAACAGAGGAAATCAAGTGTGATGAATAACATCAGAACACATTTTTGTCAACTTTGGAATAGTCTCTCTATTGGCAAATTCATCTTTGTTAATTGTCATCAAGGCTCAACAAAATGCACTTTTTTTTATAAAAAAAAATTAAAACACAAAGATATTGTGTAGATAACCTCTACTGTAATTTAATAGGTGAGATGAGAAATTGGATAAAAATCAAATCAAATATAAATCTTTTGGCTTCCTCATTATTAAACATAAAAACTACATATATCATATCGCTCAATATCATGATTGAAAATTTTAGAATACCTAAACAAGTGCCCACCACTAAAAGAGGCAGAAAATAAAATGTGATATTACCTTTTATAATAGAGGAATCATTGAGTGTATTGTCAGATAAATAAAGAGAAGTCAAGGATGTTAGGTTGGAAAGCCATGAAATTTCAGTGAGCTCATTGGAACCAAGGTCTAATATTTGAATATGAGGGAGTCTCCAGAGATCTGCAGATATGTAATTGGGGTAGCTTAGAATAATAAATAACAAACCATTATAGAAAAAAAGGAAAATGATATATTCATCCTCATTTTGCATTCATGTAGCTTTTCATTTTTTAAAATATTATACTCCTTATCTTAAGATACAATAGTGTATTTGTTTTCTCTTTGGAAAAATGAAAAAAAAAAAACACTTTGATTGTACACTATGATAAAATCTCATACATTGATAGTGCATTATACAATATGCTATCATAGTGTACAGGGCTGTAAAACGGACCGCATATATCTAAAAAAAATATTTTTCATCATATTATTAAGTTAATTTTTCAACTTAATAAAGCCATATTTTAACTGGCTTATGCTTTAAACTGTTGCATCTCATGTATGATATAAAAAGAAATCTAGTCACAGAAAATGGTAATGATTTCATTTTCTTTTTTTTATCTATTAATTTAAACAGGCAAAAGGGGCCTTTTTTCAAACTAATCATGCTTAATTAGTAAATTATCAAATTCATCACGGGATCAATAAAAAAAAATAAAACTAATCATATGTATGTTTTGATAAACAAAGTTTTTGATAAAGGTACATGACAATCAACCTGATTAATTTCATCTAATCATCTTTTTTTTCTTTTTATTTTTGTACAAATGCATGGACAAGATTGACACTATTCTTCACAATACAAATGACTGCAATTGGTGCTGCAATGGGGGTTGTGTGTATCTTTTTCCAAAAAAAATTATATATTAATAGGGGGTCATCAAGGCTCAACAAAATGCACTTTTTAAAAAATAAAACATTTTAAACAAAAAAATATTGTGTAGATAACCCTCTACTGTAATTTAATAGGTAAGATGAGAAATTCAATAAAAGCCAAATCAAATATAAATCTTTTGGCTTCCTCATTATTAAACATAAAAACTACATAGATCATATCGCTCAATATCATGATTGAAAATTTTAGAATACCTAAACAAGTGCCCACCACTAAAAAGGGCAGAACGTAAACTGTGATATTACCTTTTATAATAGAGGAATCATCGAGTGTATTGTTAGATAAATCGAGATAAATCAAGGATGTTAGGTTGGAAAGCCATGAAATTTCAGTGAGCTCATTGGAACCGAGGTTTAATTCTTGAATATGAGGGAGTCTCCAGAGACCTGCTGATATGCAATTGGGATAGCTTAGAACAATAAATAACAAACCATTATAGAAAAGGAAAAATGATATGTTCATCCTCATTTGCAATCCACACAGTTTTTCATTTTTAAAAAAATTATACTCCTTCATTGAAGTACATACTGTTATACAAAATGAAGTATATCCTAAGATGCAAGAGTGTATTTGTTTTCTCTTTGAAAAAATGAAAAAAAAACTTTGATTGTGCACAATGATAAAATCTCATTTCACTGATAATGCATTATACAATATGCTATCATAGTCTACAGGGTTGGAAAAAGGACCGCATATATCTAGAAAAAAATATTTTTCACCATATTATTAAATTAATTTTTCAACTGAATAAAGCCATATTTTATCGGGCCTATGCTTTAAACTGTTGCATTTCATGTATGATATAAAAAGAAATCTGGTCACAAAAAATGATAATGATTTCATTTTCTTTTTTTATCTATTAATTTAAACTAGCAAAATGGGCCTTTTTTTTAAACTAATCATGCTTAATTTGTAAATTACCAAATTCATCACGGGATCAATAAAAAAAAATAAAACTAATCATATGTATGTTTTGATGAACAAAGTTTTTGATAAAGGTACATGACAATCAACCTGATTAATTTCATCTAATCATCTTTTTTCTTTTTTCTTTTTTCTTTTTTGTACAAATGCCTGGACAAGGTTGACACTATTCTCCGCAATACAAATGACTGCAATTGGGGTTGCAATAGGGGCTGTGTGTATCTTTTTCCAAGAAAAAATTATATACTAATAGGGGGTCATCAAGGCTCAACAAAATGCACTTTTTAAAAAAAACAAAATTTAAACAAAAAAATATAGTGTAGATAACCCCCTACTGTAATTTAATAGGTAAGATGAGAAATTTGATAAAAGCCAAATCAAATATAAATCTTTTGGCTTCCTCATTGTTAAACATAAAAATTACATAGATCATATCGCTCAGTATCATGATTGAAAATTTTACAATACTTAAACAAGTGCCCACCACTAAAAAGGACAAAAAGTAAACTGTGATATTACCTTTTATAATAGAGGAATCATTGAGTGTATTGTCAGATAAAGAAAGAGAAGTCAGGGATGTTAGGTTGGAAAGCCATGAAATTTCAGTGAGCTCATTGGAACCAAGGTTTAATTCTTGAATATGAGGGAGTCTCCAGAGACCTGCTGATATGCAATTGGGATAGCTTAGAACAATAAATAACAAACCATTATAGAAAAGGAAAATGATATGTTCATCCTCATTTGCAATTCACACAGTTTTTCATTTTTAAAAAATTATACTCTTTCATTGAAGTACATACTCTTATACAAAATAAAGTACATATTGTTATACAAAATGAAGTATATACTAAGATATAATAGTGTATTTGTTTTCTCTTTGGAAAAATGAAAAAAAAACTTTGATTGTGCACTATGATAAAATCTCATACACTAATAGTGCATTATACAATATGCTATCATAGTGTACAGGGCTGCAAAACGAATCGCGTATATCTAAAAAAAAATATTTTTCATCATATTATTAAGTTAATTTTCCAACTGAATGAAGCCATATTTTATCGGGCTTGTGCTTTAAACTGTTGCATCTCATGTATGATATAAAAAGAATCTAGTCACATAAAATAGTAATGATTTCATTATCTTTCTTTATCTATTAATTTAAACGGGTAAAAGGGGCCTTTTTTTTCAAACTAATCATGCTTAATTAGTAAATTATCAAATTCATCATGGGATCAATAAAAAAATAAAACTAATCATATGTATGTTTTGATAAACAAAGTTTTTGATAAAGGTACATGACAATCAACCTAATTAATTTCATCTAATCATCTTTTTTTTTCTTTTTTCTTTTTTGTACAAATGCCTGGAGAAGGTTGACACTATTCTCCATAATACATAATATATACCCAAAATAAATAGTGGGCAAAAGCCCACATTTCCCAGCCCAAGAGGGCTTTTTTTGCACAATATTCTTTGATCATATTCGTTGTTAGATGATAGAACTAGAAGAGAGAAAGGTTGGTTATTACTACTATTATTTGAATAGAAAGATGAAAGAAAATATTATATACTAAATTTGACTCATTTAAATCATTGAAGAAAACTAATGAATCTATTGATTTATTAACTTTAGTTATATAATTATATGGAAATGGTATTATATCACAGATCACATCTAAACAATGTTTATCTCTAGCTCAATACACTAAATTTTATACAGATGCCCGGATAAGGTTGACAGTATTCCTCACAATACACAATACATATATAATAAGGTTGCCCGGATAAGGTTGACACTATACCCAGTGGGTAAAAGCACACACTTCCCAGCCCAAGAGGGCTTTTTTTGCACATATTCTTTGATCATCTTTGATGATAGAACTTGAATAGAGAGGGGTTGGTTACTAGTTACTACTACTATTATTTTAACAGAAAGATGAAAGAAAAAAAATCATATACTAAATTTGACTCATTTAAATCATTGAAGAAAACTAATGAATCTATTGATATATGAACTTTTGTTATATAATTAAGTGGATATTGTATTATATCATCGTTCACATCCAGACATTGTTTATCTCTGGCTCATAAACATATGATCATGCTAGAAGAAAAGACTTGTTGATCTTTGTCAAAACAAATTACGCCCATTGTTCATCCTAATCCAACTTTACCAACAACTAATGGTAATCATGCTTTGATTAGGAATTTTTTAGGCATGGACTAAAGCATCAATGAACATGAGACTAAATTATAAATGAAACGAACTTCATGATCCATGTAAAAAGTATAAACGTACAAAATATGCAATGGCACACTTGATGGAAAATCTTATTAATAAGGCTACGTTTGGTTGCATGATTACAAAATTGATTCTAGGCAAAAAGATAAATTTAAACTAATTTTGTAGAAAGCTGCCTCTCCACAGCTTCTGCAAAACTCAAGTTTTGAGTATTTTTTTCACAAAAATCTGTTTGCAGTTTTTTGCTCCAGTTTTTCTGTTTGAAAACTGGTTTGAAAAAAACAGCTTCATTCAAAATCAAAAGCTGCTCAAACTCGTTTCCAAACAAACCCTAAAATGTCAATATCATATTAGTTTGGGCATAAATCTATGGATTTCGATAATTATGTTAAATAATTATTATTTTATTTAAATAATTAGATTAAATAATTAGTTTTGGGCATAAACCTATGAATTTTAAAATAAGGTTGTTAGGATTTGTTAGATTTAGAAAGAGAGTCACGTTGCTAGAAATATAATTAGTTGTTAGAGTATTACTATATTTATAGTTAAAATGACTGAAATTTTGATAAGATATTATCACATTTCAATATATTTAGATGTCTATAAATAGACATCACTAGGATTGTAAAAAGTATTCAGTTTTTTAAAAATATATATATTTTAGTTTAAAAAATATCTATTTTTTGAAACAAAAGAAATTTTTAAATTTGTAATCTCTCTCTAATTTCCATCCATCGAAAGTACCTCTTTTCATCTCTGCATCAGCATATCACAGTTTTTTTTGTTATTGTAAAACTATTGTAATATATCATCATTTTAAAGAAACAAATTTATTTTCATGACATAAATAAAAAGAAATTTTAAAAAGTGTTAAGGAAATACGTACCTGAGAAATCTTTTATTTGAGTATTTGATAAGTGGAGCGAACTCAGAGAAGTGATGTTGGAAATCCAACGTATCTCTTTCAAATTGTTCCAACCGAGATAAAGTTCGAATAATGAAGTCAAATTGTGAATCCATGGTACAATTAATTCAGCAATGCTTTCATCGTTTAAGTTATTGTCGTCCAGGTTCAGCCATTGAACATTTTGTAAATGCCAAATATCTGCATCACAATTTATATTTTAAAAAATAAGTATGACATAGGAAATAAAGAAAAAAAAAAGATGAGCTTCTATTGAAATACATACTGTTATATGAATGAAATATATACTGAGATACAATAATATATTTTCTTAGAAAAATAATTTTTTTTTACTCCGTACACTATGATAGAACACTATAAACTACAATAGCACAGTATATACTACGCTATCATGCATAGCAAATGAGACTGCATATTGGATTACAAAATAGATTGAGTGTATCAATCCACACTATATTTTTTTAGATACCCGTAAAACAAAGCAGCCAAAACATTGTTAAGGGTATGTTTGTGCACATAGTATAGTGAGGAGAAAGGTAAAAAAAAATATTTTGAACATGCAAAAAATAATTGTTTGTTAAACATGAAAAAGAAAAAGAAAAAAAAATCATCCATTCTCTTTACCTATTTTGTCTTATTTAGATTGTGATAACTTTATTTATCCATCACATACATAAAAATTAAATGTAAGGAAAAGTAACTCCATCACATACATGAACAACATAAAAATTAACCAAAAGAAAAAAAATTCTATCATCTAATTTTTTTCTAATCCAAATTCTTTCACATTGCATCATGCATCTTCCATTCAAGAATAAAGATTGTGCACATACACATCTTAGCATACATTAATTTGAGTCATTATTTTGTGTTGTGTTCATCATTTAAAAATATAAATTATAACAATCGAGAGAGGGGGGAAAAAATGATTGTTCTTTTATACCTTGTGGGTTGACCCATCCCGCAATGCCATTATAACTCAAATCAAGCTCCTTTAGTTCTTTGAATTGACCAAACAGACTGGCATTCGGATACCATTTTTGAGAAAATCCCAATCTCACTGCTAAAAGATCGATTTTTGAAACGGCTCTATATGGATAAGATAATGCATCACACTCTACTCCAGTCCAATTGCAACAATCTCCACCTCCAACAACCCAATCTTCAAGTACAATAGAGTTATAACCTACTGAATGGAGAGAGTGTTTGATGTCTAAGAGTGCCCTCCTCTCCTCCTCCACACACCCATTGACATCAACACAGCACCAACAACAACATATAATCAGACACCCAATTAGTAGTGTCACCGAAGCACCACATGATCCTCCCATACTCACAACTTTGTGTTTTGTTTTGTTTTTTTGAAGTGCTCACAGACTTCTTTTTTATATGCATATATAGTTTTTAATGTTCCACAAAGTTTGGTTTTGACTTGGAGTCCTTAACGTGGGCGTGGGGGTTGGGGTGGGGAGAGAAGAAGAAGAAAAATCAGTCCAATCAAAATCTCATGTGGAGTCATTAACGTGAAAGTTGGGGCTGTGGAGTTAAACAAAGTCTTTAATTCAATAATTCATTTGGGACTATCATCTTTTTTTCTTTTTTTTTGAGTTTCTAACTATTTCCCTAAAACATGTACTCAAATAAATTAGCCCCGTTTGAAAACACATTTAGAAAAGCAACTTTTAACTTTATAGACAATTTTTTAGAATGTAATCATGAGGTCTGCTTTTTAATTAATTAAAGAATCACGTTTGTTGCTGATAACAGAAGTTACTTTTGTTGGAATAAATTTTATTTTCGATGCACTTTTGTTATAATCATGAGGGTAGTTTTTCAATTAAATGGATTTTTTTGGTAATATGTTTCAGACTTTTAGCTTTTATAGAAGCTAAAAACAACCCAAAATAGGTTGTCAAAAGAGGCTTAAATATATTTTCTTGACACTTTTTAATATAGTACATATTTAATATATACTAGATAGGTGGGGATTGCAAGAATGACGAGTGTTAACATGGTCAAATAGTGCACTATAATAGTTTTTTAGAGGATATTGTTATGCACATTTTATTTTTTAGTCTCAATTTGAGTCTACACACGTTTTGATTTTTTTTGAAAGAGTATACCTCATCTAGTGAATTGCATATTTTTATTAAAAAATGAAAAATATACTACAACGAATTGTATGGATACATTTATAATAAAAATGTAAATTTTTTTTGATGAAACATATACTTCATTAATGGAAGTATATGATGCTAATAAATCATAGGGGGAGTTGTTCAAATACCTTGGACCAACCCGCTTATTTTTTTTTTGTCCCTGGACTTTGAATAATTTTTTTTTTACCCCTGCAGAGCTGTCCCTTTTTTCTTTTATCCCTGTTTTTTCTTAATACCAGTAATATCCCTTCATATAAGACAAATAAAAATGATATTCCCTTTCTTTTTCTTTTTCTTTTTCTCCAAACCATCACTTTCTCTTCTTCTTTCCCAATTATTTCTTCTTCTTCCTCGGATGAGTTCATCCCGATCCGTCGATGTTCATGAAATAATGGGTTATATCCAAAGAAAAAAAAAGGAGAGAAGCTTGACATGAATTGATCCATTGAAAAGAGAACAACAAACCTATCAAAAAACAAGGATCAAAGGAAGGCTTTTATTACTGTTTAGGTATTTTTGCTCTTCTAAAGAATGGGGTCTATTGAAAGCTTCAAGGATACCAAAAGAACCATTTAATCTGAGTGCTGGGATGTTTAGAGAAGGTTCGTTGTTCGATCCGAATCCGAGATCCCCACGAGAGACTAACTGTGATTGGGTATGTTGAGGAAGCTCTTGTGGGATAGAGAGAAGGTCAACCAGTTATTCACGGAAGCCATTAAAGGCTTTTGATAAAGATAGATATCATACATAATATATGTAATTTCTATTGTCATACAATTTTATCATAGTTTCATGTAAATTGATATGTTAATTTTGTGCGTTTACTCTTATATTTTATAACTTATGCTATGTTTTTTGTAAGTACATCTGGACCTGAAACAGATCTCATTCACGTGAATGACTCATAAGAAGGTGATAATGAAAATGCAGTTGAGCAATCAAATGCTCGGGAATTGGTGAACATCCAAATAACTTAATTTAATAAAGCTCATAGCCTCATTAGACAATCTGGTCAAATATTTCACAATGTGGATCACTTAGAAAAATGTGGATCACTTCGGCGCACAGGATATGAGAATCCAACTTAGAGAATGTTAGTTACATCAATATATGTTAATTACATATACAAAAACATTATATGTTAATTAGATCAATATATTTATGATTTACAATAACTATCAAATGTACTTACATAAAGAGTTACAGAAATACAAAACTACAACATGATACATACAGATATGATATGCATAGTTACAGATACTTAATTTTTACCTAGAGATAGCATTAGTGTGCACAATGATGGTTAAACACAAAATGATTATACACACATTCTAGAGTGTATTTACAATAGATACAAGAACAATAAGTCATGTACAAAAAGAAACGATAAAAAATAGTACTTAACATCCAGTAAATTTTTAACATGTCCAGCAAATTATAGAATTGGATACGTTTTTCAAGGAGGAATAGATGATATGTGTTGGGTCTGATCATAGTCAACGTGTAGCATCTATGGTTGACCTTCTCTGTGTAGAATATATGCAAATCATATTAATACAAAAATGTAATGTCCAATCACAAAAATATAATTACAATTTACAGCATTTTACTCATAAATTACAGAAATACTATTTACAGAACAGAAACTACCATATACATAATATAAAATATCATTTACATAATTGAAACTACCATTTACAAAACAGAAACAATCTAATTACAAAGACCAGTAAGAAACTAACATTATATATCTAATGTAACAACTACAACATAACTAACAATGCCCGATGTAACAACTACAACATAACTATAATATATATAACATAACTAACTAGGACTATTTAATGATGATTAATTTGAGCTCCAATAATACTAGAATAATCATGTATCAAGTGGTTCTAATCAATTAACGTTTGAGTTATAGTGCATGTCTATAGAGTATGAAATTAAAATAACCATCCAGTGAGGAGAAAATCACCACTGAAGAGCTAAATGAGCTACCAAACAGTTAAAGATAGCTTAGAATTATTCTTATGTCTCTTCCATGAATGAGTTCATGATCACATAAACATTATGAGTTGCATGCTCTACTATGAGGAAATGGAATTGTTTAGAGCAGCAGATGAGGGGGCTTTTGTCTTCCATCCTCTCCCATCGGAAAATCCTTGAAACTTTACCATAGGTTGAGAGCTTTCGTAGTCTGGTGTGCTCATAGAAACACACAATGATACATATAGAAAGTATACACATAGCTATATAATCCTTGATACTTCTACGAGATGCCCCTCCCAGTGGATGTCTAGCATATCTAGCAATGATAGAATTGAGTCTTTGCAATGAGGGACATAAGATGTCTGACCATGGCCAATTACAGAAATTATACAAATAGTTACAGGTATTTCATAGTTACCTACAGAGAGCATTTAGCATACACAAATATGTTTAAACATAAATGGCTACAAATATATTCTCAGTGTCATTACAATAAATTTATGAACTGTGAGTCTTGTCATTATCATATGTAAGTGTATTCAACGTCCACAAAATGAATTGATATGATATAGTTATAAATATTTTCTCAAAGTGTCATTAAAATAGATACATCAATTGTTTGAATTATAACGCTGTCTTCATATCCTAATGAAATCAGTTGTTGTCTCCCCTCTGATCCTCTTCATGTCCTCTTGGATGAAATCGAACTCACTAAAGGCCTTCAAACTAGGCATCCAACGTACTCCATAAGGAAGAACGCGCTGTTCAATCTATATAAAGATGCAACGATCAGTCAACCACCTAAACAATATTAAAGAAACTACATCACATAAATAATTGTAAAAACTACTAATGGAATTAAACAAAGGACATACAACTTTACAGAAATATAATGACCAATAACAGCAATGTATTACAATTTACATATATGTAAATTCCTAATTACAAAAACTTTATAAACAATTACAGAATGTATACCAATATAACGACTACAACAAAATAACTATCAATGTAATGCCCAATAATAACATAAACTACCATTTATAGAACAAAAATGTAATATCATCCATCATTTGCATAACAACTATAACAGAAACTACAAAAACTATTATCTACTGAACAGAAATGTAATATCATTTATGTATTTAAACTAAGGACATACAACATTATAGAAATGTAATAATGAATTATAGAAATGTATTATCAATCTACAGATATGTAAATGACCAATTACAGAATTTTTATAAGCAATTACAGAATTAACAAGTACAATAAATAATTTTAAATTAAAGGTAAACCAAACAAACATCAAAACCCAATATTTAAATTAACCTGATCAAGAAGAACCCAAAAGTGAAATTCATCTGAAACAATGGGAGATTAGAGAGAATCTGCAGTAGTAGAAGAAGAAGAAGAAAAAGAAGAGAAGAAGAAGACGATGTGGAGGACCTTCAGATGCAGCAGCTGAGATCCAAAACAGTTGAGATCGAGCTTTGAAGATCGAATCTAACCATCTATAGACGTTCACCATAAAAGGCAAGATCTTGCTCGGTCTCTCCCACTACATGAACGTCTCTGATTGCTTCTGGCAGGCCCTTAACAAAGGTGATGATGGCGGTGACAAGGCGGTCGACGGAGTATCAGGTGAGACAGATAGTGATTTGGGGAGAGAGAGGGTTTTGAGGGGAAATTCCAAAGGTTTTGGGAGAAAAATAAAGTAGAGAGGGTAATTTAGGTAGTGAAAGGTGATGTGGCAAGGGTGAGGGGTACAAAAAAAAGGAGACAGCTCTGCAGGGGTAAAAAAAAAATTCTACAAAGTCAGGGGGTATGAAAATAATGGGAGGCTTGGTCCAGGGGTATTTGGACAATTCCCCCTAAATCATATCATACCAAAATTGAGGCTCGAAAAGGTTTTGTCTAACAACACACTTTTTAAAAACTGAGCTTAAAAATTTGAAAATTTTATTTCACTTGAAAATATTGAAATTCTAACTTTTAAAAAAATTCCTTTTTTATATGTATAGTTTTTTATGCTCCACAAATTCTGGTCAGTTGACGTTTGAAGTCCTTAACATTGCGTGGGGGTTGGGGTGGGGAGAGAAGAAGACAAAAAATGTCATTTCAAAATCTCATTCAGGTAGACTCATTAACGTGAGAGTAGGGGCTGTGAAATTAAACAAAAGTCTTTAATTCAATAATTCATTTGGGACTATCATATTCATGGCTTGACCTTGACTAGCCCTCACGGCTTGCGGGGAAATATATCAATCCAGTAATCTAAATTTGATCTAATTACTCCAACTTGAAAAAAAATAACATGATACCATAACACTTTTAAATATGAGTCAGCTGATTTTTTTTCATATTGGGTTAGATTATAGGTATTGGGTTGGATCACAAAAAAAAAAATCACATAGTATTTGCATGAGATCAATCGAATTGAGGTGGACCCATGCCCGAATGGTTTTAATTGTCGTGTCATTCGAGTCAGGCATTTAGATTGGTCGGGTCCGGGTTGACCTACGACACATTGACAGATCTAGATATAAATTTTATTACATTAGATATATTATTGTTTTAAAATAAATTTAAAATGATGTGAACTGTGTTTAGAGTAGGAAATGAGGCTGATTCTAACTATTTCCTTCTGAAATTATGATGTTAATGGACCCTATTTGAGGCTGCGATGAAGTATATGATCGAGATTGAGATCCAGAGGGTATAATTGAAAATTAAAATCCTTAGTACAATCAACCTTGTAATTTTTATTTGAAATTTCTTATTATTTTCCTAAAATATGTTGTTCGAATAAATTAAATATATTTTTTATACTTTTTAATCTAGTAGATAAACATATACTAGGTTAGAGAAAGTTAGTGGGGCTGCAGAAATGGCCTAAGTGTAACAGTGTTCGTGGAGGGGTGACAAAATCACTAAAATATTCTTTAGAACGAGTTTGAAAATTTCATTCCAACTTAAGCAACATTGAAATTCGGATGTTTAAAAAATTTGAAAATGTGTGGGCTAAAAAAAAAAAATTGTCAAAAAGACTGAGTGTAACAACTTACGTTGATTTTTTTTTTTTTTTTTACATCGGAGGAATTTCTCGTGGTTGACCTTATGGTCAAGCTGGAAAAGCTATCTTCGCCTGTTTGTCTTTGGTCCCACAGAAAATTCTTTTGAATTTCGCCTAACAAACAGGAGGTATAACACAGCGCCAAGACTCGAATACAAGACCTACCCTTAGCACAGGTAAGCCCTGAACCGTTGTACTATAACCACTGGGGACACTACACTCGAACTCAAGACCTACACTTACATTGATTTTTACCCATTGAATTGTTTATGCAAATTGAAAATTCAATACGATTTATTATTATTTATCATTAAATTATTTAGATAATTAATTAGATATTAGCTAATAATTTTTTATTAGGTAACATCACTTTTATTTATGGATTTAAAATAAGGGCGTTGCTACACCTAGATCTGTTTCCAACCCCAATTTCAGCCTTATATACATTGATAGAAAATTAACGACGCATGTACTCACATTAACAAGGCATATGTTTCAAAAGAATTTTTTTACATTTTTCATAAATCCATCTATTCAATTCATCAGAGTATATGTTTCATTTTTTATAAAAGCATTCAATCTATAATTGATGCTAAAAATAGAACTGTACGTAACATTATCCTTAAAATAAACTTATTAAAAGATATCGAAACATACTAAATAATAGGACAAGTTATTCCGGTCGTGGACTGGCCCAACTCAAGTTGTTGAAAATAAATCTTTCACATTAAGCATGTGTATCATCTTTCATAGAAGTACACAATAGTTAAGAATATACTTCAATAAAAAAACTTTAAAATATGTGTGAGCTACAAATTGGGCTACAAACAAGGCTCGATGTAACATTTTACAAATGTTATGTTCAACGTCATTTGCAACCCGTACATGATTTTATTTGTTTAAAGTATATACTCCAATAATAAATTATATTTTATTATAAAAAATAAATAAAAAACATACTCATTTAATTTATATATTTTTATTATTTTCGTAATATAGTATATATATGGAACTAGTAACAAAACTGTTGACAAAATGCCTATAATATACAAGGAGGTCGATGTGAGAAAGAGATATCATGTATGCATGTACCTTATTATATATCTCAAAGTCTCTGTCAATGATAATGGGATCATTTGTGGCTAACTACAAGGAACAACTCTGTGGTAGCCAATGAACATGCGTCATGTAAGACAAATGCACCGTGAACAAATATATTTGAATAAAATCTTATTGATAAAAAAAAATCTATCAATGGGCTGATTTCCATCAATTTGGCTCCACCCTGAAAATGGAATTAGAAGATGGAAAATGTTAGACCATATGTTTTTTAGGTCCCCCAACTTTTTAGCATATTAGAACACATTCAAGCTAAAGTTAACAGTTTCATTTTTTTCTCCTTCTATCCAAATATCATCTTTGTTACGTAACAATGTACTGGAATGGATAACAGCATACGAGATTCAGCAATGTATAATAGATACTTAATAATATACATAATTGATATAACAATGTACAGCGGATGAATAACAATGTACAAGTTGATAAAGTGAACAAAATGCATAATAATGTAAGAAAAAAAGAATAAAAAAGAGTAAGCAATGAAAAGGAGATGAAAATGAGAGTTGACAACTTACACAAAGTGCATAACATGCATATATGAATTGAATGCATATGTTTTAATTTTTTCATTATAGATGATGTACTAATGTAGTAGAGTTTTATATTGTGTTAAGTGTCAAACGCTGTTATGAATGGTGGCTGTTATGAATGGTGGCGTAGAAATCGGCCTTCCTCGACAGAAATGGCTCAGAAATTCAACGAGATTTGAGCTCCAAAAATCCCGCTAAAAGTAAAAAATTTCTTGTGGCTCGTGTATCAGGACAAACCACTTACCAAGGTGTACCGATACTCCGCGGGCAGATACTTCTTGTTATTTATGTCATAGAGGAGAGAAGTCCACAACACATATTTTGCTTGAATGCATGGCTGCGAAGTGGATTTGGCAGCAACTCATGGGAATGACCGATTTCAGGGCTTTGCTTGAACGCAATAGCTGGTTCCTACAGTTGCTTGGGCTTTGTGAATTACTCGAAACCATCATGTTTTTTAAAGAACTCCAGTCTATGTAGAGAATATTTGGGACATGATCATGCATCTCATATAGGATTGGAGTGTTTCTTGTGCTAGGGCCTGGGGAGAGCAGTGTTTCGATCAGAAGGGGTTTTATTTTTTATTGAGTAGTTAGAAGTTGTACTTATGTTTCTATTTACAAGGGATACTATTAGGAAGAGGAGTAGATATCTCTTTTACTTCTTCCTTGCCAATGGGTTTTTATGTAGATATCTCTTATAATTGTTTTTCTAAATTGGGCATTGTCTTTCTTTGATTAAAATTGAGGACGAGTGTCTATCACCTTATTAAAAAAAAGTGATTTCATATATTACATTGGTGACGTAGCATATGCAAAATTGACTTGAAAAGGGGCTAATATTAGAGATTATGAACTCTCTTGGCCATAATTATCCATCAAAAGATGTTCTTTTTATTCTTTGGGAGTTGTTATATGCGATCCTTATGCATCCTCACATGCAGTGGCAATGTCATTTCATTAAGGTCAACGCAAATATAATCAAATCATCAGCCGTTGGAAGAAACTTGATCCACTGGTTCTAATTAGAATATTCTAACACAATAATATGTCCTAATCTTCAATTAAGGTTTTGTTTATTTTGATTCTACATTGAAATAGATATATCTACATTTTTCCTTCAGAAAAAAAAATTGATGCCACAATGAACTAATAAAAAGTTTCTGATTACAGTTTACAAGTGACACTTAAATTTGTGCACTTATTAAACGCTTTGTTTTTGCTGGGTTATTATAAACGCATATTAAACACACATTAATCATCAACTTATAGTGTGACAGTCTTCTGAACATTCAGCATCACTTATTAGCAATGAATCCATAAATATATGTGTGTGTGTGTTTGTTGATTATATATTCTACTGTTGATCATTCAAGCAATCTCACACTTTCAGCCCCATTATTACACATATATTCGTTTTCAGTCTCAATTCCAGCTCTATATGCATCGATAGAAAATTAACGATGCATATGCTCACGCTGACAAAACATATGATTCGAAAGAATTTTATTACATTTTCTATAAATGTATCCATGCAATTCATTGGAGTATATACTTTATTTTTTAAAAAAACATCTACCTCATTAGATGAGATATACCATTTTAAAAAAATTCAAAACACATGTAAACTGGAATTGAAACTGAAAATAGGGTATCCGAAAAAAAATTGCTGCAGTAGCAGAAGATGCATTGGTCATTTCCTTTACAATTGTTTATATATATTTTCTTTGTTTTGATTGTTATCATTCTCTCTATTTCCATTTCCAAAATTATATTATTTATTGGACCAACTTGCATATAGATCAACTCTGGCACAGACACAGTGGATACATATTTTGACTACTGAAATTCGACGTTCCCAGTTTACAAATAGTGCTACAAATAGACTGTGTGACACTGCCCGAAACCAAAAAATGTTTTCACACATCCTATCACATGATGATATGCTCTCTGAGGTCATATGTTTTGCTCTCTTTTTCATTCTCTAGTACCCAAAAAGAAAATGATAGTATTAAACCAGTTTTGAATAAAGTATTATGTGCGGTCTTTACATAGTTTAATTCTTGTTTAAATGTATATGTAACAAAACATATATTTCATGATAAAGATGAAATATCTATTTGAATTAATTGTAAGTAGCACATTTCATAAAAGCAAAAAAAAAAATGGAATGAGATTAATTTTATGTAGGAATAGTATACAAGGACCACGTGTAACAACGTTGGAGGAGGACCATACAAAAGAAGTGCCCCTTTGCATGACAGTCCACCAATAGTCCATAGATGGATGCGTGCACTTGTAAAAGGAGACCAACAAAGTGGCTTTGCATTGATGGATGCAATGAACATGTGATATCTATCCTCCTTCAATTTCTTTTTCTTTTTTTCTTTTTTTTTTGCCCAAAGTGACATCTCTTGGTGGTGGGAGGAATCACACTGCCGTACAACTCATTTTGAGTTTTGGTGTAAAACACTTTCCAATAAAAAGGTAGATTTTGGATAAGAATGATAGATAAAAAAACATCTTTCAATAAAAAAGTAAACACCTATTTACAGCTTACAGTTTGACAAATTATATGTATCTTCTCTTCATTTAAAATCTTGCAATTGAATCTTACTCTAGCTCATAGAATAAAATTTAACTTTTAAAAATAAAAATAAAAACAAAAATGTAACACCTGATTATAATATAAAAAAAAGGGCGTCATATGCAACGACGCGATGGGCGAGGGTGTATATGGAAAGAATAATATTACCAATAGTCCACTTGCAATATGAATAATTTTTAATTTTTATAAAATAATATATATGTTTTGATGAGGTGTATGCTGTAATGAAAAAAGTATAAATATGTGTCTTGACAAATTAAATGTACTCATTTTCAACAAATATTGAAAATTTTAACAGGGTACATATGTTGTGTGTGGTTTAGTTGTTTTTCTTGTTTACCATTTTGTTTAGTTTGCTCTATATCTCTCTTTCCCCTTCATACATGTATTTCAATTTTTCAGTAATGAAATCACGATAGAAAGGTCTACTAGTTTAATTTATATAAAAAAAAACAAAAGAATTTGACACAAACACTAATGAATCAAATGAAAGAAAAACTTTATTTTTGCCTCGTTTATCAATTACGTGCATGATCGAGTTTCAAAATGGTTTTTTTGCACACGTACACTTGGAAAAAATCTCATTTCATCACCCCTACCAAAATATTATTACCAACAATATCTCTCAAAAGAGCATAAACGACGCACTAATACCCTTTTGTGAGGTACTTCTGCAGAACTTTAAATATTTATAAATTGGGAAAAATCCATACAGCCCCCTGAAATCTTATTAAAATCCATATAACCCCCTGCCTTTTCTTAAAATCTATATAACCCCTGAAAACACCCAGTAAATCCAAGTAACCCTCTGAATAAAATTTCTGTTGACAGATGATGAATATTTAGTGAATATCTTGTTTGGTTAACTCTGATTGAAAGCACAATATAATAATAAAAAAACCTACAATGTGTTTAAAATGCGAAAAATCCTATAAAAATGATGATTTTACTCTCTATGGATATATTATAAAACCCTATTCAGAGGGGTAAAATCGTCATTTACAGAAGATGTTTCACATTTTTAACACATTGTAAGATTTTTTGGTATACTGTGTTCTCTATCAGGGTTAACCAAACATAATATTCACAAAATATTCATCATCTGTAATCATAAATTTTATTCAGGGGTTTATTTGGATTTACTAGGTATTTACAGGAGGTTATATGAATTTTAAGAAAAGTCAGGAGGTTATATGAATTTCAGTCAGTTTACGGGTGGATTTTTCCCTTATAAATTATAATGTAAATGAATACTTAAAAAAAAAAAAAACATTCATGTCTAATTTTAAATTTTTGAGAAATATTGGTAGTATAGAGTTTTAAGAGGATATTTTGGCTGTATAATTTATATATATTTTTGATACGCAACAAAATCCAAAATTCCGAGGTAGTTCGACCCGAGTCAGTCAAACTCAGCTGATTTGGTTGCGGAGCCTACCGAATGGACGGCTGCAGATGCGCCGAGCATTGATTAACGAAAGACCAGGAACACCTGTAAGTCGACGATTGGGAGACAAAGATAAAAAAGACTGGAAGGACAGAGACCCGTGACACTCACGTGGTCACGTACGTGGTTCAATTTGGACCGTCCACGTGTCGTCGAAATGCAGGAACCCCTTATCGCCGTCTGACACCGATGTGGTCCTTCGGAATGCCCTGCTGTGGAGGGCACCGCCGGCTCACAGTAATAATTACAAAAGTGCCCATAGAGTGTTTATCATATTATCTCAATATATATCCTCTTATAAATATATATATACACACACATGTGCATGAATATTTACATTATCTTTTATCAAATAATATAGTTCATTAGTTAAATATATATTTTTAAAAAAAATATGTGTGAGATGTAAACAAAGCTTTATATATCATTTTCCTACCTATTATGATTACTATGTAAACATGAACCAACAAGGTCTCAGAGTAATTAATATATTTTCATCTTATGTAATTTAGTTTTTAAGTTCATATATCTTGTTACTACTAATGTCAAATTTAAAAAAAAAAACGCAACTTTACATTTTTAAAACTCTGGAGATGTATACTAGTTTTTTTTTCTAAAAAAACAGATTTTTATCTTCCATTTGAACTCGTTTCAATAATTCTTTTAGTTGCCTTGATAGGTGCAATTACTATGGCGCGTCAGTACTAAATATTTAGAAATTCCAAATCAAATAAAAGAAAAAATAATAGGTCAAATTGTTATAGAATAAGGATATACAAACAAGAACCAATCCCAATGAAAAGGCAGAATAAATTGGATTGGTAAGTAATACCACTCCTAAACCTCCTAATATAAGACCTTTTTTTTATCTCAGTAAACATTGATGGGATTTCATTCAATTTGTGCTTGAATGAACAACATGTATCCCACAAATAATTAAAAATTCTTTATTAATTAAAAAATCATTTATAAAAATCTCATTAGTATTTATTGATGAACACATGTCGTATATTCAAATACGTATTCAAACAAGTATATAAATCCCATTAATACATACTAATATCAAAATTATGTTTTTTTTTTCCATAGCTAGTGGTGGTGGTAGTTTCTATTTTTTAGGGACATTTTTATCCTGATTAATCACTTGATTATATAGGCCTAGTTTTTTTTTTTTTAAGGTTTAAAAAACCTAGAAAATATGGATTACCTAGAAAATATGGATTGCCACGTGGATGGAAGACATTTCCCTCCAATAAATATTGCAAGCACCCAAGGATGTCCTTTTTATGGGTCTCTCTGTCACACTGTCCTTCATGGTCACCTCCCAACTACCCAAATATGTAGGGGCTTCTCAAATTACAAATACAACCACACTAATTTCCCAAATAAAAAATAAATAAAAATTTGTCTGTCCAACCTAAATTCTCTACGAAGCTTCTCAGGGGATGTACTTGCAAGAAAGAAAAAAAAAAAAAAAAACTGAGATAGTTGGAAAATGAGTTTGAATTAAATACATGTTTCACTAAAATGGAATCTCTAAAAACCATCCAAACATGTTTTCAAACACACCATCATAAGACTCCATTTGAAATCATGTTCTTTTTAGGTTTACAAGAAACTGAGTTATCCAAATTTATTTTTTTTATAAAAAAAAGCTGCAACTAAAAGTTTTAGACACCGTATTACAAAAAAAAAAAAGGTTAACATCTAACTTTTTCAAAATCGATAGAGAACTAACTTCCTGCAAACTTAATTCTAAACACAATTTTTTAGAAAAAGTTAACACCCAACCCGTTCAAAGACGATGCCTAAAACTAATTTATAATCAGTTTGCTATCAACCAACTTTTCATAAAACTCATTACAACCCAGCATTTTCATAAAAACTATTTTTTTTTATTTTAACACATGAAAGCCAAAATTCGAATTCAAAATTTTAAAAATAAATGCTCATCTAGAACTAATTATTATCTAAAAATTGATTTAACTAAAAATATCTGTGTGACAATTGGTTCTAAAATGGGACCTGAGTCTCTGTTATGAAGCAATGGTTTTTTTCACAGTCCGACAGACATCCCTCCATTTTCATTATGTATGAAAACAACCCAAAAGGCATCACATGAAGCTTTTCCAAGTGTATGTAGAAATCCATGTACATAGACTGGCTTGTGGTTGGCAGAAGAATGTATGGGTACATTGTTTGCTTTCAGCATTCAATGGATCAGACTGTGGGAACCAACTTATATACAAAATCAATCAACGGCTGTATTTGGACGGCAGTTGCTACTTAAAATTTTATATTTCAAACTCAACTTTTGAAGAAGTTGTTTTGTTAACGTTTCAATCGCTGAATTTTTTTACCTGAAAAAGTCAGAGGATAGTTTGAAACGCTAAACGTTGAAAATGTGTTTGGACCAACGTCTTGAAACCTTTCACTTTCTAGACGCAGAATCTACTTAAAAACATCCAAATGAGGCTTAATCTAAAAACTACTCTCCACCACTTTAAAAAAATAGCTGAAATACATTTAAAAAAAATCATAATCCAGTACCAAAAGCACCCAAAAAAAAAAAGACACTATCTTAAACCAATTACAAAAGCAAAATCAAATTGGCAGCAACAACAATTAGCCATGTCCATGGAAAACCAGAAGCAACATTTATATTCATTTGTTTTTAAAATAGGTAGCAGAATACGGACCAATCCAATTATTTTGATTTGATCCACAAGAATAAACCTGAATAGTAATTTACATTGGCAGCAATAATGTTTCAAGGGATTTTTTTTATGCGGGTCCCTGAGAATTAAATCAGCCTCCAATACCATGTTTTCTTGGTGGTTGCTAGGTAAGGCTTGTGATGTTAACTGCCAATTATTATCATAATTTTTGTGGTAAATAATGATCAAGGTTTCACTATTCATGACATTTTCTATCACAATTTTCTTTCCTCTGTGACACTGATAAGCATGTATTGCTGATGCTGTCTATTGTTAATGCTATCATTTGTTGTATCTGTAAGTTGTGAAGTCATTTCAAATATTTCAAGTTAAAAGTTTTTTTTTAAAATCTCTGCAATTAATAGTAATATGTCAGTGATGAGTTATCAATTATTATTTTTTAAATATTTCAAGGCCGAATGAGTGTGAAATGATTAGTTCATAAAGTTGGGGGAAAAAACATAATGGCAGATATTTTAATGAGCTAAATATTTCCAGGCAGCCAGTCAGTCTTTAATTAAGTTCTTTCCTCTACTGAATTAGCAATGCATACACATCAAGTAAAATAAGAGTGACAGAGAGTTTTTGGACTTCTGTTGTGGACCATTTATTATACCAGAGGACATGCATGACATATCAGAAATAGAGAAGGGTGTTGATGTGATAACAACATACCACATCTCTTAAAAGTGTGTTCTATGTTTTTTTGCTCTAATGTTTACCTATCACTATAAAAAGGGGTGGAGGAGAAGCAATTTTGAGTGGTGTATCTACAGTTTCAGCTCCTGGAATAGAAGTCCAATATCTTACAAAGAGACACACAAAACCTTGCACACTGCTTCTGTTTTAGCTAAGGTATTAAATCTCTTGTTTTCCTTTTGTGTTGTGATGGAGTTTTATTTCAGACATCACTCAGTCACTCTTCTTTTGCTTTCTTCCTTTCTTCATATGTCAAAACATATATAACAGTGCTTCTTTAGTCAAACAGGACTATGTATTTCATCATCATAAAATATAAATGGCAGACCAAAGAACTGGTGAATCATGATTGCCAATGAAGTTGTGGTTTTTAAGTTTTATGAGGTGACAGAATTATATGACCAAGAATCTCTATAAGAAATTCCTGCTAAGCAAGACCATTTTCATTCATACAATCAAAACCATTGCCATGGTAATTTCCCCATAGACTGATATAAATTCCTTCCAATTATTTGAAAATTATTCAGGTGTTCTGAAACAAATTTTTCACTTCCAAGATAATTGAATTTCCCTCGTATTGTTTCAATGACATTAAATGTATCACCAAAAAAACTGACATGGTTCACTATTGCTTTATATATTTATTTTTGGTTGAGAAGAAAAGCTGTGGCTAGGATGGATTCCACATCATCCATAATTCCACGGGCGAAATCGGACCAACCGGGGGCCGCAGAGAGGACATTACTGAACCGAGCGGCTTCAGCCGACACGGTAGCAGCCGAGGTTAGCTCAAGTCAGCTGAGGAAGGCAAGCATGGGAAAGAAAGGACAGATAAGGAAGGCGAGGAGTGCGCAGCTGAGGGTGGAGCTGGACGAGCTAAGCGGTGGGACATCACTGAGCCGGGCATCCAGCGCCAGCCTCGGCTTCTCCTTCTCATTCACTGGTTTCAATGCCCCCATTGAAGACCTCACTGATCACAATCACCTCAGCGACGATGATAATCGTATGTTAGTCCTAATGTTGCAAACTTCTTCACTTAATCTGACCTATATTTATTTTATCCATAGTTTAGTTTCACATAATCTGAAAACTTAACAGACTTTAATTATAAGCCATGATGAATAATTACATTTTTTGGGTGGTCAGTGGGTGAATTTTCAGACTGGAGGACTGTTTAGTTCATCAGGATTTGATACTGTTTGAAACTGGTTTTATATTCCAATTTTGAACAAACAAAAATTGACATTTTTGAAAATTAGTTCAAAATAGTTTTGTTTCCTTTCTAATGAAACAGCCGATCTTGAGAAAACTGTGCCTTGAGAGATCAATTCCAAAGCTACCCCAGATTGGACATACATCGAGTCATCCATAAGAAAGAGACAGATGATTTATAGCCAAAAAGCAGCCCAATCCATCACTACATGGTAAACCCGACCCTAATATGGAAAAAATCAAGGCTCATTCTCTCTGCATTGTGTGTAGTGGCACATGTGCATATCAATTGGAACACAGCAAGCATGTGTTTAGAACAGACACAAAAGTATGCACATATGAGATTCTAAAATACAGTACCTGCCTTGCAGAAGCAGAGGATATTGAAACCGGCATGCGAAAGAAGATCATTGCGGAACCAACCCTGCCAATTCACCTCAAGGTAATCATTTCTCATTGACTCAACATTCAAGAACTTCCATGACAACTGTAAAAGGCTACGAATGCTTACGCACCTTTGATCTTCCTGAGTTACTTCAACTGTGCAGTTCCAGGAGGTAAAATACAAGGTGGTGGTTAAAGGCGTGACCACGACTACCGAGAAACCAATCCTTCACGGAATCACAGGTTCGGTCAGCCCTGGAGAAGTGCTAGCTTTGATGGGTCCTTCAGGAAGTGGCAAGACCACTCTCCTCAGTCTCCTTGGCGGGAGAATCAATCCAATGTTGGCTGAGGGTTCCATAACTTACAATGAAACGCCATACTCAAAGCCGTTGAAGAGAAGGTAAATTGTAGCCTGGATAATCCAATGAAAGAGGAGAATTGTAGTTTTCTACATACACAAGGAAATCAGTAAAAATAGGGACCTAACGGATTCTATGGTTCTTTGGAGGCATGTAGTTCAATAGTTTACCAGGAGGATTCAGAGGATTTGGAGTTCAAGCCAATTGATTGGTGGGGGAGTTCAATGTGCCCTGAAGTGAACATTAGCTCCTGCCCATGACCATAGAGGAAGTTAGTAATTAAAAGTGAAAAAAAGAAAAAAGAGAAGGGAAAGATTAATTTAAAAGTATGTAACAAAGTAACATTTGACAGGATAGGATTCGTGACCCAAGACGATGTTTTGTTCGGGCACCTCACTGTGAAAGAAACATTAACATATGCAGCTCTCCTTCGGCTTCCCAAGACACTGACGAGAAACCAGAAGGAAGAAAGGGCCATGGACGTCATTAATGAGCTTGGCCTTGAGAGGTAGGTAAATTTAATGGTTCACTAAATACACTTCACATTCTATGTAGTTCAACAGGAATAACAGGATGACAGATGAATCATCTCCCAAATGCAGCTCAGCATTTGGCAACTTGCCATAATGTGCATGTATGAGTCCATGCAAGAAAACAGGACATTCAAGGATACTATAAACTATGATATGTTACTAACATGAAACTGTGTCACGACAAACTGCATCATATTAAAGTCTCAGACATAGACCCATGCATACCATAGCTTATATTTTATTTTAGTTACTACAATGTTATCAAGCGCTTAGTAATGTTAATGGAACACACAGCTCTAAACTCCATGCATCACCTGTTCTTAAATGTATTTTATCTCACTATAGATTTTTAAAATGGCATTAAAAGGCTGTTTGTTATTAAGAATTGGGTGAACTTGGTTCCACATGACCAAACCAAACTCCATGAAATTTATGCACTCATAAAATACATGTATCTGGACATCCCAACCACAAAATAGATATAAAACCCACTTCTATCTATCTGGAAACAGCAACAGATATACAGGCAAACACAGAAAATGATGTGTGAAAGTACACATATGCAGATCTCATGCTCATGTTTCCCGTGTCAAAAATTATATTGGAGGATACTTTAGACTTGCAAGCAAGATCTGAGTGTTATGGAATGTACTCTTGCTGTCTTGCAGATGCCAAGATACGATGATTGGAGGATCCTTTGTGCGGGGAGTCTCAGGTGGTGAAAGGAAAAGAGTTTGTATTGGTAATGAGATCATTATCAACCCTTCATTGCTCTTTCTTGATGAGCCAACCTCTGGCCTGGACTCAACAACAGCCTTAAGAATAATTCAGATGCTACATGACATCGCTGAGGTATGTAACCATACAAGATTTCCAACTGAAATGCTTGAAATGGTGACTACATGATACCAAAATTGGTTGAGCACACTTCAAAATCCAACATTAATGAATGCATGGAAAGAACAGGTGATCAAAGAGAAGCCAAATTGATTGGTAGTATATAATGAAAACTCAAGACCAACAAGAATCAATCATTTGCAAAGCTTCAAGTTCATTTTTTATTTGAAATATAAATAACTTACTCAAACTAAATTGTATCTAATCTACAAGATTAAAATGACATCATAGGGACAGTATGAGAAAGTCTCCTCTATCAGCAAGGATGCATCATAAAATACTTAATATCCATAACTGAGAGCAAAAAAACTCAATATCAAAACCTTCACAAGAAAATCCTTGTCTTATTTTCCTGCTGAAACAGTTACAGTACATACAGCCTATCATCCAAATAGGATAATATTAGGAGCATAAAAGTATAGATAGGAACTCCCAGACAACTAGATTGGATAATTGGAAACTAGAATACAAATCAATATCATACTTTCTTTTAGTTCTATTGAATTTTGGGTTTTGTCACCAATTACATTTCATACATCTAATAGTTATTACACATATGGTTTGGTTATTATGCTATATGACACCATGAACTTCCTTTCCCTACAAAAGAAAACACCGAATTAACCTTTGACCCGAGGCATGATTAATTAGGAATATCCCCTGACAGTGGATTTTAGTTTTATATCTTTCTTTTTAACAATAAATGAGAGAAAAAAAGAAGTAGATTTTAGTTTACGAACTATACTGCAAATCTAATGCCTTCCATTCCTTCAAGTCAATATCCTACTATCCTACACATGTCCATGCATAAACATGAATAAATATATAATAACAAGTTCCCAGAATGTTCTGTGGTTATCATTTCATTCTCAAACATGTGCATTTTCATTTTCCTGAATATCCAAAAAACAGACTTTCTCACATGATTGCTGCTTCACAATTTTAACCATCGTTATATATGCATCAATATTGATCCCTAAATGGGAAAATTATTTTCAAAGGACTTAATTTTCTTGCCTGAAAGGTTCTCTGATTGTTAAAAGTGAAACAATTACAGATCTTCCATTGTAGATGTCACCCAAGAAAGTTATCATATGCAGACTTTCTCACATGATTGCTGCTTCACAATTTTAACCATCGTTATATATGCATCAATATTGATCCCTAAATGGGAAAATTATTTTCAAAGGACTTAATTTTCTTGCCTGAAAGGTTCTCTGATTGTTAAAAGTGAAACAATTACATATCTTCCATTGTAGATGTCACCCAAGAAAGTTATCATATGCAGATTATGAAAACAAAAATGCTTGGATGCATGATCATGTTTCTTTTGGTTAAGTGTGGTCAAAATTGTGTTCATATAGCACACAAAAAAAAATCATACTATTATACCAAACCACCTCTTGTCTCACCGAGTGTTCCTACATTCGAGCTTTTCCCCCCATTAACAGGAGAAGATTTAACCAGAAAACACGCACTTTCAAAAAAAATAAAAATACAAGTTTTCTGCAGTCAACGTTCTTCCTAAAACAATGCCAGGAAGCTAAGTCAGAGAGTTACTAGGATGCATGATCATGTTAATGATGAAAAAGCTCAGACGCATATTTGTCCTCTCTAAACCAACTTTAGTTCTCTTCTTTCTTTCTCTTTCATTTGAAGATGTTCAGCTAATCTGGAAAAGAGAACAAGAAATTCTCCAGTAACTAATAGGGGATTAACATCATAGCATTCACATGGGGAAGATGCTACAAAATGTAAGCACAAACAAGCTGAAAACTCAGCAAGAGTATGAATTCAGACTTACCATGTGAAGGTTACAACCACCTGAATTTTAAGTTACTAGAGTTATGATAAAGAAAAAAAACTTGAAATCTGGATTCCTATGGTTTGAACTTATTTGTACTTATGTGGTTGCTTTGATCTCATAACAGTCTGGGAAAACTGTGGCAACAACTATTCATCAGCCATCTAGCAGACTATTTCACAAATTTGATAAACTTATCCTTCTTGGAAAGGGAAGTTTGCTCTACTTTGGCAAGGCATCAGAAGCTATGGCATATTTTTCATCTATAGGATGTTCTCCTGTCATTGCCATGAATCCTGCAGAGTTTCTACTAGATCTAGCAAATGGTAATATGAATGATATCTCAATACCATCGGAATTAGAAGACAAAGTGCAGATGGGAAACTCGGAAAGACAAAGGCGCCATGGGAAGCCATCTCCAACAGATGTACATGAGGTAAGGCTTAACAATGTTAGATATTATATGGAAAAAAAAGTTCATAGAATAGTTTCTCACTCTTATCTACTTGAGAGCAAACATGACATTTACTAACTGCAAATGATTGCTTTTATCAAAACAGTATTAATTTAGCCATCAAAAACTTCATAAAGTAGTTATGGTAAGATAAATTCTCCAAATTCTGCAAATAATAAAACAACGGCACACAAATACAAATCTATTCAATATCTCATTTGATAACTTAATTCTACAATACCTTCACTACTATTCTCTATTGCAAGTAAACTCACAATCCTCTGCCAAGCTATTTGTTCTAAGTTTTAACTTTAACCATTGGACGCAGTATCTAGTGGAGGCTTATGAGAATCGAGTTGCAAATAAAGAGAAGAAGAAGCTCCTCTTGCCCATCCCCGTCAATGAAGATCTGAAGTCAAAGGTGCAATCACCAAAACGAGAATGGGGAGCAAGCTGGTGGGAGCAATACACCATCTTGTTTTGGAGAGGGCTGAAAGAAAGGAAGCATGACTATCTAAGCTGGATGAGAATAACTCAAGTTATTGCAACCGCATTTATCATTGGTTTGCTTTGGTGGCGTTCAGATAACAGTACCCCAATAGGTCTGCAGGATCAGGTAATAAGCTTATCCAAATTAGAGGAATATTGGATCAGCATTCATAATATACAGAAACAATTTGATAATCATATCTAAATTTAGCATTTTTGTAATGAACTACCTGGGGAATTTTATTACTAAATTGTTAGGAATTTATTCAAATAGAGAACATATCTCGATATTCTTGCTCCACTTGAGAACAGCTGCTTCCTATGGAGGTTACCTAAATGTTACTGTATTCTCTGGCATGCTAACATTACCAGTAAAGGTTTCAAAATCTCTTATATTAGCTAATAAGTTAAGGCAGACTACTCTAAAGGCATTAATTCCAAATCCATGACAAGAATCTATCTGAATAGACACGAAAACGGATTCCCAGTACAAAAGGCCATATCAAAATTACAGAGATAGGAAACTTGAGCATGAAAGAAGAGTCCCTTTACCAAGCAAAAAAAAAAAGAACAGCCCCTTTAAAGAAATGCATACATAAAAAGATTCCTCGACGGCTTATCACAAAATACAACAGCTAGCTTTATTTATTTTTTCAAAATAACACACAACGGTGGGACAAAAAAAATAATAATGATTTATCATGATTAATTTTAACATATTAGCACCGTGTAGAGGAATTGGTAAACTAGGATATAGCTTCAGATGAAGCATGTGAAGGGTAGAAATTTTACATTCCCATTGAAGTTTGAACAAAAAATCCACGCAAAGGTCAGCTTGGATCCTTGAACATTAGAATATCTTGAGCATCCTTTTTTCTCTTCCAACTAGAAGAACAAATATGATCCACAACTTCCATTTTCAAATAATTAAGTATAAAAACAAACAAACTAGTTGATTAAATGGTTGGCTTTCAACCTTCGTTTTTACATATACAATCATTCTCTCAATGCAGGCAGGATTACTGTTCTTCATTTCTGTCTTCTGGGGATTCTTTCCAGTTTTCACAGCAATCTTCACATTTCCTCAAGAAAGGGCCATGCTAAAAAAAGAGCGAGCGGTTGACATGTATCGGCTAAGTGCATATTTCATGGCTAGGACAACAAGTGACCTGCCACTGGACCTCTTTTTGCCTATAATCTTTATAACCATTGTCTACTTCATGGCGGCCTTAAGATTGAGTGCATATTGCTTCTTTCTCAGCATGCTAATTGTGTTCCTCAGCATAATTGCAGCACAGGTATACCTCATGGGATGGTTTAAATTATTTTTGTTAAATTTGAAACTGCAAAGTAAACATTTATATGCAACACAGGGGCTAGGACAAGTTATCGGTGCAACTTTGATGGATATCAAAAAGGCAACAACTTTTGCTTCTGTAACAATCATGACTTTCATGTTGTCAGGTGGTTTCTTTGTGAATGTAAGTATCCGAGCATAGTTTTTTTATTTTATTTTTAATATATATATCGAAGGGACCTCCCGTAGCTGACCTTTCGGCCAAACTAGGTAGGCTACCTCCACCTGTATGCCCCCCAATCCCATAGAAAATTTTTCAATTTTTGCCAACACACAAGAGGGATCTGAGCATAGTTTAAAAGTTTAATAAAATAATTTATATTAACAAAGAAAAAGATAGAACGTACCTATGTGAATATTTTGACCCATATCCCAAAAAGAGGAGTGAAATGCATAACAATTAACAATTACAAGAAACATTTGTATTTTATTCAGAAAACTGGAAAAGCATGTAACTTATCTTTGAAACTAGCAAAAGAAATAACTAAAAATAACATCTTAGCTCGTCTCATAGGATTAGTGAAATAGAAGAGTTCAACACTTTGTGTGGAAGTGAGTCAGCTGAATGAGCATAACAATCTTCATCATTACCAAATCCTGTTTCGCAATGATTTGAGACAAGATCTGACAAAGGTCAGTTCCATAATATATTATTTTCCATATTTTGTTTAACTACTTCCATCCAAACCCTCTTAGAACTTCAATGTTTCCATCCATTTACCATTATCATTGCCAAATTTGCAACAAGATGATATCCCATCGCACAGTATTGACTATGAAAAGCTCAGAAACACATAACAGATACAACTTTAGGAGGGGCAATGTAGACCACTTGACAAAATGTCAATAAATTTGAAACTCAGACTTCACAGCATCTCCAGTTAAGCTCTCTCTCCACAGAATCCAGTTCCATAAATCCTCTTCTAACAAACATTTCTCCAAAGCTGATCGTTGACTGAAACAGCTAAACTGCTGATAGAGGCATGAGGAGAATTCTGATTCCTAGAAGTTCAGAAATGGAAATGGATATCGTTTGACCATTTCCTCTGTGAGAGACCTTTACATTATGATAGATTGCAAATCACAGAAAATGATAAGTCCCCTCCATTGACTCAACTGATCCTTATTGATCATTCTGGAAACTATTTGAGTTATTATAGTGAAATAGGCCTGTTGGGCCTATTTTTCTCATGGGTTTTTTTGTCTTTTTCTATTTCTAGGGTTTTGTACATCTTGTATCTATATAAGAGACATTTTGGCCTCTGTTATCGAATATAACATTATTCCATTAGTTTCTTCTAGAAACATCGTAAGACATCGAAGCAAACAAGCACAGAGTTAAGATTTCTAAAAACTCTCATTATTTGAGACCTTCCAAAGATTGCTTGTTCAGTTCTTGATGCATGTCAAAAACATAAACTAATGGCTTGTGATTTTTGCAGAGAGTTCCTGTGTTCATATCGTGGATTCGCTATCTCTCTTTCAACTACCATACATACAGGCTCCTGCTCCGAGTGCAGTATGATCGTGTCCCTCCCTCCATACATGGAATCACCATGGGCAATGGTATGACAGAAGTATTGACCATGATAGCTATGGTTTTTGGGTACCGCCTCATCGCATATATTTCCCTGAGGAGGATGAAGCTCCAGTCAGGAGCTTGAACAAAATATGACAACTGGAACAGAATCAAACTCATGAATGCCAAACAGCGGAATTTTCCCCCATTCACAGCTCAACGGCCAGGTACTCGGGTTTTAACAAATGGTTCAAGTAAAGAATGTAAATAGAGTCTGATCCTGACCTGTGAGTGCTACTGTCACATGTTTATATATATACCCACATGCAGAAGTATGTAACTTTATGTGAGACGAGGGGGGGGGAGGGGGGGGGGAGAGGGTATCTTGAGTTCACATTAGATAACCTATTAACCTACCAACAGTTCAGTTCCCTATCAATGATCATAGAAGAGCTGTGATATCTACATGCGATCCTTAACCATGAGGCTATTTATCAAATTAAAGTGCAGTGATGTCATTGATTTCTAGTCTAGCAAATCTGACCTCTAAATGATTTAATGCACAGGAAAAATATATTTTGAACCAAAACACCATTTTATAATCAGAAACAGCATGTAAATAATATATGAGTTTCCGGAAAAGCCATGCCATACAGCCCAAAAATACATAAAATAGAAAGAAAAAAAACATGTATCAATTACAACATCCCTCATGAACTGACCCCTTAGCTTAAAGCTTTGAGCAATACCTCGACTGTCTTTTGAGGCAAAGCAACCATTACATGAAGGTATATTGAACTCAGAACTTTATATATTCATTTTGAATAGATCCTTATAGATCAGCAGAGTACCTGCAGTGATCTTAAAAATATTGATCACATCAATGACTCAGGAATGAGGTGACTAATACTCTGGGTGTGTTGCCCTGAGAGGATGTACACATGATGAGGCTGGCTGTGCTTCTGTGAATGGAGGCTGCCAATTCAATGCATAACATCACTTGTGTACAACAACTCTGTGTCTGGTAAATATTTGTAAGCCATTGACCTAAACCAAGAAAGGAAGTCAAAGAAAGGCAGCATCCAAACAGTTGATCCCTTTTCTAGCCCTGTAAAATAAACACACAATTCCAAGAATGACTTAAGCGCCATGGCTGGAGCAAAGCAGGGAAGCTTAAAGTTCACCGCAATTATAAAACCAATGCAGGAGATTCACCACAATTATAAAACCAATGCAGGAGATTCACCACAATTATAAAACCAATGCAGGAGATTTCATTTTCAAAAATCAAGTGAATCTTTAGTGGAAACAACCCCCTTGTGATTATCATTAGTAAAGCCAAAAAATGATAAAAGTCAGTTGATAAATGATGCATCTAAAAGGAGATGATAAGAGAAGCAGTAATTAGATTTTAATAAACCTGTTGTTTCTTCTTAATTGGCAAGGAGGTGTTATTGTACGTAAAATCCATTCCATGGAGAATTATTTTTTCTTTAATAAGCAAGCATATTCCATATAAAAACACATAAAAGCTTCTGTTCAAAATGTTAAAACCAATTTGATATACACAAAAATCATAATGAACATCTTAATATTGCATGATGCATATATCATTTTATAAGTTCTTTTCTTCTTTTGTCCCCCGCTTTCGTTTATTTAACCGCTTTTTTTTTCTTGAAAAAAAGATAGGAACTTTTATTGAATATAAAAGCTAATTTATTTATTTTATTTAACCGCTTTACTCCCATTTTCCTTCAACCATTTTCTGGCGTTTAGGTGAGTGGGACCTTTATAGCCCATATCATCTATTTTCATAAACATTATCCTATAATCAAGCAAACCAAGTTTTATTTAGTTGTCTAGCACCTCCCCTCTCCATTAAGGAGGTCAGGGTATCAAACCGAGGGGAGCCCCCATTTTCAAAAAACATAATAATAATAATAATAATAATATATTGGTGTTCAATTTCTTCTTTTCTTCTTTCCCAATTGTGGCCCAAGCATTCAAATTTAAAAATCAATAAAAGATGTACTGAAAAGGTTTTCACTTCTATTCACATGTTAATAGGAGTTGAGCTCTGTTACATACAATTCCTTTTCCAACAAGACCAACACCAATTCCAGTCTCATATGTTTTGTTAGCGTCATATACTCACATTAATAAGACATATGTCTTGTTAGGAATTTTTTACATTTTCTATAAATGTATTCATGCAATTCATTGGAGTATTATGTTTCATTTTTTATAAAAGCATGTACCCAATTAGATGAAGTATATCATTTAAAAAAAAATCAAAACATATGTGAATTGGAAATTGGGCTAGAAAAAGGACCCCTCATAACATTTTCCACAAGAGTTTTAAAACCAACAGAGTACCGATAACATTTTCAACAGACTTTATCATGTTACATGTCTTCCTCATATTATAAACTCATATGACATCAGCTGCCACTCGGTCTTGATTTTCCGTGTGAATCCCATCATAAACCCAATAAATATAAAGTTCTTCCACTTATCAACTAAAGCATCGAATCCCGCAATTACCCATTTATCAAAAAAAAAAAAAAAAAAACTAAAATAATAAAAAAGCGAGAATCTTTAAAACCATATGCAACAGAAACAAACCTTGTCACTGAACCCCGAACATCATCGAAGATCCTGACATCGAAGGTCCCCCCGGGGGATCACGTACTTCTCCAGATCCACGACCCGAGACGGCCCTCTCGATAAACCCTAACCCTAGTTTCTTCCAGTGAATCGACTCCCCCCCCCCGTCTCGGTCTTGGGCACGCTAGGTTTTGGGGGAAAGGGGATTTGGAGGGGTGGGGAGAGAAGCCATGATTGGAGCATTTGTGCGTTTAGGAAACGACGGATTTGAGGATTCTGATTTGGGGTTTTTTTTTTTTTTTTTTTTGGGAGGGTTGGGTTTTATGAGAAGGTGGGGGTGGTGTTTGCGAAGTGGAGGATCTCGTCGTCGCAATCGTT
This sequence comes from Acorus gramineus, assembly GCA_030737835.1. Classification (NCBI taxonomy): domain Eukaryota; kingdom Viridiplantae; phylum Streptophyta; class Magnoliopsida; order Acorales; family Acoraceae; genus Acorus; species Acorus gramineus. The sequence goes on along the minus strand of CM060855.1, from coordinate 15,257,079 downwards.
TGATTCTTCGTGTACTTGAAGACAAACGGACAAAATAAAAATAAAATATAAAAATTGCTGAGGGACTTGTGTTGATTCGCGGGCTTTTTATTTTTTTGAAAACATTTAATCAAATTAATAATAAAAAAAAAACAAAAAAACAACTTAATAATTTAATCATGGGTTAAAGACATCTAAGTCCCTACAAACATGGGAAAACCCATATAAGTCCCTACTAAAATTGGGACAGACGTACGAGTCCCTGAAAACTCAGAAAAACCCAATTATCATCCCTGAGTTAAATTTCCATCCAAACTTAACGGAATATTCTCAGAATATTCCATCACATATAATTGTATAGACATTGAAGTCCTTATAAACAGTCATAAAGACAAATTAGTCCCTACAAAAGACAAAATTGCCCTGAAAGATTTTTACATTTAATTGGATAAACATTACAGTCCTTATAAATAATCGTAAAGACAAAATGGTCCCTGTAAAAGACCAAAATGCCCCTGAAGAATGCATTCTACCGATCAAAATATTGGTTTTACATCCAAATTGTGATCTTCAGGTGGAGTGTGATTGATAGGATAGAAGATGAAAAAATAAATAAATAAATTATATTATTTATCTTTATGATTGTTTATAAGGACTGCAATGTCTATACAATTAAATGTAAAAATCTTTCAGGGGTGTTTTTATCTTTTACATAGACTAATTTGCCTTTACAATTGTTTATAAATACTGCAATGTCTATTCAATTAAATGTAAAAGTCTTTCAGAGACAATTTTGTCTTTTGCGGGGATTAATTTTCTTTATGATTATTTATAGGGACAGCAATGTGTACACAATTTTAGGGACAATTTTATCTTTTGCAGGGATTAATTTGTCTTTATGACTGTTTATAAGGACTTCAATGTCAACACAATTATATGTGATGGAATATTATGGGAATATTCCGTTAAGTTTGGATGAAATTTTAACTCAGGGATGATAATTGGGTTTTTCTGAGTTTTCAGGGACTTGTACGTCTGTCTCAATTTTAATAGGGACTTATATGGGTTTTCTCATGTTTGTAGGGACTTAGATGTCTTTAATCCTTTAACCTAATTCATTGATTGTATCCCAACACGGGATTATACACTCTATTAGTAAAGTATGCAATGTTTTAGTATTGTATATGTATGATTAAAAAAATTCATCTTTTCTTAAAAATAAAAAAAAGTAATGAACTAATGATTTATAATAGTAATATAGTATATATATTAATGAGTGTGCATTTAAAAAAACACAGTTAGTTGTTGACCACAAAAAAGGTTGTAACTGGGGTTGGACGTATTGTTCTCCAATTGAAAGCCAGTGACTTTTTATTTTTGGGTTTTGATTTTGTGACCCACAACTTAACTAATGGGGTGTATGAATTTGTAATTGTTATTTTTTAGGGATTTTTAGTTTTAAGTCCTTGTAAATCGATTCTTCACTTCTTCATATTTTGATCCCCAAATTTCAAGGGTATGTTCCTTTTTAGTCCCTCTTAGGGATTAAAAAGAAAACCAAATAATTTAGGGATAGGTCCTTGGGAGGGACTAAAAAGGAACATACCCTTTAAATCTGGGGACTTAAACCGAAATATGAAAAAGTGAGGGATCGATCACTAAATCATATAGTTTATGGGGACTTAAAACTAAAAATCCCTATTTTTTATTAGATTGGTCATTTTGAATCAAATATATAGTTACTTATTTTTTATCCTTTTTTTCTTTTAGCTTACGAGTAATGACATAAACTATTCAAAAATATTTAACTATTTCAATATGAATAATGAGTAAGTCATTTTTTATTTAATTTTACTTTTTTTTTTTCTTGTTCGAGAACGTAATAATGAAAGTTGCGTTATTTAGTTGATCATAAATAATTTATAGATAAAATGTAAATAAGATGTAGATACGAATTTATCAAAAAACAAAAAAAACAAGTGGATTTTTTAATTTATGAAAAGTAATGAGATGTGATTTGACATGTGAGTCTCTTTTATATCAGTAAAATAACATAATTTTAAAGAGACCTAAAATACTAATATTAATTTATTCTCACTTACTATGACATATCTACATGTTACTTGCAAATTTTTAGGCTTTCTCCCCTCCCCCCCCCCCCCCCCCATCATATCCCCTGTTCCTATCCAAAGAGATCAGCATTAGAGTGTTGGTACACATTCATTTTGATCTAGTAGATTTTAAACATGCATGATGCAATATTCTTTAGAAGGAAAAAGTCTATTTATGAAGGTTTGTTGAGTTTTATGATGGAGAATAATAAATATATGCAGGATAAATATTGTGACATATAACCAAATATGTCAAACAATCATTTTTGTAGTGGTCCATTTAAACATATCAGCTTGCCCTCCCTCTCCACCCATGCTATTGTAAATATCACTACATTGGGTTGCTGCTTTGTGTATATCGAAATACTGAAATGAAATCTATTGAATTACTTAAGCTTTTCGTCAAGTGGATGCTCTCTGCCCCTTTTTCCTCTTTATCTATTCTCCTTAATGGTTCTAGTCATACTTTATTGTTTTAGGTGTTGGCTCTTGATACAGGCAATGTTAAAGCTTTTTATCGCAGAGGCCGAGCATATAAAGAAATGGGCAACTTACATGTGAGTAATGCCCTGCTAATTCATCTTCTCTTTGCATGGACATAACATCTCAATTCTGGTTTAAGTGGAATTTTACTTTGTAGAATCCATTCCATATTTAGAAGATGGAATATCTTATTGGAACTGCTCCATCATGCAACTTCTGTTGTTGAATTTTGCAACAGGCTGCTGTGGCAGACTTGAATAAGGCTCATGAAATTTCACCTGATGATAAAACAATCGCCAATGTCTTGAGTTACTCTTTCCATTTACTTGTAATTAAACTTCGTATTGAAATAGAATTGAAGAGAAAAAAGATCAAGTTGGTGCATCAATGTAGTGATTGACATTTGCTCATCTGAGTTCTTACTCCAGTACTCCACTAAGTGCAAAAATTCCCCCACCCACATCAACGTGCATAGTGAAGCTATGATCTAATCTTAAGTCCCCACGATTTTTGTCTGGCCAACTAATTGTGAGGTGATAAAACAGTGTTCTATGGACTTACCTTTCTCAAAAAGGCACTGGTACAATGGGAGTTTATCAGTTTAAATGGTACCCAACAAGTTGGTCTTTTGTTTTTTGATATTTTTTCTATCCTTTGTCTTGATGCACATTGAGCTCGACATCTAACAGTTTTTGATGCCCTGAAATGCTATGTGGTTTCCATTTAAACCCATTCCCTTATTGTCCATCGTCCGTTAACCCGTTTCTTTGTAGCTTTGTGTAAAAACTGATCTAGATCATTAAATTTCACAGTGATGCCCAACAAAACTTAATGAAAGAAGGCGGACAACCTCAAATGACACAGGGTAAAATAACTTTCTTTTCTCTTCCTTTGGTGTAAAGTTTACTGTAGATCCCTGAACAATTGAGATAAATCTATTTATTTCTTTGTAGCTTCACATATTCCTCGCCACTGTTTATCAGGGGTAATTATTGAAGAAATAACAAATGAAGAGAATAAATCAATTCCATCAGAAGTGTATCGAAGCTTAGATGCAGAGCGTTCTGGGCGACACCCTCTAGATGGGGGAGAATGCTCTCAGTATGGTCAATCTCATACTCAAGCTCCTGATCTGGATTCCGACTACCTGCAGAATTTCAAGGATAATCCAGAAGCTGTCAGGTTGCTTTTTACCCTTTTGATTCTCTCAGCTTGCATCCTGCTATTGAATTGAGAACCACAACTTGATTTTGTTGCTTTATCAAATTTCAACGCGGTTTTGGATGTACACACTTCTTCTACTTTTCCCCCTGTTCATTAGTGTGCTTTAATTTGAAATATGCACAAAATGTTGGTAAGCCACAGAACCTACATATTCCTTGGGTTTGCTGTCCAAATGACGCCCAAGTGTTGTCTCAAAAAAAAAAAGGGAGATGGAGAAGGAGGGAGAGGGAGAGGGAGAGAGAGAGAGAGAGAGAGAGAGAGAGAGAGAGATGCCTCAGTGGTTTACAAATACATTACAGTTCCATATTGCAAATTGTATGATGTATAACTATTTGCTGATGATATATCTTTTACATTCTGATTTCTGTTTCAGGTCATTCCAGAAATTTCTCTCAAATAATCCTGAGTCTCTAGCTTCTTTAGGATCTGGAGGTATGTCACCAGAGATGTTAAAGGTTGCTTCAGATACGATTAACAAGATGAAGCCAGAGGAAATTCAGAAGATGCTTGAGGTCGCATCTTCTTTAAAAGGAAACAGTCCATTTTTCCCAGGAGCTGCAGCTGATACTAGTAGTAATCCAGTTGGATTGCCACCCGAAATGGTTAAGACAGCAACTGATATGATTGGCAGGATGTCTGAGGAGGAGCGTCAACAAATGTTTAAAGTCACCTCTTCTTTGAATGATAAAAGTCCATATTTTCCAATGGGCGCAGCTGAATCAAATAGCCAAAGATCACGCAGCACTATACATTCCTCAGGGGCTGTGGGCACTAGTGGATCAGATGAGAACTCCATTTCTGGAGAAAGAAATCGTAACATAGGTTCATCATCATCGACCATTCCATCATCAAGAGGGTCCGTACAAGAGCAAATGACGAATCCGATGAAAGATCCTGCCATGCGACAGGTGTGTTATTTCATATGGTTAATATATTACCAATTTGGATTTTATCATTCCTCTTTATATGGATGGCACTTTTTATTGACTATTTTATGTCTTTGCAACTGGTAGATGCTCACATCAATGATGAGGAGTATGAGCCCAGAGATGATGGCTGACATGAGCCAACAGTTTGGGATCAAACTTTCAAAGGAGGAGGCTGAGAAAGCCCAACAAGCCTTATCATCTCTTTCACCGGATTCCTTGGAAAAAATGGTACTTCTTCTCTTGATTGCCTGTATTTAATGTTTATCTTATTTTTCTTCTTCTTGCATTTGCATGTATTTGTTCACTGCTTCCTGTGTTTTACTGATCACATTTGTTTTTTTCCGACTTTGGTATGCGTATGCAATGGGTTTGACAGTGCTTATTGGATTTTTTTCTTAACATGGTTGACTTTGTCTGACATTACTAGGTCTGAATCTCCTGAACCCAATTTTGTTAGTATTTAATGTGTCTGCATGGAATGATCAATTGTAAAGAAAAGTTATTGAGACAATCTCGGATATATTTAAACAAAGTTGATGCTGTTATACAGGCCTGTCATGAAAATTAGATTTCATGATTTCTGCAAGATGTCTGATGTCAGTATTTCCTCTTATACCTTGGTGAATTTTAGTAGTGTGCGATGAAAATATTTCGATATGACTAACTATAGAACTCCCATAAAAATCTATCTCCTAAGTTTATCATTATTCTATGTGACAACGAAAGCTTATCTCTGACTTGAAGACTCAATCAACATTGCAACAGATATCACAGAAACAAAAGCTTTTCCGATTTGGAAACCTGATGGATGTTTAACGGATGTTCAGATTTTGTCAAACTAACACCAAATGAAACCTCCATGTGTTCAAAGCTTCAATTTGTCGATGCAGTTTGATTAATACGTTCCAGTTCTGATAGTCTTTTCTCATTATACAGATGTTATGGGCAGAGAGGGCACAGAAAGCAGCCCACCATGCGAGGAGAATGAAGAACTGGCTGTTGGGAAGACCCGGCATGATCCTTGCGATTTGCATGCTGATTCTGGCTTTCATCCTTCACCAACTAGGATTCATGGGCAGCTAATTTTCGCATGGAAAATATTTATTCAGAAGAACTGATGAGTGAGAGGAAGCCCATGTTGTATGAGCTGGGTTGGCAAGATGAATGAAAAAAAAAGATTCATCTGTTTGGAAAACAAAAGCCACAGGAGCCGGTTGAGTAAGGACTTTTTTGGGAATGTTTTGAGGACAGTTTTGATCGTTATGAGCTTGGTTATTTATACTTATCCCCTTCAACTAATTATGTAAAACCCCCTATAATTTGTCAGGCATTTTTTTATCTCCCTCTGTAGAATGATGTTATGTAAATTCAAGAATGCTTGTAAGCCTTGTAGGGAGTTGAATGTAAATAATGTGATTCTTCTTCGTAGGGAGTTGAATGTAAATAATGCTTATCCCACTTAGGATGTGACATAAAAAGAAAAGTTATTGAGACAATCTCGGATATATTTAAACAAAGTTGATGCTGTTATACAGGCCTGTCATGAATAATAGATTTCATGATTTCTGCAAGATGTCTGATGTCAGTATTTCCTCTTATACCTTGGTGAATTTTAGTAGTGTGCGATGAAAATATTTCGATATGACTAACTATAGAACTCCCATAAAAATCTATCTCCTAAGTTTATCATTATTCTATGTGACAACGAAAGCTTATCTCTGACTTGAAGACTCAATCAACATTGCAACAGATATCACAGAAACAAAAGCTTTTCCGATTTGGAAACCTGATGGATGTTTAACGGATGTTCAGATTTTGTCAAACTAACACCAAATGAAACCTCCATGTGTTCAAAGCTTCAATTTGTCGATGCAGTTTGATTAATACGTTCCAGTTCTGATAGTCTTTTCTCGTTATACAGATGTTATGGGCAGAGAGGGCACAGAAAGCAGCCCACCATGCGAGGAGAATGAAGAACTGGCTGTTGGGAAGACCCGGCATGATCCTTGCGATTTGCATGCTGATTCTGGCTTTCATCCTTCACCAACTTGGATTCATGGGCAGCTAATTTCGCATGGAAAATATTTATTCGGAAGAACTGATGAGTGAGAGGAAGCCCATGTCGTATGAGCTGGGTTGGCAAGATGAATGGAAAAAAAAAGATTCATCTGTTTGAGAAACAAAAGCCACAGGAGCCGGTTGAGTAAGGACTTTTTTGGGAATGTTTTGAGGACAGTTTTGATCGTTATGATCTTGGTTATTTATACTTATCCCCTTCAACTAATTATGTAAAACCCCCTATAATTTGTCAGGCATTTTTTTTTATCTCCCTTTGTAGAATGATGTTATGTAAATTCAAGAATGCTTGTAAGCCTTGTAGGGAGTTGAATGTAAATAATGTGATTCTTCTTCGTAAATAATGCTTATCCCACTAAATATGACATAAAATTATTCGGCTATGATTGTTATACCCGGAGAAATAAGTAATTTTTTTATTGGCTAGCATTTTTTTGTTATTTTTCTAAAAAATAAAAATAATATTTTTATTAGTTGATTTATCTTTGATAAAATGATGATAATGAGTGGTTTAAGAAACCAAGGGTTAAAGTTTCAAGTTTATTCACGAGGATGATGTGTTCTCAAGTCTCAACGATGTTCTCAATTAGCAAAAATAGCACTTATGAATCAAAATATTAGCGGAAATAACAGCAGAGATAAAATATTTGTAAAAAGTAACACTGGTTAATGTTAATTTTTTTTTTAACACTGGAGACATCATATATATATATAAAAAAAAACGTTTTTTTATTTTTTTGAAAGAGACTCTCAAATTAAATTAAAAAATTAGAAACAAATCTTTTATGGTTTTTTCTCTTTATAAATAAATTTCAACCATTAAAATTTAATTAAATAATTGATAAAAGGAGGTGCCATGTATATATATCTTGATTTAAACCGTGTTATTTTTTTTTTGTAAATATTTTGCATTCGCTGTTATTTTTGTTAATATTGATTTAGACAGTGCTATCTATGCTAATGGTCCTGTGATTAACCGGTGAGGGGTGTGATAATATCAACTTCTCCCTCAATAAATCTGAACGGATCTGATACGTGGCAGCCTGTCAGGCCCTGACATGCATATTCCGAGGTTTTCAATGTGGGCCGTCGATCTTCTGAGATCCACGGGCATGTACGACGAGCCCACACAGGAATTCCAAAACCTCACCTGCTATAGCCAGTCAGTGACCGGTTAACGTCGCGTGGGCCCCACAATTTGGTCGCACGGACAAGACGTGGAGAATAGGGACCTGGGGGTGGAGTATAAAATAGATTTCGTTTTGTCTCGGACGTGTCGTTTTAAAACCGCATTACCTCTAATTAATCCCTCTATTCATAGATCCACGTTTTGTCGGATCCTTACATCATTGACTAAACTAGCCCTACTGAATCGCGAAAAAGACCCGTCATTAACACCACAAACCAGAAGAACGGTGTGCGCAAATCCGTCATTTCATAATAAAAAGTACGATATCATGTTTTTCTCGTTTTTTATTTTAGTTTGTGAAGAAACACAAAAAAAAAAAAAAAATTGTATTTGGGGGTTTCTTCTTCTCAGTTTCGATGTTCAAATTTGAATTAGGGTTTCTCTTTCATTGATCGATCGGTAAGACTTTTCATTCGATTCGGTTTGATTCGATCTGTTTTGAGGGTTTCTTCTGATACATTTCAATTTCAAGTAGGGTTTCCATGTATCCACCGACGATTGTTTGATTATTTGTTTTATGCGGATCGGTGTTTCTGAATCCAGATCGAGTCACTTGTAATTGTTTATATGAAATGTGAGAGATTTGTTGAAACCATTGGAGGGATTGCTTGTCGGATTGATGGATTTTTTTTTTTTTTTTTTTGGTGCACATTAAGGAGAGTTTTGAATTGGATCTATTTTAATATTGGGAATGTGGTTTAATGAAGTGCTCTCCCAAATCTGTCTGGGCGGCTCTTCGGCTAAAGCCGCAGACTTTCTCTCCATAGGTCTTGAGTTCGATCACAAAAATATATTTTTCGTGTCTGCGTTGTCACTTGTTTGTTTCGGCTTGCTTTTGGATTCTTTTTTGTGTCAGGAAGATAGTAATCCATTACAAGAGTGTTTTTTTTTTTTATTATTATAAAATTTAGATTGATAAAAAAAAAATGGCGACGAGGAACCTTAACATTAATTTTTCTTAATATCTGGAAAACCTCGGATGCACAGAATCCGGGGGGATTTGAACTCAAAACCAATGGGGAGCAAACCCATGGCTCACGTGTGGGTTAATTTAGATTGATATTGGTACATGAATATTTTTTCTAACAAAGATAATGCTGATTTTGAGAGGGGGAGGGGTGTTAGAAACTTATAAGAACCATGCCCAGTTGAAATAGTTTCTTCATTCATTATGGGCCATAGGATATATGCAAAAAGCATGCATATAAATCTCTGTTACTTTCTAATAACCAGTTAGCCACTAGTTTAAACATATTATATTTTGTTTATCAAAATGTGCTCATATTTGTTATAAATATCTTTGGAAACGGTAGTTTTTTGTTTGCTGTTTCCTAGATTTGAATCTCCTCCCTACATGAAGTTTTCCTGTAAAAGCATGTTTTTGACCCATGGTTTTGTAATTAGTAGACGACTGTTTATGTTTTTCCACTGCTTATTGCATTTCTGAGGGACTCCATTTATTTGAATAGCAAAATTGTTTGTTGCGGGATAAATTCATTCATGTTTACATGCTTTCTTCTTGATCTAACTTAGAAATGACGCATGCATCACAGAACATGATATCTTTTTTTATTATAATTTGAGTTAATATTGTTGATAATCATGATGAATATATGTTGACCTTCACTTGATGGAGTCTAAATTACTTTGAATTTGGATATAATGACATCGTCACAGGAGTTAGGATGATGAGACATAGCATAAGAGGAGCTAGAGGTTTTTATTTGATTGGTTTCGCAAACCATGGACTATCTTAAACTGGGGAAAAAGCCCACTGCAACCAGCTTAGCTTCTTGCATTCGCTCAAAGACCATGGATGATTCGTCGTCATTGCCTGGGAAGGCAGATTCCACCTCTTCTGGATCAAATGAAGAAGCCAGTTTACAGAGTAAATTAATTCCTGGAAAACAAGCATTCATGCTTCCAAACAGTGACATAAATAGATTGTTGGAATGTCCTGTGTGCAGTAACTCGATGTACCCACCCATTCAGCAGGTTTGTTCTGGTCCATGATGCCTCTTTGCATATCCATGTAATTTGCTTTATAGGCATGTTCTTGGTCGTATTGTGCAACTATTTCCATGATATTTTTAGTGTCCATTATGCAACATAAAGTATGGAGATGTTATTGAAGATTTGAATATTGAAGTACGTATTCTGATGATTTTGCTACTCTCCTTGATATATTCTTCAATCATTGAATGAGTTTGCAAGATGTGAAGTCTGTCAATTTAAACTGTTTACATTTATCAAGAAATGGATAAAATTGGTGTTGTGATGCTCTTTACATGGGTTTTTCAGATTTTTTAAGAAACATTTTTTATTTGTTTTTATAAGGTAAATAGTGTGGTAATTTGAGAAAGAGGGAAGCATCCAATAGTATGAGAGCCACAAATTGGGTCTGCCTATTATAACCAAATTCTTTTGGTGTCACTAATCCTCGATCTGGTTTCATTGTCACATGGCCATCCTATTTCTTTATCTCATTTATTTTAAGACCCATTTTGGAAATCCTACAAATGTTTAATTTCGACAAATTATGTAATTGCATATTATATTTTAATAAATCTTTTTATAAAATTTTCCATATGTTGCAAACATTACCAGAAATTTTTCTTGACTCACTTCACGTTTAGCATCATTTTTTAAAAGTAAAAGAGTTTATGGATGGGTGTTTTGTTGAATATATGTGGTTTTTTCATTAGGCAGTGAAATTTATTTTCTTACGATATATTTATGTAAGAAGAGTTACAAATAATCTGTCAGACATATGCAGGCTACTAAATTGTTTAATGTTTATCCCTGAGGTTGTTCAATGTGTTACCGTTTCTTAATTTCATTGGAAGGTGTTCAATGTGTAGCCATGTGTTGTTGTTCTACATGGATGTGTAATGGGGCCTGCCATCAGCATATGACAAGATTTTATGTACTTTACAGAGGTCAGAGAATGATACAGCCGTTCTCCATGTGAAATTCTAGCTCTTCATAGTTTGACAAGTGCCACCTAGGCTGGGACCTGGGCCTTATCATCATTCAAAACTATTAAGAAGTCATGTGCTGGTTACTTTATGAAGGCAATTAAAATTTCTTTTCTTGCATCAAGATAGTTGCTACCCACTCTGCCAATTGATTGATCTACCATATTCTTAATTTGTGTGTTGATTTCTTATCCAAGTTGCAAGCTATAATTAAATGTAGCTTTCTCATACTCCTCTTACCCATCAATTTCCTTTTCCTTTTTTTGCAGTGTCCCAGTGGGCACACCCTTTGCTTTGATTGCAAATCCAAAGTCAACAACAAATGCCCAGTCTGCAGGAAGGACATTGGAAGTATAAGATGTCTGGCACTTGAAAAGCTTGCCCTTTCTTTGCATTTGCCGTGCTCATACCATTATCTTGGCTGTGAGGAGATGTTCCCTTACTACAGCAAGAAGAAGCATGAGATGCAGTGTGCTTTTAGGCCTTACACCTGCCCGCATCCGGGATCTGATTGTACTTTTAAAGGGGTCATTCCGCCTCTCTTGGCTCATCTGAAGGAGAGTCATAAAGTTGATCTTCAAGTGGGCTCTTCGTTCAATCATCGATATGTGAAGCAGGATCCATGTTCGGTTGATAGTATATCTTGGACGTTAACGGTTAGTATGTCTTGTCACTCTTTCAGATTATTGAGCTTCTACATAGTTGTCATTCTTCGTTGATGGCAACAATATCCATATAGAAATAGCATTTTTTTTTTTTTTTTGAAATGAAAAGGTAGGCATTAAGCCTTAATTATTTTCCAAAGAAAGGGATTGCCCAAAGTATACAAGTAAAACATAAAAAGCAAAACCTCCCACCTAAGAGCCACTAGTAGAAGAGAATCTATTGGGACTCTAGGTAAGGCAACAAACCACACAAGTTACCCTCCACAACAAGAATCCTTCTTGCGCTGGCACAGGAGACACCCCATTCCTTAATAAAATGCACCATATAAAAATAGCATTATTGTATCTGTCCCCGTATTTTATCATGTTTCGTTTGTGTTATCCTGTCATCAGCCTCGTACAGTCTCAAATATTTTTGAGCAGTTGTCAAACTAGTTCACTTATAGGATTCATTTCATGTTTTCAATAGGTTTTTAATATTAGTTGTCATTTGTCAACCTTATGAACTTTTCCCTGACCATTTCTCCAAGACTTAAACATGAGCGTCCACTCTTCCACTCTTCCATTTTTCCCTTATGTCTTTTTTTCAATACTTGCACCAATACTTTACTACTTCAAACTCTTTAGGGAAAAAATTACTTGAATTAGCTACTTGAAAAGTCCAAAGAAAATTGCAGCATCAATTTCTCTCTCTGAGAAACTGGTAAAACTAATACCACCAAATTCATTAGAAAATTGGTGTACAGTTCCAGTACAAATAAAAAGAAACAAAAACAGAAATATAAAAAGCAATAGATGAGTAATCTACTGTCAAGAAACTTCTATTCAACGGACATTTGTTTACCCTCCTCTAGGCACACCCTCCCAAACCCTGCACAATTGACCGCCCAATCCTTTAAAAACATAGCAGTACTCTCCCATATATTTTCAATTTGAAAATAGCCTCATTCCTCATCAGCCAAATAACCCAACACCCCACAAGAATTATATTTGGGACACCTTGGCTGTCAAATTTTGCCCCCTTTTTCTTAAGTTTCTTATCAGCTTCATATAATTGTTCCAGACTGTTGAATGAACCATCCAAACCAGCTGAATTCCCTCATTTATCACACTTACTCTTGAGAGAAGACATAGGCAGGATAAGGGCAGTTTACATATTGGTGATTCACAGAACAAATTTACCCTCCAAGAATAAACATCAGCACTGTCACTCTTCCGCTAGAACCACTACATTTTTCATTGGGATACCTCAACTGATAAATTGTTATAAATAATATTACTACTTCTCTTTTGATGATTTTGTAACAGATTTGCTTTCCTTTGTCTTTGTTCATATATCTTCCTTCTTCATATATTGGATGCTTTATGTACAATCTCCTACAAACTGATCTTATCTTCCTCTGGATAAATCTTTTTCAGCTTTTCAACTGCTTTGGCCACTACTTCTGCCTGCACTTTGAAGCCTTCCCCCTGGGAAACACACCGGTCTACATGGCCTTCCTCCGGTTCATGGGCGAGGAATCCGAGGCGAGGAGATTCGGATACTCCCTTGAAGTCGGAGGCAACGGGCGGAAGCAAACTTGGCAGGGTGTGCCGAGGAGCATCCGCTCCCACCACCGGACCATACGAGACAGCCACGATGGCCTCATCATCCCCCGCAGCCTCGCACTCTACTTCTCCGGGGGTGACGGGAACGAGCTGAAACTGAGAGTCACGGGAAAGATATGGAAGGAGATATGAAAAAAAAAAATTTCCTTCACAAAAAAAAAAAAAAAAAACTTTTTGACTGTATATCTTTTTTCTGTTCGTTAGCATTGTTTCCCCATTTAATCAGGAGGATGGATGGATGGTGTCAATGGGAGTGGGGGATTTTGTTCTTTTTTCTTTGTTTTTTTTTTTTTTTTTTTTTGGGGGGGGGGGAAGGATATGAAAACTCAGTCACAATTACAAAACCATGCTAGAAAGGAATATTGAATGGTTTTGTTGTATGAATGTTGTAGTTCTGTTTTGGTGTAATTGTTCTTTGCATAGCTGAAAATCCTGAGTTTTTGAGTTGACATGGATTGAATATTTTGATATCCATATTTGTTTCTAGATAAATTTTCAGCATTTGTTTCTAGATCATCCATGGGATTTATTATTATTATTGTTATTTTTGGGATTTGGATTCCAATAAGGCCATTCAAATATATATTTTATTTTTCATATAAGCATATAATATACTATTTTTTAAAGAAAATTAAAATACGTATACACTGCAATTAAGGCTTGAAAGGGGTGGTGTAATCCAACCAGAAGATATAAAATATCAATTCCAGTAATTATATCCAACCATTATTTCCAACCTACAAACCGAGCTTGTGGTTAACCGCTCAGCACTCTCTTATCTAATAACGAGATCAAGGATATTTCCGACCATCAATTTTTTTTGGGTTTATTTATTTTTTAGTCCTTCTAAATTATATGATTCAGTGATTGATCGATCGCTCATTTTTTCATATATCAGTTTAAGTTTTTAAATTTAAAGGGTATATTTTTCATTAATCCTTGAGAGAGGTCTATCCCTAAAATATTTGATTTTTTTTAGTCCCTGAGAGGGACTAAATAAAATATATTCTTTAAATTTGGAGGCTTAATGAAGAAGTGAGGGATCGATCACTAAATCATATAGTTTATGTGGACTTAAAAATAAAAAACCCATTTTTGTATATAAAAAAATTATTTCCAACCCCTCATTCTTTGTTGTATTGTTTTAGAAAATTGAAAAAAAACCCTCAAATACATATTTTTAAGTCCTGTCCTTTTGGTTATATATTCGAGAGAAAGATGGTCATTCGACAATTTCGTTATATATTTTGAACATATGTGTAAATTGTTGTCCATCCATTACACATTTTTATGATATCCTTCACGTCTACGTACCCTTGTTAAATCACTTTAGATGTCATTTATCATTATGCATTGTTAAGTAACACATATAATCGTTAAATAACATACACATTCGAATGAAATTTAGAGGGACGGATTAGAAAAACATAACTATTATTTTGCGTTTGTTTTCGTACGAGTGAAGAAGATTTATTTTAGAGTATACAGTTACATCAACATAAATAAGAATAGTAGTGATATTAAGAATAAGAGTTTGACTGAGTTGTATTGGATAAGATCAAATCTCAACTAAATGATTTAATTTAGTAATGTTATATCAGATGTTAATCTGATGTGATCCTTTCTTTTCTTAGTTTTAAAAAAAAAATTAAATTTCTTTATGAAGCCCCCTGTAATGTATTTATTGAGAGTGATTGTGACAAATCTGATCTAATGGGCCACCGACTCCAACAGACTCAACAAGAGCTGGAGCGACTTCGATAGACTCGTGAAGAGCGGGAGCAAAATGATGGATTCCAAAAGATAGACGACGATTATCACATTATTTTACTATTAGAACATGTGATTGCAGGAGGGTATTAAGAATAAGAGTTTGACTGAGTTGTATTGGATAATATCAAATCTCAACTAAATGATTTAATTGTTGAGATTTGACTCTATCCAAAACTTAAGTCATCCTATCTATAAATAGGATTCATGTAATCTCTTTCTATTATCTAGAATATTCAAGATGTAGTCTTTTCCGTATATTTGTGTTCCATTTCTTTGTCTCTCTTCTTCTCTGCATCTTTTATATTTATCTAATTATCTTAGATTTAGATTTTCTACAAGTGGAATGAGTGATTTTGTGTTCAGTTGTGTTTTGAATTATTGTTGATAAATATAATAATAAAGTTTTTTTTGTTTGGATAAAATGTGGATAAGGATTTATAAAGGGTGATAACATGATGATAGTTGATTTCACATGTGATTTATTATTTATAAGAAATGGTGACAGTTGATTTGACGGTAGGCATACATATTCTTTGAGTGAAATAACTTGGAATAACTCTAATTCCAAAGGTTGACTGAAATCCATATACCATTTTATAGCAGTTTAGTCTGACATAGGTTATTACTGAATATTCAACCCTCTCAAACAATCAAAATGAGTTATTCTGTTTTATTCCAAGATATTGTAACCCTTACTCTACATCCGGAGGGGCCAAGGACGAAAAAACAATAACCGAATAAAAAAATACTTGTAATTTTTGTTTTTTAATCATTGTTAAAGAGACCGACAAATACTTAGTTCAACGGTTCTTAATCTTCATAAAAGATCGGACAGCTCTCCTCTGTCATCACGAGGTCGTACCAAACAGCTTATGCTATCGGAGGTAGGGCTGGTAAACAAGTCGAACGAGCTGAACTTTGACATATTCAAGCTCGGCTCGTTTATAAACGCGTCGAGTCGAACCGAGCCGAGCTCACGACCCTAGCATTCTTCTTCATTTTAGAATTTTTAGAGGTTGAAAATAAAATTTTAGCCTAAATGAGCTAAGTTCATGAACCTAAACGAGCATAACTTTGTATTGATTTAATGTTCTGATTTTACAAAGGAGTTTAATTAAACTTCAACTAAGTTTTTATAACGTAAACAAGTCGAGTTTAAACACAAAATGAAGCTCGCTCCAAGTCCCGAGCCTAACCGAGCTTTAAAAATTGTTCAAGCTCGCTCATTTGTCTAATTGAACGAGCTTAGACAGAGTTGAGCACGAGCCGAGCCCGAACGATTTGGTTTGTTTACTGGGCAGCTCTATCCCCACCATGCAAGTTGTTGTCCCCCCCCCCACCTAAAAAAAATATAAAACACAAATTCTATTTGGTTTTGAAATCCATTAACCCCACCTTCTCTCCCCACCAGCCCAAAAACTTAGAAAGGCCATCCCCACCACCTGAACCAAAATGAAAACAGTTGACCCCCCTACGTTTTCAAAGGCGTGTTCTGGAAGTCATTTGACAGCCCTAAAGTCGAACATATGTATTAGAGAACGACAACAGGTCAGTCGAGCTGGAAAGTCACGGGCGACAGTAAACCCGTCAAACAAAATAATAGGTAGCTTGTGGTCTGAAAGTCATTCGACAACCCTGAAGTCAAACATATGTATTGGCAAACGACAATAGGTCAGTCGACCTGAGGGGTAACAGGCGACAGGAGACCCGTCAAACAAACCAACAGGCAGCCTGTGTTCTGAAAGTCGTTCGACAACCCTGAAATCAAACATATGTATTGGGGATGACAACAAGTCAGTCGACTTGAGGAGTCATGGGCAACGGGAGACCCGTCGAACAAACCAACAGGCAACCTGCATTCTGGATGGCGTTCGACAACCCTGAGGTTGAACATGCGTACTAGAGGAAGACAACAGGTCAATCGACCTGGGGAATCTCTGGCGACGGAAGACCCGTCGAACTTTTACAATGTAGTAATCTATGTTTTAACTATGAAGTCACATAATCATATTGATGAACAAAATAAAATACTTTCAATTTGTGGGTCTCAAAGGCATGACCAATGACAACACTCGACAATCTAAAGTAGCGATTAATAGTTCCTATTACAAAGATGAACATAATGATAAGAACGAAACAAATACACAAGCTAAGAGACAAATTAAAACCTATGCTCTTACAACGTGATATACAAAACTATCACATTTTTTTATGATGATTGGATCCTCACATACACAAGCTAAGAGACAAATTAAACCTATGCTCTTACAACGTGATATACAAAACTATAACAAATGATCGTAAACAATCAATACATTCTATAAGAGTATACAATAGGAAAACAAGGTGAGACAACATGTGATCGGTAAATTCAAGTCTTTTAGGAGCACCAATTCCATTATCATGTTAATCTTCGATCAAAGTTGATTAATTATTAAGATAAATCAAAATTAAGTATTCTAAGAGTAATGACATATGAATATGATGATATAATCATTTTAAGTGATGGCAATTGAAATGCTTTTATCAAGAACAATGATTCCCCATCTTAGACATGAATTATCACTCTATTCATTCACTCTATCAAATTAAGTAACCCTATGGTTTTCATTAACAACAAAATGCAAGAGTTGTCAACAAAATATATATATATTTTCAATATTGAACACTAAATACAATCTAGTCCAATCCAAAAATAATCCTAACTTTCTATAGAAAACCATAGTTTTCTATCTCAAACCATAATTTTTTTTTTAATAACCAATCTTTCAATCCATATATATATATATATATATATATATATTCATACATAGGTTTTTTGAAAAACATTAACCTCACCCATTCGACAGTATCCCTGTCGAGCGTTATAGAAAACAATCGACAATGTTCCTGTCAACCCATGTTTAAAAACTTCGACAGTCATTTTGTCGACAGATTTTAAAAACATTCGACAGTGGATATGTCAATCTGGGATATGTATGTCGACACTGAGTCTGTCAAACGGAAACATAAAAATGAAATACATCACATTTATTTCTCTATCACCTCCTATCCCTTCAATACAAACACTGTGTCAATAAATTAGTCAAAACAATTAATTAATTGTGTAGATGAACAAAGAGAACCGAAAATCCATCCTTCGAACTCTTCCAATCCCTTCATTTTTCTTTTCTTTTAGAATGAAAACACAAAATCAGCCAATTAAACAAGCATTCAATCTCTCTTTCTTTCTTCGTCACAATCTCCTCCTTAAATACAAACTCAAATTCCACATACCCTTCTATAAATTCAATCAAAATCCCTTTATTTCTCTTCATAGGTATAAAAAGGGGTGGGAGTACTCATCGTCGTACGCGGCGATCGCTCGAGTTGCGCCTCCATCGAGTGCTCATCGTCGTGTGCGGCGGCAGCCTCCACAGGATGATGGTGGTGGAGAGAGGAGAGGAGAGAAGGGAGAGAGAGAATGAAAAGAACTGAGAGAAGTTGATGGGTGGTGGGCTAAGAAGTTTTTTTGATTGGTATATAAAAAGGGGTGGGATTAGGTATTAATTGGGGGTTTGGCTTGTGGGATCAGTTGATTAGGTGGGGACAGTAAACTGCATGGTGAGGGTAGAGCTGCCTTTTCGAAGCCCTTTTGGGAGAAACAAACGATATATAATATATATAAACGGGGCTCTAAAGCGGACGCCCGCTTTATATTAGTTTGCGGACGATCAAAGGTCCACCGAATATGTGGTTGTGATCAAGATAAAATAAATTTAATTTCCACCAAAACTAACTACTCCCCAACCATAGTTAGACTAACCTAGGTTAAACAATGACATGAAACCCTCCCCTCTCATTCACTCTCTCTGTCTCTCTCGCCCGTGTTTACGAAATCACCGCCTGACGCCGCCCACCCTCCCAACACCGATAGCCCTCCCCGACGGTCCCTCCCGATGCCGGTAACCCTTCCCGATCGATAGATCACGCAAAGGTTTGGTGTAACACTCCATGGTGACTGGTATTGAAAATCTAGGGCTTTTTTTTCTTTCTAATCTAGGGCTTTTTTAGGGGTGGATTATGAACATGAACATTGCATGTCAAGAAAATATAGTTTGTGATTTGATTTTTTTTTTCATCTAGTGTTTGTCATTTGAAGTTTTTGGAGACATATTTTAAAAACTCAAATATTAGGAATGTTATGGAGCTTGTTTTAATTTTTTTTTTTTTAGAATATTATGATTCATTGTATTAGATTTTTGAAGGTGTACTCTGAGCCCTGCTACAAGGCTAATAACAGTCATGATATTATAGACATCAACTCTGTTGTTTGGTTCTCACTAAGCCACTTTTAATCACCTATTTCAACAAATAAAACATGAACATGGCATGTGAAAAAAAATGTTGGACTTTTTGTTTTTTTTTTGTTCTGGTTTGAATGTTTTAAGGAGACATGTAATTCATGCGTTAATTTTATTGATGAGTTTACTTGAGTTTTTATGATTTACAGTGCAACATGGCATCGTCGAGCAAAAAACATTCGTCGAATAAGGCTAGTGAATTAAGTTTCAAGAACATTTTTTGCAAATGTCAGTGCAAGGCGGCCATTAAAATATCTGAATTAGAGAAAAACCCATATAAATTGTATTATATACATGTATGGAAAAATAGTGCAATTTTTTTGAATAGGTGATCCTTTTAATTTTGGAGAATATACGAAATTAGAGGCTTCCTCAACAAACGAGATGGAAGTTTCTTCAGCGAACCAGTTCGTAGTAGGCTTGAAGCGTTTAACAGATGTAGAGACCTCCATAGCTGCAATGAAGTCAACAAAAGAGTAATTAAAGAGCATGATGGAGCATGAAGCTATTTTTTATTTTCTTGCTTGCTGTCTTTTGTGCTATTTTCTACGGCATTAAAACTGATACTATGTAACTTGATCTGGATTCAAAAAATATTGGTGCTGGCTTGCTCTTGTATGATAGCCTTTCTTTCTCATCTTCCCTTGATACATGTATGATTGCGGTGATTCAATTACAGAAATCCCGGCCAACCGTCCAGTACAAAGTATGAATAAATAGTGTTTGAATTACGAAAGTCTATTTCTCTTAAATATAGACAGTGAGAATATATAGTGGTGCTGAACTGTTAATGCCGATTTAAAACACTTTGGGGGCCTTTTTTTATTTAACATTTTCTCTGCCGCTTATGGAACCTAAACTTCTCAATTTATTGTAAATAATGGTACATGAATTTGCTCATTGAGCTTCGTATTTTACATTGGCATTGTTTGGTCTCCCTGGATTTGGATAAGTATGTCCAAATGAACAGGTTCGCTGAAGAATTAATTATATGGAGCACTGTTGTATGAAAGAAAACTGGATTAACAGTTCTACCTGAGCCTATCATTCAGCATGTTCTAGACTTGCTATATGTAGCTGTATTTAATAGTATGTTCATAATAACTTTGTTTTTAAAACCTTATCAAAACTAAACCAATAAAAAAAAACTTTGTTTGCTTTTTGCATAGGCAAACAGGCATGATATTAAAATTCACCAGGAGTTCTGCTCTCAGATAATACATGCTACAAGGGATTTGAAAACATCTATAAAGAAAACTGCACTAGTTAAATGGTTCTCCCCAAGGTTTTTTCTTTGCATTCAGATGACTTTTGCAGTGAAGTACAAAAAAAATTACACATGACATTGTCAATGCCACAAAAAGATTGTGCCAACATCATTTTAACAGGAAAATTATACATGCTACAAAGGAAAATTACGTACTACAAAGAAAATGCCACACAAGTAAAAATCTATTGATGGATTTGTTTCCCAAAGTGTCGAGTTCTTTCTTTAACTTTCTTGGGATAAACCTACATTAAAAATTTAAAAAGCATGGTAGTGGATTAGCTTTCTTTAGCTTTCCAATCAAATACTAGTGAGATAGAAACATTGAAATAAAAGAGTATAACAATTACCTAAGGATGAAACACCATTGCAAGAATTTGAATTTAACTCTTCTTCATGTTGGCTATATTCATTCTCCACTCCCAAGTCCAGATTATCCATTTTAGTATAAACTAAAAAGCCAAAAAAAAAAAAAAAAGAATAAGCTCCAAACTCTTATATAAAAAAAGCTTCAAACCAAAATAAACAGAGACATTTTCAAATGACAAAACTCAAGTAAACTCATCAATAAAATTAACGCATGAATTACATGTCTCCTTAAAACATTCAAACCAGAACAAAAAAAAAAAAAACAAAAAGTCCAACATTTTTTTTCACATGCCATGTTCATGTTTTATTTGTTGAATTAGGTGATTAAAAGTGGCTTAGTGAGAACCAGAAAACAGAGTTGATGTCTATAATATCATGACTGTTATTAGCCTTGTAGCAGGGCTCAGAGTACACCTTCAAAAATCTAATACAATGAATCATAATATTCTAAAAAAAAAAAAAATTTAAAGCAAGCTCCATAACATTCCTAATATCTGAGTTTTTAAAATATGTCTCCAAAAAAAGCTTCAAATGACAAAAACTCTTATATGAAAAAAAAATCAAATCACAAACTATATTTTCTTGACATGCAATGTTCATGTTCATAATCCACCCCTAAAAAAGCCCTAGATTAGAAAGAAAAAAAAGCCCTAGATTTTCAATACCAGTCACCATGGAGTGTTACACCAAACCTTTGCGTGATCTATCGATCGGGAAGAGTTATCGGCATCGGGAGGGACCGTCGGGGAGGGCTATCGGCGTTGGGAGGGTGGGCGGCGTCGAGCGGTGATTTCGTAAACACAGGCGAGAGAGACAGAGAGAGTGAATGAGAGGGGAGGGTTTCATGTCATTGTTTAATCTAGGTTAGTCTAAATATGGTTGGGGAGCAGTTAGTTTTGGTAAAAATTAAATTTATTTTACCTTGATCACAGCCACATATTTAATGGACCTTTGATCGTCCGCAAACTAATATAAAGAGGGCGTCCGCTTTAGAGCTCCGTTGTAATATATATATATATATATATAAGTCCCACTCACAAGCCCCATGAAGTGTCATCATATCATTTTATTGGTTGGTTTTTTGGTTTGTTGACTTTTTCAAAAAATAGTAAAATGACAAAATACAAATTTATCATTCATTAAAAATTTGTCTTATTAACCCAAATCCCCCCATTTTCTCTATTTGGTTATGACTCTTCCATGTAAATCATAAAATCCATTTACCTATTTCAAATTTTGAATTTTGAAATCATTACCTAAATTATAATTGAACCTAGATTACACCAAAAATTACCGAAATTGTTTTCATTAAAATCCTTCAAACGACTCATTTTCTCTAGGTAGTTATTGTATTCAAATTTAAATAAAAAACACATATAGTTAACATATGAAACAGTTACATTTTATATTGGTAGTTACAAATACATTTCTTAAATGTTTACATCTCTCACAACGATTTGTTACATTTATATAAAAACTGTTACATTTATATAGATGGAACAAACAATTATATTTACCTAAATGTCAAACAGTTACATTTACTATTTAAAATTATCTATTTCAATTTCTAATGCACTGCCTTCCAAAGAAAATGTATCAGAATCTTCTGTAAAAGTATGTACTTCACTGTTACATTTATACGTCATTTCTATTTGCATTGTTAAAAGAAATGCACAACATGAGATAATGTTACATTTCAGAGTGTTACATTTATGAATGTAACAAAAATTGTGTAAATGAATATCCGAGTTCGGGAGTCTAATATAAACATCACATGAACCAGTAACAATTAAATGTAACAATATCAAAATTACATTTATGAAATTATAACGAAACAAATATAAAAAAAAAGTGTGAAATAGTGATCAAAACATAAAAAAAAATTATTTTTTGAATTGAAACATGTAACATAGATTGAATATTTGATCATCAAAAATTTAATTTCAAATTCGATGTGACTTTCATTCAATAAGATAAAAAAAAAAAAAACAATTGACAAACCTGATCCGGAAGAGAGATCCAACTCGATAAAGAACAAATCAGTTTTTCAAACTTCTTCAAATTAAAATTTCGGGACTGCTACGAATATGTTCATCGTAAATTATAGGGATTAATGATTTTATACAATGTTTTTTTTATTTATAAACAATAAACACAATATTAAAAATGATTTTTAAAATGATTTGATTTTATCAATAGGGTGACTATATAAAATAATTAAAAAAAATATTACAGTGATCATCTATATTTATAACATTTTACATCAAACCTGAATTTTTTAATCGCATCATGGCATGGTCAACGATTTTCTCATAGAGAAAAATAAATATATTATATTACCTCTATATAACTAAAACTACAGACGAGGATCCGTGTTCTAGCGAGGATAAGGTCCTCTGCAGACACGGTCGATGGAATCGTAGACGGAGAAGAAGCGAGAGACGCGCACGAGATCCGTGTGATTGAGCTTCAGGAGGCGAAGATGGGAGGAGAATCGGAAGCAGAAGCAGTGGATGATGAGATTGGAACAGTGGAGGATGATGAGATCTCACCTCTGCTTGTGGTGGAGAATGCCGCCGCTGAAAAGATGACCATATCCACAATCTTAGGAATAAATTAAACTGTTTTCCTTGTTTAAAGGTGGTGTCATGCCCCAGGGCGGCCGTCCCCGGGACGCGGCAGGTGTATATATCATATCAGAGGCCTACACATGAGGTCAAATACATATACTCTAAACCACAGATAAAAATGACAACATAGATCAAACAAGGCTGACATAATATATACACAATATATTACAGACTCAGGGCAGGCTGACATAAAACTGAGTCTGTAACCCAAAACATATTACAGACTCGATACACAATCATACGTCCTGTGAGAGCCAATATACATAGAAACAACTGAATATATACAGACGCGTGCCAAGCACGGAAATAAAATACATACAGCCAAGAAAAGGGATGCTGATAGCCTCTGGCACTCGCGGACGTAGCGCTGCTCCGCTACTGAAGGAATCCCTCGGAAAGCTCCAACTGCTGCTCCGGCTCCAGCTCAGGCTCAGTGGCAACTGGGGAAAAACATATGCGAGGGGTGAGCCACACGCTCAGTGAACGGCACAACCCATGCATCACAGACAATATTGACCACAACATATTAATCCAGCTATTCGTCCCGCCTCCAAGGGGCAGGAACAACATAAACATTAATCCATTCTAATCCACAATTTTCATAACCCAGATCATACCCTCACCCTTACCCCTCAACAAGGGACTCAGGATATTGGGACTTACAATCATTCACAAACAAAACCAGCGGGTCGCTCATCGCCAACCCACTACACCCTCACCCTCACCTTTCCAAAGGTGACATAGGATTTTGGGACTGACTAGGCTGTTGGTCACCCTTAGTCCACCGGTAGTCTCTCCTCCACTCCGTAGGTCGCTTGGTCTCCACCCACAACTTCAGCACAGTCCGTCACAAATATCGGGAGGCGCCTACTGATGTGGGTCCTCCGAAGGACGACCTTTCTAACGCTGGGGGCAGCCTCTACCGGATCCAACGAGGGGGACAGAACGGCCCATCCATACGCACGTGATCCACTCGGATCCACTAACTACACATCTCTACAACTCAAATGTCATGAACTCTTCAGAGTTCCTCCAGGGCGCATATCCAAGATGCGGGGAAACAAGTACAATCAAAAGCAGTGTTGGAATATCATTGGGGGAAAGAAACTCGGGAGGGCGGCGTGAGTTCCCGATACAGGGTACCCCGACAACCAAACAAGGAACACGGAGTACCCTAACCCGGGTCTCACCGCTGTCCTCGCAAGGCCCCTCCCCTATAATATTCACTACTCATGCTAATAATCATACCAAACATACAACATTACTTATAATATTATTGGGACTAGAAACCTTGGGAGGGCAGCATGAGGTCCCGATACAGGACATCCCGACAACCAAACAAGGAACACGGAGTACCCTAACACGGGTCTCAATGTTGACCTCGCAAGGCTCCTCCCGATAATATTACCTAAGGCATGCGATTTAACATACACTAGCATTTAATTTAATAAATAAACTAGTAGGACGCATACATAGGTCGAGGTTTCCTAACATGAAACAGGAGACATGGTGCATGGCTCATACACATCCTAAGGGTGCAAGTCCCTAACATGCAAAGTCTAGGGTAGCATGCACTCTACAATTAAATCATACAAGCATGGATTACATATTACTGCAGGTTAATATTCATCCACGGTGCCCCAGGAGAGGTCGGTATACGCCCAAGTGCGTATAACGCCTCTCAACTGGGTTGGATTGTCCCACTCACCGTATCTGGGTCGTCGCGCGACCGTCCGTCTAGATCTGCAAGACAGACATTCAATATGGTGAGTTAAAATCCATAAATACCACAAAATACACAAGATCATACATAAACCCACAACTAAACACCCCACACTCGGGCAAACGTGCATACGACCCGCACGCACGCTAGCCCGAGTACTCCGGCAACCCCCCCCCCCCCCCCGCACGGCCGGCACCCACCCGCACGGCCACCCGACCGCCCGGGCGCACCGCCGCGCCTCAGCCCACGCACCCCGCACGCCTCGCGCCGCCCGCGAGCACCCTGCGCGCCCCCGCGCGCAGCGCCTCGCCTCGCGCGCACCCCGCGCGCACCTCCGCCACCTCGCCGAGCCGCGCCTCGCCTCGCGCGTACCCCCGCGCGCACCCTGCACTCGGCCACCACCTCGCGCACGCACCTCCGCTGCCTCAGCCACCACCTCGCGCACGCACCACCCCTGCTCGCACGCCTAGCACCCGCGCGACCAGCTCCTCGCGCACCAGCCCGCCCAGCACTAGCCGCCCAGCACCTCGCGCACCAGCTCCTCGCGCTCGCTGCCTGCTGCCTGAGGCCCCCAGCCCGAGCACGCCAGCACTGCCAGCCCGTCCCGCGCGCCCAGCACGACCAGCACCCCGCACCAGACCCGCGCACACCCGCGCGCACGCCGCGCGCACGCACACCCGCGCACGCACGCGCGCATGCCCGCGCGCGCCCAGCATGTGCGCTGCCTGGGCCGCTGCCGCTGCTGCTTGCGCCCGAGGACATCTCCCACCAGCCCGAGCACCACCACCTGCTGCCCGAGACCACCCAAACCACCACCCACCGACCTCCGACCACCTCCACCGCCCTCCGACGGCCACCCACAGCCGCCGACCTCCACCCAACCCCAAAATCCACCTCCTAGCATACATCTATGCAAGAAAAGTGAAGAAAAAGGCCTTACCAAGGGGAGGAAGCGAAGTCCGGACGCTCTCCGCGCGCCGAAACCTTTCCCAACGGCCTTCTCACGCCCCGATCTATCTTGGCCTTCGAAACGGGCCAAATCAGAGGACAAAGAGGGGAGGTCGGGGAGGCTAGGATCGCCGGAACTTGGATTTGAAGACACCGGAGCGTAGATCGGGACCCGATCTACACTTCCCGTGCTTTAGGTTTCTTGGTTTGAGGGGTCTAGGGGGCTTGAAAGTGAGAAAAAGAGAGAGGGGGGAGAGAGAGGGATTTGGTAGGGATAATGAATAGTAACTCGGAATTTTAGCTCTCACTTATATATAGCGTGCGACTTAAAAACCCGGATACGCCCCGGAACTGCGAAATTTTTGGAAACGATGCCGGAATTCGATGAAATTTTCGTGAGAGGCCTAAAATGGCACCAGGACACCAAATATGCAGTTAGATTTTCAATCGGAGTCCTCTAACTCAAGACGATAGCTAACAGTCCAGAAATAAGCGGTTCCGATCGAAAACCGAAAAAAAACGAAAAACTGCCAGAACGCTCTAACGGTTACCAGCAGGTTAAAAGTGACACATATATAACAGGTGGTTATCAATTAGAAGGTATAATAGGTAATGTTCTATTGCCACATCATGGGGCCTGTGATGGGACCTAAAAAGTTAGGGTCTAAGAATCATTATTGATATATCTATCTATATTACTATATAAAAGTCTCTTAAACCAAAAACTTGCCATTTGACCTTTTTGTCCTTGTCAATTCATTCAATCCCATTATAGTCCATTCACACCACTTTAATGACAACCATTTTTTTCATTTTACCCTTACATTTCTATTCAATTACATTTCTATTCACATTTAAAAAAAGTATCAAATATTAATGTAATTCACATCTATTAGCATTTATTTAATTCACACATATTTGATTAGCATTTACTATTTACTTGGATTTCTCTACTCTATTAATGCCCCAAATAATCAATAGTCAATAAGATCTACCCAACAAATTTTTTTATAATTCACAGTAATTAAAAATGCAATCCAATAAAAAAAACAAACATATAAAATACTGGTACAAAAAAAAAATTATTGCTATAAAAATGAACAAATTCAAATTTGAGCTTTGTGTGAACTCAACGATAGATTTAATCCAATGAAAATCCATTCATATCATTGTAATTTCATCCATAATTTATTCATATTTTCATCATATCATGCATGACACATTAAAATTTTAAGCTTCACATTTCATCATACTTATATGATGACTACTATAGATATATAATAAAATAATATTAATAATTTACATCATCTATGATAAAATTACATTCATATGCCGACTTATCCATGAAAAAATTCCTTTACATCAATTATGATTAAATTACATTAATATGCCGACTAAAATTATATTAATATGTTTATTATTTTATTATAATCATATTTGAATATCATAATATTGTTATGATAAGAGGATCCTTATAAAATGAAAATATATTCAAAATATTATTCCCAAAAAAAAAATTCCCATTTCATATGCAAAGACATGATGATACATTAAAAAAGGTATCAAATATTAATGTAATCTCTTCATTTTAGATTTCCAAATTATATTATGAAAATTCAATACACCCTTCAACCTCCAACTATGAAACGGCCACTCTCATTCATCCACCCTCCATTCAATCTCCTCATCATTCATCCCCTCTCCATTCAATCCCCTCATCTTCTTCTAGAGACAATGGCTTATGCTATTCCACAAACCCTCAAATTTATTTATGCAACATTGAATACCCATTCATTGTCATCCCCATTCATTTAGATAAATGGATCTATCATCTCTCTCTTTTTTCTTCTCTCTCTCAAAATTTTTTTTAACCTTAGGAAGGTGAGTTAATCTTTTGTAGAA
This sequence comes from Acorus gramineus, assembly GCA_030737835.1. Classification (NCBI taxonomy): domain Eukaryota; kingdom Viridiplantae; phylum Streptophyta; class Magnoliopsida; order Acorales; family Acoraceae; genus Acorus; species Acorus gramineus. The sequence continues at coordinate 15,228,882 of CM060855.1, read as the reverse complement.
ATTATGGTTATTTTGAAGTTTTTATATTGCAAATAAACTAAATATGTTATTTTTTCAAACATATTTTGATTTCAATATTTTCAATATCAAAATAGAGTAAAAAATATTTTCATAATTAAAATGAATCACTTTTTTAATTGTATTCTATCAATTTTAGTGTTTTGTTATTATTGTGAGCTATTTATTTTAAATAGATTATATGATATATATAAAGGTTATGATGATATCTATTAAAAAGTTTTTTAATTTTTAATATGAATTTATGCGCCTTCTCATTTTTAATTTTCAATTTGCATACAAGCTTTGGTGTTCATCATATATAGAAATGGCTAAAAATTAAATTCTATAGATTTTAATATATATATATATTAATATGTCACATGATGAAATGTATGTATTAGAATAAACTATGAATGAAATTAAAATATTGTAAATGGATTTTCATGGGATTAAATAGAAATGTAGGAGTATCCTATTAATATTATGATAACCAATTTTAAATATAAGTTAATAAATATGTTATATGATGAAATGTATGTATTATAGTATACTATAAATGAGATTAAAATGATGTGAATGGATTTTAATGGAATTGAATAGAAATGTAGGGGTAAAAATGAAAAAAATGATTGTCATTAAAGTGGTGTGAATGGACTGTAATGGAATTGAATGAATTGACAAGGGTCAAATGGTCAAAAGAAAATCCACATAATCACAAAGAATTTAAAGTAATAAAAGTTTTACATGAGAATATATGAAATACATTAACAAAATTAAGAAAGTGAAATATTTTAACAAAGTTAAGAGGTATGGAATATGTTAAAGATCTAATTACATAAGGATACGTTAGTCTTTTATGTTTTCAAAATTGTAATATTTTAACTGTCATTTGACCATTTTACCCCTGTCAATCCATTCAATCTATTTACATCACTTTAGTCACAACCATTTGACCATGAAAATTCACATCATTTTAATCTCATTCATAATTTATTTTTATACATACATTTTATTATCATATCTTTTAAATGTATCATATAATTGTATTAATAATTACATTACATAAATTATATGTGTTTTAAATATTTATAGATACCAACTGAAATTAGATTAATATATTTATTAACTTATAATTAAAATTAGATATCATAATATTATTAAGAGAAGGGGATGCTTATAAAATAAAAGGATATTTCAAAATTAGATTGATATATTTATTAATTTATAATTAAAATCAGATGTCATAATATTATTAAAAAAAAAGAAATGCATATAAAATAAAATGATATTTAAAATATAAATATTATTTTAATATATTTTATACTCTATTTTAATTATAAAAATCAAGTTATAACATATACGTGAAAAAATTCTTATTCCTTACACATGATGCATGATGTTCCTATTCATTTTTTTTAATTAACATTCATTACTCATTATTATTTATATCTATATTTCTATACAAAAGCTCTTTAACATAAAAATAGGCATTCATTTCTTCAATGCCATCCCATTCACACCTCAAATTGTGAAATTCAATCAATCCCAAAACCCAAAGACGTTGTGACATTCAATCAATTATTTATTATTATTTAATCACAAAAATCATTTATTGTTTTCAAAACTCTTCCCCTACCCATGTTTCATCTTCCCCGAGCCGGCGAACTCTTCCCAAGCCCATCAATTATTTGTATTTTGTTTTAGGACTTGGTTTTTCCGTTTGCCATTTACTGGGAGGAAATCAGTCCATCGACAGGCTCGATGATTTCTATTACGAAGCCTTTGAAGTATTTAAAGCCCCATTACTCATTTTTGTGCCCCTTTTTTGAGAAGCTTACAAAGGATTCAGATATACAGGTGATAATTTTTGTTTCTTTTGTTCTTTTTTTTTTTGAATTGTTAGTGATTAGGTTTTAATGTTTGGTTTTACAAGTTGCAGAAGAAGTTTGCTGACATTCTGTCAGTTTTAGCAATGACCATTTATATGAGAGATCAGGTAATTTAATCTGAAACTTTTTTGCTTCACCATTATTATTTCATTTTTTTTTATAGTTATTTACACATTCGATTGATTGTGAAAATTAAATTATTGTTCCTGGGAAGAGAATCAGGGAAGGGATAAGATTTTGGATATGCCAAATTGTCACACTTTGTTTGTTTTTGTCTATTTGATAATTAGTTGTTCCTATGAACTTTTGTTTGAATTAAATTTGTTCTTCTTCGCTTTTTTTTTTTGATGCCTTTATCGGAGAGTATGAAATATAAGCTTTTGGGTACAACATAAGATGTTGGTTCCTGTGATCATGAATATGTAGGCACGGTAAGCACTAAGCACTTAATGAATACCACATAGAAAAGGAGGGATGCCCTAATCATTGCTTTCTTTTTTATTACTTAGCAGGCGTGATAGCCAAGACTTAATCTTATTGTTAATTGTTTGTAATTCGTAATATTCTTGTACTCATTTATAAAATATTTGGTTTTATTTAATCAGGAACCTTGCAGTAGGAATTTCCCGAGAGTATATAATGCGAAAGGTTAGGGAGTGAAATCTTTCAGCATGTTTGCTAACATTTTATGCTATGTTCCTCAATTCAAAATATCACCCTGTCTCTTTCATTTAGCTTCAAAAGTATGCAATGCTTCCATCGGAGTGGATTGTGCTAATGAATATATTATTAAAGTAACCATTTTTTGTTTATAAAAAACTTAAACTGGAGTATTATACATTGTTTTATTTTCATTATAAGAAATTGTGGTCTAACAGGATTCATTGAACTTAGACTGGTCGAAAGCATGTTCTACCATTTTAAAGTTTAGGCTTTGATTAAGCATTTCAGATGAACTCGTAATAGACTTCTTAAGGTAGCTGCTATTGCATTAAGGGGTCTATGTGCACCATAAACCAGATATCTGTGGGGATTAAAACATCAGCATTTCATGTTCCTATTTTGTTTTTGTCTCACATTGAATTTTACATCACATTTAAATGATTTTTGGGTCTTTGGCCATCCTTTTTTATTATTGTGTAACATTTCTTATTGTCTCCCTTGACAGCGTAACATCTGGCCAAGAGTTGATATGATGGATTTGATGGACCAAAGCATTTCAGATGAAGTTATACCATGTCTGTTGTGTATATCATTTGATCTCACTTCATGAAATTATATCTAAAAAAGAAGAGAAAAGAATGTGATTTAGAAAAACTTAAGTTGGCAATGAGAGAGGCATATTAAATTATTAATATAATTAGTAGTATGAATAAATTTCGTAGTGATTTTTCAATTAGCATGTGTGGATATTGTTTTGCCAAGTTACAGATGGAAATTTTAAATAATATGTGAACTTCCATGGCAGCCATGGATAGTTAACCTCCTATAAAGACTAAATGTTGTTTTCCATTTTTTTAGGCTATTGATATATAAAATTATGTGATCCATAACGAAGGAACTCAAGAAGTAGCTGAATTTTTCTTTTGACTATCAACACTGTGAGGATTTATGCAATTTGGATATGGAAGGAGTTTCTGTATGATGTATGGTGATTCTAGCATAATTCTATTACAGAATATGTAGCAGTGGGCTTTGGTGTGTGTCCGACACTGGCTCAATGGCTCAACCAAAGATTAGGTGGTGTAAGATGTTTTGATACTCAGACATTTTCTGTTATTGTGTAGTAATGTTGTTAGTCACACACTATCTATTGAGCTGGTACATCAATTAAAAAAAAAAAAGGCCATTTGTAAACCTCAATGTCAGCTTCTGTGGGGTTGATAACTTGATACTGCACTTTTCATGTTAATAGGGATTTAAATGGTTTCTTCATCTCATTTTCCATTATTTGGCTAAATTTTACTTTTCTTTATTCTTACGATTAAAATCTGGGCATAATTTATCAATCATATCGACTATTGATGTATCTGTTTTCATATTTCAGCACAATGCTGAACATGAAGCTGTTGATGTTTTGACAGAGGTTTACTCTGATCTCTCATTTGTTATCGTATAATTTTGCATGTGTTTGTCACAGTACTAATAAAAATCATTTAATTCTACGTTGAAAGCATTGATCTGTTGACTAAGCATTTTGATGAGACAAATTACAAAAGGACATGCTTGTATCTCACCAGTTACTCTAGGTATATATTTGCAATCACCAAGTGCAAATATTTTCGTGGAGTAGTTTTTAAAATATTTTTGTGCCTCTGTTTTATATCATGATGATGTGTTTTCTAGATGGTGAAAGTCAAAGAGTTCATATAAATAATGTCACATTAAACTAACAAATCTGGATAATGCTTTACCGGAGAGGGAGCAAATCTAGGTTGATGGTCCGAAGGGGATAAAGGCATTATGGTTAAAGGGGTTTCAAAGTTTATTGGGTTTTTTGATATTCTTATTAGCATGAGCCTTCATAAGGTCATTTTTAGTGTGGATTAGTTTTAGTTTATAAAATAATCAACAATCTACATAAACACTATTAAAAAAAAAACTGGACAAAATGTTTGATGCCTGCAACATTACGGTTGTGTGAATGTCTTTTTATCGATTATAGGGATAGGAGTGAAACTACATTTAGTCACCATATAATCAAGACTTTAATTTCTAATTTCTGGTGAGATTGGAACTGAGGGTTAAATAGCTTACGAATTTTTGTGAATCTCTTTTATCAGTAATTTTTAAATATAAACTGCTTCTCTCCACGCAAAAGTTTGATTTTTAGCGAAACCATAAATGCCTTTAATTGTTTCTAAATTTATTATGTAGATTTTGATGATTTATCACTTCCTCTCTTTTTTTATCTGTGAAATGGAGCTTATGAAATTTTTTTCTAAATTGGGGCCTGCCTTTATCTTTCAATGGCATGGACAAGGGAGTTTAAGTTGATTTGATTTCTTATATAGTACATGTTTATTGCTTGATTTCGTGTCGTTGGTTAACTATTAATTAGGGTATATTTACTTTGAGAAAAATTAATTAAGGTGTATTGTTTAGAGATTTTCATTTTTCCACTGACATTGTGATATTCCACAAACCAAAAAATGCCCCTTGGGCAGGGAGTTGGTTGATGCCTGAAGAATGATTGAATTGGATTACCTGTTTCTAAGCTTGATGAGATGGTTTTTTGTTTATTAATTTATTATCAAATTTGAGAGGCAGTCATGGTAAACATTTAATTTACTTGCAAATCCCACATTCCAACTTGTTTTTGTTTGAAAAAAAAAATTCATATTGACATTTGATGGATTAGCTATTCGAAAAAAAATTTAGTGTGGTTTTTGGTTGAAAACTTATTTGGGATGCTTGTCTTCCTTTTTGGATGTGTAACAGTGTGTATTTATTTTATTTTTTTTAGAAAAAATACTATGTTTTTTTTTAAAGTAGAATATTTGGTTGGATTCCTAGCATACATTATGTATCAGCTATTTATGCATGAGACTATATATTGGGAAGAGAGTTATTCTTTCATTTCAATGCAATCTATAGAATTCTTTCTGTTGAAAATGATCTGCATTGATTAGGAAGATTCTTATTCATTGCTTCATGAAGTTGCAAATAAGTTCAATCTGCAGGGAGATTGTTGCATGTAGATTTCAACTAATTGACCAAGCCATTTGCAAAATGTTTAAACAAGTGGAATTCGAATTATATATATTGATGAAAGCATTGAAACAACACTTGCAGGCCCTTTTAATTGATAAGATGTTGATTTTAAATAGATGCTTAACTTATTGTTATTCATGATAACAAAGTGTTGTAGAGAGGACAAATACATGATTGACATAAAAAAATCTCAAATGGACTGTGGAAGTTGATCATGCTCCAGTGATGGTAGTTTAGTTAGTCATGCATTGGATGGACAGAGAAAAAAAAACATAGTCTGCGCTTTGTTTTTTTGTGTGTTTTCTCATGCAAGGTTGTTTTCATAAATTCTTCTCAGGTTAGTGTTAACTCTGCTATTTGATTAAATGTTTCATGAAATGGTTTATAACATAGGGGTAGAAGTGCATTATGTAAATTTATATGTTCATGAAGTAGTTTGTTTTATGATTATTATTATCTTAAGGGCATGTTTTTGAATTGATTGTAGGAATACTTCATTCGGCATGTAGATGAACATCCGATAATGTCAAAATCCGAATGGCAATGTGCGACTCGATGTTTTAGAAGCAGCCACTAAGAGACGGAACTCTAAGGTATACATTTTCTCAGAATCTATATGCATTTTTACGCCATTCGCTTATTGGACTTTATAGGGACTAGAGTTAGAACTGAGGACTAATCGAGCATTCAAGGAGAATGGCATGCTTGGAGATAACTTTGGTTTCCATTTAACAAACATGTTAGGAAATCTTGTCTAGGCCAAGGAAATAGCTTTTATTTTTCTGGTGTGTTTGTTATTATCATTTTCTTTGTGTGTGTAAAAAATAAATTTAATATATATTTAAAAACAATTAAAATCAATTTCAAATAAAAAATATTTTTTATGTTAATATTATTTTTCAAGTAGATGATGATGTGAAAAATATATGTTTAGAAGATTTTGCTTAAATATTTTTCTTTTCTATAATTTATTTAATTTTTTTTTTCTTCTTCTATGATTCACTTTTACCTTTATCTCGAATTGTAATCCTCTCAATTGATTCATTTTTGACGTGAGACAAACAATTTTAATTTAGTTTGAATCTCTCACTAAAAGTTTAGAATTATTTGATTATTTTGAATTGATCAATTATATATAAACATTAGCTTCATTTGTTTAGATCATTTTTTATGGGTCCAATATACTTCACAAGGGTGGTTTGTTTTCTTGGTACTTGTATTTTTTTGTCAAATGTTTCATATTTTTCTATATTCTTTTTTGAAAAAATGCCTATCAAACATTTTCGTCTATGAATTTGTGTTTGACACTATTATTTTCATCATTTAATTGGATAAACTATAAACACTAGATTTTTTATATTTGAAATCAATATTATGAAAATGTTCTAATAACTAATTTTTTGGACATTACATATGTTACATTTTGTCTATGTGCATTTGCACATACACAACAACTAGTATATATAAAAGCATGGATAATGTTATCCAAAGACGGGAGTGTCTAACACGTGTTTCTCAAACAATGCGATCATAACGTATCGAGAATTCTCTCGAGTTCGTGTAACGGACGTTGATGCTTCTCACACGAGGGTCTTCGGATTATAAACCGACACGTGTCGAGAACCTCTGTACGGTCCAAGCTGGGCAGTTAAAAGCGGGTTCGTAGAAGACCGGGGTCGTTGACAGGACGGATTGACCCAAGATATGTATATTTACGGAAAAGGACATACAATTATGCATAAATTCACAAAAATGTCCCTATTAATTGTCCGAAATCTCCTCTCTTTAAGCATTGTAAATGATTTGTTTTTATTTTTATATATGTAAATAATTATATAATATGTAAAGATAATTATTTTTATTTAAATGTGTTTTCAGTTATTTTTATTGTTTTATTAAACATGAATAAATAGTTGGTAAAACATGATTAATTCTGTTTGAATCAATATTGGAATGGTTCCGTGTTTGAAACACATAAAATTCTCAAAAGTGAATTTAAAATATTTTCAACTATTAGTTTTTCAGTTCTCATTTATTTTTTTCTAACTAAAAAGCTTTTCCCAATTTTATAAACATCTTTTATTCTTTCAATGTATGTTTTTCTTTGTCACACATAACGTCATAACCTTCTTCAGAGTGAAGGGGCAAAATCGGGTTAACATTGTTTGTTTTTTTAATATTTCCTAAAATAGAAACCAGAGAAAAAGCAGGCCATTCCTGGCTTCGTTTTCTCTGTTGTTTTTGTTTTTATATCTGTCTTTATGTGGAGTTTGAGAGGTTTGTATGGTTTTCTTGATCTGGGTCTGAGAAATCAAAGAAATTATCCATCAGAGAGAGAGAGACAGAAAGAGATGGAAAGCTCGGGTGGGGTGGGATTAATGGCGGTGATGGGGGTTTCGGGATTCGTAGCATTGGTTGCTCTTCAAGTTCATAAGCGTCTCGTTTCGGATTTCATGAAGAAAGTTCAATCGGAGCTCGGTATGTTTTTCTTTCTTTTTTTAATTTTTTTTTAATCTTGGTTTGCTGTTTTTCTAAAAATGTAGGTGTTGATTGATTGAAACCCATATGTTGGTTTTTTATGGGTTTTTTTTTTTAATTTTGCGATTCTTTGGTTCATTATGCTTGGTCTGATTGGTTCTTCATTTTTTATTTATTTGTTGGCTTCCGATTTGGGTATCAATCAATGTGGGTATTTGGTTGATTAATTAATTCAGTATTTTTTTTTGCTTTAATTGGTTTTTTTTAATCCCTGGTCATGCTTTAATTATATTCAATTCAATATTTAATTGGTATTTTTTCTTTTTTGTGTTAATTAATTTTCTGGGAAAAATCCATATAACCCCCTGTAAACTGATTGAAATTAATATAACCTCCTGACTGTTTTTAAAATCCAAATGGCCCCCTGAAAACACCTAGTAAATCCAAATAACCCCCTGAATATTTTGTGAATATTATGTTTGATTAACCCTAATAAAAAACACTGTATATATAAAAAAAAACCCTACAATGTGTTAAAAATGTGAAAAATCTTATGTAAATGACGATTTTACTCTTCCGGATAGGGTTTTATAATATATCCAAAAATGATAAAATCGTCATTTTTATATGATTTTTTACATTTTTAACACATTGTAGTAGTTTTTTAGTATATTATGATTTCAGTCAAGGTTAACCAAATGAAATATTTACAAAATATTCATCATCTATTAACGAAAAGTTTATTAAGGAGGTTATGTGGATTTACTAAGTGTTTTTAGGGGGTTATATGGATTTTAAAAAAAGTCAAGGGGTTATATGGATTTCAGTCAGATTTTAGGGGGTTGAATGGATTTTTCCCTAATTTTATACACTGTGTATTTTTATTTGCCTCCATTTATTTAAGTTTTCTCAAATTTTGGATTCTTCATGTGTATACTTGCTGAATGACCCGTTTGAAAACACAATGAGGCAACTTTTGGAGTTGCAGGTAGAGCTAGTACACGAACCCAAGTCGCTCAGGCTTGGCTTGGTTTCAGCTCGTTCTGACTTTCTAGCTCATTTAATTATACAAATGAGTGAGTTTGAACGATTTTTAAAGCTCGGTTAGGCTCGGGACCTGAATCGAGCTTCATTTTGTGTTCAAAGTTGACTCGCTTGTGTTATAAAAAACTTAGTTGAAGCTTGATTCAACTCCTTTATAAAATTAGAACATTAAATCAATACAAATTATGCTCGTTTAGGTTGATGAACTTAGCTCATTTAGGCTAAAATTTTATTTCAACCCCTAAAAACCCTAAAATGAAGAAAAACACTAGGCTTGTTGAGGCTCGTGAGCTCGGCTCAGCTCGACTCGCTCGACTCGTTTATAAATAAGCCAAGCTTGAACATGTCAAAGCTCGGTTCATTAGACTCGTTTAACACCCCTAGTTGCAGGAAACTATTTTTTCCAAATCTGTTTCCAAACAGAAAAGCTATGGCCAAAGTTACAGACAGATTGTGTAAAAAATGTTCAAAACTTGAGTTTTCCAGAAGCTGTAGAGATGCAGTTAATTTTGCAATCGTGCAATCAAACGCAGCCAAAATCTTTTAGTCCACTTACAAATGCGTGTGTATATTTCTTTTATATTTTTTAAAAAATTATTGCATATTCAAGAATCTTGCATTTTTCACACGGTTCTAACTGTGTCTTTGTGACAAAAAAATTTGAGCAATTTTGAACCCAACACATTTTAAGCCAAGTTTTAGATGTGTCATTCTATAAATTTTGGATGGGATTTGAAAGCATGGATTGCCATATTTTTATTGCATTTGATTAAATATTTATCATATATTAAGTTACCTAGCTAATCATTTCCCTTTTTCATATTGGTTCATGTTTCAGGCACTGCAAAATGTACTGTGAAAAAGAAGAGAGTGAGATTTGCAAAGGAAGTGGTGGAGACATCTACAGACAACAAAGAATATCGTAGGAGACATTCAAGACTTCATTGCCAATACTCATAGTTTGAACATAAAATCATTTATACATAATACCCATCTCATCATTTTTTTTTTTTTTGTTATTTTGTTTGATTTCATATATTAAAAAAATTTGTACATGATAATTTAGTGTTTCCTTAAAAACCATTTGGTGCTGGTCTTCAAATTTATGTGAATCCTTATCAGACCAAAGGATAACAGGTGAATAGAATTGTTTTTTTTCTTGGAATTGTAATGGTATCTATTTTTTAAATAGAATTAAAGGACTCTTCTTTTATACATTTCGAGATTGCTTTTATTATTTATTTCCATGGATAATATTGAAGATTATCCAATCCTTATGAAATAACAGGATAAGTGATGGTATTGGAATAAGGGAATTTGATGGAGCTGTGATTACATTTCTTATTTTAATTTCAATCACACAGTCAATTTTTAGGATTTGCATATTAAATGTAAAATTGGATGAAGTAAAATGTTGTGTTGTTGGGTTGATGTCTTGCACTCTAGTGATGTATACAACAAAGATTGTACGGCTTTCAAAATGTATACAACTAAGTGGAGCTGTGAAAAGAGATTCAAAATTATCTCTGCACATGTAATAACACTCCTATAATTATTATCTACGTGAAGACATTATAATACATTAATATTTTATTTTAAAAATACAGTTCAAATTTAAACTTTACTTCAAATCTTAAACATTAGATTAATTTTTAGGGATGAATTAAGACTGAAAGAAGACTCATTCCTATTTATGTTAAAAATTTAAATTTTATCTCAAATCTTAAAAATATTCAGACTTAAAAAATACGTGTTAATTTTTGTCTTTTTATTTTGTTTGTTAATTCCATGGGATCAAAATTCATGATGCAAATGAACAAACTATTAAAGGATGGCTTTCTTTTTGTACTTTAAAAAATAAAATTTTATCTTTAAAGAAAAAAATTCCACTGTTACCTGATCTTTGTAGGTTGTGTTTATGTGCAAGCTTTAATTATTTTAATACTGAAAAATTTAGAGACTGATTCAGGAGAAGTTCCCCTCGGTCCAAAAACACATGAAAATTGCAAAAGAAGTGTATATATAACAAAGATATCATGTTTTAATTTCATTTAGCATTAACAAAGAAATTTGACAGTTTATTATAAGCCCTGCCGTTTCCACTCATGTGATGTAACCGTGCACGTTTCGACTACTTTTTTTATATCTTCATTCATTCAATAAAACGTGACGTTTCACTTATTAAATTAAAATTAAAATAAATCATGTATATTTTATAGATTCTGTAATTCCCCACCCCAAAAAACATTCTGCGGTCTATATTCAGATATTCTATTTGTGCACAACATGTAATATGAAGAAATAAAAGTGAACAAAACTCAGAATTTTTTTTTTTTTTTTTGCAAGAAATGTGCAGTTATAATTAGGGATTTTTGCATATATACCCCTGTTAAATTTCAATTTGATCAAAATACCCTTGCAAAAACCCACAGTGCAAAAATATCCCTCAAAAACATTAAGTGAGTGCAACTGTACCCCTATACCACACGCCGTGAAGAACTCTGGATTAACTATGGTTAAAAATTCTAACTCCACATGTACATTGACCTAAATCCCCTCACTAATTTAAAAAAAAAAACTCTTTTGCATAAATACCCCTCTTAAAACCCATATTTTTTTAATTACCCCTATTAATTCTACCATTACAAAAAATACCCTTGAAATTTTAATAAATTGTGCAAATTTGCCCTCCGTCAATCATTGTTAGGAACGCAGACCGAACCATCATTACATTCTTAACCTCATTTAAATCACACGCCCTATTCCACCCTGCGTGAAGAAGAAAAAGATAAGGTTGAAGGAGGAAGAAAGAACTAGGGTTCGACCATCCAAACAATGCGTGGGAAGGGTGTTTTGGACTATTTACATGTGATTAACGATAGCTAAAGGAGATATTCTAATCAATTCTCATGAACACTAACCTCAGGGGCAAATTTGCACGATATATTAAAATTTTAGGGGCATTTATGTAATACTGAAAATAAAAGGGGCAATTATGCAAATATGGATTTTAAGAGGGGTATATACACAAAAAAACAAAAAAAAAACACACTTCGAATAGCCAAAGGGTACAATGGTCATTTCAACGCCTATAACATAATGAAAACGTAAAATATTAACCATACCAAACGGAATTTGACCACAAGGGTACGATTGCACTCACTTATATAAAGTTTTTGAAGGGTATTTTAGCACTGTGAGTTTTTGCAAGGGTATTTTGATAAAATTAAAATTTAACAGGGATATATTTACAAAACACCATTATAATTACGTGATAGTATATTAATACATAATGGATATTGGTATTATAGGTCAGTCTTCTATAAAAATTATGTTATTTTACCCAATGTTTCACTTCTATAAGGGCGGACATATGTCAAACTCGACTGTCATCCAATTTCAAAAAATAAGATGCTCAAAGTGTAAAATCATTTTTAATTTTTATAGATCACCTTCCAAATTTTATTTACATTTTTATCCGCAACCTTTTCCCAATTCAATCTAACAACAAAAATTTTACCATTATGTTTTTTCTATCTTAAATAACTAAAAATATAATTAAACGTAAAATAATTTTTTATTTTTTTGCATATATATCCCTATTAAATATCAATTTTGTCAAAATACCCCACTTTACATGGTCCATTCAAAAATACCCCTAAAATACCCTTAAGTTGTGAATTTTCACCATCAAAAGGTCGTTAGCACTGTTAAAAATGACTGAAAAGATCAAATTAACCTTAGTTTCATCTTCTTTTTCAACCTCCCATGTCGAAAATCTCACATTTCTCACCCCCAAATTGATTTCATCTTTTTTTTCAACCTCCCACCCAATCTTCTTTCCCCCGGACCCCATTCAAAACCCAAAATGCTCATTCTAAGATGAGTTCATCTCAAACATCATCATCTCTTCATCTCAAGCATCATGAGCCCCTCTTGGTTAGGGATTTGTGATTCGGGTTTCTCGAAGAGGGGCTTTCGACAGATTGAAGAGGGGACGAAGATGACTGATTTGAGTTGCTCGAAGAAAGGGCTTCAACAGATTGAAGAGGGGATGAAAGAGAGAGAAATTTTAGGGTTTTGTATAGGATTTGGATTTTAGAAGGATTAAAAAAGGGTATTTCATAATTGCACGCTCCATGGTTAACCAATTAACAAGGATGGGGTACAGGACATTAACATTGTGTAACAGAGGGGTATGAATTCGAAACTTATGAAGTTTTCAGGAGTATTTTTGGATGAACCATTTTAAAGGGGTATAATGACAAAATTGAGATTTAACAAGGGTATATATACAAAAAAAAAAAATCATAATCGTCCTAGGCTTACCTAGTTACCTATGTTAAGGATAGATATGCGTTCAAGTCTTGGCGTTGATTTACACAACTGTTTATTAACGATTATTCAAAAGAATTTTTCGTGGGAGTGGAGCAAACAGACGGAGGTGGTCTTCCCAGTTTGATCGTAAGATCAGTCATAAGGTCCCTCCGATATTATAAAAAAAAAAACCAATAATTTTCTATCCTAAAATAACTTATATGGCCACACAAACAAAGGAGTTAACAACCGTGGATAACGTTATCCAAAGCCGGGAGTGTCAAACACGTGTTCCCAGACCCCGTACGTTTCGAATTAGGGCTGAACCACCGTGGATTCCACGTGGCGCGATCGCAACGTCTCGAGAGCGAGTTCCCCGAAACGGACGTCGAATCACAAGGTGACACGTGTCGAAATCATTGTACTGTCCAATCTGGGTAGTTGGAGCGTCTTCTAGAAGACCGGGGCCGTTGGTGTGGGATGACCGTAGGTCTTCTGTCCGTAAATCTATTTAAAGAAATATGTGTTAATTACTAAAAAGGACACAAATAATTAAACATTATGCAAATAAGTCCCTAATCATTTTCTAAAACGCCCTTCTATTTTTGGACACCCGAATAGACCGTGGAGAGACGAATCAGGTCAACAATGGTCTTAGGTTTTTTTATTATTTAATTTTATATCATTGAAGCTTGTTATAATCGATATTAAACTTAACTAGAGTAAATCTCTAACTAATAGTCATACATGATAAAAATAACTTTAATAGAATATTTATAATTGTTATAATTTGATTATTTTTATTCAATGAAAATACTACGAGAACATCACTACGATGCCTTTTTATATTTTAAGATATATATTTATTAAATCAATTTAAAGATGGATTTAAAAGTAAATATAAATTTTAAATGATACAAAGTTAATTATTGTACTTTATCCATAAAATTATAAAAAATAAAATAAATGGTATTTTGATCTTTCTCTTTAACTATAATGATGTAAATAGAAATACTTAGATGGATCTTACTTGGAGTGGTAAATATACATAATCTCAAAATCTTATCTCCATTTAGTGTAAAAAAATAAGGAAAAATTAATTAGAGGTCCCTGAGACACTTTTATAATAACAATAGATCCTGGACTTTTTCTTATTTTCTTTAGGTCCCTGAAGTGGTTGAGCTATTTTTTCTAGGTCCCTAGCACCAACAACCGTTTCTTTTTGTGTGCATTCTTTCCGTTATACCCTCTAATGTACACTGTTATGCGCAGCCTGTACATTCTTATACATGTTACATGTTCTACGGGTTCTGTATCTTACACTGTGTACATTCTTATACCTGTTACAGGTTTTGTGTGTTTTAATGTGTTCACTGTTATCCGCAATGTGTACACTCTTATACTTGTTACAGGTTCTGTGTGGTTCACTGTGTATATTGTTATCCGCAGTTTGTACACTGATATCGGTGGGCGAGATCGGGGCTGGGGGGAGGGCGAGATCTAGGACGGGGTCGCGGATGGGTAGCACGAGGGGGTGTGGGCAGTGATGGGGTTGCGGGAGGCAGTCGGGCACCGGTGGGAGGAGGTCGGGGGGCGCAATTGGGGGCGCTGGTGGAGGTGAGATCGGCTGGTGGGGGGTTGGAGGGGGGGGGGTGCTGTTGGAGGTGGTCTCACATTTTTATTTGTTTGAGAGAGAAAGGGAAATGTTGTGGGAGAATGGGAAAAAAATATTGAGTTGTGGGTAAAAAAGGAATGAAAAAAATTAGGTTGGATGGAATTGAATGGAAGGATCTAAACATAACACTATCATTAACTGAGGGACCTAAAGAAAATAAGGAAAAATCCAGGAACCTATTATTATTACAGAGGTGTCCCCAGGGACCTCTGATTAGTTTTCCCAAAAAATAATGATGTAAGGGTTGGTTTGGCAAGAGGATAAATGATGGAATAAGATAATTATGGGGATAGGTAAGTGAGAGAACAATTATCCCCATTTTGTATAAAAAAAATCAGGATAAACTACGAATAGTTGTTCAAATTTTAAAATGAAAATGGAGATATTTGTTCCACCTAAAGATTGTAACAGCATTTATCTTCATTTTTTTTTTCAATTTTAATAAATATGAATATGGACAAAATTGATAGATTTGTTATTCGTTAAATTTATGACAACTTACCCTCAAAACCTTAATTCCTTGCAAAACTAAATGGGTTGATTTGGAAAAGGGATAAGTGATGGGATAATGGATAATTATGGGATAAGTGAGTGAGTGGAGAGCTTACTCCCATTTTGTATAAAAAATAATAGGATAAAAATGCATACATTTGCCCCAATTTTGAATTAAAAAATAATAGAGAAAACAAAATTAGTGGACGTTTTAACCTTTAAAATCAGAACAACTTATTCTCAAAACCTTAACCTCTTGCCAAACTAACTTTAAGGGCTAGTTTGACAATGGGTTAAGGTTTTGAGGATAAGCTGTCCCAATTGTAAAGGATAAAAAATCCATCAAATTTATTCATATTTATATTTGTCAAAATTAAGACAAAAGGTCAAATAAAATATCCTTATTTTTATTTCAAAATTAGAACAATTGTCCGTAGTTTATCCCGATTATTTTTTATACCAAATAAGCTGTTCTTTCACTCACTTATCCTAATAATTATCCTTATCCCCTTTGCCAAACTAACCTCAAAAGTAGAATATTTTTTTAATGGTATAACAATTGATAAGATATTTGTGAAGGGTACAGGTGCAACACCCCCATTGTTTTAATAATTTTTTAATATTTCCTAAACAGAACCAAATAATAAAAGCCAATGAAACAGAACATCGGGCCTTCGTTTTCTCCGTTGTTTTTATTTCTGTACCTGTCTTGACATTGGGTTTGGGAGGTTCAATTTGTATGGTTTTCTTGATCTGGGTCTGAAAAATCAAAGAATTCTCCAAAAAATCAAAGAATTCTCCATTAGAGAGAGAGAGACAGAAAGAGATGGAAAGCTCGGGTGGGGTGGGATTAATGGCGGTGATGGGGGTTTCGGGATTCGTAGCATTGGTTGCTCTTCAAGTTCATAAGCGTCTCGTTTCGGATTTCATGAAGAAAGTTCAATCTGAGCTCGGTATGTTTTTCTTTCTTTTTTTAATTTTTTTTTTTATCTTGGTTTGCTGTTTTTTTTTTTTATTTGGGTAACCCATTTTAATTTTTGTTTTTGATCTGTATTCACGTTTGGGTTTTTTTGGGTGATTTTTTGGTTCATTGGGTCTGATAATTTGATTTGTTTTGAATTTTTTTTTGAAGATTTTATATTTGTTTTTTGTAAAAAATTTCCCCTTTCAGTTTTGCTTCCAATGTGAGTATTGGTTTATTAAAATCAATATGTTTTTGTTCTTTAATTAGTTTTGATCCCTGGTCATGCTTTATATCCTTACCTTTTCATTCTTGTTTTGTTTTTTTAATTTTGTCTCTTTTGATTGTACTGCTTTTATTTGCCTTAATTTTTTTTTTCTTCTAATTTAGCTTCTTCATGTATTTTTTGTGCAAAAAAAAAAAAAAAAAAAAATCTTTGTGAATAAAATTGTTATTTTATATTCTAATTCAAAATTAATTTATGTTTTTTCAAGAATCTTGTGTTTTTTCTTTTTTATTTGGCTTATGTTTTTTTTTTTTTTTTTGAGTTAAAATATTTGGCTTATGTTTTAGGCACTGAAAAATGTAGAATGAAAAGATTTTTCATTCTACATTTTCATTCTTGTTTTGTTTTTTTAATTTTGTCTCTTTTGATTGTACTGCTTTTATTTGCTTTAATTTTTTTTTCTTCTAATTTAGCTTCTTCATGTATTTTTTGTGTAAAAAAAAAAAAATCTTTGTGAATAAAATTGTTATTTTATATTCTAATTCAAATTTAATTTATGTTTTTTCAAGAATCTTGTGTTTTTTCTTTTTCATATTTGGCTTATGTTTTTTTTTTTTTTTTGAGTTAAAATATTTGGCTTATGTTTTAGGCACTGAAAAATGTAGAATGAAAAGGAAGAGAGTGAGGTTTGCAAAGGATGTGGTGGAGCCATCCTCAAACAACAAAGAATATAGAAGGAGACATTCAAGACTTATTAATTGTCAATAATCATAGTTTTTTACTTTTTAGCTTAAATTCATATCATAATATATTATACTCATCTCATCATTTTTGTTGTTTTGTTTGATTTCAAATATTTGAAATTTTTTGTACATGTAAATTTAGTCCTCCCTCTTATTATTTTGTCTCATGGTTTAAAACCATTTGGAGATGGCTGTAAATTTTTGAATCCTTATCAAACCAAGGATGTCATGTGAATGAAATTGAATTTTTTTTTTCTTATCTTAAAGTAGTATTGGTATTTCCATGTGTAACATTAATGTTTATCCAATTTTTTTAAAAAAAACAAAGAAAGATAAGTGGTGTGGTTTTGGATTCAGTGAATTGATGGAAGTGGAATATATATCATTTCCTAATTCCAAACATTTTTTTTTTTGGATTTGAATATCAAAAGAAATATTGGATGGACATGGCATCTCAAAAATATATTTATTAAAGTCTAGCATAAACAGGCAGGATTACGAGGAATTCCAATTCCCAACCAATTAAATTCTCACCAATTCAACTCTAGACTAATTAATTCCACGGGATAAGAATCCCAGAACAAATAACTAAATTATAAATTCTTGTTTCCAATGAAGCTTAAACAAGTTCCTTTTGTGGTTAAAAAATAAAAAAAGTATAAGTTTTGAAAAGGCAAATTTTTTAAATAAGAGAATATTCAAATAAATCATCTAATGCTTTCAAATACCCAAATTAGTTGTCTTTTACAATTCTACCCAAAAAAAAACTTTTTCAACAATCTTCTAATCTAAAATAACTAAATTACAATTATGTCATTTATTACTTGCTGTCTCACCTCTCATCCCAATTGCTTTCAAAGGGTTCACACACTATGCGCAACTAATAAATAAACATTAAAATGATTAAAATATAAGTTTTTATTTGAAAATGGTTTTTCTTCAATTTTGGGTATCATATCAAGAAATCATCATTGAAAAAAATTAGCACCACGAAATTATAGAAGATTTTTTGGAGTATTTTATCTTATTATTTATTATAAATTTTTAAATAATATATATAAATATATATTTTATATTAAAAGATTGTTGAAAAAGACTATGTTAGGTAGATTTCTTAAAAGATGACATATAACAAAAACCTTCATTGATCTTTTTAGATATTTTTCCTTAGTCAATGTAAGTGTGATTTTTTTAAAAAAAATTAAAATTTTATGATATTTTATTACATTATTATACCTTTTTTTCCATCAAAGAGTGTTAACATGTGTAGATTGTACATAAAATCATATACAATATTGCATGTAATTTTCTGAAAAAATAAAAATTTGGAGTCACTAAGCACAGGGGCCGAGCCATGTAATGCATGACAAAGGTGGGGCTCAAGCCCTTTCTTAAGTATATATATATATTTTTTTGGATAATGTTGCATTTACTTTTTTTTCTAGCATTAAATCCAGCATACAAGTATTTTAAATTTTTTTAAAAATAGTATAACTCATCTAATGAGGTACATGTTTTTTAAAAAATGAAGCATGTACTTTAATGAATTGTATGAATGCATTTATAGATAATGTAAAAAAAAATTATCGAAACATAAACCTCGCTACAGTGAGTATATGCTTTTATAATTTTCTATCGACGCATATATGGCTGGAAGTGGGTTGAAATAAAAATCGTGTAAAAATACTTTTTTTATGGTAAACAAACAATAACAGTTGAGTATCTGAGTTTAATATGGATATATTTATTGAATCATAACAAAAATTCTTAGGAAAATAAATTTAAATATTTAAAAAAAAACTTTTTATCTTGTTAAGGTCCCTCAAACTTTTTAGTATATGAAAACACCCTTCAGCAGTGATTATATTTTTTCTAAGTTCTTCCATCTCCCTTTTTATCGCTTACCCCGTGAAATACTTTTTACACACAATTATACACTTTGTATATGTTGTTCACTCATACATTGTTATCCATTTCTTGTATTTTATAGATTAACCTTTATTATGCATCATATGTATACTATTAAGAGTCAGTTTGATAATTCTAGTTGAGAATGAGAAGTTCTCTTTTTCAATAATCTAGTTCAGATAAATCCTGTGAAATTAAAAAATTTGACATATCCAGGAATGAACACATGAATGGATGATTCTTTAAAATGTTATGAAAGATTTCTATGAATGTCTTTGTTTAAAATTAATTTTATGAGAAAAATCGTCATAGGTTACAGGTCCCTAAAATCTTTGTAAAATCACAAAAAGCCCTTGTAAAACTCAAAAATCTTACAGGTCCCTGTGTTTTTAATAAATTGTTGAATAAGCCTCTACCCAAACACCAAGTAACCAAACACATGGTTAACATTAACCACACATATAACATTACTAAAATACCCTCTCATTCACTCACTTTAACACAATGAAATTTCTTTCTCAAATATCTTCTTCTTGAGATCATCTCCTTCGAGACATTTGAGATCATTAATCGCCCTCTGCTCCACTCGCATCTGCGCTTCCTCTGTACACGACAAGCTCGTCCTCTCCGCCTCAAGCGCTGCGACCCTCCTCCTCCTCCGACTGCCCCGGCCTCCCCCTAGAGTTCCCCTACTCCTCCCTCCACCCCGGCCCCGACCCAACCCACTCGGCCCCTGCCTGTGCTGCCGAAACGACGACCCAATCGTCGCATTCGACAGAGACTCTGAACCAATCCCCGGCGACGTTGTCTTCCGCGTCAGGTCCGGGGAGGTGAATTGCGTGCACGCCAACATCTCCTATTCTCCTCCCTCTCCAAACCTATAAAGACGATGCTTTTTGGCGGGTTCCCGGAGTCGTGGCGGGAGACAGTCGATTTCACCCAAATTGGCATCTCCATCAACACAATGCGACCGATCGAGTCATTCAGTCGGACGGGCTCCATCAATTCCTTCTCCGTGGACACCCTTTTAGAGCTCCTCCCCTTCGCGGACCGGTTCTACTGCGAATGCCTGAAATGTGCGTGCGACGAGCGATTGGCGTCTCTCGTCACCACCATCAAAGACGCGATCGCATTCGTCGAGTACTGGTTGGACGAGACCGCGCATTTGTTGTTCGCCGCGTGCCTACAAATATTCCTGAGAGAGCTCCCGCGGTTGCTTCACAACCTGGACGTCATGCGCCTGCTCTGCAGCGTGGAAGGGAAGGCCCGGCTTGATTCGGTCGGGCACGCATCATTCATGTTGTACTACCTCATGAACCAGGTTAGATGGAGGAGGACATGAGGTCGAACAGGATGGTGATGCTCCTGCTCTCGGAGTGCGCCTCGTTGGGAGCATTGGAAAGTGATAGGGGCATTCTTGTCAATTTAAAGGACTAAATACGATTTTACAAAGTTTATAGAGACTTATTTTAATATAGTTTTGCTAAACATTGTTACTGTTATAGAATATTCAACTAATATTCCTCACAAACTGACGTAAAATTAACCGGAGGACTAAGGGTGCGTTTGGTTGCGCGATTACAAAACTGATTATGCAGGAATCTGCGATTGTAAAACTGATTATGCAGAAAGCTCATTTTCTCAGCTTTTTGAAATCGCAGCTTTTGTGCACTATTTGTCTGAAATCTGTGTGCAGGAAGCTGCTACAGTAAAACTGTTTGGTTGCACGATTATAAACGCAGCTTCCTGTAATCGCAATCAGCGCAATCGCGTAACCAAACGCACCCTAAATCTATTAACCATATCATTTTAAAAGGACCTATGACGATTTTTGAGTTTTATAGGGACTTTCTGTGATTTTACAAATATTTCAGGGACCTATGAAGATTTTTCTCTAATTTTATGTAAGAGATATAAACAATGGATCTTTTTGAATTTCGTGTAAAGCCTCCATTTTAGAAATTCATGGCTCGGCCACTGACTATAAGTAGGAAATTTTTTTAATTGGAATATATATATAAAAACGAAGGATTTTGAAAAAAAAAAATTAGATGTTGCAAAAAAAAAAAAAAAAAAATTGAGAATGAAAGTAAAGTGGCCTTAATTATATTGCTTATGCATTTTTCCTTCCACGCATTGACTCAGTCCACAGCATTTATATCCAAAATCAATAAAACTTGCCGTTTCACGTGACAATAAATATTAAATACAAGCACTTATTAGATAAAGCTAAAAAATGCATATAACCCCCTGTAAACTGTTTGAAATCCATAAAACTTCATGATTTTTCCTAAAATGCATATGACCCCCCTGAAATAATTAATATAAATTCAAATAGCCTCCTGAGTTAAATTTTCTTTGAAAGATGAGGAACATTTTATAAATATTCTATTTGGTTAACCCTGGTTGAAAAGATAGTATATCAAAAATCTCTTACAATGTGTTAAAAATTGCACAAAAAGCCTCTATAAATGATGATTTCGCCTCACCACATAGAGTTTATAAACTATTCGGATGGATAAAATCGTCATTTATAAAAGATTTTCCACATTTTTGACAAATTTTAAGAGGTTTTTGGTATACTATGTTTTCAGTTAGGATTAACTAAACGGAATATTCACATAATATTCATCATCTGTCAACATAAATAAGTTTAATTCAATGGGTTATTTGGATTTACATAGGTGTTTATAGGGGGTTATATGGACTTTAGGGAAAGTCAGGGGGTTATTTGGATTTTTTTATTTATGATTCAACCCAACACTCATGATCCAACCCAATATTTATAACTAAATACTGAATAATCATTTAAAATTTTAAGTATTTGAAATATTTGTACAACATTTTGGCTTCACGTAAAAGCATAATAATCTACCCATATTCCAAATTTTAAAAAATCTAAATAGTGAATAACTATTTATAGTACATTAGACTCTATTAAAAAAAAAAAACAAATGAATCCATGTAGACCTTTAAGAAATTGATTGATCTCTCTTTATATGGCTTAAACATGTTAATGGG
Source organism: Acorus gramineus (assembly GCA_030737835.1). Classification (NCBI taxonomy): domain Eukaryota; kingdom Viridiplantae; phylum Streptophyta; class Magnoliopsida; order Acorales; family Acoraceae; genus Acorus; species Acorus gramineus. Next base: position 15,206,414 of record CM060855.1, on the reverse strand, counting down.
TCAACCTGACCCGAGACTAATATATATTATAAATCACCCAACGTGAAATACAACAATCACCCCAAATCAGTACTGGCAGGTGATCTGCAACTACACATGTGTCACCTGCTCGTGATATCAATCTTAAAAATCATCTAACAATCATCTCCTCTTACAAGGTCTTACCATGCCAAATGGAGGTCGGAGTCTCCAACAGTTTGCGAGTTGTGTGATGCGCATGAGGAGATAGTAAATCACTTATTATGTTGTTGCCCAACACTGATCACATTTTGGGATATGTTGCACATGTCGTCGGGGGTGGCATTGCGGTTTCAGAACAAGGAAGAACTTTGGGATCAAATGTTGCCCCCCAAGCGCCTTGGAGACTCGCGGACGTAGTCTCAGGCGATGAAAATCATGATTCCGGCAGCTTTGTGAGCCATTTGGTTGTGCAAGAACAAGAAGCTATTTCAAGGCCAATGTTCTTACATGGAAAATGTTTGGGATGATGCGCTTCATTTTCTTGCCGATTGGGGGTGTGGGTTGGCGGGGGCTTGTTTCTTCTAACTTAGAGGGGACTCCTTCCAAATAGACCTGGGCTGAGTTAGTAAGCATGAGGCGGCGGCCTTGTCATCTTTGTTTTTTGGCTAGGGGATTGGGATGGGATGAATCCAGTGTTTTGAAAGGCGACCCGTGCGGCCGCATATGCGGCCGCACGAGCGGTTCGGTCGGGAGACCGAAGCGCCTTCCATGGAATCGGGTGGCCCGCATATGCAGCCGGATTCCGCATATGCGTCCGCTTAAGGTTTGGTCGAACAGACAGCATTAAAGAAGAAGAGAGCAAATATAGACGCATCGAACGTCCGACGACATTATGCAATCGAGAGTCGAGACCCCTTCCTTAGTTCTTCTTCTTCATTGATGTCGTCACGTCGGACGACACATGACGCTCTTTGACCTTCATCGAAGACACCTTCTTCTTCGACAGCTTCTTCTTCCCGAACAGTGGCTCTCTCAGTCTCTCCATCCACGTCAAAATTCTCACTCTCTGTCATGTTTTATTAATGGAGAAGAAGAAGTAGCTAGTGATGTGGTTTTTTTTATTAAGAGAAGAAGTGACACATGAAGGGACTGACATGTGTATTTTTTATATGAATGAAGAAGTGCCACATGGATTTTTTTATTATGAAAAAGTGATATGGGTTGAGAGAGAGACCAACCTTAGCCATGTTTTGTTTATGCTAATGTGATAAACTGATACAGTTTATATAATCAGTTTACGATAAAATTATTAACGGTTCTTTGAATTATTAATGTTATAATGTGTATCTAAAAATATTATAAAAAATAGGTCTAATTGTGATATCTTTAAAATTTATCTTGTCATTGTTACAAAATTCTTTTCATTAATAAAAAATTACAAAATCGCATATACTCCCGCATAACGCATATATTCTGTGCAGTACCTCAGTCGCACGCAAACCGCATACCGCATTTCAGAACACTAGATGAATCTACACTGCTTGTGTGTATGCATTCCCTTGTTTTATCTTCTTTATATGTATCCCCCTTTTTCCCCTTCTTCTTCTCCCTTTCCTTGCTATACTTTTGGGGCAAGTTTCGGATTTTGTAACCTCTTTCATATGTTATCAAGATTACTTTTACCTTAAAAAAATCAATATAAACCCTGTTAGTGAAGTGTATAGTCTATTGATAAACCATTTTTGGATTGCAAACGGAACTGAGCGTATCAACATTCTTTTTTATAATAAAAAATGTTATGACTGGTCCCTTTTGCAGTCTACTAGTGGACCGCCTCTGGATTGCAAAGTTTAAAAGTTTGAGTCACATTTAATGATTCTAATTTGACAAAAAAAATATACTTTATTTGAATGTGTTTCATTCGGCTGGATATATTAGGCCTAAGACAATTAAATAATAATTATTTTAATTTTAAATTATTAATTTTGTATTTAAAAATCATTCTTCTAGTTTTTTGAGACGCAAAATTTCTAGAGTGAGAAGAAGGTTTTTTTTTTAAATAAAAAAGAAATAGATTGAAAAGAATAAAAGAAGAGAGTGTGAAAAATAATAGCGACACTTTTTTAGGCCTTGCCGTTTCATATTCTTATTTTTTTGGGATTTAAAAATTCTTTTAATTCCTATTGGTCATGTATTTTTTTTTTCTATTTTTAAGTATCATAAAATATTATCAATTTTCAATTGGTTACTTTTTAACAATATCAAAATGACCTTTGTGCCTACTTATAAATAAAAAATAATGTATTAAGCAATTATTGGTCAACATCTATACATACTTATAAATAAAAAAAAATTTAGGGGCCTTTGTGCATCTGGGGGCCTTGGGCAATTACCTAAGTTGTCTAATAAAAGAGCCGGTCCTGTGTTTCAAAACACATCCAAAAGAGTTTTTTGAATTCATGGAAACTTTTTTTTATTATTGTTTATGACATAAATTTTATCTTAATGATTTCTTTCAAAGCTGTGACCACTTGGGTATTAGAATGCACGTTAATATATTTCCAAACACTATCCTAATTTTTTAACCTCCCGTCTGGGGTGTGACATAGGGTTATTCACATTTGATAATTATATTGGGATATATAACAATCTATGCTGAATAAATAAATTTTTATTTGATTAAATTTTCTGTTATTCTCATTGGAAAACATAAAAATGATATTTTTGTTGTTTTGTTCATCTTGGATAAAGTAAGGAGGATAAGTGGTAGATAAGAGATGGATAAGAGTTTATGACTTTTTAAATGACAATTGTACCCGTGCATAAATTATTTGTGTTTGAGAATAAGTATGAGAGATGTGTGTGTGATACGATAGATGTGCCAGTTTTTAGAATGTGTGCAGAGAGTAATAGGTTAGATAAAAATTTTAAAATGACAAAGAAGGATATTTTTATCCATTAGTATAGATAAGCCCTGATAAGCAATTCTAGCATTTTCTGAGAATAGTTATCAGGCTTTATCCTAGCTTATCCAGACATAGCTATCAGGGTTTATTCTAGCAAAACAAACAACTTTTTTTTGTTATTCTCTTGTATTCTTCTCTATTCCATGCTTATGTTCCACCCCAAACGGGGGGTAAATAAATAAATGTTATACTTAGGTATTGTTGCATACTTATAGACTGTACACGATTTGAATATTTTTGAAATATTCATACCCGTCTAATGAAGTACATACTTTTATAACAAATGAAATACTTGCACGAATGAATTGAATGCATGTATTTTTACATTTTTTTCATAATATATATACGCAAATATGTGTGTGTGTGTGTGTGTGAATAGTGATATAGTGCGGTCCATGCGATCCGTGCGAACCGCGTATATACATCTCTTATCGATGTATATGCGTCGATAAAGAATGCATATCAGCTCATTGAAGCATCACTGCATTGTATGCTTTCTTTATCGACACATATACCTCGATAAAGAATGTATATACGTGGTTCGCACGGACTTCACAAATCATTTTAATATATATATATATATATATATATATATATATATATATATATATATATATATATATATATGCATTCACCAAATAGTTCATACTCCCATCGGGATGAGCGATTGGGAGATATTTGCTACTTTACTTTGTCACCCCTTGTTTTTAAACTTCCTTCCTGCTTCCCACATCTCGTCCAATGACTAGAAATGGGGAGTCCATCTCCTTAACCATGCTCATGGTAATATATATATATATATATATATATATATATATATATATATAAGATGGATAGAAAAATTTATTAGATACCGAAGTAAATGGTATCTAATAATTTTTTTCTACCAATCTGTACATGCCTCTCCCCTATCGATCGGTACTAGTTGAAGTAATTGAAATTCCCGTATTTGTACGAAGAAATAAAGATCCTCCCTCGGGAATTAGATCTTGTCTTTCTCGGGTAAAAGGAAAAGACGAATTGCTGGATTCATTGGATGTTAGTTCGGGAGCTCCAACCTAGGATCGTTGGCAAGGAACATTATGAAACTGCGCAAAGAGTTAAGCAAACTTTACAACGTTACAAATATATATATATATATATATATATATATATATATATATATATATATATATATATATATATATATATATATATATATCGCCATGAGCATGGTTAAGGAGATGGACTCCCCATTTCTAGTCATTGGACGAGATGTGGGAAGCAGGAAGGAAGTTTAAAAACAAGGGGTGACAAAGTAAAGTAGCAAATATCTCCCAATCGCTCATCTCGATGGGAGTATGGACTATTTGGTGAATGCATAATGAAACAATTTTAGGAGAATGCATAAGAGGAAATATCTCCCAATTGCTCATCTCGACGAGAATATATAAGAGGATTATTTGGTGAATGCATACAAGGAATGGTGATTTAAAATATTTGGGAGAGGGTTGAGGCTAGTGTTAAAAATTGGGAGTGATGGCATAATGGGCAAGACTAGGTAGAGATCAAGAGCGTCCGACTCTTCATAAAGGAGAAGCATGCTATGTGTGTATGGAGACCACGATAGACCCACTTCTATCGCAGCTTGTTTTTCACTTTTTGTTTGTTCTCTTCTATTTTAGAGTTGTAACCATAGATTTAAATAAAAACCGCACATGTTGTTTTGAAGCCCAACGACACTTGATGTGCTATGTGCTGCATATATGCCATCAATGTATCAATATGTGTGATATTGATAGCGAGAGAATACAAGACAAAATGGTGATTTGCAGAACCTACTATCTGTGTGTTATGCACTTATGCTAGTCGGATAAGTCGGATATAAAGATAGTGAAACACCTATTGTGTCTCAACGCTCAACGTTTCTTAAGTGCATCAGTAGGTTTGCAACTTAATTTCTAGAGCATGGAGGAGTTGTGGGGGCAAGGTCCATATTCACACAAAAAGGTGAAAAAATGACACAAATGAGATTTTAAAATATCTTCTGATAGGGATGTAGACAACAAGAATAGTATGATCTTTGCCTACAATTCTACATTGAAAACCTCCAAGACACCATGATTTACCGCATTCAGGATTAGGGATGCCACCTAATTGGGGCGAGACATGTCCATTGTTCTGCATGTTAACTTCGGATCGAGGAATAATAAATAGATGTATGGCATGTCTATACTCTGGTCCATAATGAACTATTATATGATATATGATCATGTCAATCCTCAAATATTAAACTAGTCGGGGGAATTACAAATTACAATGAATATAACCATCCATTCCAAACTCATCCTTAAAAAAAATATAAACAAAGCATCATCAAATGGAAACCCCAATATATATTCCAATGCGTTTGTAACAGATCGATCGAAGGAAGGATGATATTCACTTGTTCACTGGTGGATGGTAGACCACCTTCTAGTGCTGTGCAGAAGAGATTGGGGGACAACAATTCCCTAGTGGAAGAAAAAGAAAAAGTACGGTGGGCCCAATATTGAGGTTCTAGGGTTTTGTTATTCAGAGACAGAAGTAGTAAATTTCAATAATGTTTGAGGGCATTTGTGTACTTTAACGAGGGGAATTGGCTACATTAAGGGGCAGAGTTTGAAAAACATACTCTGTGGGCGTTTTGTACCACTTATATTTGACATGGTAAATGCAAACCGTAACTTGTTTGAGTTTCAAACATAGTGCCCTTTTGGTTCCGGATTTCAAAATTTCACACCTGTCAAACCGCAGACACGGGATAATCACATTGCCAAACAGGGCCCAAGTTATAAAAAAATATATCATTCTTAAAGAAAAATGTACCATAAGTGTGATCACTTGTGTCACACATATTGTGCGGCATGTGCAACATACGCGGGCTATAAATATTTTAACTATTTTATTTTAAACCATCAGAATGATATATTTTTGTTTGAATAATCGTGCTTGTCAAAACAAGTCGATCACAAAAAAAAACAGACAATGTGCGATCACATGTACTAAACAAGTGAGTATATATGTGATTTTAAGCCTGAGAACAAATGCCGACCACACATTACATTGAAACATGATTATAGTATCAAATTTTCAATAATAAATTTGCTGGTTGCAATGTATATTTGAAACTTCTTCATGATCCAACATTATCTTGACGAAGTCCCACCATAGAAAAACTAAACCCCATCAGCCAACCGTCCATCATCAAATCAACGACTGAGATCAACGAATTCCTATTTTATTCCCAAGTCAAATTCCCGGTCAAAAAAAGAAAAAAATGAGGGCCGTTGAACAGATCCGATTGTGATCGATTAAGTTAAAGAAAATATAAAAAAAAGACGCGTTTTCTCTCTCTTCGTCTCCCCCCTTTGAAGAAGACTTTTTTTTTTTTTTTGTTCTTTCTTTGAAAATATTATATTCGACGATATCATCATCGGCTTCACCTCTCCTTCTCGTACTGGTTTCGAAGCCACCCCGCCTCGGAATTCGCACACGATCCTGATATCTCCCCCTCCTCTCGGTTTCTCTGATTTGTTCTTTCGAGATCTGTTGTCGGAGGTGATTTTCCTTTTTTTTTTTTGGGTTCTGGTCTTCTGTGGTCGATTCGCTTCGATTTTGAGCCGATCGTTTGTATTTTAAGCTTGTGAATTGTTATTTTGGATCGGTAATTGTTTTCAGTTCTTGATTTGGTTTGTTGTGTTTTTCTTTTTCTGAAATCGATGATTGATTTGAGGTGATTTTTCGATTTGATCGGTATTTTGTGTTTCTTGTTCTTCAAATCTAGTGAAAGCCCCTGCTTTCCCGATTTGACGATCCAGATTTTTATTTTTTTAATTAAATATGTTTCTGTGAATTTGAGCTTTGAATTCGTTGGAGTACCGTAAAAGAAGCATTAGTTTTTATCGATTCCTAATGTAAATATGTTCACAAGATGTCAAATTTGCGGACTTTATCAAGTTTTTAGTGTTAAAAAAATCGTACTTTGGACTGATTTGTGGCTTTGTAGATTAGTTTTGGTGGAGTTGGGTTTTGGATTTCTGGGAGATCATACGAGATGGAAGAGACAACCAAGACTGAGAGCCACTTGACGTCCGCCGCGGCTTTCGTGGAGGGCGGGATCCAGGATGCATGCGATGATGCCTGTAGCATCTGCCTCGAAGCCTTCTGCGACAGCGATCCCTCGACGGTAAATCAACATTGACAGGATTTGGATTTTATAGATCTTACATGTTTTGCATATAAGATTTGACGGTTTGTTGTTTATTGTTCAGGTGACTAATTGCAAGCACGAGTTCCATCTTCAGTGCATTCTTGAATGGTATAGTAGGATTCTTTACTTTGAAAAATGAAGTTTATTCGTAGGGTTCTTGGAGAAATTCTGATTAAACTGCAAATGCTTGGTTTAGTTGGATCTGATCAGAAGGTTGTGCTCATCCTGGTTGCTCTGATCTCTTTCCATTGGCTACATTACTTTTTTGTTTAGTAGAGATGTAACATTTACTGAGTAACAAGTGCGTTTTACTTTTACTTTACTTTATTTATGAAAAACCAACTCATGATATGTAATGAGGAAGAAGATGATGTGTTTTTAATTTTAAAAAAACTTTTCAGTGATATGGTTCATCCTTTCTTATTCTACATGCAAATGCAAGTCTTCAGGATGTACCTACATAGTACCTGGAGGATTTTTCTTTGCAATTTAATAATAGGTAGTTTTGTTCAGCCCCTTGACAGTTCCGCTCTGAACTTTTTAGTGAATGTGAAATTTATTGGTCTGAATGTCTTTTTGTATTACCTCTCTTATTCTCTCTATTGACATTATTTTCTGCTCTCCTATGTTTGGTCACTCTTTCCAGTTAAAATTTTTGCTGGAAATTTGATGATGATCATTCCATTTTTCTCAAAAATGTTATTATTTCATTGTCTTGTAGGTGTCAGCGAAGCTCTCAATGTCCCATGTGTTGGCAACCAATCAGCCTGAAGGACCCCACCAGGTTTGTACGGCGTGTTGATTCTTTGAATAAAAATAATTATTTCCACTTTTGTTTTGTACGATGAATATCTGATATGTTCACCTTGCAGTCAAGAATTACTTGAGGCAGTCGAACGCGAGAGGAGCTTTAGGGTTAATCAACCACGAAACACTGCTATTTTTCATCATCCCACCCTTGGGGATTTTGAACTGCAGCATGTAAGTGGTCTTACCAGTTCATGTCGTTGTGCTTTTGTTGATAAGTTGATATGAGTTTATCGCTTTTTTGGAAGAAGCTTATTTCATTTTTTACGCATTTCAGCTTCCAGTAGGAGCGAATGACAGTGAACTCGAGGAGCGCATAATGCAGCACTTGGCCGCCGCTGCTGCTATGGGAAGAGCGCATCACATTGCTAGAAGGGAAGGACACAGGGGAAGATCATCAGCAGGCCGCCAACAGTATTTGGTTTTCTCCACCCATGCTAATGCACCTCCTGCTGGATCTGTTGCCACGTCTCCAGGTCAGGGAGCTGGAGAAAATGAAGTGTCTCCAACTCTTGTTACGGCTAGCCCTGGGGTTACTCTTCCTGCTATTGGAGAGGAATCCTCACAACATGTACTGCCCTTGCCCTCAGCTCAAGTCGATCCCGTTCCTGCTGTGCCACCTGGTACCAATGTGAATTCATCCAATAGGCCACTTTCAAATAATCGGTAATTCATATATTTCCATATGATCCCATCTCTCCCCCCCCCATCCCCCTCACAATTCTTGAAGGATCCTATCTCCTAATTCATCTTCTGGTTCTAATTGAGTATAAGGTATTGTATGATTATTTATCTGCAGTAATACTGCTGGCCAATCTTCCCCTGGAAGCCAAGATAGAGCAGGACCATCAGACTTCCAATCTTTTTCAGAGACCTTGAAATCACGCTTTAATGCAGTGTCTATGAGGTATAAGTCTTTGCACATCACCTCCCAGTGTTGCGCATTCTGCTATACATTGAAAAGCTAAATTATATGTTATTCATCTGATTTGATTCAGGTACAAAGAGTCTATCACAAAGAGTACTAGAGGGTGGAAGGAGAGGTTATTTTCACGTAATTCTTCCGTGTCAGATATTGGTTCTGAGGTTCGGAGAGAGGTGAATGCCGGAATTGCCACTGTGTCACGCTTGATGGAGCGTCTGGACACTAGAGACAATAGCAGAGCAGATGATCCATCTGTCACACATGCCTCAGTAGTACATTCAGATACAGGAACTAGCAGTGAGCCAACTACTGAGAGTCACAGAAATGCTGTCCCTGATGGAAGCAATACATCATCTTCTAGTGCTGCAACTTCAGGTTCAAATTAATTTTCATACGTCTTCTCAGAAGTGCATGAATTCTCTGCATTTATCCTCCAGTCTTTGGATTCTGTGAAATTTTGAAATGCATGATTTCCCACTTTTCTCAATTTCTAGCAACTCGAGGTTGAGAATGTGATAGAGACGTGACCAGAATTGGTTCAGTTATATGCATTGTAGGTGCAATGACAAACAAATTTTTTAAAAAAAAATTGAAGGGAAAATTAAATACCAATTGAAGACATTTTATCAATGTTCTAAAAAGCGCTAATCGAGCGGTTGAGGGAGGATTAGGGATTAATCAGCCACTAATTTAATAATACAAAATAATACATATATATATATATATATATATATATATATATAGGGAGAGGGAGAGAGAGAGAGAGAGAGAGAGAGCTAAATATTGAAAAAATAAAATTGAAAACAATAAAATATTGAGGGATCACTTAAGTTGTAGATGAGAATACAAAATCGGTTGTTATATCAACATTCATCACCCTCAATTGAAAAAATCTGATGGGTAATAATACTCATGGCCATCGTCCGGGTGGGTGATAAAACTAAATACCATGATTATATCTAATGGTCTCAGTACCCCACCTGAACCAAAACCACACAGATCAGACAGACCAAATGCAAAGATGACATTACAAAAAGAAACCCCGTCAATGTCTTTGTCAAGTCTCCAGTCTCCACCACACTCGCTCTTTGTCTTCAAGTCTTTACACGTGTCGACCCTTCGACGAAGCTCATGCTGTTCCTTCTCTTTCCCCCATAAAAATTATTTATTAAACCCTAATAAGTTAAAAAAAAACACACACACACCGACACCTTTACCCGTCGCCACAGATGGGACTCAATTACGAGTTCAAGTGGGCGGTGACTGATCCCCTGAGGCAGAAGTATGTACTGACTGAAGAAGAACAATAAGCAGAAGAAGCACTGAAGCAGCAGAAGAAGAAGCAGACAAAAAAGAAGCAGCAGCAGAGACTGAAGAAGAAGAGGTTGAGAGAGGGATGTCCAGAGGGGGCGCCGTGAGAGTTCTTAGGAGGGGCTGACTAGTTTTTAAGGGTTTTGACTTTTTTTTTTAAATCCAGTTGTGGGCATTGTAAGCTGACTAGGCCCGCTTAAGCGGCCTATTGTGCCCAAGCCGCCTAGGCAGGCCGCCTGGGGCCTGGGCGATGAAGGCTGCACCCGCCTCTGCCTAAAGCGCCGCCTAGGTGTCGCTTTTTGCCGCTTTTTAGAACATTGTATTTTATAGTGTCTTACTGTCTAGGAATAGTCATGTTATTAAAATTCTTTTTTGTAGTTATATGCAATCATCGCTACCTAGCACCTACCTATCCAAATTTGTGATGCAGTAAAAAAAAATTGTCGTTTTCTTCTGTTAGCCTTTCCTTATTTCCTTAACATTAAATTTCTAGGGAATTCCAAGAACTTTTATGAGGGAAATCCTTATCTTTTGCATTCCCCCAGGCCCCTTTTATTCCACCGTCTATCAAAACTCTCTTAATCTTTTCTGACCAAACCCCCCCATTTCACAGAAAAAGGCATTGGCTGCACCTTCTATTTCACTTTGTCCAGTGATCTTATTAGAGCATCTCCAATGTATATGTTAGCTAAACAAGATGTTAAAGTGCCATGTCAGCACTTTATACCTCCACTACACACTCATTTACTACATTCCTATTTAATTGGTTGTTGTTACTTCAATAGAATAGTTAAATAAATTAGTCAAATCAATAGTGGACCCACCTCTCCATCCACTTAACTTCTCAAATGTATTTTTTATTAATTTTTTAAGGAGAACTATCACGTGGGGCCCACATTTGGCTAGCTAAAACACTAGCTACAGTTAACATGAAAGATAACATATGACAGGCGGTGCCCACATTTAATTTGTCCTTAACACTTCTATTAAAGCAACATTTTTACATGTTATGTAAAATATGATACTAACATGTTAGTTCACATATCCATTGGAGATGCTCTTAAGTCACTGTGGCTCCTTATAATGTGGGCCAAACACTGTCTATATCTACCCCTAACCCCTCTGATCACTCTTGACTTGCAAGTGAGACTGAGAGTGAGACCTTCTCTCTGGTGGGCATAACAGAAGGTTCATCTACTGGCAATGGCCCTTTTTCACTCTTCTTTTTTTTGGTGATGTGGAACTCCAAAGTTGGGGAAACCTGGACAGCATCACCAATAAACCATGTGCATTAGGTAAGTGTGACTGTGAGGAGATTTGACGTTGCGACCCATGGGAAGTAAACTTATCCCTCTAGTCAATGACCCAATCCCGTATGGGTTAAATCTTAAAAAATTCTGGTACACATCTTCACATGTAATGAGTTGGAATCATGCAATGCATATGCATCACATGGCCTGAGTTTCAGTGTCACTCTTTGATCTTGTATGAGTTAACAGATATCCATCGACAGCCTCATTGGAAAGAAATCATGGAAAGACTATGGAAAAGGCTTTTGTACTGTTCAAAATCCATTTCCAGCAGTACTCTCACCTGATTCATTGAGGGTTGCATGATAACGCCATCATTCCCAGTAAACCCTGATCCTCTTTGTTCGTCACAAATATCTGTTGGAAACAGCATTGACAAAGAAAAGTATCCATAATATTGCTACTGGAAAGTCTTCTCCACTCAAATTACCTTGTAGAGAAGACAATTGTCATATTTTATGCATGGTTTCCTTCCTGTATGGGATGGTTAGAACTTTGCTGAGCATACTTTAAAATGATGAGCAGTGTGCTTTTTCCTGGATGGGCATGTATTGAAAGACAAATCTTATGATAAAATGTAAAGGGAAGCTGCCCTAGTTAATTTCTTCCTGACTGGTAACCAAATACTTGGAATTTAATAAATAATTTGGTTAACAGAATCGTGTAGGACTGTTGAACTCCAACAAAAATAAATGTAATTGGAGAGGATGATGTGATGTTATAGACTTATAGTTATACAATTCGACAGCGAGAACAGCAGTGTTTTATGCAATCAAGCATGAACAGTTGAAAGCTGCATTTTATAGGTTATTTATTCCATTTTGGATGTGAAAAGTACATTGAGGTGGTTGCTTGTCCGCTTTAGGAAGGACAGGTTTGGAAATGACTTGTGAGTGGAAGGAAGAATGATCCCTAGAGCTGATGAACAGACTTCCAAGATATTAATGTAAATTGTGCTGAGTCATTTGAGTCAAGCAGTTTGGTATTTGCTCAGGATTGTGTTATGGTTGAAGGTTTGGATGGGGAGGAACCATTCCATGACTTAGTAGATGACATATTTGAATTTGAATGGAAACAATGGTGTCGTGAGATGTTTTATGACATGCAAAAGTTTTATTGATGTGGCGTGTAGTAGTTAATTATTAAGTCGTGATATTTTTTTTTCAAGTGCCGATGGCCTTAACTTTATGCCTGTGTTGTGTGGTAGAGGCTCGTGAAGCATTGGGATGTATAACATACTTTGTGATATTCTTTTTGCATAGCTTGTTATATGTATGAAGCAGTAAGAGATTTTTTTTTCCTGCCAAATAGGTCGGCTTGGTGCATCTTGGATTTTGGATTATTCTTTTCAAATCCTGTGTTTTATGTGCGTGTTTGGTCATCTAAGTTTAGTGCACCTGTTGGACTCCCAAGATATATCTTAGGAGATATGGTGCAAGTCTAGTAAGCTTTTATCATGACCATCCCTATATCTCTATTGAGGTGATGTTTTATCTGGCATGATCCATTTTTGCCCATGCGCTTCATAAGTGAATTGGTATTTGATGGTATTCTTCTGTGTGATGAATGAATATTTCACGCTAGACAGTATCTCACATGAGAATATGAAAAGTTATTGATTATGCTATACCGACTGGGAAATTTTCGCTGACAAGGAGATACATTGGTCAGTGGAGGTCTTATTGGGATCCATGTGGTGATGATTCATACTGTCCAATCAGATCTAGCAGTCTTATAATATATCTAAATTCTTTATGATTGGTGGAGAAGAGATCAGCCTTGATTCAAGATTAGGAAATATGGAGAACAAAAATTCCCCTTAAAGTCTGAGCCTTCACATGGTTAATTTACCAAAGAGAAGATCCTTACTAAAGTGTATCGTGCTAAGTGGGCGCCCCTTGTTTTGCAAGGGCGTGTGGTAGTGATTCAGGAGTGCTCTGGTAGGGGTGAGAGGCTCCTTGGTATCTCTCTCTTCTACCGGAGCATCACTTTTTCTTTCTAGCTTTGTTTGTATTTCCCTGTTTTTGGGCACTTATCCCTATTTTGAATAGAAGATGCATCCGTACCGGCACAATTTTTTTTTAAAAAAGTGGGTGCCCCTTGAAGACGAGTCTTGCCCATTCTGGAACTTGAGGAGATGGTGGTACATTTGTTGATTGAGTGCCAACTAGCATGACAAATATGGAGTTTGTTGAAAGCAGGCAACGGGTTGAGTGCCAACTAGCATGACAGGCACTCATCCCCACTAGCCATATTTTTTTATCCCACCACCTTATGAATCCCATTACCCATATTTTATAAAAATCCTAAACCCACCTATGTATATATGCAATATTTTAATCTTCCAATCCTACCACCCCATTTGATCTCTCTCTTTTCTCTCCTCTTCCTCCCAGCTGCCCTCTTCTCCAAACCACCACCACCACAACCACCACCTTGGCACCACCACCACCACCACATCAACATCACCGCCACCACACCTCCCATGCCACAACCACCACCATGGACCACCACCACTGCCACCACCGTAACCAACACACCATCCACAGGCTTCACCACCACCTCCCACGCCTCCACCTCCACCAGCCGTCCTCCGCCCTTCTCTGCCATCTCTGTTGTTGTAGTCACTCTCTGGGAGAGGATGATTGGGGGTACAAAGGATTTAGGGGTGGGTAGTGGGGTTAATGATTTTCGTGCCAAAGAAGAAGAATGGTTTTTGAATGTTTTAGGGTAGTGGGTTAAAGAAATTGATTGGTGGGAATAGTTGCTTCATTTGTTGATGACTAGGGGTTCAACTCAAGTGGGTTGAGTGGGGTGGGAGCTCAACCTGAATCCAACCTGAAATTGAAGGAAACCAAATTAAACCAAACCCAAACCGATTGTCAAACTCAAAGCTCAACTCGAGCCCAAACAGTCAGGTTTAATTCGGGTTCGGGTTGAGTTCGAATTTGACTTTAAAAATGTCATTTTAAACAATTAGAATTTTGCAAGAGTCAATGTTCTATACAAAAAAAAAAAAAAATGAAAACAATAAACGTTTGTATTTAGAGAATAAAGAGATAAAACTATAGTGATTGATTCTGGGTAAAAATGAACTCGACAATTTAAATTTTGTCTCACAAATTAAACGGGTAAAATTTAATTTAGAACATTTAGCTTTATCACTCTCTATTTCCGCCGATCCTTAATCCAAGCCCAACCTGAAGTAGGTTTGGTTGAACCTGAACGCTAAAACTTCAACTCAAACTTGTCCAAATGTCAGGTAGGATTAGGTTCAACTGTCCAAGTTGATCCCCCTATTGATGACTCTCAACCACCACCTTCTGAATACATCATAACTGTCAATAATGAACGGATACTCAACTAGTATATGTTTCACACGGGCAAGACCAATTTCTTAGTTTGATACTCTCTTCACTATTAGTAACAATCAGTTCGTACATTTGGTGGTTGGCCTCACCACACCTCACGCAGTCTGGAGTTCTCTTGAGAATATGTTTGCTTCTCAGTATTGTGCAAGGATCATGTGGTTAAAGTGACAACTTTCTCCACCAAAAGAAAGTAACTCTCTCTATGCAAGACACATGGATAGAAGTTATCTTTTGTGTCCACATACTGATGACAGAGTGATGTACAAGGATAGTTATGATGAATTTATATTGAACACACAGATGTTTCACAAAAATGATATATATTCCAATTTATTCAAGTATAAACATCTTTTTATGTGAATGTAGATAATTCATGAAATGAAGTATTTTAACTTCAAAAAAATCATCAGAGCTGAAAATGAGAATGCGATTTGTCCCTAGCATTTCTGTTATATAATTAAAATGTATATATCTTTTCCTAGCTCATTTTTTTTTTTAAGGTTTGCCTTGATAGATACACAATTCTCCACACCAATATCATCTCCCACTTGGAAATTTTATATCATTCATCTCATAAAACTTGACTTTCTACTGTTTGCAGGTGTAACAGTTCTTCATACATGAGAGTCAGATGCTCTTCTTCTTCCTCCATGAGATCTGATGGGGGGAGGGCTTCGAATTTGAATGCCTTTGATCAGTGGGCTTCCACAAAGGGGTGTATCAGTGAAAAAGAAACGGAAAAAATGGGGGAAATTAACTTTAAAAGGAAACAAAGAGAGCTTATGCTCTGGAACTTTATATTATACAACTGTATTTCCATGTCTTCCACTTGTAAATCATGTTGATAGAGAAATTATTAACACTAATAATCTTCTTGTTAGATTGGGAGATTGTTGATGAGTTATTATTGTCCGGCGATATAGTATAAAGGCTCTAAAATGACAGTGGGTCATTATGTGGTAATTCTCTTGTTCATGCTTTTTTCTTATTATCATGGTAAATGTAAAATGTTACTATGTTAGACCTGACAGTATCTGTATGCAGTTTTAATTATAATCTTACCGTACAATAATATATTCCATTCATGAGAGTATCTTTTTAAAAGGTGCATTAAAGGTCACATATAACATTGTTCTTAGACTCGTGGCCTTCGTAACGATTCTGGTATATGATTATACCAATAGAATGTGTTATCTTTTTAGTTTGATAGTATTTTTAGTTTTGTTTGATAGATTATGAATAAAATTATGAATAAGATTTAGATAGTGATTTTTAAGAAGTAAAAAAAATAACTTGATATGTGATCTATGATGATGATATATGATTTAACATATACTAGGGCAATAGATAAATAGAGTAGATGAAATAATAAAATTTTAATGTGATTTAAAATATAAACATTGGATTATTGTCATATATTTTGGTAAAATTATATCCACCTAGTATTTGCAGTTAAATCGTGGGGTGTACGTTAATCAACCTAATTGAACAATGATACTTTTTCTTGGTAATGGTGGGTGCATTTATAGAATTCAAAAGAACCACGAAAGTTTCGTGTATGCTTTTAATAAGTGGTATAATTTACATGCTATAGATGAATTTTAAAATAGTAAAGAATGACATGTCATGTACTCATGTTATTGGGGTTGTTACGATGTTTTTTTTCAGTCTCATATACCTCTTTAGATAAGATACACATATCTTATTATTTTTTTTACATTTAATAAAAATGAATCCATTTAATACATTGCTATAGATGAATTTTAAAATAGTAAAGAATGAAATGTGATGTTATTGGGATTGTTACACACTTTTCTACTCTTATAAATACAGTTACATATACCTCTTTAGCTAGGTAAGATACATATCTTGTTATTTTTTTTATACTTAGATAAAAATGAGTCTATTTAACTAGAAATGAAACAGTATATTATTTTCATCAAATATATATCTCATTAGATACGGTTTAATATTTTTAAAAATTAAATATATGTAGACTATTTGTAGTACTGTGTTTAAGATTGTACATTTGAACCTAACATTATCCCATGCTATTTAGGATGCGTATGCGGGTAAATTTGAAGAAAAAGTGGAAGTAAATATATATTTTTTTCCCTGTAGGTTATCTCATTTAGTGATATATAAAAATTTGAGGGCTAAGATTTATTCTCTCTCCTACTAATGCCCTAAGATGCAGATTATTGGTACTTTCTAGACAGGTTTGTCCTGTATCTTTAATATAAAACTGAATAAACATTTCATTATTATAATTAAATAAAAATGAATGAACACCGTATTGATCTCAATCAGATAGTACAACCATTGTTAATAAAAAAGATATATAATTATGTCACGCTTTTTAATCATCACAGGCTTAATACGAGTGATACGTCTCACGCGGAAGCATCACCAATAGCCAGCTGCCACGTGTTTTTAAAACCTCCCTTATTTTTTTTTAATCACTTATAAAGTCATCATTAGAATTGTTATTAAATTATTTTATTTTGTTGTAGATGAAACTTTGGTGTGGACGTCCCTCTTGTCAACATGAAATTTTAGAAAAGTTTAATATCATGATTATTCCATCCCATCAGTACATGTTTGATAGATTTCAATCAGATTACTTTTGTATAATTTTTAACTTCTAAATTTGCATGATAGAAAGTTACAAGATAATAAATTTTTTATGAATTTTTTATTTTTTTAGTCTATGTAAATTACATGATTTAATAATTAAGTCCTCACTTCTTTATATTTTAATTTAAATTCTTAGATTTAAATGGTATATTTTTTATTAGTCCCTGGAAGGTATTTATCCTTAAATTATTTGATTTTCTTTTTAGTCCTTGGAAGGAACTAAAAGGAACATATCCTTTAAATCTGAAGACTTAAATTGAAATATGAAGAAGTGAGAGATCGATCACTAAATCATATAGTTTATGAGAATGTAAAAATAAAAAACTCATCCTTTATTGATATATGATAAAAAAAATTCATATGATAATAAAGTTTTGACTTTTTAATAGACAAGTTTTATTTATTCATGCTGTTGATCAAATTTTTTCCTTCAACACCACTCACTACCTAGGGTTCATTCGGGATTGGGGCATTGTTTGTGTAGGGGCAAGGGGTATTTGCTTTCAAAATAACAGGCTTGTAGTTCCTTAAGGCCTAAGGTTCTTATGCATGTGGGATTGGATAGAGATATCTCTTGAATCACATGCTTTATTTATTATGTTGATTTGTTTCCTTTTTCTGGGCACTTGACCCTTAATATATTAAGATAAGAGTCTACCATTCCAATTATAATAATAATAAAACACCACTCACTACCTCAACTTTTAACCACGACTTTCAAACACTCTTTGAAATTTTAATTTTTAAAACTCTCAACCTTTAGCTCCTATTCCAGTAGTGTAATAGATGAGGAATATGGTGGAATAAGAAAGAATAAACCCCAAAACCTATTTGTTTTCAAGGAATGAGTGGTATAACAGTGTCAAGTGAGAATAAGTTGATAGTTGATGTAGAGAGAAAAACTCACATCCTTTCAAACGGCGACACGTGTCAAGGATTAAAACAGGTGTGAACCATTGCGCCTGATAACTGATAGCCCGATTCAATGAGAGTAGAGTAAGCGAGCAATGACTAGACACTTTCGAACAGGTGAGACACGATCAGACTAGTCTCTACGCAAGATGACTTAGGTCTGATCGGGACATCTCTGCCCCTTGAGGGCATATGTCGCGTTGCACCTCGAACAAAACCCGATTCCGACCAGACAAAAAACAACAAGCAGGATCCCTGAAAACGGTCAAACGTCCACTAAGTCAGTAACTGTCAGGTTGTTGATTAAGACATGCTATCCATTTAATCTGGGGAATTAAGGGCACCTTTAACTATAATAAAGTAGAACGATTTCCAAAAAACTTGTCCATTACAGCCATTAAAGGGAAAAACTGTTACAACAGCTATAAGGCTGATTAATCCTATAAAAATGGGCAAGGTTATCATAAAACAGAGATATGAGTTTTACCTAAAAACAAACTACATTAAGAGTGAGATTATCTTTGAATTTAACTTAAACATCAAAATCTCATTGTCTGGCACTACACTGGTGTCCCCCTTAATTACTTTTGTGAGTGCGTTAAGCATATTCGGCCGGATCAAAATCCAACAAGGAGACTCCACCCGCTTACGTTGATTGAAGGGAGAATTTACCTCTTCAGTTAATATTAAAGATCGCTTATAAAATTATGTTATTCCATCCAATCCATTTCAAATAACATGACATCGCCTCTCATAAATCATGGGATTTCATATCAAATCGTTTTTTCATCTTTTATAAATTTTTATGTATATCTTATTATTTTTTATTCACAACTTATTTATAATCAACTAAACAATAAAAATTTTATTATTTTATTTTTCTGACAAAAATAACTAAAGACACAATCAAATAAAAATTAATTTATTATTTATAAACTTATGTATCAAGACAAATGGGCTCTAGCTATCATGGTACAAATGTGTTATAAAAAAAGAGAGCACCGACACACAAAACAAAAACCAAACGCACAACATACGTTTTGGATCCCAATGAAAAATGCCCTCCCTTCAATCAGACGGCGACCGTCTGACCCCCTCCAACCGGATGGCCGGACGTCGCACTCAATCGCGACCGTCCAAATTCCCTCCCTTTTTTTTAATTTTTTAATTCTGATATTTTTTTTTTTTGTTTTGCGTTAATAAAATAGAGAACAACAACTACAACTACGCGTATCGTCTCCTCCTCCAACCACACTCAATTTTTTAATTTCCGTTTATACCCTCATTTATTAGGGTTAATCTCGCCAATCCAGCATACTATTTCACTTGCCCTTTTACGAACGTACCCTTCATTCAACCCAAACCACGAAGAACAGTCAAGGTCAAACCCGTCATTTAACAAACCCTCACCAGTTATTCCAGTTAACAAAAACGGCGCAAGCTTCGAAGCCTTAAAAACAGAGGCGGCCCCCACTCACAGTCTGTCCGGATAGACGCCACGTGTCCACACCCCCCGTGCCTCAAACCCGTCCAAAACTCCACTTCATAAACATCTCTCAAATCCGCTCTCCCAAACCAAAACCACAGGAACCAACAAACAAAACCCTATATATATATTCATTAAAAAAAAAAAAAATCGAAAAACAGAGAGAGCGAGAGAGAGAGAGACGACTCACAAAAACGTCCGCCATGGATTCTCCAATCTATGGCTTCTTCATTTTCCTCATCTCCTTCTCCGCCTTCATTTCACCCACATTTCCTGAAAAACCGACCTCTGGCGGCGGAGGTGGTGGTGCCGGAGTCAACTCGAATTCGGTTCTGGTGGCGCTCCTGGACTCTCACTACACTGAGCTGGCGGAACTGGTCGAGAAGGCTCTCCTCCTCCAAACCCTAGAAGACGCCGTCGGCCGCCACAATGTGACGATCTTCGCCCCCAAAAACGAAGCCCTAGAGCGGGACCTCGATCCGGAGTTCAAGCGCTTCCTCCTCGAGCCCCGGAACCTCCGATCTCTCCAGAAGCTCCTCCTCCACCACATCATCCCTTCCAAGATCGGATCCGACCACTGGCCCTCATCCGACGCCCCGCATTTCGTCTCCCTCTCATCGGACGCTCTGCATTTGGACAAAAAGGGGGAAAACAGGATCGTCGGCGGTCTCGCGACGGTGATCCACCCCGACGCGATCGTCCGACCCGACGGCGTCATCCACGGCATCGAACGCCTCCTCGTCCCTAAATCCGTCCAGGAGGACTTCAACCGCCGGCGATCGCTCTCCTCCATCTCCGCCGTGAAACCGGAGGGCGCGCCGGAGGTGGATCCGCGCACACACCGCCTGAAGAAGCCCGCGCCGCCGTCCCCGGCGGGGTCCCCGCCGGCGCTGCCGATCTACGACGCGATGGCGCCGGGACCGTCTCTGGCTCCGGCGCCGGCGCCTGGACCCGGGAGGGGGCACAAGCATTTCGACGGGGAGAGCCAGGTGAAGGACTTCATACAGACTCTGATCCTCTACGGGGGGTACAACGAGATGGCGGACATTCTGGTGAATCTGACGTCGCTGGCGACGGAGATGGGTCGGCTGGTGTCGGAGGGGTACGTGTTGACGGTGCTGGCGCCGAACGATGAGGCGATGGCGAGGCTGACGACGGACCAGCTGTCGGAGCCGGGGGCGCCGGAGCAGATCATGTACTACCACCTGATACCGGAGTATCAGACGGAGGAGAGCATGTACAACGCCGTCAGGAGGTTCGGGAAGGTAAGGTACGACACGCTCAGGGTCCCGCACAAGGTGGTCGCGAGGGAGGCCGACGGGTCGGTGAAGTTCGGGTCGGGAGAGGGGTCCGCTTATCTGTTCGACCCGGATATCTACACCGACGGGAGGATCTCCGTCCAGGGGATCGACGCGGTGCTCTTCCCGCCGGATGCGGAGCCGCCTTCCGCGGCGGCGCCAACCGCCGCGAAGGTCGTCGCGCAGAGGAAAGTCACCGTCAAGCCGCCGAGGAGAGGTCAGTGGGTTTTTTTATTAATTTTTTGCGCTTTTGATATTGTTACACCACACAGTTCAGTCAATGCTATATTCACACCACATTTCGTTATAGTGCACGTCCTTGAATGTGTATTTCTCTTGTTGTTTGTTTGGTTAAAAATGCTTTGATTCGCATTATTTTTTGGAACAGAATACACCATCCTTTTTACAGCATAAAATGTAGCCTTGGAGCAACTAAAAATGGGTCTATTTAATTTGAAACAGAGTGATGTGTAATTTTTATCAAATTAAATTAATCAAAATGAGATTTATTTTTTTAAAAAAAATCAAAACATGTGTAAGCTTTCTTTGGTCCTGCATTTGGTGTTGCATTTAATATTATCTATTTTTTTTTTATAAAAATTGGTTTTTAATGTTTGGGTTTTTGTCGGTGGTTTGTTTTTTGTTAAATTGTTGTTGTTTTTTTGTTTTTTTTTGCTTGGTTTTGGGGTTTTCTTTGTTAAATTTGTTGTTCAAATCAAAGGTTTTCTTTGTTAAATTGGTGTTCGAATCAAAGGTTTGGTTTTGAGGTTTTCTTTGTGTGGGTGTTGTAAGTTATGATGGGTTGGGTTTTGGCTTTTATTTGAGAGAGACTTTGGATTCGGTTGAAAGAAGAAAAAGGAAGGGATGGAGGTCAGTGTCAGTTGAGCTGGATTTCACTTTTGTAAGCTTTTTTTTAGGAGATTAATTGGACGATTTTCTCCTCTAATAAGTTTCACTGAAATTGTCTGAAACGCCCTCTGCTGAAAAGTTTATATAGCAAGTTGAAACTCTGTAGAAAGTGGGGTTCTTTTTCATGTTGGATTCTCTTTTTTTTTTTTTTGTGTGGAAGACAAAATATCAGTTCGTGTTTGATAATCAGATGCTTTAGGCCTGTCGGTTGGAAAGCTTTGTAAGCACAGGGTCACTTTGGGAATATAAAACTCTTAATACTATCGTAGAAGATTAAGGTGTATATATACTTTGTGTTATGAATAATGTTTATGATGACTTAAATTTTCCTATTTTTTTCTGATATTACTTTAATTGCTAGCTCAAATTTTCATTGAATTGTTAGTCCTTTTGACATGATTTCGGAATTGCGAAAAGACTTCACCTTCCCAATCCTTCCTTCTACCCATCATATTGAATATGTTAATGTTAAATAAAGTTATCATTGCCTCTCCCTTCAATTAAATAAATGTGCTTGAAACCAAAACTACTTTATTTTCTTAAAAGTTAAAAAAAGGCAGTGCTATTTTATTTAAAAGCATTTGTTGGTGTGTCTATTCAATGATTGACATATTCTTCTTCGGCGGAGTTGGTGATCACTCAATGTTTCATCGACCCACAAAAATAAATATGAAGGTGAGAATTAATGATATTGTTATAAATATTTTGCAGGGAAGTTGCTTGAAGTGACGTGTCGGATGCTTGGCGCCTTTGGTCAGCGTTCTCATTTCACCACCTGCCATTAGTGGAAAATTAAAAAAAACACAAAACAAACTTAAAATCAAAGAGGTAATCTTTTTCTGCATCTACTTCATACACATTTCTTCTCCCCTGCATTTATTTATTTCCTTAAAGAGTTATTAGTCATGTATACTGTGTTCTTTTGGTTGCAGGTCCAAATCAAAAAGAGTGGTGGAGAGAAAAGTTGTATAGTGTGAGAAAGTCAAGGTGATGTATTTCCCTTTCAATTCTTATATATATATTATTAATATTAATTTTTTCCCACTCTCAATAGAGGCCGCGTGAGTTGGGTGTGACACATGTATCATGGTGGGAGCATTTGTTGTTGTTTCTTTGTGTTGTAGGGTTGTTGGTTTCTAAACATTCTACATTGTGAAAAGACAAAAAAAAAAAAAAAAAAGTTGCTCGCAGTACACAAGATATAAATATAATATATAAGATTGATATACGGGGAGGGGGGCTGTATGTTTTTGTTTTGAAACACTAGGGATTTTTTTTTGTTTGTGTACAATTTGTAATTAACAATGGAGATGAAACAATTTTCTTATGTATTCATTTTAATGTCTTCTTTGTTGGTCTTTTATTATGGTACCTTCCTTTGTGAGGTTTTTTTTTATTGGAAATTTGTTTGAATAAGATTTTGGCAATGGAAGTTGTTTAAATTTTAAGGGATAAAAAGTTCTATCAATTTTATTCATATTGAAATTTATTAAAATTGAAACAAAAAGTAAAGATAAATGTTATCTCAGTCTTTAGGTAGAATAAAATATCTTTATTTTCATTTTAAATTGAGACAATTGTCTATAGTTTATCTCGATTATGTTTTGAGTCCTGCTACACATGCCTCACTATTTAGGCTCCATTGACAAGCTTTAAGAGCATTCTCTCCCTCATTGGTGACTTGTTTGACTTTTAAAAAATGTTAAAAATACAAAATATAATATTACTCATTTAAATCATTCATTTTCCTCCCTCCCACTTTTTACGAAAATCAAATCAACCTATAACCTATTCCATATTTAGAACCTATTTTTTTAATATCAAGTCAAATTAAAAAAAAAAACCATTCATTACATTAGTGAAAACAAGAAACAAGATCGAAATTCAAATCCTCTGGGGTTATTAAAAAAATTGAAAAGATGAGATCATGTAAAAAACTCAATTAGTCAAAAACAACAAAAAAGACCAAATTTTTATTATTGACCTCTCATTCAACTAGAAAACCATGGCGACAAGTAATAATCAACGTTTTTTTTTTAAATGTTGTTAATTTGATGATTATTCGATTTCATTGATTAGACAAAGTATTTGCGATGGATGCAAAAAAAATTTCAATGAATATAGAAATAAAACACACAGTATAAAACAAGAGTTTAGAATAAAAGTAAGTTACATTTATAAAATGTAACTTAATTTCAACAATAAGTAACATTAAAAGTCAGTTACATTTGTAAATATAACTGACTTTTGTTATACACAACAATTAAAAGTCAGTTACATTTTACATTCCACTAATGTAACTGACTTCCAGATACAATGCATGTTTATATTAGATTAACACGTGACTTGAAAATTAATGTATATCAGCCTAAAATATTAGTTTGAAATGTAACTAGCTTTCAAATGTTACATAACACATGTCAATATAAAAAAATTTAAGATTAAACTTCACATCCAAGAAAAAATTGTAAACAAAGAATGAGACCCAAATACAAATTCTATTTTAGGTGGAGAAGAAAAAGAAGCCGTAGACAGACAGACAGTCTATGTATTTTTTTCACCTTATAAAGCAAAAAAGAGATAATCCTTTAAAAATTAAAAAAATCACACCACATAAAAACAATTATAACCGATTCATTAACTATGGAGAGTAATTATCTGAAAAGGCAGAAAGACTAAAATATGTATTAACACTTGTTTCAGCCCATGAGACTTGTATGTGACTTGTAAGATGGGGTTTGTAAATCATCATTGTTATTTTTTATACCAAACGAGAATAAGTTATCCTCTCACTCTCTTATATTTATAATTAACCGATATCCCATCATTTATCTCCTTGTTAAACTAGCCCTTGCTAGAGATGAAGGGGAGTTTCTTTTTTCCACGAATGCTGTTATCAACTATAGTTTTTTTCTTTTATAAAAGTCATTTTCAAACTTTTTTTGTACGATTGTTTTATTGACTTTGAAAATGTAACTAAAGATTAAAAATTAAAAAGCATCATGTTGAAACTGATTATCAAAAAAATTAATTTTGGCAACTGGGTTGGATTGGAATGTAAAGATGAGATTAGATCTAGCTATTCACGTGACCCACAACTGGATGGGATAAAACCAAAATAAGGAATACCTGTTTGGTTGGGATAAATATATATATTTGGCTGCAAATTTTTTTTTTGTTTTGGTCAGGATAGTTTGTCCTCGTCCTGGGTTTGGTGGAATCAAGGATTAATTTTTATGCCACTTGTTTTTCTGAAAATGAAATCAAACAGAGTAAAAATCTTGTACTTGCTCTGATTTATATTCCAAAACAAAAATGTCTCTCACGTGAATGCGAGTTGGTAAGGTGTTGGGGGTTACTTGCATAGTTGCATTCACATGAGCAACATTGCCTTGCACATAACTAAACCCCTGTTTGTGTTTGGTATAAGATCCCGGATAAATCTGAATGACCCTGGATAAGAATTTTTACCCCTCGTTTGGGAATCAACATAAACAGATAATAAGGGTGAATAACAATAGAATAACCCTTATTCGTTGTTTGTTTGATGCGGATAAATCCTGATAGTTATGCCTGGATAAGTTAGAATAAAGCCTGATAACAATTCCACTAAAAGTTGAGAATAGCTTATCAGGACTTATCTATTCCTGAGAATAAAAATACCCCTTACCATTATTACAAAAATATTCTCTCACTTACTTTAACAAACTCCAATGATACACCAATCTTTATTAACCACCATCTGATCAAATCAGTGGATCAGTTCACTCTGAATCCATCACAACCGTCCAAAATACAAAAAAAAATCAACTTAATCCTCACCGTCCGAAATCCCCTCTTCTTATTTCCATATGCTTCCACGTGTACATCCATCGTCCCATCAACTTCATCTCCCTCACCTCGTCTCTTCATCACGAGACCGCCGTCGACGGCGATGCAGGTCGTCCTCCCGTCGACAGAGTTGAGCCGGAAAGGCGTGAATTGGATGGGGGTCTCTGACGCTCCGCGACAGACCCACGAGAGGTCGAAGTCGAAGCTCAGGGACTCGGCGGCGTCGGCGCGAGAGAAGACGAAGGGGGCGGAGGTCTCCAGGTCGTCGACGGTGCAGGTCGTCCTCCCGTCGACGGAGTTGAACCGGAACGGCTCGAACTATCCGGCGACGACCATCCGGTGGCATAGAAGAACAAACCAAAGGAATAGCTAGGGTGTCTTGGATCTCAGATTTGATCTTCTGGTTTGATTTTTTGGATCAATGAAATAGTTGTTGAATGGTATTTGGTTGTTGTAGTTTTCTTCTCTTTCAAATCAATGCTGATTTAGTTTCTATGAATCCATAATCACTCCTATTTTTGGTCCACCCTTGATTACAGCTGGGGATCCACCATTGTACAAGTTCATAATTATTATTGTTCTTCATGTATTTTCATTTGTAGGTTTTGAATTTCTGGTATTTTTTATCATATATGGATGAATATAAAATGTGTTAGATTGATTTTGGAAAGCGATTTGAAAATTTTTATTCATATGGAATTCATTTTGTTTTTCTTAATTGCTCATACTAACAAAGACGATTTTTGAGGATTCCTGTATTTGTTTTATTGGGGATAATTAGAAAGTGGATTATATGTGTAACCAGATAGATATTGGTGTCTTTGGCTCACTGATGGTTATTAGCATTCATCCTAGTTTTCTTTGCCTCAAAAAACTTCTTTTTGTTTCTACCCACTATCAGAATATTTGGTTTTACTTTTTTTAATTAAGTGGGTCCTTGGTCTTGGATCATTTTGTTTGTTTACTTGCTTTAGATTTTCATTCTCCTATTAATAATACAGGTGTGAAAGCCTACCATAAATATTAGGGTTAAAGACATCTAAGTCCCTACAAACATGGGAAAACCCATATAAGTCCCTACTAAAATTAGGACAGACGTACGAGTCCCTCAAAACTCAGAAAAACCCAATTATCATCCCTGAATTAAATTTTCATCCAAATGTAACGGAATATTCCTAGAATATTCCATCACATATAATTGTGTAGACATTGAAGTCCTTATAAATAGTCATAAAGACAAATTAGTCCCTGCAAAAGATAAAATTGCCCCTAAAAGATTTTTACATTAAATTGTGTATATATTGTAGTCCCTATAAATAATCATAAAGACAAATTAGTCCCCGCAAAAGATAAAATTGTCCTTGAAAGACTTTTACATATAATTGAATAGACATTATAGTCCTTATAAACAATCGTAAAGACAAATTGGTCCCTCTAAAAGACAAAAATACCCTTGAAGGATTTTTACATTTAATTGTGCAGACATTGCAATTTAAAAATTAAATACCCTCTAAAATACTGCAATTTCTACACAATTAAATGTAAAAATTCTTCAGGGGCATTTTTGTCTTTTACATGTACCAATTTGTCTATACGATTATTTATAAGGACTGTAATGTCTATCCAATTAAATGTAAAAATCTTTCAGGGGCAATTTTATCTTTTGCAAGGACTAATTTGTCTTTATGATTGTTTACAAGGACTGCAATGTGTACACAATTTAATGTAAAAGTCTTTCAGGGGTAATTTTGTCTTTTACAGGGACTAATTTGTCTTTATGACTGTTTATAAGGACTTTAATGTCAACACAATTATATGTGACAGAATATTCTAGGAATATTCCGTTAAGTTTGGATGGAAATTTAACTCAGGGATGATAATTGGATTTTTCTGAGTTTTCAGGGACTCGTACGTCTGTCCTAATTTTAGCAGGGACTTATATGGGTTTTCCTATGTTTGTAGGGACTTAGATGTCTTTAACCCATATTAAGCATACATAGAGTAGTTGTAAAAAATATTTAAAGGTTCACCATAAAATATTACATAAGCTGGACGGTTCAGATTTAAATAAATTCATCATGGATTGATATATATCTATCAACTATACCAAACAATAACTTATATTTCAGGGGCAAAGTTGACATTTTAAAAATAATAACTTCTTATCCATCCCTTATCAACCATTTATCCACAGTTTATTCTGGGTTAACCAAACACCAAAAATCTGAATTTTACGTTTCCCAATAAGAATAATTAAGAATAACAAAAATTGCAACCAAACATAGATATGCCTATTCTGCTAAACACTGTTATCTATCCCAGTATAACTATCAGGACTGAATAAGGCAATTCCACTTCCCAAATGGGGGGTTAGGTGTTTGTTTATCTTAGATAACCCCTGATAAAGTATGTCAGAATAAACCTTGATAAAGTGGTATATGAATTCCAATCAACCCTTGGAATTAAAGTTATCCTAGGTTATTTCATCCAAAGAATATGTGGGTCCACTGTCAAATCAACTGTCATCACCTCTTATAAATCATCTGTCAAATCAACTATCATTACTTTTTTACCTTTTATAAATCCTTATCTATACTTTATTCACATTTTACCTAAATAACAAAACATTTATTCTTACGTTTACCAACGAGAATAATTCAAAACACAACCAAACACAAAATCACTTTATCTTTATTTATACTCACTTATGCTTGGATAAATGTATATCTTAGAATAAAACCTATCCCCGTTTGAAACGGGAGCTAAAAGTAAAAGAGGATTTTGGCTGGACTTGGGTTGTTCACACATTACCAACCCAAATCTTGTATTTTTTTTTTTTTTTTTTTTGGTGACTTTTTATGTATACATTATATAATACTCATATTTGTATTCACCCATTACTGTTCATGATTGAGACAATTTAAATATAATTTTGTTTTCATGATTGAGACTATTTAAATATAATTTTTTTTGAGTGGATATTTAAATATAATTTTTTCTAAACACTAACAATCTTCCACGTCCTCGTAATTACATGTAACAACCTGTACCATAAGCACGTATAATTACACCTCGTTTTCTTTATCAGTTACTTGTTTTTAAATTTTATTTGACTTTTGCATATTTTATCCTTCTTGTAAGATCGTTGTGTTTTTCTGCATGATTTAATCACAACACGTTTTTAAAAGTTCATATATGAGACAGCAATTAAGGAAAGTTTGAATATATATACCATGAGCAGTCGCCTAAGATCATATTTAAATATTATTCATTCATATTTTATTGAAATTTTATTTTATTTTGTATTTTATTTTTATTTTTATTTTAAATTCTTTTCATATTTTATAGTTTGTCTTAATTTATTGGAATTTAATATTTGTTATTTGATTTGTAGAAAAGAAACTTAGTTCACACATTTTTTTTAAGATTATTTATTTTTGAATTATTTTATTTAATTTTTAAAAACTTATCTATATATTATGTTAGTTTTGTTTGTTCTATTTTATTAGGTTTGGTTGTTTAAAAAAATATAAATTAAAATTTTAAAAATATAATTTTTTTTATAATAATAAAAATAAGAAAGAAAAAAAAAAGTGAATTTAGAGGTTCGTTTTACAAATATGCCTAGGCCCCATTTCATTTTGTTAATCTCAGGACTGGCCTGATATATACACATGTATGTTTCTTTTTTTTCTTAAAACAATTTTTAAAAATAGTTTTCGAAAACAACAATTTTTTTCCTGAAAAACTTTTTTATACCCTTTTTATGAAACTAATGGTTTTTTTTTTTTTTTTGCCTTCTGAAAAAGAACTGCTGGGGAAGTTTTACAATGAGCTTAGATTAGGTATAATTCTTCTGAAAATAATATCTCAAACAGTTGCCTAAACTTGTTTTCCAAACACTGCCTCATGTCAACAATTGCAAATCATTTTTTCAGATTCTAGTCCCCATTTGAAACCGATTTTCAAACACAAACTACACTATGAAATAATCAATTCTGCAAAAACTACTCTCAATTCTGCCTAATCTTCTTCATAAAAGTTGTTTGATGGACAATTAAAACCTAAAATCCAAAAATTGAAGTCCCAGAATACTTGTTTGAAACTGATTATAAATATATATA
Source organism: Acorus gramineus (assembly GCA_030737835.1). Lineage (NCBI taxonomy): Eukaryota > Viridiplantae > Streptophyta > Magnoliopsida > Acorales > Acoraceae > Acorus > Acorus gramineus. Next base: position 15,176,335 of record CM060855.1, on the reverse strand, counting down.
TATAAAAATCATTTTGCAAAAGCAAACTTGACAATCGGTTCAGAATGTGTCTTAAAACCAATGTTCTAAAAGTCTCACTTAGGCCTCCATTAATCTCTACCTAAGCCTAGGTGGGTCCAGCATGCAACACTTAGCACCTAATTGTTTTTCTAATTAATTTTTAGTTGACTAATAAACTATTAAATTATCTTATATATTATATATCTATTAATTAATTTTTTTTATGTTATCCCTATTATGTTTATATTATTAATTTTATTTTAATATTACTTTGTTATTATTTTCTAATCTAAAATTATTATATATATATATATATATATATAGTGATTAATTAATCACTGCCTAGCCGGTTAATTCCTAGTATCTTCTCAACCGCCCAATTAGCGCCTCATACTTTTTACAACGATGCTTAAAACTAAAGATTAAAAAAAACAGGAATCATAGTTGACATTATAATGCATGGAATTAATTATATGATTTTTAAGGATTTTTAAAAAATGACATCCTGATCAATCTAATTATAATAATCATGTTGACTAATCTAGATTGACTTACTCAAGCCTGCTCGTCTACCATGCCTTTCTCATAAACAAGTATTATTTACAGGATGAATTGTAATAATTTATCCTAATGAATTACAAGACATCTTTTTCAAAGGTTCTACACATAATTTTGAGCAAAATTTCCATCTACATAGATTGCACTTTATTTGCAGAAACAAAATTGCAAAGTAAATTAAAATCAACAAAGCTATTACCCATTCAAAATGGAAAGCCACTATTTCAAACATTTTATAATTGGCTTGATGAAATCAGATTTATATTGATCTGACACTGTCGTTGATTCTCCTTGAATCAATGTAGATGGAAAATCTAATGATATCAATACATTTGGTCACAATGTTACCCATACACACACAAAAAAAAGAACCCCAAAATTACATCCAAATCAATTGGTTAAAACCATATTAGATGTATAACACTAATTAAAACGATTCCGTTTTTAATTAAACAAAAAACTAAAAAGTGTTACCAAACGCATTCTAAAAAACTGACTTAATAAAAAAGTTACTTTCAGCTTTTAGTGCAAAAAGATTGATTTTTAAAAAACGAAAAAAATTCACTTTCCAAAAATCAAATTTATTTAAAACCATTTTATTCAAAATCTTATTTTTCATATGTATTTTCAAATAGAAACTAAAAGTTTTACACTTGGCTTTCTATACCAGATATCAGACTCACCTTGCCTTGCAATCCAACTGAAATCAAAATGTCAAATCTTTTCGCAGACATTAGGTATAAAAAAAATAACAAACTGATGATACATCACATCTACAACTAATCTTTGGTTCAAATGATCAGTAAAAATGTTACTATTGCCTCTTTGGGGAGCCATCAATTGATTCGATTGCGAGAGTTCAAACATCACATTAGCAATATCTGCTTCTAAACAACCCATAGAACTATAGAAGAAAGCTAGAGGCCAACAGCCACTTCTTCTCCACATTAAAAAAAAAGAACCCAAAAATTACATCCAAATCAATTGGTTAAAGCCATCATTAGATGTATAAAACTAAAAGCCAGCTTTACATTTAGCTTTCTATACCAGATACCAAACTCACTTCGCCGTGCAATCCAACTGAAATCAAAATGACAATCTTTTTGCAGACATTAGGTAAAAAAAAAAAAAGAACTGATGATACATCACATCTGCAACTAACCTTTGGTTCAAATGATCAGTAAAAATGTCACTATTGCCTCTTTGGGGAGCCATCAATTCATTCGAACACGTGAGTTCAAACATCACATTAGCAATATCTGCATCTAAACAACCCATAAAAGAAAGCTAGAGGCCAAGTCACTTCTTCTCCCACCACATGTGCATTGGCAATGAAGATATAAGCAAAGATTACTTTTATACGCGTTATGTCCCACCAAAAAAACATCTATACGCGTTATGTCCCACCAAAAAAACATGCAATATAGAACAAAGTTGAAAACAAAAAGAGAAGAGGAAGTGGATGCCACAAGGAAACTTCCCTTTGAGATTATAAACAACCCAAAAAAAAAAAGATGTTACCTGTTAAACAAGTCCCTCTGACACATCATCTCTTTCTTTTTGCACCTCCTGAATTTCTCTCCGACTTTTCTGCTACTCCTGAGAGTTTTGATTTGCTTGCCGGAGTTTTCTTCTTTGTGTTTGAACTTTCGGAGTTTTTCAAGTCCAACTGCACTTGGATTCCTACACAAACATAGATGAATGCATTGACACACCAAATTAATAAAAGCCAAAAGTTAATCACAAGGGCTGATGAAATTCATTAACGATTAAAGAATTTCTAGTTGATAGAAAGCGCTTTTTTTATTAACCTTTTGCTTTGCTGCTCTCGATATCAAGCTGAACATTCGACTCTCCACTTGTGCTGGCATCTGATAAAACCAAGATTGAAGTGAGATTGATATAGGTGTATCATGCCAACACGTGCCATAAGAACATTTTCAACGATTAAAAGAAATTATTCTTTTTTTCTACAAGTGTCCTTTTTCTGTGAGATACCAAATCATAATTCCTCTTCTATTCTCATTGCGATTAAAATCATAATAATGTGTGGATGCAAGCAGGGATAAAAAAAAAAACAGGAAAAAAAAAAATTTACAAATGAACTTTGAATAAATTAACAGAAGAATATGATGCAACAAATATATATATTATTACTGAAATCATAAAAAAACACACTCCATATGCAGCTTACTGTTGCTCAATAATTTCTGAATTTATACACAATAGACACTTCAAAAACTAATACAAATGGAACTTTGCTAAAACCTATGATAGTGCCTTCCTAATTCCTCGTGGACAAGCAAAACAATGAGGTGTCTCAAAATGTCAATTTGTAGGGTATAAATATCTAAATTTAAAATTTTTCAATGTTATTCATCAATAAGGACACATAAACTTGGTCCATTACACACAGAAGAAAGCACGGACCTTGATCTTCTGTGTCTAAGAAACCCTCATCTTCACTTTCCACCAGAGCATTGTCATTTTCCTCAGGCGCACCATTGTCTACAGGCTCTAACATTGCAGCTATCCGCTTCTTTGGAGCTTTCTTCAGGCCAGGAAGAGTGATGAGATCTGCTGCACGTACAACACGTGAGCTGTTTCCTTGCTTATATGCCCTCGTTAGTGCAGCTTTTACCATGGGTGGTATGCCTTCCAAGGGACTTGGATGACCCTGATAACAAAATACAAAAACCTATCATTGGAAACAAAAACAAAACGCTTGATATTAAAGAAGCAAAAGCCTTCAGCCATCCGCTGAACAAGCTCAAAGCCATAATGTTAACCAATAAACTGAATTAATCAAGTGACTCAGAACCTATTCAACATGTCAAAAATGATAAATAATGGAAAAATCAGCCAGGAAATGTTGTACTCATGACAACTAATCAACCAGCAGTCCAACAATATAATGCTTTCGCCATTCTGTAGAAATGTTTCATTTCAAGAGGTTATCAACAAACAAATAAGAACTACCTGAAATTTGGACAACTCCACGACTGTGTCAAAGTCCTCTTGACTTAAAGAATAAGTGTCCATGAATTCAACCACTTGTTGCACAGCATCATCCTGACATTTTCAACATGAATGTATAAATATAATATAAACCATTATTAAATCATTGATGTTGAGTTTATTAACCTATTTAATCGAGTACACCTCCTACCTTGGGCAGCATCCGGAGAGGATAAGTTAATTGTTTTAAAAGAAGAGAAAAGTAATCAACCCGTAAAGTCTGCCTGCAAATTTTGTGAACCAAAAAAACATCAAGAAAGGGAAGATTCAATAACAGGAGTATAAGGACAATTTTCTTTTCTGAAAGCTAATAATTACAATTACATATAAGGTATTTTCTAAAAAAAAATTCAATCATTTCAAAATCATGATAAGTATTCTTAATCCGCCTACATTGATGAAACCGGATACTCAAAAAGGTGATCAAACAGGAAACCGGATATTGAATTAATGTATAAAAAAAATCCTTAAATGGCTGCAGAACCTGGATATCTAGATGTTGTGCAATCGGCTTTCTTAGTTGGTGTTTCCTTTAAACTTTGATCAGAGTTTTCTTTATATGACGACTGTACATAGCCATGCAAATTGTAAGGCCTTAGGACTGGAGGAAAAGTCAATGTGATGAAGTGTAGATTTAACTTAAATGCGACATGGAAATCTGACACCCACATTTGAAAAAGAAATGTAAAAAATTTATCTAATTAAATTAACCAAGAATAAACAACATGATTTGATTAAATAATTGAGGTAATTAGATGAAGGGATGATGTCTGAGAGCAAAGAAGTGCTCATAGTTTTCTGCAGATATTGATGTGTGGAAGATACCATGTACATAGTTAGTAAATATGGTATAGATAAAAGATCACATCATATCATATAGAACCCCACAACAAAGATATAATTGGAAAGATTGTTGTCCAAGACAAAAAGGCACTGCAAGAATGTTCATAAAATCCGGAAAAGAATACGTCAATGGATTCTACACTTTTAATACTTGAACACCATCTACAATAGGTCAAGAGTACAACAAAATCAACGCAACGGAGATATTATATATGTGCAAAAACGGTAATACCTGTCCAAGCTAGTTTCACGAGAAGCTAGAATATGAGTGTGCATATCCTCCAAAAGCCTTATATTCTTTCCCATTGTTGAATTTTTACCTAACCATCCACCAAATCTATTAAAATTACGCTCTCCCTGCAAAATGAAGATATTTAGATTCCAGTAAAACCACGTCTTTATTAAGAGTACATGATAGACTCATGAATTTCAATACAAATAGATGTGCATGTACATGACTAATGGAAGACAACTTCCTTCAGTCGATAAAACTAATATATGATAGATGAACACACTCCACTGTGGACAGAAAGATCAACCTTTGGATTTATATCTAAATAGGGCTTGAACATGATATTACAGAGCCAATTACAACCAAGAACTTCCCCAGGATGGTGAATAACTGATTCAGTTATAAAATTATGGTTAGAGATAGCTTACAGAGAGAAGGATTCAGTATTACCTGTTCAAGAACTTCCCTCTGACCATGTAGCAAAGCAGCACTGGTTGAAAAAATAATATGAAATTAACCAGTCAAAATTTACAAGGATAACCATCAATATAAAGTAAAATTATCATTTTTTTCAAGTCAAGTGTTCTTTTATGCATAACTCAAACAACATACGGAATGATAGAAGATGCAAGACAGCCACTCTGTGATAGTTGCCACTGTCGGTATCTTCTGATCTGTACATTAAACAGATCACCATCACCAATGGACTCAGCAGCACGTGCAATCATGTTCATCCTCTTCACTCCATTGTCATCCTTACCAGCAGAAGCTGGGCGATAGTTTAAGTAATTTTCCTGTCATAGTTTGATAAAGCACCACCATTTCAGAAACCAAACCAAGCAAAAAAAAAAAAAAAAAAAGCCTCTTTTCATGTGTAAATTTTAAGATTAACAATACTTGCTTAACAGTAAGAAAATACCTGAATTAGGAGAGGGACTAGGTCAGGATCGCTCATGCTCAAATCTATTCTCTCATCCATTCGTAACTTCCCCCCATTGTAACCAAACAGCCTACAAAAAGGCATAAAAAGGACCAAAATGACTGTTGATAAAATCCAACATGAAGGAGATAAGGAAAGTAATTTAAAAATCCTGAGAGAGAATAAAACCAGTTATCTATCTAAACAACCAAAAGAAAAACAAAAGAACACTGGTTATTTTTTGGAGAAAAAAAACTGAAGCAACTTTTTGCCTAGTTGCCTCATCAAAACACTGTTAATTTTGCAAGGAAGAAATGTCCATTGAACCACTTAATTTTGGAACTTGCCTCAAACAAGCTCTCTTGTCTAAAAGAGATGATAAAGAATACTTCCTTGCAAAATCAATTATCAATTACTTTGACAATGATGCTGCTAAAGTACAACTAGCCATGTTAATGGGCTGATACACGATTATTTGGTATGAAAAATGCAGAAATGATTATCAATTAAGGTTTTAAAATATAGGCATCACACACAAACACACGAGCATTGACAATATGATCAAAACAAAGAAGACAAACGATTACTAAACATACCAGTAGCCTAAATGTACACAATTAGCGAGCATGCAATCCAATGCCCAACGTAACTGATGGGAGCATGCCTCTGACTAAATATTGAAACCTGTAACACCTATAATTGGTCCATACCGTAACATAAATGGGCACATATGCTAAACTATTTTCAGTTCTTGGAATTCTAAGAACACCCAATGGACTAATTCAACATGGTTACTGTCACATGGTTAATGGTGTGCAAAGAAATTGGTGCAGAGGACATTAATGCTAGAGGTGATCAAGATAGGGTTTTGATTGATCGCAAATTTTCATGATAGTTAAGTAGGGAATGCATAGCTACATCAGTCTCATTCCCCATTAAAAAGAAGCAAAGGCACTCCAGACTCCCACCCAAAATTGACAGATACCACGCTTAAATTTACACTAGCAGTTGATACAAAATGTAACATAGTCATGTCCTAGAATTGACTGATTCTATACGAATAATCAGATGATGCATTAACATAAAGTTGCAGTTTATATATCACAAATATGCTGCTATATACTCTGTTCTGAATAATGAGATCTATACAGGACCATCTGATCTCTAATATCACATGTATAAGTGCAAAACTTTATCAAATGTAACATCATGAAATGTAGTGTTTAATATGACAAATTCAGTAAGGCCATTAAATGAATTATAGTCCAATTTGAGGTTCTTAATACATTTAGTTAGCTATAATTATAATAACAATTATCAAAAAGACAACAAACTATACATAGCTGAAAGAAATAGAATTAAAGATTAGGCAAGAAAACCAGATGGTACTTGTCAACAGCTGTAAAAGGTGAAATGTCCTCGTCCTTTGAGCTACTAAGAAGTCGTCCTCTTATATCATCATATTTAATAACTGATAGAGAGAGGCTCATATATTGCAATTCGTTTATGGCCAAGCGCATATCACCATTAACTCTCTCTGCAAGTTCCTCAAGAGCAATCTATCGGACAAAAGAAATACAGAATTCAGTAAAGGTGGCTAAGAGCCTTGATTGTTCATAGGTATACATCGTAAATAGGACAGAATAATGTCTATAACATGTCAGATGTGTAAATTATATCCATACGATGATAAAGGTGGGAAAATCTCATTAAAAAGATGCAATTATTCCTTATAACAACCGCGAAAACAAATCAATATAAGAAAATACCCTCTGATACCTCATTAACTTGTACACCTTCAGCATTTGCAATTTGCAACAGCCTCTTAGCCATCTACCACAAAAAAAAAATATTGAATAGTTAAATTCATATTTCCAGTATCATACCTAAAAAAAACTGTTATGCAGTAAAATCCTGGAGGAGTCAATCACTACATATCAGTCAATATGCCATATACAGCCACTTGCACCATACATGGCCATAAGGACATATAATACGCCTAGGTTTGGTAAGTTTCTTGAAAAAATATAAATGCAAAATTATAGAACCTGATGTTTGGTAGGTTTCCTGAAACTGAGAAGCTGGCAGTAGTTAACAAGACTTTTCAGTTTCTGACTGTAACGGTCATTACAAATACATATGATGGGAATTTTGGAAATCTTGATGCTGGCAATAAGATCAGCAACTCCTCCTCGATCTCCAGCAGACATTCCATCAACCTCATCCATAATTAGAACAGACTTGGGATGCTTTAACCTGCAATAACAGTACAAAACTGGCATTAGTAACATCAGCCAAACATACAGTGGCACAATGTTACATGAACTCCATCCAAGTCCCACCGATCCGTGCCAACATTTAATGCCTCATTGCTGATAAGTTCTTTAATAGAATTTGCAGTGCTTCCGCTGATTCCCTTAAAAATTTTGCTGTCAGCCTTCCCACGACTGTCACTAGCATTGACCTGCAAATTAAGGAAGCAACATCTGAATATTAGGAGGGTGGGTGGGGGGTGTTGTAAAAGCATCCAATGGCTGAAAAAAGCAATTATGTTACGAGAGAAATGTCATTAAAGGGTGGATTAGAACCTCAATTGCCTGGAACCCAAGCATCTGACTGACCAACTTTGCTGAAGTGGTCTTTCCAATACCAGGTGATCCACTAAGCAAAATAGCTTTCTTAGCTCCACCATCAATCTGTTTTTTCCCTTTTTTTGTCTGACCAGTATGTAGAAATTTTTCATCCCAACTCTTTAACCAATCATGCAGTTGTTTAACCTGTACGCATCATCATTGAGAGAGGATTAAATTTTTGTGCAATAAGAACAAAGAATTATCTAATATCTATTGATACAAAAACAAGACATAAGATATGTTTACTGATGGCATTGATAGAGATACATACAAGTGATTGGTTTCCAATGATATCATTAGGAACCTTAGGCTTGTATTTTTCCGTCCAAGTGAGTGAATCAGTTGGACTAATTGAACCTTTTCGTTTAGCAGGAGAGGCACCTGCTGGTGGGCCTCCAGGGGCAACTTTTCTGGACAAAAAACTCTCTCCAACTTTATTGTCTGAAGAAACCAAGTGCAAAGAAGAAAAGTTACGAAAGAAGAGCACCTATAACCAATTGCATGTAATCATAGAAGCACATTGTAGTATAACAATGCGAGAAAATGGTGAGCTATGTTTAAACACACCATTCACATTAACTTTTACAAGACTGATCCTTGATTGAACATCTTCAGCCTTCTTGATTGAAATTTGTTTTGCTTCTTCCTGTACAGTTGGTTTTGCAGGCATTGATGCACGGATCATATTAAATAAACCGTCCTCAGTCAAGAAAGAGGTCCTGAGAGCAAATGCATACATAGTTATGTATGACAAAAAGGAAAGAAATATCAATGACAATGGATGGACAATAGGAGGAAACATACCCCAACTCTTTAGCTTTTGTAGATTTCCTTCCACCAATGTCTTCATCAGCCAGAAGGAAATTCTACAAAATGACAATAAATAGTAAGCAACAGAGCTCCTGCATAACATGTGAAGGTGTTTCTTGGACTTTACTGTCTTTTTGCTGATCGATCCAGTAACACGCCCACCATGACGTTTAATTAAATCTTCTGCCTCTTCTCTTTCCAAACTGTTGATCACAAAAAACAGTGTTCACCCTATCTGAAGATATATAACCATGGTCAAAAGAGCTGTGTGTGATTATGCAATGCAGCGGAACTGAAAACTTTCAAGGTACAGCCACATTGATTTTCTTGGAAAGACATGGTCTCAAGAATTAAAAAAAAATCTATAGACAAAAACACCTGTCAAGTGTTCCACTGATGACAAATGTCAGTCCAGCCAAACAATCAGGAGCACCATCTGGAACTTCCTGCGATACCAAATCAAATGCAAGATCATCAATGGATAGAGAAAAAAATCCCTAGATTGAAACTACAATATTTCGAGAAAGGTATCAGACCTTTTGTCCTTTATGTGGAGGATCTTTTCTTTCCCCAAAACTCATGAACCCACCTCTTCCACTGCCACCACCTCTACCCCTCCCACCCGCTGTCGCACCCCCTTTCTCTCTCCCTCCCCTCCCTCTTCCACTGGGTTTGAGAGGAGAGCCAACTTCTTCATTGTCAATGTCCTCCTCATTATCTTCTTCCATATCAACGGAAGCCTTGTTATTCACCCTTGTGGACTCACTCTTCAGTTTCTTTGGGAGACAGACAGAAGCAGCCGTTTTCTTCTCTTGGGGAAGGACAAAGTCGTCATCATCCTCAACCTTGTGAGGCTTTTTCGCAGACGGTGGTTTGACATCATGTGATTCGTCGATTACTTTCTGCGCCTTCCTCTTCGCAGGAGTTCTTTCGGTCGTGCTTTCCTCTTTAGGCTTCTGTTTGGTGCTTTGATCCTCTGAATTAGGGGTGGAAAAATATTTGCTTGTTTTCCTTCTTCCTGAACCTTCTTGAGCTCCATGACTCTGGATGAACCAACATGGTTACAAGAGGAGATTAAACACATTAAGAGTGCAAGACATAAGACAGAAATTGAGATAATTTTTATTCAACCAAGAGTAATAATCAACAGTATCCATCACTCAGAACTCAGAAAATCTCAGTAGTAGAAGGAGAAAACAATTACAATACTAAGAAATCAAGAGAAAAAAACATTCCGATTATCATAACTCAAATTCACGATACATGAGGAACTATACTCAAGGAAAAGAAGCAAAATCCACATATCATTTTATTCTATTTCAGATTCAGACATCAAAGAATCCAATCTAAAACAAGTATTTCATCAACTCATCGGTTACAAAGAAACCAACACATTCTCAATAGCAAGATCAAATTTTGAGAAACACCCAGACTCTAAAACAGCTTCCCGAGTAAAGAAATACTTTCAAAACCAACAAAGAACAGAAAATAAACCAAAAATCCAAATGACATCAAGAAGCAGCACGATTACCGGTTTCTCCGACGGTTTCTGCGGCGGCGCCGAAGCTTTCTCCGTTTTTGAAACCGCCGCCGCCGTTTCGGGCTTCGCCGGCGGCTTCGATAACGCGTTCCCGCTCCCCTTGTCGTGTTGTTTCATAAACCATCTCCGAATATCCGACTATAATTACAAGAAACCCCCCAAAAAAGACTCAAGTTTAAGAAGAAAAACAACGCTACCAACAACAACAACCATTTCAACATAAGAAAACCCCGCGAAAAAGAGACTCACCATTGTCGATGACGAAGTCGATTTGATCTTTCAAAGAACCCAAAATCAGATGATACAGAACCCTCGCAAAGACAACATTTGGACCGCCTGAAATGGTTGAATCTGTGAAATGGAAAAGCTAGTTATCATCGAAAAGAGGGATTGTTAGGGTTTTTGCGAGGCGGAGCAATGGAGGTTCAACGACTGTCCAGAGTCCGGAGGAAGCCCGAGTGGCGGGATTTTTGTTTGGACGAAAATGCCCTCTCTTGCAGGGATAATTTGCGACGGAACCGGACTTATTGTGCACACGTGTGCATCCTCACTAGTAACGCTGACATTAGTCAATCGAAATTAATTAATTAATTAGATTATAATAGATTAATCATTATTAACATTAGTCATGAAACTCTGGCCGGGGAATTTGGCTCGAACCTGAATTTCGGGCCGATGGCCTTTTGGACACGAGATAATTTTGCTGAAAATGAAATGCTATACTTTGTATTTTTTTATAGTCTAAAATAGTAGAGACACTTATTTATTTTTTATAAATTTATAAACATCATGTATACATGAACAATATATATAGTTCTACTTTGAATTAAATAAATTCATTTTTAATACATGTAAAAAAATTTAACGAGATATATATCTCATTTAACAATGTTTTACTAGATTTCTAACAATGTATATGAGACTGTATTTTGAATTTTAAAAAGAACTGAATATAACAAAGCCCTATCCGAATTCATAAATTCAGATTATATTATTTTTATTAAATTCAAATAATCTAACAAGAGTTTTAAATGCACATACAAATTAATAAGAATTCAATTTTGTAAAATAAGTATATATGAAAAATATCATATTAAATATAATTTTGGGTTAAAGACATCTAAGTCCCTATAAACATGGGAAAACCCATATAAATCCCTACTAAAATTGGAACAGACGTACGAGTCCCTGAAAACTCAGAAAAACCCAATTATCATCCCTGAGTTAAATTTCCATCCAAACTTAATGGAATATTCCCAGAATATTCTGTCACATATAATTGTGTAGACATTGAAGTCCTTATAAACAGTCATAAAGACAAATCAGTCCCTACAAAAGACAAAATTGCCCCTCAAAGACTTTTACATTAAATTATGTACACATTGTAGTCCCAACATTTATAAAGACAAATTAGTCCTTGCAAAAGACAAAATTGCCCCTGAAAGATTTTTACATTTAATTGGATAGACATTACAGTCCTTAAAAATAATCGAAAAGACAAATTTGTTCCTCTAAAAGACAAAAATACCCTTGAAGTATTTGTACATTTAATTGTGCAGACATTGCAATTTAAAAATTAAATACCCTCTAAAAAATGCAATTTCTACACAATTAAATGTAAAAATTCTTCAGGGGCATTTTTGTCTTTTACATGTACCAACCCAATTCTTTTTACCCCTCCCAACATTGTCTTCGAGAATCAAGACATATGAAAGTCCTACAGTGATATTTTGTAAGAACTAATTTAGCTTAATGATTATTTATAAGGATTATAATGTATCCACAATTACATGATGACATAATATTCTGGGAATATACCATCAAATTTAAATGTAAAAATCTTTCAGGGGCAATTTTGTCTTTTGCAAGGACTAATTTGTCTTTATAATTGTTTATAGGAACTACAATGTGTACACAATTTAATGTAAAAGTCTTTGAGGGGCAATTTTGTCTTTTGTAGGGACTGATTTGTCTTTATGACTGTTTATAAGGACTTCAATGTCTACACAATTATATGTGACAGAATATTCTGGGAATATTCCATTAAGTTTAGATGGAAATAATTGGGTTTTTTTGAGTTTTCAGGGACTCGTACGTCTGTTCCAATTTTAGTAGGGATTTATATGGGTTTTCCCATGTTTATAGGGACTTAGATGTCTTTAACCCTATAATTTTTTATAGGACTAAAGACATCTACTTTCACGCAAACAGGGTAATTTCGTATAAATCTTTGTTAAAGTTGGAGCAAACATGGAAGTGCTTAAAAACTCATAAAAATTAATATACATCTCTTATGTCAACAGAGACGAACTCTAACCCAACTTATCCTAGTTAACTCTAACATATACCATGAAATAACTAAATCATACCCAATTCTTTTTACCCCTCCCAACATTGTCTTCGAGAATCAAGACATATGAAAGTCCTACAGTGATATTTTGTAAGAACTAATTTAGCTTAATGATTATTTATACGGATTATAATGTATCCACAATTACATGATAACATAATATTCTGGGAATATTCCATCAAATTTAAATGAAAATTTAACATAAGTATAAATGTATGATAATTGAGTTATTATGTGTTTTGAAGGATTTGTACGTCTGTTCTAACTTTGACAGAGATTTATATAAAATAATTCATGTCTTTAATCCTATTCTATAAGTAATATGTGTTGATCAAAATTGATATGATTCTCTCCGTAGGTTTTTTTGGTGTTTTTTTTTTCTTTTTGTTCCTTGTGGTTTTCGTTTCTACCTCTTTTTCTCGCCCCTCGGGAATATTAGACTAAAATTGGATGTGATTAAAATGTTAGAATTCTTTAAATTCAACTTTAAAAAAACATTATTTTAATAGTTTCAATCAGTTGATTTTTTTACCTGGAAAGGCAAAAGAACAATTGAAAAGCTAAACAGCAAAAATATGTTTAAAACTTTAGATCTACATTTGATAATTTTCATATTTTCAAACGCAGAATCTACACCAATTCAAATCCAAATGAGGCCTTAGGAGATTGCGATTTCGACTACATTGTTTTGGTTCTCATTAGTTACTACATCAATGATCATCTCATCCTTGGATGTCTTAGGTGTTGAAGTGTGAAGTTTCTTGAATGGGAGCTTAGATGCATGTAACTTGGGCCCTTGAACTTATATATTGATTCCTCTAAAGAAATGTACAGAAGATTCAAGTAGAGTTTAAACAATGTAACCTAAGAACAGTTTGGAGTGACTGAGGCTCAGACGATCACATGTCAACACATTATCCCCAAAGCAAGAAATTCATGTTATAATACATTTCTCATATAAAAAATAATACATCTAAAAATGACCTTAGTTCCATGTTGTAATGCTGCATTTATCTGGCAGAAGATATGTGACCTCTGACAATCTTGTGTTCTTTTGTGGCCATGACGAAATGTAACCTGAAAACAGTGAGTGTCACTGAAGCCTGAAACAATTACATGTCAACATATTATATCCACAGTAAGGACTAAGGTATTCAGAATCAGGACAAAAACAAATTCTCCACTGATGACAGTACAACAGAAGTTTATGGCATGTCAACTGATTCCGGATTTTGCTTGAGTGCTTCAGAATTGGACTCATCAACATCTTCTCTGAGCTCCATCATCTAAAAACAAACTATGGTGTTCTGTTAAATATCTACAGAAATGAATGCCCAAAACCAATCCAACATACCATGCAATTATGCAAAAACAAGCGAAAAAAAAAACAACAATGACTGAAAACTATAATAAATGATAAATGTATTTGTGTGTGTGTGAGTGTGTGTGTGGGGGGGGGGGAAGGGGGGGTGGTTGACACAACATCACAGAATAGCAGGGAATGACACAGAAAAGTTTTATGATTAAAATAATGTAGCTTCCGGTATATAATATAACATGGGTATAAGCTGCAGAGCAAATAATAGGAGATGAGAGTTCCCAGAGATCATAGGGGGGAAGAGTATATGCTGCAGAGCAAATAATAGGAGATGAGAAACCACAATAGGTGCCACATTGGCCCAGGGGTGGAACACATGACCAGTCAAGCATCAAAACATCTTGAGGTGATGGCCTTGAGAATTTAAGGTTCAGGGGCATCTCATCATCTCATCAAGACTCAAGAGCATCCTTCTTGACACACATACACATAAAAAAAAAGAAGAAAAAAAATCATATCCAGGGTAACTTATTTGAATTGGAATTTTGCTTTCATTAGCATATCCAAGTTAAATGTTCTTTGACGGAAAAAAAAAAAAAAAACTATTTTTTTCATCTTCCCATATAGTTCCAGAAATAATCATTATTTTTACTAAAAAGAATTAAATCCCAAATAAAAACTAATCCAACTTCTTATGTTGAAGAAAGCTTTACTATTCTATAAGGAGAGTGTGTCAAATTTCTAAGTCTAGAAAATATTTTTGGAAAGATTATAGTTGTCAAAAATTTCAATCCACAAATATTAACCTTAACAATAATGATTCCCAGGCCCCAACTTCACATGCCCCAAACCAGGCCCCATGATGTGGCAAGTGTACGTTGTCTATTATACCCTTTACTTGATAACTACCTTAACATGTATCCCTATGATTGTGGAGTATCATTTAATTCTAAAAATTATGTATTTATTCACCATTAATGTATTCTTAAAATCTTGCAACAATATTAATTGGAACAAATGGGTTCAAATCAGGAATCATGGATTCTCTATCGCGAAAAGTGGAGTTTGGAGAGGGAATTGAAAGGCGTGAAAGAGAGCCGAAGTTAAGGCGGGGCGGTGGATCGAAAGGGACCGGAGAAACTATTGATGTTGAAACAATTGAAAATCTGTCTTGTATGCGAAATGAGGAGGTTTTGCATTACGGAATTGATTTTGTTTATGAAGAATACATGGAGCAAATCGGAAATTCTATTTTTGAGGAGAAGGCACGAAATCGTTTTTTTTTTTTTTCGATTTGGATCTCACATCAATGTCTCTCAGATCAGGTTTGACATTATTAGATTCGTAAAAAAATTGTGTTTTGCTTTTTGTTTTAAATATTTAAACACAATTTTTTTTCATGTATTGAATGTCATTTATCACATTTTGATTTGTTTTTGTTTCAATATCTAAATGTAACACTCAATATCGTTACATTTTATATATGAGTAGTTTGTTTGATGTTACTGCTACATTGTTGACAATGTAATTTTTCAAATCTGTATTATTTTTGTTACATTCATAAATATAACAGTCAACCGCATGCATGTATTGATTTATATTTGTTACATTTATGAATGTAACATTCATTCGTGTATTGCATTTGTTTCAATGTAAATAGTAATTTATATTTGTTACATTTATTACTTTAACAGTCAAATACATATGTTTGTTAAATGTATCACACAATAAAAAAAGTGTTTGACATTTTCTATAAAATGTAACTGACTATTGAAAATATAATCTGTTTCTAAATTGTTTAAACATTGCATGGAATGTAAAATATTTAGGTAGAAAAATGAAATTGTTTGTTATATTTATATAAATGTAACAGTTCTGATGTAAATGTAACAAATCGTTGTGAGAGATGTAAATATTTAATAAAGGTATTTGATGTAACTAATTCATATAGTAACCATATGTGTTTTTTTTATTTAAATTTGAATACAATAAATATCTAACTTTTTTAGTGTAATTTAGGTTCAATTGTAATTTAGGTAAGGATTTTAAAATTCAAAATTTGAAATGGTTAAATAGATTTCAAGATTCACGTGGAAAGGTAATAACCGGGATTTGGGTTAATGAGACAGATTTTTAATGAATGACATATTTGTATTTTGCCATTTTACCATTTTTAAAAAGTCAACAAGTCAACTAATGAGACTTGTTAGTGGGGCTTATATTTTGGGGCCTGGGTATCACCACTCTAACCTTAATTCTGTAATAAAATCAAGTGACCGAGATATAACAGAAAGGACGGCAAACTACAATCCATGCAACCACATCTTGGAATGAATAAATTAGAATGTTTCATAACTTACCTCAGCAAGCAAGTCCGATCTGAAACCATCTTTTATTCACCCACTTCTACGCCTTCAAGCTTCAACTATCAAAGGCAAATGATGATAGAATTCATATAATCAATTCCAACCACCAACTTAATGTAACATTCCAATCTTGCAATCACAATCCTAGAGAATGTCACAATACTCTTTATTATGATGAAGAACCACCCGGTTTCATACAATTTCTTAATTACTATGCTTTGCTGGTACGATTAAGTTCTAACTGCTTTTAACCAGGGAAGCAAATCCGTGGTGTGTAATCAGCCACCATACCTCCTAGAATTTAAGCTGTAGGATACTGGACAGAAAATATGATTTGCTATGGTTTATACCTTCCATCAATCCAATCAAAATATCAGATTAAACAACCAAAATGGACATCAAGCACTGGAAATCCTAAACAGCAAACCCAAGCATTCTGTTCACCTTGTTGAAGTTGCAGCAATACAAAGCAAGCAAAAACACCAAAGGCCAAAACTTTTAAGATCCATAAGTCAAAGACCAATGATTTAGAAACAAAAAAAAACTAAAACCACACAAATCTAACAACAATAAATCCCGATCACGACTCGACAAAATCAACACACACATGGTAACAAGCATGCTCACCAAGTAGATGGCTCTCCGACATGACTTGCCGAGTGCAGTACATACTGATAACCTGAGCAGACTGTTCAGCAGCACAAGCTGTCTCCCTCTAGACCCCACATATAACACATTTCTCATTCCAAGAATAATACATCTAGAAATGACCTTAGTTCCATGTTGTAATGTTGCATTTAGTCTGACAAAATATGTGACCTTGACAACCTTTCGTGTTTTTTGTGGCATTTGAAATTCCATGAAGCAATGTAACCTGAAACCAGTGGGTGTGACTGAGGCTAAAACAATTAAATGTCAAACACATTATATCCACAGTAAAGCACATCAAGATAGTCACGTATAATACATTTCTATTTTCAAGAATAACACATCTGGAAATGACCTTGGTTCAATGTTGATATATGTAACATGGACAAAACTGCAACCTTCTTCTTTTCTTTTTTTTTACGAAATGGTAGGTGATCGCCCTCATATTAATAGAACAGAGAGAGCCCAATAAACATGCATAAACAAAAGCAAGAAAAAAGGAGCAAAAGAGGGAAAAACAGTCCTGGAAAAAGGGAATGAAAAGAGAAGGGACACATATGCTACTCCATGATCACCAGCTTGCCACCCGAGAGTCGGACCAAACTTGCACCACCATAGACCTTTCCCCACTCCTGAATGCTTCTCAGAGCCGACTCCCAAATGTTTTCAGCATATGGAGTCCCGCCTTTGAAAATAACCTGATTTCTGGTGAGTCAAATCGCCCAGAGGACGCAGGGACCAACATATGAGAGACCTTCTCTTAGACCCCTCGATCACCCCATCGCTTCAGCTTCTTCCCAGCCTCCCAAAGCTCGTCGAGAGTGGAAAATCTGCCATCCAACTCAGAAACCACACAGCCAACTCCAGACCTGTCTCACCATCTGACACAAGATGAACAAGTGCACCACCGATTCTTCCTCACTTCGACAGAACACACAAGAAGAGACCAGCAGAGGCACCCATCTCGCGATTCGTGGTCCATAGTCAGACGCATCACCTGCAGCATTCTTTTGTGGCATTTGAAATTCCACAAATCCTAAAATTGTGGTTCCAAACATCTCAATGGCCTGACTTGAAAATTATCGCAACCCCATCAGCTCCTTCACTCTTTCAATTCCACTGCCACAAAAATCATATATTACTGAGAGCCTAAATGACTCAACTTTTTGAGAGAGAGATTTTCATGAGATTCAACTTTTGCAACCTTACAAACTAACAATTGCAACTTTAAGAATATAAAACATAAAAACAAATACCTCTTAGGAAAGGATGGTATCAACTCTTCAACTGCTTGTATAAGAATTTGTCCCTTTTTATTGCTCTCCACTGAACTCCAGCTTTTCTCACCATCTGAGAATAATAAACAGAAAGAAACACATAATTATACCTGATAAAATGGAAATTATTTAATATCAAAAACCCATTTCACATGATGATATATCCCCATCCGTTGATTCTATTCAGGTCGCAAACTACATAAGTCAATTGAAGGAATGAGTGATGGTAAAACTGAAATTTTGACGGTGTTGGCCACAAAACATAAGCATAAAGATAAAAGAATGCATATTTATGGAAGAAGCATTATAAAAAGCCACGACCCTTCAGTAAACAACACATTCATTGAAGACTTCAATAAATACCTTCAAAATCAGTAGAAGCTCCACCCCTAAGATATGATCTTGTACTCACGTCTATATCTTTTCCCTCAATGTTCAAGAACCCCTCCAGTAAGCGGCCAATAAGCCTATGAGCAACCAAACTTGTCTCATCACAGGCATCTTGGATGCTCAGGTATTGGTTCTCATTTTCATTTATTGTCTCATGTGAGGACTCTTGACAACGTGATAACATGGATTCCTTGAGGCAAACAGTAGCATTGTAACCATTTAAGTCACTCGAGCAAGATGTAACATTCCCTTCAATTTCATCACTATTGACAGGAATACCATTTTCATGTACATTGATTTCAGTAAGATTTTGGGAACCATCTTTGCCAGAAAAGGTGGGGATAAATGAATGAACGTGTCCTGAATCACCCATGTCCTCTATTTCATTGTCAATGAGAGAAGCATGCCTTTGAAGGTGCTCAGGCTTGGAAACTGGAGCTTCACTACCGAACAAAACATTCAACCTAATAAAACTGGCACAATATTCATTACCAGCTGATTTTATTTCATCATTGTTGTTAACAGCATTACCTCCGCCCTCCTCCATATAAGCATTCACGAATTCTTCATCAGTTCTGTTGCCAGGAAACAAGTCCCATATGATCTGCTTCAACTGACTGCTCACATTCAAGACGCAGTCTGTTTCTTCTTCAATTGTCTTCTTTGAACAGATCAACAACCCATGTCTAGACCTTCCATTGATAAAGGCAAGTGTCTTTAAAAATGAATTAGGGATATCTACGTCACTACATTCGAAGAGATATTCGATCAGGTATCTCTTAACAGCTGTCTTAAAGGACTTTCCTGAAACATAGCCATTTGGATCCAGTAGAGATTGTAATTCTTTTAATTCAAGAATATCAAACTTTGGTAATGACCAGATAGCTGTTAAAATACTGTCTTGTAACATCTTTACTTCTGATGGAAAAGGGAAGAAATCTGATGCCTCCTCGTGGCTAATCCTACTTCTTCTCTTGACAGATAAGCAAGCAATTGCCAGAGCTTTAGCTAATGGTTTTGGCAGTTCATCTCCATCTTCTAGGCAAGAGAGAAAATCTTCACATTTACGCTTCACTCTTTTAGCTAATAAATCCTGTGACTTAGAAGGCCAAACGAGCTGAAATTGTGGGACAATAAATGATCTTTTGAGTTTTCTGAACATAGCAACAAGCGTCTGAGGGGGCTGGTCAGCAATTCCTTCCAATATGTTTCTAATAGACGAAAGAAGTGATGGAGATATTGGTGTCATTAATTTTGATGGAGATATTGGTGTCATTAATTTTGCATAGCCTTCTCGATAGTTACTTGGTTCCTTGAACATTGGTGGAAATTTTGCTAAAAGTTCCACACAATCTGTGAGACTAAGTTCCACAAATATCTTGGGAAGTTTCTTACATATAATTTTTTTCATCTTTGGACGGGTTCGGTAAAATTTAACCTTATTTTGGGTGAGAAGATGGGCAATGGAGTGAAGTGCAGGACTTTTCAAATCATCAAGCCTTGAGAGGACAGTCTTTACAAAATTAGACTGTATTAGAGTGTCATTGTACACTTCATGCACATCAAAACACTGCAATTCATCACTAATCACATGATGACTGCCTTCATCTCTGGAGACCGATCTGAAGCTTATTTCCACTGAATTCCTCAGAACCTCAGTAAAAACCTATATCAGGTACGTACATTAGGTATCTCCAATGAGTAACAACACGGTATATGCTTAAAATTCATATTATGAATGTATGCATGCATGTGAGATGCATGAGAAAAAATTTGATAAAAGAACTTCTTCAACAAGAGCATATAAGAGAAAATTATCGGCAATTATTATCATATTCAGTATGATGATGACAACAATATAACATCCTACAATACATCATGTTCTTCATACTCAAGAAAAGTTTCTAATCCTTACTAATTTATGAATTCATTCCAGACTTGATGTTTTTGTAGGGACACTAAGCAGGTCGGATCTCATGTAATCAGCAGATCTCATAGAATAGAAGCTTTTATTTTTTTGGTTGAGAAAAGGTGGGCACACAGCACCTGAATTTTATCGAGTTGGATAAAGCTCTCAATGCATAAAAGGAGATGAAGCACCTCACTAAATAATAACAAAAAAGAACACCCAATGCCCCACCCCCAAATGGGTAATGAAAGGCTTAGACAATAATCCAACCCTTACCCCATTCAAAGAATACCTACTCAGACACCAAAATATACACCCCCAATCCCCCTTCTGTTTTTTTGTGGGTTTTTTTTTTTTTTTTTTTGGGGGGGGGGGGGGGGGGGGGGACTATACAAAGTCCACGAGTTTTCAATGTAGTTGCTGCCCTCTAGAATACCTTCTTTTTACACAAGCCACATCGACCAGTAAACCACATGAGGGATGAACAGTATAAGCTTCGCCTTTTTGCTTCAGCGAACCTCTTTGAGTTTATCTTTATTATCTAGTTGTTCCTTGTGGAGTTAACCTTTGTAGACATTTTAAAATTTTAATCTATATACACTGATGATGTCCACTGAATGAATCAGGTCACATTCATTAACTTGCAAAACCACACAAGAAACATTTGCACGGATATCCAGAGAGAATGATTAAGAGATTATTTTTATAAACAATGTTTTTATGGTGTTTCTACATTTAACTATGTGTGTCTCAGCATGGCAACGCTAAAACTTTGGTTATCGTGCAATGCGTATATTCATGTTAATATTGTTTTGGTAGCTCAGGTTTCAAGCATCTAACATATTATTCCCATCACCCTCAAAAAGAGTCATTCATGTTTCCTTTGTGTAGTTAAAAGAAAATCTATAAAGCATCTAATCTTATCTTGTGTGCATGTAATGAATAAAAAGTGACTTACATCATCTTCTCTAAGAAATGATTCTGGCAAAGACCTGCACAGCATGAATAAAAGAACCTCAAAAATTATTTACAGGTTGAAGAAATATATCACAGTATAAGGACAATATGTTCAGAACGCTTGAGACTATAAAATGCATAGCAAAGCATATAAGCAAAAGATTACAAAATATAAAACAATCAAACATGAAAGTATGAAACTACTCGCATTATGGTACGTACAAAACATACAAGCAAACACTTATGGCAAATAAGGCAGCAGAACAACATAATCTGGATACAGACATTTATGTGGTTTCAATTGATTAGAACATTCTAAAGAGAGAAAATAAAACACATGAAGAGAGAGAGAGAGAGAGGTGTTCCCAACCCAAGAGAAAAACAAGTAGTGAACAGTAATAACATGCTTAGACTATATAACAACTGGGCAAAAACTTAGAGCCATGAAACAGCAATGTAAATACAAAATGAAAAATTAAGCACTTTGACTTACACGCTCGTCAAAAGCCTGGGAACCTTCAATTTTTTTTGTGTGCTCACGAATGCTTCAACACCCACCAGCCACCTGTTCAAAAGAACTACGTCAGTCTTCCATGACAGAAGTGATGATTCTAAAAAGGTAAATAACACACAAATCATCTATCAGATTCAATAAAACGGAGGGACGAAAGAGTCCAGCAAATGATGTTCATCTCTTTGTTTTAGATACAGAGCTAAATGATCTACCTATGATTATAAAAACATACAGACCAAGTATCAAATTAACACTTGCAGCACCAGAATCTCACTAAAACAAGATTCCAGAATATATATATTTTTTAAATAAAAATATATTGAGCTTACAGGCAAATATATTTTACCTCTAACAGATATCATTGGCTCATAAACAAGAGACAAGAAAAAAGACTACAGAATATGAATTGCCCAGGTAGAATAACATGCTTACAAGAGGATTGCAATAATGTTCTACCCTGGAATTTTTTTCATGACAAATCTAGAATAGTATATCCCAGCAGCAAAACTGCAAAAAAAAAAAAAAAAAAAAAAAAAAAAAAAAGACTTTTCCCAATTTTTATCACTCAACCCTAACATTACCACCCAACAAAAACCAGAAATTGCGCATACTATAAATACCATATGCGTCAAATAAATTAAACAAGCAAATAATCAATTCATCAAGCATTTCACTTTGCTTAAAAAGAAGCACCAAGAGCGACACTTTTTTCTGATTCATTTATTAGCTAAACTCTAACATCAGTACCCAAGAACCAAAAGCAATTGATATAATACATGTAAAGAAAAAAAAATGAATGCGCGCATGCTATTAATACCATATAACGATCGAATAAACATTAAATCAAACAGGCGATCAATAATTCATCAAGAATTTCACATTGCCCTATCTGAAATTATGAAACCCATGATAAAAAAATCATCATAATCAACAGAAAAATAAATGAAGCAAAAAGTGGCATCACCTCTTCTTCTTCTTGAGCATCTCCTCCTCCTGCCACATGTGCGACAGTATGTTCCTCCCATCATGCCGTAAAAAATCCATCTTCATATCACGGTATGGAAAACCAAAAAAAAAACATATTATAATTTCAGTTCATAAAAGCAGACACCATTCCTTCCTCAATTGAACCCCCCCCCACCCCCCTCCACACACACACACAACGAAAAACACAAAAATAACGTCACAGGGAGAGATAGAGAGAGAGATGATGGTGATGACGAAGAAGAGGTGGAGAAGCGGTGGCGGGACTTACCGGACTATCGGCTGAGTTGGAGACGGAGACGGAGACGGAGACGGAGACGGAGCTAGGGTTTTGTTGGCAGACGAAGAGGGGGACGATTGGGGGTTTTGTGTAGTTCAACCCGGCCCGGCCCGGCCCAATTGATCGGTATTTTTTATATGTGAATGACGACGCAAAAAAATAACAAAAATGGCGAGGCTATTTAGTCTGCGAAGGCAATTACGATTATGCCCTCGTCTCTCTCTTTATTTCCATCCAGGTCCCAACCCCTCCGTCGGAGCTCCTCCCTCCGTCATTGGACCACTTAGGGTTTCCGATGATGATGATCGCCTCGGCGGGGGATTCTGGAACACCTTCTGCTCTCCCTCCGCCGCCACAGTTGGCGGCGGCAGCGGCAAGTGTTGGAGCTGCGGGACATCCCCGTCGGCGCCATCTCTTCCGTTCCTCTTCTGCGGGTCGTGCAGGGCCGTGCAGCCGGTGAAACTCTCCGACGACTACTTCAAGATATTCGGCCTGTGAGTCTCTCTCTCTCTCTCTCTCTCTCTCATTCAAAATTTCAGGTTTTGAAGTGAAAATTAGGGTTTTTGATCGGTTGGTTGATGATTCAGGAAGAGGGGGTACGATATAGGGGACAATGATTTAGAGAGCAAGTACAAGGAGTGGCAAAAGAAGTTACACCCTGATTTGGTCCATATGAAATCGGAGGTTTTGAAAGCAATGATTTTTGGGACTTTGGGTTTCGTTGGGTGTTGTAAAATTAGGTTTTTTATTATTATTATTATTATTCTCTCTTCATTTGTTTTTGTGTTGCGTGGGGTCTAGAGGGAGAAGGCTTATGCTGCTGAACAATCTGCTCGGGTTATCGATGCGTATCGCACTCTTGGCAAGCCCCGTCGGAGAGCCATCTACTTGGTGAGCACGCTTGTTGTTCGTCTGTTTCTGTAGATTTCATTGAATTGTGATTGGGATTTATCGTTGTTAGATTGGTGTGGTTTGAGTTTTTCTAAATCATCAGTCTTTGAATTTTTGTTCTTATGGTGTTTGTGTATTCTTTGGAGAGCTCCAAATTTTAGAGCTTGATGTCTATTTTGATTTCAATTTGATGTTTTGATTGGATTCATGGGAGATACAAAGCATAGCAAAACATGTCCAGATTCAACTCCTACAGCCTTAATTCTGAGGGGTATGATGGCTTACACACCATGTATTTGCTTCTATTACCTTGGAACCCTATAGATTGGAATTTCGTCGTTGAGTTGATTTCTGGAAGTGATTGTTATCAATTACAGAATCACAATCTGTTTGTATGATTACAAACAGATTGTATGACTATACCAAGCGAAAAAAAAATATGTTTATATGATTATGAATGCCATCATTTTGCCTTTGATAGTTGAAGCTTGAAGGCATAGAGGTGGATGAAGAACAGACAATTTCAGATCCTGACATGCTTGCTGAGGTAAGTTACAGAACCGTCAGGAGTCTAATTTATTTCTTCCTAGATGTAGTTGCATGGCTTGTGTAATTGGTTCGTCTCTCCTCCCTCGTAAAATCTCATGTTTTTTTTCATTGTTGAGTTACAAAAATATAGTTAGCATTCTTGCATTGTTCTTGACAACTATAATTTACCAAAAATCTGGACTTTGGAATTGATAATCTCTCCTTTAGAGTAGTGGATTTTTCTTATACCGAAGAAGTTGGATTAGTTTTTATCTGGGATTAAATATTTGTAGGAAAAATAATTATTATTTCTGGAACTATATCAGAAAGTCAAAAAAATGATAGCTTTTTCTTCAAGAAATCATTAAGTTTGGAGATGTTATGGGATGATCGTGCTTAAGCGAATTTTTAATTCAATAAGTTACATTTAATATTATCAAATTTTGTCAAAAAAAAAAAAAAAGACACACTTGATGAGGTGCCCTTTCACATATATATTGTTTAAGGCCATTACCTGGGGATGACTAGACACTTGACTGAACACATGAAGTCCCACTTGTGAGACCTACTGTGGTTTCTGTTGTCCCCTTTTTGTTGTTCATGTTGTAGCATATGCTCTTCCAACCTATGATATCTGGATATTTCAAAATGGTTCATACCCATCTTATATTATATTATATATATCTGCTACATTTTTTTAAAGGGATTTTTATTTTTAAGTCTTTGTAAACATGCCTATTTAGGAATCGTTCCCTCACTTCTTCATATTTCTTTTTTAGTCCCCATATTCAACCGTCTATTTGGTTTTTAGTCCCTCCGTCAAACACAGCTAATTTGTGAAATGTGATTTTATTTTTAAGTCCCTATAAACTATGTTATTTAGTGATTAGTCCCTATAAAATATGAAGAACGGAGGGACTAATCACTAAATAACATAGTTTACAAGGATTGATCACTAAATAACATTGTTTATAGGGATTTAAAAATAAAATCACATTTCACAAATTAACTGTGTATGGACGGACGTTTGACGGAGGGACTAAAAATCAAATAGACGGTTGAATATGGGGACTAAAAAAGAAATATGAAGAAGTGAGGGACCGATCCCTAAATAGGCATGTTTACAGGGACTTAAAACTAAAATCCCTTTTTTAAATTGTACCCATTTCATTCCATGCTAATCTATGTGGTGTCCTGCAGCATTAAGCTGCATTTTGGCATAGCATCCACCATGGTCCCAACCTATCTATTTAATTTTTTAATTGAAATTTTTCATTCCTTCTTTAAGATTCCATCCATTTAATTCTTTTAGTAAAGTTTTTAGTCTTTCTTTTTTTTCCCTGTTCTTGTACAATAGCATTATATGTTGGATTGGTTTCTGGCATTCGTTTTCAATAGATATTTAACAGGATATCATGGTTTGTTTTAGATGATGGAGCTTAGAGAAGCTGTAGATGAGGCCAGTAATTCTGAAGAACTCAAGCAAATCCGGAATCAGGTGACATGTCGTAAACTTTTGTTGTACGGTCATTGGTGAAGAAGAACTTGCATTTGTCCTGATCCTGGATATGCTGTCATGTGCCCTCATGCAGATAGAACAAAAACTAGAGGCATGGTCTAATTCCTTCAGCAAATCATTTAAAGACAGGGATTTTGAAGGTTCCATTGTCTCGATCCAGAGAATGACTTATTATGAACGAGCAATTGAGGAGGTCATAAAGAAACTTTGATGTAGGTAGTCTGTCCAACTACTCAATTGGGTAGAGTTTACCACATACCACCAATTGTATATTCAGTGTTCCTGATTAAGTTAAACAATGCGTATCATTTGTAACAAATTGCAGAATGGTGAATGTGAGGGACCTTTTGCTTTTGCTTTTAAATAGGCTTGGAAGCATTGGAATCCGATGTTGAGCAAGAAGGCTATATGTAAAGGTCCTCCAGCATGCCTGGCACCATTGATATATCCTCAAGCCAATAAAGAAGAAACGATTAAGGATTATTCAGGCTTTCAGTGAGTGTTGTGTATGCCATCATTTTGACGATGGAGAGATGTTTCAATCCGTATTGGTTTTCAGATGAGAATAAGTATAGATTCGTGTACTGGATAGGTCACGGAGGCATCAATAAGTCCTGTAACTTTTTTATGTGGACATTGATCCTTTATTATGTTTGATAATCAACTTCTCATATTCAGCTCTGTTGCTGCGTGTATAGAATCACAGACCATTCAAGTGTTCGAAACTTCACCACTTATTCAGTATATCATCCACTGTTAATTCCAGCTGCATATCTACTTGTTTTGTCCCAAATAACGGGGGCCTGAGTTCATTTTTCTATCCTGATATGTACTACATCAACATGATGATGTTGATGATAGATGGATGGATAGACAGATAGAAACAGTTCTTTGTTGTCCATGCATTTTTTATATCTTTTATTAGCATATATATATTATAATAAAATATATACTCCAATGAATGAATTGATTGCCCTTATTTTCATAAAAGAAAAACAGACTGTAAAAGGATTGCATATAACCCCTTGTTTTTCATGAATTCGCTGTAATGAATGTCAGGATCTCCATCAACCTAATAAACACCAAGATCTTGTTTAATATATCTCAAGTTTGTAAATACAGTATACTTGCTCTATGAAGCTATAAATAAGCCCCACTGGAGTACACAATTCTTTCATGTTCTTGTTGTTACTTACAGTACTAAAATCACGACACAACAAAGAAGTCCTTTGCTTTTCCAGTGCTCCTTGTGGTGCTTCTGCTCCCCATTTCCTTGAGTAAGTCCTCTGCTTTAACAGTTGTTAATCTCATAAAATTAACCTAAACTCTTCATTCAATTATTCATGAATGCATGGTCTGACATAGCTGGAGCGCGAGGGGTGAAATGTAAAGATCATATTAAGCCGAGGGAGGAGTGCACGTCGGATAGCTGTTTGCGGTACTGCCTTGTCAAGTACCCGGAGACATTCGAAATTGTACTGCACCAACAAGAGCTCCTGCACTTGCATTATTGACTGCTGAGCAAGCTCGCTCTGATATCAATTGTTCTTGCTGGAAGTGTATCGCCTTGTTAAGATATTCTGAATAATTATGCTGTTGAGCAATTGATGATGACAGTGCAACTTGTTTGGTCCTTACACATAAACCTAATAATAAATAGCTTAATAAGATGATTGCAAACAAATGCCTTAATGTCATAATTTTTGAGATCTCATACATGATGCAGCAGATCTTTCTCTCTTTCAATTGCACTGCCAATTTTTTTATATGTTATGGAGAGGCAAGATGATAACTTCTTTTTTTTTTACAGATATTGATTTTCAAAGATAAATTTTGGCTTTTTTTTTCAATCTTGTAACTTACAGTTATCTTAAACATGAAAAAAATAATACCTCTTAGGGAAGGATGGTATCAACTCTTCAATTGCTCTCCATGAAAATCATGCTTTTCTCAGCATCTGAGAATGACAAATGGAAAGAGAGCCATTATTATATTTGATAAGTTGATATTATTCAATTTTGCAAACACATTCACTATGATGAGATATCTCTAGACTTTGTTTTCTCTTTTTATTCTTTTGGGAAGATGTGAAGCTTAAATCTGACAGTGTCAGATTTATTTTTATTTTTTAAAAGGCCAGATAAATAATCATGCAAAACCATATCCAAACCATGAAATTTCAACAAAAATACTCAATTGACTGGGGAATTCATTATCTACCTTGAAAATCAGTAGAAGCTCCACCCAACCACTCCAGTAGATGGTCCTTGAGCGGCCAAACTTGGCTCTTCATAGATATTTTAGATGGTGAAGTATTGGCTGTCATTTTCATTCTATATCATCTCGTATCAAGATTCTTGACAACCGGAGAACTCCAACTCCTTGAGACAAATGGTAGAACCACAGCCATTTAAGTTACTCGAATGAGATGCCACATTCAATCCAATTTCAGAACTTCTGATGGGATTGTATAACTACAGTGACATATATTACAAGTGCGACCAAGGTTTTATCATGTATTCTACATTACTCTATCTGACATTATACAATTAAAATAACTATCATACTAAAAAAATGAAGCGGGTGTGCATTACCTCTTCTTTTTGAACATAAGATACACCACATGTTCCTTCCATCTTCATGTAAAATGTCCATCTTCGAAAACTAATCTGAGCCTCCATTTGAGGGAAATGAAAGTCATTTACAGTTTATAAATGTAAGCTTCCATGGTTCAAGAAAATCAAAAAATAAAAATAAAACTAAAAATATAAACAGAAATAAAAATAAAAGCACTCACAAAGAGTAAAAATTATTGATTTCAAGATAAGAACTTCCGTCTCCTCTTGGTGTGCCACTTATCAAGCAACACTTTCTTAGCCAAATCTTGCTTGCCTTCTCCCTTAAGGCCATTGAAAACACTTCTAAAATTGACAGCACTGGGTGTAAAACCATTCTCCCGCATGTCATCAATGAGTTCCAACCCTTCGACAGACCTACCCACCTTGCAAAGGCAACTGATGAACATGGAGTAAGTCTTGAAATCAGGAGATGGGCCTTTGACTTTCATCTTGTGGAAAACATCCCAAGCATCTGATATCATCCCCTGGTTCACGTATCCACGAATTAAAGCTGAATAAGTGATAATGGAGGGATCACAACCATCTTCCTTCATCTTCTTGAATATCTGCATCGCTTTCATAAGCTGTTTCTTCTTTAAGTAATAGTTCATTAAAGACGTATATATATGGGTTGTCGGTGGAATGCCATGGGTCCTCATTGATTCTACCTTCGCCAAGGCCTCATCCAAACAGCCCTCTTTCAGAAGTCCATATACAATACTTCCATAGATGTACTTATCAACAACACATCCAAGATGCACCATGTCGTCTACCAATGCCATAGCCTCTTCTAATCTCCTAGTTCTACAAAGAGATTTAACAAGAAGTGTATAACTGTTTTGAGGAGCAAGTCCTCTTTCACATAGAATTTCCACGCATCTTTTAGCCTCAGATAACTTACCCACTTCGCACAAACACGAATAGTATGCATCAATCACTTCATTATCTGGATCATGTCCTTCACATATCATCTCTTGGAATATTTTGATTGCTTCATCGGCCTTCTTGGATTCCTTTTCACAAAGAAACACGATGACAAACTTGTATGTGCTTCTGTTTGGCTTGAATGCTTCTTGCTTCATTTGTTTAAATTTTTTCAACATGATATCCGTTAGACCCGCTCGACCATATTGAGTGATCATAATATTCCATGTATTTAATGTTGGTGTGCAGCCTCGGCTCCCCATCTCCAAAAAAAGGCTTGTCATGTGCTTGAAATCTTTGCCACTGCCCGAAATTTTTATGGCCATGTTGTACATTTCAGTGGTGTGTCTATAACCAGGTTGCTGACTGACCCATGAAAAGAAACACAAGGTGGCATGACCATGTCTCTGACATCTATAGAGGACTTCTTCCACCAGACATGGTGTGAAGTGGATCTCCCTCTTCTCCAATAATTCTTGCATTGAGGACCAGCTGTACGTAGAAGACAAGATCCTACATACTTCTTGAAGATCATTGTCTCTACAAACCATTGTCTGTGGCACATCGACACAAGGACTACTGATGGGGGTTGGAATTTGGTTAAAGTCAATATCAGATCTGAATGCACCATTGGGCATCTCAGGATTTTTAACTTTAGGTGTTCTGCACATATTCTCAACTTGTTTCGCCATCTCCAGTTCTCCATTTTTATTGAAGGAAGATGCGACCAAACATAGTAAACTATCATCGACAACCATCTTGGAATACATTTCCTTCAGAAGCTTGAAAGCCTCATCAGGCTTCGAAACCCCACACAACTCCTCGATGAACACTGAATAAGCTTTCCGAGTAGGATTCATGCCATTCTGCTTCAAACTCTCAAAAGCTTTCCAAGCCTCCGCGATACAGTTTTGACGAGTATGTTCAGCAACCATGACTGTTTTAATCACGACATTTGGTTTGAGCCCATTTTCCAACATCTCACTATACAGCTTGCAAGCTTTTTCATACTCATCTGACCGGAAGAGAGATTGGATCACCTGCGTAAATGTATTTATCGAGGGTAAGCAACCTGTTGTGATCATATCATTCAAAATTTCATAGGCCTTTAAAATATCACCATTTCTCAAGTACCCATCAACGATAAACCCATAAAACCTACCATTGACACCACACTTTTGCTTCCTATCATCAATGATTTTTAAAGCATCACCAACCCTTCTAGAGCTGCACAACCCTTTCACCAGAGACTCGATATTCTCTTCATCAATAGTCAGGTTTTTCACCCTCATTTCACTGATGAGTTTTCGGGCTTCATCCAATCTCCCAGTATTGCAAAAACATTTCAACATGCGATTAAAGGCTTCCAACTCTGGAACCTGAGAAATCCTCATCATGTCATCTCCAACCCATCGGACAGCCATCACATGTCTCTCCCGCGACAGACAATACATAATGGAATTATAAGTCTGGTCATCCCCTCGTATATTCCTCGAAACCATCTCCCTGTAAAACTCCAATGCGAGCTCTGCCTCCCTGCCATTACAAAGTCCACGTATGAGAGCCTTATAAAGTGCTTCATCGGGTTCCAAACCGGATTTCCTCATCTTCTCAAATGCCCACAAAGCCTTCCCCAACAAGCCAACATTTCCATAGCACGACACGATCATAGTCCACGTTTGCATGTTCTTCGGACAGGACTCCTCCTCCATCTCACTCACGAGCCTCTCCAACAGCTCGACGTCCCCCGCCTCCCCCGCGATGTTGATCATGGCATTGAAAGTCCCCGTCGTGTGCTGGAACCCGTGATGAAACCTGACCCAGTTGAAGAATCTGAGAGCCAAGTCATCCACTTTGAAGCAACTCATCAATACCTTCTCCACTACATCCGGATCGAATGCAAACTCTGACATCTCCAACCGCTCCTCCATTTGCATCGCAGGGTTCTCTGCTCTAATGATCTCCATAATCCCATCAACCACTCTGCCAATGCAATAATTCGCCAATTGGGTTTCCTCCAAAATCGATTTTCTGGAGCACATCCGATTCGCTGTCATGATACGGGCGCTCTGTCCGTCCATTAGATGAGCAAGTCCCCTGCTTTCCTTCAAACGTCCACTGATTGACGGAGGTCCTTCAATGCACGAATTCGCCGATTGGGTTTCCTCTGATATCAATTTTATGTGGTCCACCTGATCCAATGTTGCAATACGCACTCTATGTTCGGCCATTCGACCAGCAAATCCCGTGCTTTCATTCAAACTTGCATTGATTGACTGAGAAGATCCTTCAATGCTCGAATTTTCTGATCGGTTGTCCTCCGATATCAAATTTCCGTGGTCCCCTCGATTCAATACCGCGACACTTGGGCTCTCTTCGGCCATTCGACGAGCAAGTCCCGTGCTTTCTTTCAAACTAGCATTGATTGAGTGAGAAAGCTTAAATGGATCATCTTCAATTTGTTCCAGGTTTCGCATACCGATGATTCTGGTGATCCTGTCTAGAAGAGAAGGCTCACCGTCTTTGGAGGGCTTGTGAGGGTTTTTCCTCGTATGGGTTCGTCTCGAAAACGAGGAGGCTCTCTTTGGTTTCCGATTGTTTGATGATTTGAAGCGCGAAAAAATGTTGAAAGGGTTGGGTTTGATCGGCTGAAGAGTGAAAGATCGAATCTTGGAGATATTTCTCATTTTGGGTCAGGCGGGGATCACATGAAAAAATAATAAAAATAATGAACTTTCAGAAGCTGAAGCTGGACGGACTTTTGTTTGAAGGGGAGCGAGCGAGCTCGAACTAGAGCCCGAACAGCCCGGCCCGAGGTATATGCGGGCTGTCATTGCTCATGAGAATATTTGAAGAGTGTTCTTTGCAAGAAAATCACACATTCAGGGTTTGTTTTGCAGTTCAAAATGTTAAATGTGTATATATGTTAGGGTTAAGGGTAGATTAATCTTTTTTTTATTTTTTTTTTGTACTATAAATATTGGATACAAACTCTAATAATATTTTTGGTTCATTCTCTTCAATTTCTGATTCTAACATGGTATCAGAGCTTGAATCCAATTTTTTCTTTGATTTTTCTGTTGGTGTTACTTTCCGTTCGCGAGATCGTCAACACTTCACTGTTCGTCGCCCCGTTCATGTCACCACTGCATCTCGCCGTACCCTGCACAGCCACGCTGCCGCCCCTCGCACACCCCTGCTGTTGCCCTCGCGCAGATCTGCCTCCCCTCGTCGCAATCCACCTTGCGCTCGTCGACCTCCTCAACGACTTAGCTTGGTTGCCTCTAATTCTTTTTCTCCTAGTTTTTAGTGTTTCCTTTCAGCTGTTTCCACTCATTGGGAGCCCCAATCATATCGTGAGGCTGTCGGCATTCCAGAATGGGAAGGTGCTATGGCAGAGGAGCTTAGTGCATTACAACGCACTCATACGTGGGACATTGTACCACTTCCTCCAGGGAAGACTCCTATCAACTGTAAGTGGGTCTATAAGATCAAGACCAACTCTGATGGTTTGATTGAGCGTCACAAGGCTCAGTTGGTTGCCTGTGGTTTCACTCAGCAGCATGGTATTGATTATGATGAGACATTTGCTTCTGTAACAAAGATAACGATTGTTCGTATTTTGATTTCTGTTGCTTTTGTTCATCAATGGTCCATTTATCAGCTTGATGTCAAGAACGCCTTTCTTCATGGTGATTTATCAAAGAAGGTTTACATGACTCCTCCGGGCCTTCCTCATCAAACTAGTCATATATATCATCTTCACCACGCTCTCTATGGTCTCAAGCAGGCTCCTTACGCTTGGTTCGCTCGATTCACTGATGCTATTTGTGCTGCTGGGTTTGTTCCAAGTTCTTCTGATTCAGCTTTATTTGTTCACACCTCTGGTCCTCATCGTTCTATCCTGCTGCTTTATGTTGATTACATGATCATCACCGGCAATGATTCTTCTCATGTATGGTTGGTCAAGCAACATCTTCAGCATCAATTTGAGATGAAAGATATTGGCAAACTTTAATATTTTCTAGGTTTGGAAGTTACTTCTGCTCCACGTGGTTATCTTATCTCCCAACGTAAGTATACTGCTGACTTGATCGATCGTGCTTGTCTGACTGATGATTGCATTTCTCCCACTCCTATTGAGCTTCATGCTAAGCTCCGGCCTAACGATGGAGAATCATTTTTCTGATGTTACTTGTTATAGACAGCTTGTTGGAAGCCTCGTCTATCTCACTGTCACTCGTCCTGACATTGCCTATGCTGTGCATATTGTCAATCAGTTTGTTGCTGCCCCTCGTACTGTTCATTATGCAGCAGTTCTTTGGATTATACGCTATCTACGTGGCACTTTATCTCGTGCTATACTGTTACCGTCTTCTTCTACTCTTGAACTTCGCGCTTGTACTGATGCTGATTGGGCAGGAGATGTCACAGATCGAAAATCCACGACTGGTATCAACGTGTTTCTTGGTGACTCCCTTACATCTTGGAAGGCCAAGAAACAAGACATTGTTTCTCATTCGAGTGCTGAGGCCGAATATCGTGCTATGGCATCTGCTACTGCTGAGGTTGTTTGGTTTCAGCGCCTTCTCTCTGACATGGGTGTCATTCTATCTGTGTCTAATCCTCTATATTGTGACAACAAGAGCACCATTCAGATTGCTAGCCATCCAATTTTTCATGAACGTACATAGCACATCGAGATCGATTGTCACTTCGTCCGTCATCATTTTATTGCGGGCACTATATCACTCCCATATATTTCCTCTTCTATTCAGTTATTTGTTTTCCCTTTTGTACTATAAATATTGGATACAAACCCTAATAATATGTTTGGTTCATTCTCTTCAATTTCTTATTCTAACACAAAATATGTCAGTGAAATATATATCTCGTTAGATAATGTATATATCTCATTAAATATTTTCTTACACTTATTAAAATTTAGTTCATTCAACTTGAAATGGAGCGATATACACATTTTTATCAAAACATATACCTCATTAGATGATGTATTCTATTTTTTAAAAAATAAAAACATATGTGGTCTGAGTCTTTGTTAGTAAAAATGACCGAGTATAACATTTTCCTATGTTCAGACCTTGTGTGTAATCCTCATTGAGTTTTTTTTAAATATACACTCTCCATTGAAATATATATTATTATATGAATAAAAATACACATTGAGTGTATTTTTTTAAGAATTAAATTATTTTCAGCACCATGCATTATAATGGAGCTCATACACTATGTTACTCCACCAGCAAGACCTCACCATAGCTTATGTGAAAAAAACTAAATCAACATTCATATTTTGATGAATCAATTATCTGAAAAATTTGTATTTCATTTAAATATGAACAAAAAATTGACATTTACATCCGAATAATATGGGATATGATTATAATATCAATGGATCTAATCCACAATTGATCCATTGACATACTTAACCAATGAGTAGCCCAAGCATGTTGAGGGCTACACTAGAGCAGAATTCATCACAATCTCACATAGCCTCCATAGGACGAAGTCATCTTTGTGTGAACAAGACCTATAATACAAATAAAAGCACTTATATACTCTCCGTTTTGCAGTTTCATCTACATCCCTTTACACTACGATAACAACTCATTAATAAAATATGTGAATTAAAAATTAAATTTGAAGATTTGTCCACTTTCTTATATATCATGGAGGGAAAATTTTGCGCTCTTTGTGAAGGTGCCACGTGTTTTTCTAAGTTAGGGTGAACGGGTAGCATGACCTGACCCAGATTATGACCGAATATCTACTAGTCAAGGAGAGCATTTCATTCATCCACTCAATGCTCATTTGGAGAGAAGCATAAACTGTTATTGGGTTTTTACTTATCACAGGAATTGTGGACTTTACTAATAAAATAAGTGATTTTCTGTTTGGTTGTATTATCAGTTATTCTTGTTGGGAAATGTAATAAAAAATGTTGGAGTGTTTAATTGATGAAAAATTAAATGTGAATAAGGTGTAAAAAGTTGATTTGACATGTGTGTCCTATCAATGTATCAAAGGTGATGATATGTGATTTGATGTGATAACATGTGATTTAATAGGTGAGTCCTCTTATACTAGTGGAAGAATAACATAATTCAATAGGGAGACTTGGAATACAAATACCAGCTTATTCTCATCTGTTTCTGCATAGCTATACCCTTTTATACCATCCACCCAAACAACTTTTTTATATTTATTCTCCCTTATTCCCTTTATTTCACCATTTATTCTCCCATCCAAACGGGTCAGAAGGGTCTCGCTTAGAGGAGCCTCCATTACGGAAGAGAGCGATTCAAATTACGAACTCTTCGATAAAGGTACTATATCAAGGAGAGATCAAAAGCGATCAGACCAACATTAGTCTCCCATGAATAATCATTGATACAATAAAAACATTAAAATCCACACAATACAAATATTAAAATCCAATACGTTGACACGTTTTAAAAACAAGCTCAATTGTTCGGCCCAGAATATCCCGAATCCCGCTAAAATTTCAAACATTTTTACAGGCATTGCGCGCTCGTTTTTTTCGTGCACGCGCACACTTGCACGAACAAATGACCCGAAAATCAACTGAAGATCACAACCGTTCATCAGTTTTTATAATTCATTCGTCAAAGCTCCCCAAATCGTCCGATCAAAATATGAACGTTCGGGATTCGATGGACCCTACGAAATCGCACTTTGATGTCGACTCTCATCGTCCGTTCGCCACTGCAACATCGATCATATGCTTCTCCTTAAATCTTTACTAAATTACTAATAAGCATCACAACCGTCGAACCAAACTGGTCTCGAAATATGATGACGGTGAGAGTCAGTTTAAATAAACCTACGGTAATCATAAGTGTACAGACGGGGGATTTATATACAACTACGAATACATATATACCGTATATTATTATACCGACACGTAGTATTACATCTCTCCTGTCCACCGTTCGGAACCTAAAAAAAGGTTTTTTTGTTCTCTCTCTCTCTCTCTATCTCTCTCTCGCGATGGCGTCGGCGGCGAATCCTTACGAGGGTGGGGCGGGGGGTAAGTTTCGGAGGCACCCGTTACGGAAGTCGGCGGCGACTCCGTACGATCGACCGCCGGAGACCGCCCGAGGCGGAGGCGGGAGAAGGCCCCTCGCAGTCCCATTGGGCGGCGGCGGGGGAGGCGGCGGCTGGCTGTCGAAGCTCGTCGATCCGGCGTCGAGGATCATCACCGGCGGCGCCACCAGGCTGTTCTCCTCCGTGTTCCGGAAGCGTCTCCCCGCGCCACCACCACCTCCACCACCACCACTACCATCAACGGAGGCAGAGGAGGCAACGGCGGCGGAAGATGCTCCAGGTCTGATTATCAATACCCTAGCTTTTTCTGTTTTGCCTGTGAAATGTTTGGGATGTGGTTGTTGGGATTTTAGGGTTTTTGATGTCTTTAAGGGTTTTTAGATGTTTGGCCCAAAAATTTTCCGGCAAAAATGTAGTCTTTTGGTTCTTCCACAACACAGTTGAAAGGGCGTACATTTGTTTCCGATATTGTTTGTTTTGTCTCACATTTACTGATTTCATACATTCAAGTTTTATTTTTTTCAATTATATCACGGGTATTGTCAGAATCACAGCCATCTTTGATGTGTTATTGATTTGTTAAACTTGCAAATTAGACTGAAGTTTAGGGGGCACAAAGCTTGATCTCTGAAACTAAAGGAGGCAATATTTTCTTGAGAGAAATCTAAGAAAGTCACTCCTCCTGGCCTAAAAAAACCATTTTAACACCGAAAACATAATCCCTCTATCTCAAAAGAAAAATATCGCTGCTTTGAGAATGTGTAGATACATAAATTTTCCAGGAGAAGGTATTCATTAGTTTGCTACACAAGGGATACCTATTCTCCTAGAACTCCAAAATTTTCATCTCTATCCTGTCTATCTGCCCATTTTTATTCTGCTAACTTCTTACATCTTATTCGTTGTGGTAAGGTTTTGTGAGTTGATAAACATAGCATTTGATCAGTGCTATTTTTCCAAGAATACGAAACATTGGGTTTTAGAGTGTTAAGGCCTTTTTGACTAGTAATTTTTTTGGGTGTTGTTACACTCAGTTTTTTTCTCAGTCTAAAACAGTCTTATATACTACGTTAGAAATCTAGTGAATCATATACCTCGTTAGATGTTGTATATATCACATTAAATATTTTTTGTACATTTACTAAAAATGAGTCCATTCAACTTGAAATGGAGCAATATTCACTTTTTATCAAAGCATATACCTCATTAGATGATGTTTACTATTTTAAAAAAAATGAAAACATGTGAGGTTGGAGTTTTGGTTGGTGAATGTGACTGAGTCTAACATTTTCCATTTTTTTTTGACACGTGCTATCATTAACTACATGATGTTTCTTTGTTGACTGATTTTATGCCATAGCCGAGAATTTTCTGGACAAATGTACCTACGGAAAATAACAGATGTATCTATGGAAAATAACTTCTTATTAATTTTTTTTTAATTATTTGGTTCTGGTTTATCTTGCTCCCCTCCTATAGTTGCATAAGTCGAGGCATAAACTGGAAGTGAGATACAAATATTATGGCTAAGATGAAGTAGATATTTTTAGATTTCACTGTGCAGTGAGGATACAATTTATAGTGTTCAAAAGAAGACTAATCTTTGAAGGCTTCTGCTGATCCCTTACTCAGATCTTTTTTGGGCATTTTGCATGGCGTTTAAACGGAACTAATTTTTGTTTTGCTGGGCATGAGTAAATGCAATTTGATAATTTAATAGAGACTATCTTTGTTAAATAGGAAAAAGTTTACATATAAGTTGGCTCTGATACTTATTTAATTTATAATGAATTACTTTCTTATGGAAGTTCAAATGGAGTATTTTAGCCATTGTTAATATTAAATCATGTATTACTAATTAAATTCCTCAAGATGTGCTGGTTTCATTGTGTGTGTTCTTTGTACTTTATCATATTTACTATTGTTATTTAAGCTAATTAATTTATGCTAATTATTTTTGCATTGAATTTTATCATTCTTATGGAATTCTTTGTATTCTTGATGTGCAGGGGTGAATTTGGGATTTGGAAATGGGGTTTTGGAAGTGGTTCACATGGTTAGTTTGTTCGGAGAGAAGAAACTTCCCTTGTGTCTGTTTATCCATCTACTTCACTTGATGCCTTATATTTAAGTTCCATTGCAGGAATCTCCACCCAAACGAATAGAGCAAGAAAGTGTTACAGTAGTCGAGCATAGCAACAATTCTGATGGTAGTGGAATCTCCGAACTTGAACAGTTGCTTAACCAGAAAACTTTCACAAGGCACGCTTTTTTCCCTAATTCAAGATTCTTAATATTTCTTTTCATTGTTTCAGCCCAAATTTGGTGTAAAATGTTGTCTAGGATCCAAGTTAAACTGTGAACTGTATTTAACCTTTTTTTCACATGATGAATAATGCAAACCACCATATATTTGTGCACATGCAAGTTCAATTGATATTTGTACAGTTTGTACCTGACTGTTAAACAATTGATGTTTGCTTATTTTGACTTCTACACCTCTGTGGATGTGGTTTTACGGGTCATTCTTATAATTTTTCTTCCTTTTCTTTTTGTTTTTCTGGTTTCTCAAGTTGTGAGCTATTGAAGCTTTAAAAGTTGTCTTTTCTATTTCTATCATTTCTTTAGGACATTGTTCTTACAACTTTTAGTTGCTTGATTGCAGGGTTGAGTCTGATCGTTTGATGGAGTTACTTCGTTCCAGAACTATTGATTTATCTGCAGATAAGGAAAAGAAAATGACTCAACCAAGCACATCACAGCAAGCAGTCACTGAAAGACACGCGATTGCAGATGTCTCACCTTCAGAAAATGGAATAAAGAATCATGGTTTACTTGGAAGAACTTCAACAGGTCCTTTTAGTAAAAGTGTAAGATTTTTTTCCTCTTACTTTTCTGGTTTTCGTCTGTTTGTGGTTGATTGTGATTTTTTCATGCCAATGAAATGCGAGAAAACTGTATCATTGCATGCTATTAGAGAATGGTTTGGTGGTATATCACCTGAAAAATATTTCTTCCTTAAAAAAAAATATATTTAGTGGTAGGCAAGCTTTTTATATTTACATTTTATTTCTAAATCTTCTACTGAGATCTCAATTATTGTGAAATTAAATCATTTTTTTGTATTCCTTAAGAAAAAGATCATTCTTTTTTATTTTTATGAATGTTTGGTTTTTGCCTGAAAGTTTTATTTGATAAAAGGTGGGAGCTCACCACCAAAGCCTTTACCGAACTTTGAATAAACTGCAGAATAACAAACAGATGAGAAACCTGCAAACCAGAAACTAACATTGAAAGAAAAACAGTTGGGGGGGAGGGGTGTGTATAATTTCTATTTATTCCGCCTCACCTGGCTACAAGCTTACCCTCCCTTGAGAAATTAAACAGCTTCATTTCCAAAGTTTCTAATTTGATCTGAATTGTTGTGAAATTAAGTCATTCTGCAAATGCTTGCAATTAGATTGACCTTTCCGTAGGTTATTATTCTAATAAATCATGTCATGTTTTTGGTATACACTGAGAACTTCAGTTGGTGATAAGTAAATACCTTTAATGCCACTGTGTTTAAACCACAGGTTCATGAAGAAGAAGTCGCCTCACCAACAGAAATTGCAAAAACATATATGGGTACCATACCTTCAAAACTGTCTTCATCTGCATTAATGCTGCAGAGTCCTGCCCACAGGGAGCCTGTAACACTGTTAAATAATGCGACACCTCGACCAAAATCCGACTTTTCACTTGCTCCAAGGTCAGCTGTCCGCTTTTCTGGTGTCCCTGGACTTTCTAGAAGTGGAAATAAGGCACCAGTTCCCCACAGATCTGCAATATATAATATGTCTCGTTCTCCTTATTCTAGATTTCATCCTGCATCCGCTATCAAGGTATTTGATTGTATATTAGTACATGATATCTTTTTCTTTTTTTCTTCACAAAAGGTGGTAGCTCATCACCTATACTTTTCATGAAAAAAACTGATTGGTAGGATTACCATTCATTACCATTCTTGTGTTGCAGAGTCCTGAACTTTCTGTTGATGGCTATGCGAGCCCTTCCACGTCATCCCAGTGGTCACCAGTAGATGTTACACCGTCCACTGGTAAACAGGTAATTTTGATTTCTTTGAAATGAGCACAGTACCACTCTCAGTTGTTTCCAGACATGAGGGCAATCTGGCAATTTGGAAATTTGTAACCATAAGAACACTAATGGATAATATGAATTGTTACCCCATGTAAACCACTTAGAATCTGGGAAAAGGAATACCTGCACTTTCACCGCAAAAGGAAATTTAAAAGACACATTTTTTTCCATGGAGATGAGAAGGTAGGAGCACTACCACAAAATATTATTAAGAGATAAATGGGGGGAAGAAAATAACTAAATAGTAGATGAGCAATCTATGATCTTTCTCAGCAGAAAAAGTCAGAACATACATAACTTGCAATACCACAAACAGGAAATGCAGACACAACAGGAACAACAAAAAATCAATAGCAGCCAACCAACTCAAATCCAATCAAGAAGAAGGGAACCCTGCTGAATTTGAATTAATCCTCATTAGTCCACGATCAACAATCTGCACAAAAAACTGTCCAATCCTTAATGAACCTGATGGTGCTATACAAATATTTGTAAAATAGGGAATTTAAACACGCATGCTTGTACACAACATATAATTTTTTGGGGATTTTTTTACGAAGTTAATGAAATTTGGTGGACATCCATCCACTGTTTTAAAATATAAAAAATGTATTAGTAGACACAACCATCCCTTCATTAGGGGATTGTAAGGTGCACTTGAGAAGAGGCAATTGCAGAGAATGCTGGAGTGAGGAGAATATTAAATGTTAAACATTTCAGACTCATTGTTATGTAAAGGAGAAGCCTGATTATACTTAGATGTTTGCAGTATTCTAAGAATCGATGTAGATTGTACAAATTCTGCATTTCACAGGTTAAGTAGATAAAATGCTATACATTCCTTTCTGTTTTTATCTTGTCTTCCTCTTGTGTTATTATTTTATTTTCTTTGGTGTTGGGTATTGGATATTTGAACTTGAAGAAATCTTGGAAGTGTCTTTTAAACAAAGGCAGGCTTTTTTTGGGAGGGTAGTGAGCTAAGGGTTTGATCAGATGTTAATAACAGAATCATGTGATTCCTGATACATCGTGCATGCCATGTGAGACATGCGTTAGTTTTGGACTGCTTGATGTGATAACAAAACCTGATTATTTAGTTTCTTGTCTAGATTGCTGATCTAACGCGCCTCCAATTTTATTTCCTTAAGGCGGAACTGTACCCAATATCGATTCTTATAGAATCATAGGTAATAGAGTTCCCACCTTGACCTTGTTAAAAAAAAATGGTTCTATTATTCTATATTTCTATGATATATAAGAGGCACCTTTTCAGCCTGGTTGACCTAAAAGAGATGCAGGGGAAGTAATTCAAATACCTATTGGTGTGTGTTTTTTCCAATGTATGACGTGTTTCCAACTTGATCTGAAGATTATCTTTCATTCTACGTTCACCACCACTGTCTACCTTAGGGCCTGATTTTCTATTATGATCTTCAGGCACTGAAACGGAGGAGTTCGGTTTTGGACGAGGATGGTTTTAATTCTGTACGTAGTACTCGTCAAAAATCTTATCTGTCATCTCCTTTTAAAGATAGAAGATTAGTTTCTGGAAACCTTTCTCCTGGTACTTCGATCAGAGCCGGCTCCTTTCAGAATCATGGTTATACGTCTACAGTTCAGAAGCCTGGGACCAAGTATGATGATTCATTAAACAATCAAGTTGAAAAAAGCGGTGATGTGAAAATCCCTAGTGCAAGTTTTGGCACTGTTCCTCCCCGGTCCAGTGAGATGGCCATGAAAATATTCCAGCACCTTAACAAATTGGTTCCTTCCCCAAAGGACAAGTCATCTCAGGTGAAGGTTATTGGGAAGGATAAATCGCCTCAGAAGCTGTCAATTAATATGTTAAATGGAGGGGCTTTGAGGAGCATGGAGGATTTAGGTACATCCAATCTGTCTGATGCACAAGTTGGTGGTACTGCTGAGGGTCCAAGCACTTCCCAGTTGCCTAGTCTTGGGGGTTCCATTTTCCAGAAGCATGATCAGGTTGAAGAGAATGGCCCCACCAAGGGTCATGCTTTAGGAACCAAAATGGTTTCTGAAGTAATGGGAACGAAAAAGAAAAATAACATTGTGAAAGATAATGTTTCAGAAACAAATGCCGCCGATTCTGTAGCCCCAGCTTCTGCTGCATATCCACTGACAAAAACTCGGTTATTTCAAATGAACGCTCCTGAGGTATGCAATAATATGTTCTATAATCTATAATATTTACATATTGAGTTGTTATGGTTTCTTTCATTGTATCGATCCTGTATGTGTGATCTATTCTCACTTTATTTTGTTCAACTCCTATCAATGAAGGGTTCTTTGGAAGGGGATGATAATAATGATAGGAGCAAGGGCATTTCTATTCCATCGTCTGCTGCTGAGGAAAAACTGAAATTGTCTTCTGTAAAGCACAGGGATGTCCTCAGAAAATCAGAAATCACAGAGGAGCCTGTTTTCTCATTTACTGAAACCAAGCCATCCACAACTCCATCTATGATTAAAGGGACTGATAAGGAATTTTCTGTTGATTTTGTCTTATCCAAACAAAAGGATGTTAGTTTTACCAATTCTGTCGTGCATGCTAACAGCAGCCTCTCTCTACCAATGTCAATGACGCCAACCTCATTATCTGATGGATTTGTTCCTCCAATGGAACAGACTGCTCCTAATGTCAGCTTTGTTTCTAAAGAGGTTCCTGCATTTAC
Source organism: Acorus gramineus (assembly GCA_030737835.1). NCBI lineage: Eukaryota > Viridiplantae > Streptophyta > Magnoliopsida > Acorales > Acoraceae > Acorus > Acorus gramineus. The sequence continues at coordinate 15,132,381 of CM060855.1, read as the reverse complement.
ATTTTCATCAAAGACCACTAGTTTCAGTGGTTCAGCAGGCCTGAAATTTGGTACGGGATTGGATTCAAAACAAGATATATCTGGCAGGTCAGTTCTTTATGTTTGTTTTTAATGATTTTTTTTCTACTTATTCTCTCTTGAAGCTTTCTAGGGATGAGTAACATGAATTAATAGAGGCTTTCTTTTAAAATATTTTATTATTTATGCTACACTTTTTGTATAAGAGTTTTTGTGCTTTAAACGGAATTGCTGGATAAGTTCATGATCTGAAGAGGCTTTCTTTTGGAGTTGGGGTTTGCCAAATTGTACTATAAATTTGTCTAGATTATCTGAAATCATTATATTTTCCAGAAGGAACTTTCTCAATCCCAGTTTTCTGGACTATATGTTCTAAGCTTCTTTTTTTTCCCCGGTTGTGTGTGTAATATTTATGTTGCTCCTGGTTTATAGAATGAAATTGCCCACGAGTAAAGCTGAGCTAAATGGGATCTCAACAATGTTGAATATTGTTGGGATATTGTCCTTGACGGGAAATATTTATCACAAAACTTCTTGGATTTTTTTTCCGATAAATTATAATACTTTGGTATGCAGTGATGCTACATTGTGGTCGAAGCCAACCCCAGAGCCTCCAACTGGAACATCAATTCCAGATAAAGGTGGTGAAAATCAGAAGGCTAAGGAATCAAATAAATCGCCTGTAGATGGAAATTCTTCAGGCTCCTCTATTATGCCTACTCCTGTTTTTTCTTTTGGTGGCGCATCTACTAGTTCAAGTCTGAGCAACGGTTCTCTTATTTCGACCTCTGGCATAATGTCAGTTACTACAGCCCCTGCAGTGTCATCAAACCATCATTCAATAAGCCCGTTTTCTTTCAGTAACTCTGCTGCCAGCACTGCTGCATCTGAGGCCATGGCCAATAGTGCCCCAAGCACCAATACTGTGAGCTTGACACCAACCTTTGCTGCAGCCCCGAAAGTTTCTGAACCAGTGACTAAGTTGCAGTTTGGGTCCAGTACCTCAGCTTCAGCCGTTTCTTCAGTTTCAGATGCACCTTCTTCGGCCGCAGTTGATGGGAGCAAATCCGAATTGAATGCAAAGAAGTCATCGCCTTTTGGTATAAACGGTCCATCAGTCCCGGCAACAACACCTGCATTTGCTAGCACTGCAGGAGGTATCTTTTCATTTAGTGCATCAACTTCGTCCAGTTTTTCAAGCCTTCCATCGGCGAATGTGAAGTCTCAGTCTTCCTCTTCCCCCTTTGAGGCAGCTGCTTCTGTATCTTTGTTTGGTACCCAGTCACCTCCATCAGGAACAGGAGCTTCAATTTTTGCACAGAGCACAACAAGCCAGTTTGGTGCAACAGCATCATCTCCAATATTCACATCAAGAGATTCTTCATCCCCATTCGGTGTTAGCTCAGGTTCTCTCTTTGGGTCCAGCTCTTCAGTGACCTCTACTGGAGCTGCTTCTTCAATATCTGGAAACAATTCATCATTTGCTGCAACCACTGCCAGTTCTACTTCATTTGGCTCTACCTCTCCCTCCGCCATGTTCTCATTTGGATTGTCACCCACGCCTTCAAGCAGTACTCCTTTGTTTGGCTCTTCAACAGGATTCTCATTCTCCTCTGCCACCACCACCTCCTCTTCGTCAGGGCTTTCTCTCACCTCCTCAACAAATGCTTCCTCTTCACCCGCACCTTCAAGCAGTACTCCATTGTTTGGCTCTTCAACAGGATTCTCATTCACCTCCACCACCACTGCCTCCTCTTCGTCAGGGTTTTCTTTCACCTCCTCGACAAATGCTTCCTCGTCATCTGGGTTTTCATTTCCTTCTTCCACTATTGGCTCCACTCCTTCGCAGCCCATGTTTGGGATGCCTACTTCACCCAGTAATAATGATCAGATGAGCGTAGAGGACAGCATGGTGGATGATGCAGCTCTTCAGCCCAACAATGCCATGCACATTACCCCATCATTCGGACAAACGCCGCCACCTAATGCGACGTTTGGCTCTCCAGCAATTCCAACAGGAGCGGTGCCAGGCTTTCAATTTGGCAACATGCAGAACTCATCTCCATTTACACCTCCAGGCGGCACAGAATTCTCTGGTGGGAATTTCTCATTGGGCAGCGGTGGGGCCGTTGACAAATCTGGCAGGAGAATCGTGAAGGTTAACCGGAGCAAATACAGGAAGAAGTGAATGAGAAGCTCCTTTTGTCTTTGGACAATGAAGATTGCTGCGTCTACAAGTGCTTCTCATGCTATAAGCCAAAATCACTTATGGGGAGACCAGGTGAGGCTTGGTTTCCTTGTTCTAGCATATCCTGGGCACAGTTGCAGAGGGAAATTGGTATTCTTTCCCCGCTTCGAGTTCTGTTGGGCACATTGGATTTTTGCTGTATTTTTTTTTCGCTTGACATTTTTTTTCTTCTAATATTTGGAGCTGAGGCATGTGGGCGTATAACGTTGTGATTTTGATTGTTAGCTCTGTTTTAAGAGAGTGAGCTTTTGGAGACTGCATACTTAGGCCTGCTGGGGAAGAGATGATGCCCTTCTATAAGAGTAGGCAGGTCTTTGTAAGATAGAAAAAAAATAGAAAAGGCGCCATATGTATCTCTTAAGATGATTGGATCTGTGATTCTGTATGAGTAGGTTATGGAGTAAAATGCATTTGGATCCAGATTATAAGTGATGGTTGCAGGCTTTGGTATGTGATGTTTTTTTTTTTCTTTCCAATGTCAGTTTGTTTTCGTGTCTTATTTGTGACCCTGCTTGTACACACAAGTTGATTTTTTTAAATATATTTGGTGAATGACATATATTCTTTAATAAAAAAAATGAAGCATATAGATTTACGGTGAGTAATATTGTGTATATTGACATGGTGGAGACGGGTAAAGGTGCTGTAAAACTGATCAATCTAAAATGATTTGATATAAATTATATAAATCATTATAGATAGAAAAATGATACAATTCACCTCAAAAGTGGCTCAAATTTGACATGTATTCTTTGTTTGAGGTCATATACTATTTAATGAATTTTTTTTATATATTTATATGGTACATAATAATAATAAGTGTATATGATTCAAATGTAAATTTTGGGGCTGAGTGTATCAAAGTTTAGAAATATGTAAAATGGGTTGTATGAGCGTTGAGATTGAGATAACATTTAAAATATTATTTCAATCTTATCTGATTTTAATCTGATAACAAATATACAAAAAAAAATATATATATATATAAAAGAAAAAAAAAAGTGTGATCGATAAATCACATTAAAAACGTGAAATGAAAAGAAAAGAATGGCTAGTGCAGCTTTAACGCGGTCATATAAATATTTAAAAGGTGGAGCTATTTTTACTAATATTTTTTTGAAGTCGCTAAAAAAAACATAATAGTATTAATTGACTCTATCATATTAGATGTGACTCCTGGGTGATAACTCAATGTATGATCAGATATCCAAATCCATAGAATCATATGATGTCATTCATTCTTCCAAAAAGTAAAGAAAAAACATCAATTGGATACTGGACCTTTCACGTCCAGGCATCGCGTCCGTTGATCCTTTTACACGCTAGACGACAAACACAATGGCAAGTTATATGATGGAAGCAAGAATGGACGATATGGACGGACGAGTGTGTGGTAATTGTCTATCGAGTTTTGCTTTGCATGCCCGACCATAATAACTGCTGATTTTAGTGTGTCCTCCACCACCCATTTCAATAAGTGTAAGTGCACCCCCCAATCTCTCTCTCTCTCTCTCTCTCTCTCTATATATATATATATCTATATACACATATAAAATATTATAATGTATAGTAGTGGTTATTATCCACACAAAATGACAACCAAACAGCACGGACATGAAGCGACGTTTCAGATTCTCTCAAGTCCAACACCACCAAATTATGTTCACTCTCATCTCCTCCTCTCCAATTGGTCTCCATAATAACGTACGTGTAATTTTGTATTTGTTGTTTAACCCTAATATATATACATACAATAAAAAGATATTAAAAAAATATAAGACAGGGGTGATTTAAAAAAAAAACAAAAAATATTTGATTATCAGAATTCTTGAGATCTAGAGAGATGAAGGGCGGGGAGGGAGAACAGAAAAATTGGTTGGTTGTCTATGTTTTAACAATTAGCATGTGAAGGAAAAATGATACATACATTCAATCCTTTTTAATTTTTTTTTGAAGCATACTTAACTAATAAAATATATTATATACATATATATATATATATATATATATATATATATATGTGAGAAAAATCCAAATAATCTCGTGTAAACTATCTGAAATCTATATAACCCCCTAACTTTTTTTAAAGTCTATAACATCCTTGAAAACACTTAAATTAATTTTTCTATGACAGATTAGAATTATTTTGTGAATATTCCGTCAAATTTATTTTGGTTGAAAACGTAGTATACCAAAAATCACTACAGTGTGTAAATGACAATTTTATCTTCTCTAGATAAGGTTTTATGATCTATTTAGAGAGAAAAAAAATCGACATGTACAAAAGGTTTTTTACATTTTTAACAGATTGTAGAGATTCTTCGATACACTGTATTTTTAATCAAAGTTAATAAAATGAAATATTAATAGAATATTCTTCATCTATCAAAGAAAAGTTAGGAGATTATTTGGATTTACATAAATGTTTTCAGAGAGTTATATGGACTTTTGAAAAAACTACGGGGTTATATGAATTTTAGGGTTATTTAAATTTTTTCCAATACATTATACATATTTATATCAATTGGTTGCATAGTAATTTTACATAATAAACCATATATTGAGATAATAAAGCACGTATATCGCGCTTGCTTTTAGATGATTTCATATGCTAAGTGAGTGAAGGGGGCACTGAAATCGAGTGAATGTGGAGACATAAATAAATGGAAACACATTCGCTTGCATGAATAGATAGATGCATGCATTAGTTTCTGTACCACTGATCATGCATTGACATGATCCTTCCCATTCATCTGTTTTTTGTTCCCTTCATTAGATTTTTAAATTTTTATTTTTTGCATACACAGTCATAAAAAATCCTATATTATCATAATATATACCAATCTTAAAATTTCATCACCACTGATACCCCTAAAAAACAATTAAATAGGGGATGAATCTTCTTCTATATAAGAGGTATTTACAAGAACACCTCTCAAAAGAATGTTCATGGATTTTTGACAATAAAACTTTTCAATGGTATATATATATATATAAGAAAAAAAAAACAAACTTGGTATGGTCCCCCCTCTCTCTCCCACGGGCAGAAATGCACGTGCACACATACAGTTTTAGCTGTTGAACATTGGTCTCTTGAACTGTAACAACATTGGTTCTCTCTCTTGGAACTATGACAACATTTTTTTTTTCTATGCATGCATGGCATGATTTTATTGGAAGAGTTCATAAAAATTGCAGTATTGAAAGAAAAAAATATTAGTCTTGGTTGTGCATTTGAGATTCACAGTTGCAAGTGTTGTGTGTCTCACTGAGTCACTGTGCATCTATATATGTGGTATGTTTATTTTAGAGATTAATTCATTTGCAAGTTTTGTGTATCACTACTAACAATTGTTATTACATGTTTTCAAACAATCTTTCTAAAAAAAAAATTTCAGCAGATTCAGATGGAATTCCAGTTCTATCTGATCTTTTTCACCCTTCATGAATCCATTAGTACAACTATGGCTAATTATATTATATCATGGATCCAATGATTAGCTATTCAGTCCATAGAGCATTTTGATGTATGTTTAATACATTAATGTTCATAGGGTGAACATTAATGTATATCATGGATCCTTATTAATGTTCAATCTTAATTTATAGCAGAAAGCAAAATCAAATAAAAAATTTACATGATTCGACAAATCAGCCTAACAAAGGAGAGGAGGAATTGATTCACTAAATTAGGTAAACAAAATACAAAAAGATAAAGAAAGAATTGAGCCTTTCTCATCACCATCGTCCCATTTTCTTATCTCTTTTAATTCTAACAAAGAAAAGACGAAGAATACAAAAGACCAAACTATCCTTAAAAATATTGGAGGTGGGGGGCATTGCCTCTAAACTTTTGCGAGTCTGCCTCTTTTTATTAGTGGTACAAGCTTTCAAACCTCAGGTACTAAAATGCAAGACATCTTATAATAGTGAAACATGACCTCTAAATTTGTTTCTAATACTCCCCACCCACAAACTTAGCTAGGTAGCTTATATACCAATATACTAACTTGTGATCTCAATCCAATTATAATTCTAGTTGAGAAACAACTGATACATTATACAATGGACTTCCAAAAAGTTCACTGAATAGAAGATCAATCCCATGCAGAAACAATATTATGGAAGATATATAAAATTTAGAAAAGCTCAACGTTACGAAGTAGCGCAAAGTTTTTTGTAGCAGTTTTTTTTTTTCAACACAACCCTTGAGTCTTTTGGATCTCATCTGAAGCAAATGCATCATCAATTTTCACTGAATTGTTGTTGTCGAGGGTCATACCGAAATGGATATGAGGAAAATGAGCCCACTGTAAAAAAAAAAGGCCATTATTGAACAAGTTTAGATTCGAATTCAATCAATTCCCAATTGTATTGTTTTTTGAGGGAACAATGTAGTGTTGAAGATTCAAAGTTGAATATAGATCTATATGTGATGTAACTTTTTTTTTTCCTCTAAAAAGTAGACTCACTTGAGGTTTAGTTAGTATGAACTCATGAAAGCATTACTACCAATATGAAATTTAAAATGGGTTGTCAATACAAGCATACTATCTCAATTTTACAATAATGAAAACATGACAAATAGAAACTTCAAATTAATTAGGTCTCACTATGCTGCATATATATTTTATTCTCCTTTCTTCATGCTTGTGAAAGGCTTCTTTTGCAAGCTCATCAATACAAGTGTTCTAATGGCATAGGTGTTAAGAAATCATAATAAAAGGAGAATCACATTAAAATGTATCATTTTTCCTCGGAAGCAAAAAACAACAGTTTGTGATGATATCTTGGGATCATCAACACTTTTCCTCTTACTACATAACATTTTTTTTTCTTGGTCATTTTTTTTTTTGTCTTTTTTAGTTTTTATTTCTTGATCAAATCTTCTTCTATCAACAAAGTAAGACTCGAACTCAGGACTCCTCGGTGTGGTTTGGTACTATTACATAACATTGTTATCTATCCAAAATATGTAGATTGTTACATTCATCGCACTCATCATCTCAAAAGAAATCCTTTTTTTTATACGATGCCAGGACAGATTAAGGAGACTAACATATAACAACTTTATGTGTGGCACACGTGAGATTGTACTAGGTTTTTATCATAAATTGGTCTCATATTAAACATTGACTAGACTTGATAGAATCCAATTTTACTTAGTCCCCAGGGCTAAAACTTAAAAAATGTTACTGGCATCAAATTAGTACCTCAATGTTACAACACCCTATATGTATACGTCTCTCTCTTTCTCTCTCTCTCTCTCTCTCTGATTTTGTCAACTGAACTTGGACTTCAGATAGCTCTATAAGTTGTGGTTTTCAAGATGAAACATTTTCATCTCAACCATCTCATATATATATAAATATGTATGATGATACAATTATCCTATAAAGTGCAGCATTACCTCACATTTATCACTTACATTCTTTGCTGCCGCACTGAATGCTTCTCTGTGGCTAATATCTGGATTGCTGGCCTTTATCCTTTGTATCTCCTCCCTGTGTAAGATGCAAAATTCAAAACCCATACTAAAAACAGATGACACTCTTTTCAATTCTCCAATGCCAATTTGAAAATATATACTCACTTGATGAATCTGTTATACGCCGAAGGAACACGTTGTCTCTTCTCTGGTGCTGCTTTAGATTAAGTTGATTAACAATTAATCATGTTAAAGCTACTCTATATTCAACTAATGAATCATATCTACAAATAATTCACCACAATAACTGCAATTCCAACCATATATATCTATTGAAGACTATTGAACTAAAATTAAAGTGTAGATAATACATACGGCGAACAGGTACTACTTTTTGTTGATTGATCTCTTGTGTGTTCATCACTGATATTCTTCCATGTTTTGAAGATGAGGCCCCTTCCATGCCATAATCATCTGAACTTAGGTTGTTCGGACTCTGAAACTGTTTTTTTTATATTAATATTATCATCAGAAAGAATAAATCAACAAGATTTAATTTAATTTACTACCAAATTATGTATATGTAGTATATGTTTTATCAAGCATTAGAGTTGTACCCCACTTTGAAATTATTTCAACATCTATTACTGAAAAAACAAATAAAATATGGTTTTCAATTTAATTTATTCTTTCCCAATCTAGATAATTAGTTATACTTGTCCAAGGACCAGATAAATTCTTTTTTTTTTTTCCAACAGTATCACTGAAACAAATGCTTGGATCAAAACCCACATTTTTATGTCAAATAAAACAGGCTTCACATTGGATCTTCAAAAAAATATATATATTAATAATGACACTATATCAGCTATCCTTGTTTAGAATACCTACTGCTATTTTTTTTTTTGTTGAATTGTTGAATGCCCACAATCATAATACTTTGAATTCATTCATATAATTGTTCACAAAAAAAAGTCATTAGTGATCACCTGAAGATCTTGAAAGGGAAATGATTGAAGCAAGGCTCCCATATTAACAGATAGCAGATTAAGGCAATGCCCACATCTCACTGTGACTGTGTTGATGAGCAAACTATTACCTGGAACACTAACCTGCAATTGGCATAAATACATACATACATATACACAACAATAATAAGAAATAATAATAGTTGAAGATAAAACATTCTCAATGAAACTTTTTGAGTACCCAAAAAAAAAAAAAAACCCACATAAAACAACACAAGAACTGTATATCTTTGTGTTGTAGATACACACAGAGAAACAATAAAACAACAACAAAACTAATCAACAAATACATTGTTTTTAAGGTTCCTTTGAATGTATATAAGAAGAAGAAACAACTGTTGTTGCTCAATATATGATTTTCGAAAAAATAAACAAGAAGAAGCCATTCTTTGTGTTTTGAATAATATTTTGTTTTGGTCTCCATTGCTATAATTGGTTTAAGACCTGCATCTTGTCTTGTTGTGGCTGAGTGTATTGACTCTGCCAACTTTTAAAAAGGACCTCTCACATGGTTTTGAATAAATTGAATTGGCTAGACCTCTTATGATAAAATATAAAATTATTATATAATTTTAAGTACACAAAATAAAGAGGCCTTCTTCACATCATTGCGACTTAAAAGGCTCATGTCATTTCATATTTCTTTCTGTACCCCCTTCTCCTGACTTTTTATTGCTTAACAGCAAAAGCATTGAAGGTTTTTTTTTAAAATAAAATATAATAAAACATATAATACAAACACACATGACACACCCGACCAGAGAGGGAAAACGACATGACAGAAGTATCCATTAGAGGACCTGATAAAGCATACATGGGGAGGCATGAATAAACAAAAGTCATGGATTGATCATTAGAGATCCCATCCCCAGTCTCAGAATCCCAATGAAATATATTGATCTTCCCAAGAAATATATTATACATATGTCATGAAAGAGAGAGAGAGAGAGAGAGAGAGAGAGGAGGCCTCGCCGTGGTAAATGGTGTGCTCGGTTTGGGAAAGACTGGAAAGTTGTTTGAGAGGAGGGAGCATATGTGCTTGAAATGACTTAACATTATTTTAGTTTGATGACCCTGATATACGAGGATAATTCTTTATTCTCACTGATTCAAAAATGTTAGATTTCATGGAATGAAAAGTTTTCAATTCAAATGAAAGAAAGATTTTAAACACAATTTTATTAGATGTTATAATAAAAAGAGAATGCAAATGAATATTAAACTATCTTTTAGTCTTGTTTTGCGTTCAAATAATATGATTTTATTCAAAACACATGGTTTCATATACCATTTAGAGTATACACATCTCGGGTTGAGAATTGAAATTACAAATAGAGTTGGTTCTATCAACTGTCTATCCTCCAATATGAGCTTCAAAGCTTCTCAAACTGGAGGTGAAGAGGAAGATGTCAATAAAGTATGACATTAAAGAAAAATTAAAACGTTGAGAAACATTTCATACTACATAAATAGGATTATAAGTGTTTCCCATTTTTTGTATTGACGTTTATACTCATCGGGCGTCAAACATATAATCTACTAATAAAAAAAAATCTATATTGGAATGTTTAAACATGGTAACAATAGAACTTGTAACCATCTTAAATAATCAAAATTATAAATCATTTGAAATCTTTAGAAAATTTAATTTTATGCACTGCATGTGCATCACTTGTATGAGTTGAAGACCTAAACATTCAAATGGGAAGGTGAACTTGTGGACCATCTCAACTCACCTTCAATCCTACCAAAACCTAGTTAATCAATCAGCTCGAGGTGTGTAAGTCCTGACAAAAAGGTTCGAATTCTAGCTCTTCCAGAGTGTTGATACATGTTAATCAAACCATGATGGATATACAAGCACATATATATCTTATCAAACCTAATTCTCCTTTCTTAAAGTGTACGATGAAAGGTTTCTTATGACATCTATAACAGTTGGATTCATATATGTCTTCCAAATATTGGACCAACACATATCCCCACACACAAAACTCATCTGATCTCGATGTAGATCAAAGTATTCAATGATTGTTAACCTGAATAAACTGCATGGACTTGGACTAGATGAGGAATTGACAAGCTATGTCAATTATAAAGATGTGGGTGCTTCTGAATTTCACTCAAAACTTATGAAATCCAATCCATATATAAAAAGAGACTAATGAATTGAAGTAGAAGAAGAAGAACCAAAAGTGGTAATTAACACAAGCAAGCTATACCGCCAAGATGGTGCTGCAGAAGCTGCAGTGGACATAGCAGACATGGTCCGATACGACATCGGTCGACATCATGTTTTTCAACAGCCGGAGCACCAGAGAAAGACTAGAAGGTCTAGAATAACTAAAGATGGATCTGAAGGTGGAGTTTGTTTGATTGTTGTATATATTGCTTGTGTACAATTGGAAGGAGATCTAGAGATGAATGAGTGGGTGGGAGTGTTTGCTCTACCTATATTGCTGTACTTTGCTTTTTTGTGAAGACGACGGACATGTGGGGGGGACGAGACAGAGAGATAGAGGTTGTGATATTAATGTGTTTTGATGTAGAGATATATATGTTTAGAGAGAGAGAGAGAGAGAGAGAGAGAGAGAGAGTGACTGATGCCAAACTCCATTTGATCCTGTTTTGTGTATTGAAGTTACCAAAAAAGACCCACCATTTTAATGTGTCACCATCTGCAACAAGAACAAACAATTCCAACCACATACATCACAAGAAATTTTTTGGACCCTCTTTTTTTTCATGCAAGGGTTAATTTGAAAAATATAATACGGATCAAATTGAGCTTGGCTAGCATCCCTTTATTTAATAAGGAGGTCATGTGATCAAATAATGGGGGGCATCTATTTTCGAAAAAAGAAAATGCTAGGGTTAATTTGAAAAATATAATATGGATTGTATTTTTCACTGCGACGATGAGATGATTTTGGTTTTTTTTGTTTTTTTGTCAATGATGGTATGTGTGACAAATGATACAACAAAAATGTTTATTTGCATTTTTTTTTTTCGTCAAACACAATTTTTTACACCCACGTGACATCTTATTGTTGGCTCACACGAGAATTCTATGTAATAAAAAGAATATATTTTAAGAATTAATGAATCAAGTTAAAGAGAAACTGATTGTGATATTGAAGAATTTAATGGCCTCTCAATATGTTCATTATCTAAAGGAAGATGTAATCATCAACGATGTTCATTAGCTTGATAAATGAGACTTTGAAAATTTGAATTGTTTTTCCAAGGGAACAGGAGAATCACTGTCAAGTGAATCCAATGGATAGATGTTTTACTTCTAATTTTGCAATTTGAAATTGGTTTTATAGATATGGAGATTTTTTATGGACTTGTATTTCGATTTGTTTGAGCTCTCTCTCTCTCTCTCTCTTTCTTATGACAATAAACTCATGATGTGAGAGTCCCCTAACCAATGTCCTTTTTATTCCATAGTTAAAGTGGTTTTTTGTTTTATTTTTTTTTATTAAGTCTCGAAATCAGGATCTCTTAAAAAAGCAATGATTTAGTGTTCTACTAATATGTCAAAAAGGTGATGGATACTATTCAACTCAAATCCTGTGTTTATTCTTTTGGTATATGTTATTGGCTAATGCCAGATAACCACACAATTTCAAAGGTTTCGATGTGAAGAAGCGCCATCACATATACATATATGTGTGTGTATTTGTATGTGTACAACACACAAACACACACATTTATTGATTATATATCTTTGAAAAGGATCCAAAATTATCTTTGCAAAGCCAAAATTATTTAACTTATCACCCTCCCCACTTACCTTTCATTGGTTCGTGTGCCTGTGATTGCAGGCACTTTGTTAGACCACAAATGAATATTATTGACATTATATTTCTCTTCTACTTTATTCTAATTTTTTTCCCTAAATTACATAATTTTGGATTCAGTTGAATAAAGAGGTTAGTGATCTCATACTTTAATATTTAATTATAATCTTATCATAATCCATAATTCATTAACTGTTGACAAAGTGTTCACATTTTTAAGCTACACCATAACTATGTTGATTAATGGGTCGGTGAATTCTAACATGTAATTATAATCTTGTCATATGTTCATTAACTGTTGATAAAAATGTTAACATACACAAAAAGTATCTCTGCTTGTGATGCATGCTTCAAATCAAGTCCTTGACTATTAAAAAAAGGCCCAGTCTCTCTCTCTTTTTTTCATCAAACCTACTTTGGATTTCATAAATTTTTTTAACATCACATCAGTTGTTCTCCATGAATTTGGTGATAAAACATAAGAACTGACACAATTGTGTCCAGCTTCTTATTATCCATTAAAAAAATGTCACCTCATCAATCAGGGAAGCCATAGCCTGTCTAGAATGTCAACTACAGATTTTGGATTCATGAGCTGATGCAATCTTATTTTTATAAATATATATAGATTCAAAGTCATGGCACTGAGAAATCATTTGATTAGTCCTCATTTCCCCTCATGTGATCTCCTTTGTGTCACATTGTTAGTTTTCAAGTGGGGCATTGGTGCAATGGCTAAAAAAGGTCTTTGAGATATAGAAATGGAGACATTATTGTTGCCATAAAACAAACAGTAGAAGCACCAACTCTGTATCTGTAGCAAAGGATATGAATCACACCAATAACCGGAGGTTGTGAAAAAGATGCCCCAAATGATGCAATATGCAAAGGTATCCCTAAAAATGTTTGTCTCTAACTAATTCACTAAATTAGTAAATATTTCTAACCTAGACATAGTTTTGTTTGGATTTGATTTTACAATCCTATTTTTTCTCATGGTTATATCTCAAAAAAAACAATCTAGAAAAATAATTTAGTGAACATTGTTGTGATAATGTCACACATTAGAAAATAGTTTACAAAACTGTTCGTCTCACATTTTTGAAAGTTGAATGGTCATTGGACAATTGTAAAGAATTTCTCTGTGGATCGATGAGGGATTGACATGTAAATAACACAAAACTATTTTAAATAAAATGCCTTCATTGCTATTATGTGTGAAAATTATGCATGCTCATTTTAAATAATTTTTTGTCATTTACATGCCGCACAACTTTCATGTCATCAATAGGAACAATCTCATCCTATTTTTTAATAGATTTATTTTTCAAGTTAGAAAGATATTACATTTTTAAAATTGGATTCCAATCCTAGCTAATGCCACACATTGTAACAGTTAACCTAAACCTACTTGATCCTCATCCTGGCACAAGGTAAGCAATTATGAATTTGGTACATTTTGTTTTGGTAAGTAAATGCTGGGGCATTTTATGCATTTGATAAAGCCAGTGCTTCTACATTTCTATTAAGATCATTGCAGGCATACTTGCACAAAACTATTTAATGTTTATCATCACACTATTGAACCCTTTGACATCATAAATTCATAATGAAAAAGATTTAATAACCGCAACTATGACTGACATGGATTAATAATAAAATGGTAATTATCTTTTCTCAAAAGTGATGGGACGGCATACTTTTTTTTCTTTTACTTAAAACTAATTCCATTTTGTCAAATTTTGGATCAGTAGATTAGAACTCAATTTAAAACATCTGTCACACAGTTCCTAAAGTTTAGTTCTCTAGCTGTTAGGTGCTTTTACATTTGTATTAACATCATAGCTGGTAGACTAGTGCAAAACTGTCTAATGTTTGCCATCACATTATTGAATCCTTTGGCATCACAAATTCATAATGGAAAAAGATCTAACAACTGCAACTATGACTGATGTGGAATAATCATAAAATGATAATCATCTTTTCTCAAAAGTGATGGAACGGTGCAACTTTTTTTTTAAAAATTAATTCCATTCATCAAATTTTGGGTTAATGAATCAGAATTCAATTTAAAGCATCTGTCACACAACTCCCACAGTTTAATTAGTTCTCTACCTGTTAATGTAAAAAGTTTGGCGACTGGGTTGTCTAGAAAGCAACATTCAAATAGAGGCGTGTGCATTATTATGTCACACCACAGACAACACCCAAGGTCCCTTTCTCATAGATAAGGCTTCACTGGCTTTGCTAGGGGAGGGAACCTTTGCAAGAAAATAAAAAAAAAAACAAAAGAAACACCATGGACCATTTCTTTGAAGAAAAGAAGAAGAAGAAGAAAAAAAAACACTACAATTGGTCCACTAGGCACACTTACTGACCCAAAGTACAGATTTGGATGATTTTCAAAACACAAAAACAAATTCATTGCATCCGGTGTGTTCTCATGGGAAAAAAAAAAGTGCAAAAAACAAGAGGAAATGATGCTTTTCCACATGAAAATGTCAGACAATTATTTTTGATGTCACCATCGCAGTCCCTAATAATCATCTCAAAAATTCTCAAGTCATACACGTTTATTCATATGCTACGTGTAATTAGAATAAAAAAATAATATTTTCAATACAATTTATCAAGATGCATCATTTTTTATAATATAATGATATTTTTTATATAGATAAATGATAGGCATATGTTTTTCTATTATAAGAAAATAGCTTAAAAAAAATAACAATCAAAGTTCATATAATAAACTTAATAGAGAGGAAGTTTAGTAAGTTTAAAAACACAAATATATTACATCTCAATACGAATTTTTCCTCTAAAATATATATTTTCAATCCCAATTCAAAATACAAAGAACTACATTCTTCTAAATATTTTTCACGCAAAGAACACTTCTCTTAAATAAAAAGAGATCGCAAGTAACCCATATTGTTCAAAATATAGACTCTGCCTAACCTAATATGTGCGACATCCTACCCATTCACACATAGATCGGACGGCTGAGAGTGATTGGAGGGAGGAACAGAGTCTGACAACCAACCATGTGTTGGGCAAATGGGGATTGTCAGGCTTTCACAGAGATCCTGACAATAATCCTCCTCTCCTGTTCTTTTGTTCTCTTCCACCTCTTAATGGGGTCATGGTTACTCGCCTTCGTTCATTGTTGTTACAGTTTTTTGTCCTATCATTTATCATAATAAATATACATGGCTTTTTTTTAAGCTTGTGGATAGATAACTTCAGAAATGGTTACACACAGTAATTAACAGCCCCATGTTACTGTGTACAGTTTCACATATATCCAACAAGATATACATCTCCTTAAACGATGACCAATCCAATTTCCAAGTTGCAAGGACTTCATGCATAGTGATTTCCCTTTACCCTCTTGTGAGATTCAACTGAGTGAAATTAGAGAAAACAAAGAAATTTGCCAGAAAAAAAGAAGAGTCAAAGATCAATTTAATATTCATCCTAAAACACAAATTATAGGGATAATAATTGGGAAAATTCATTTTCATCTTAGACAAAATTTTTTATTCCGTACAATCTATTAGAACTAGATTCCTGAAAAAGATAACTTCTCCTAGAATAAAATTGACCCATAACATATAAGAAGTGATGATATGATTATACACACACACACATATGAGTGCAAATATTTTTTGTAGGGTAAAAATAAGGTGAGACGTAGCAAAGCTCAATCAACTAATATATACATGAATGTACGACATGCTAGTTGGGATGGGGTACTACCTCCAACATAGTGTGTAATTAAGTAAATTAATTATATGAATAAAACATATTTTCATAAAAGATGATGTATATATTCCAATGACTTATATGAACCCACTTCTAAAATAAATGGGAAACTATATGCTTCACTTACCTATATATATATATATATCTCATTAAACATGTATGAGACTGCATGTAAGACTGGGGCAGTTAATAAAGGCACTTCTTGGATGTCAAGGATCCAGATGACAACCAACCAGCCTTGCTTGGGTGATTGTTGTAACAAGTTTTGATAATGATATCTTATGAGGCAAGGCTTGGTTGTAATGGTCCTCAAGCCACAACACAACTGCAAACTGTACCCAAAATGAGAACCTAAAGAATGGTGGAAGAGGAACATGGGGATCAAAGAATGGCATGATTATATTAATGAATAATACTGTATATAAGTTAACAAAAAAAAATCCTGACACGATCAAGAAAAATACACCTGAATGGAGGTCAGTGACTTCCCAAAATTAGAGGATCAGTAGATTATATCAGAAACACAAACCATGATAGTCAATGTAAAAAAGAATTTATGAAACACACAATACCTACTTTGTAAAATTTTCCGTCAGTCATCCATGGCGCAATCACGAGCTTCAATCATTCTTCAGCTTTTCAAACCTTCCTTTAATTTCAAGAAACCAAAAAAACAAAACGCTACTCTTCCACGAGTGAGTGAGACTGTAAAGGATTTCGGCAAATAATAGAGGAAGCCTTTGTTAATCTAAAATCCATGTCACTCTTTGACTTTAATGATCCCTGATACTTTACAATCTAAAGCTGGTTCATGAGTGTTCGTGGTTTCAGTTCGCCTGTAGAAAAGTACATATGCAGCTGACGTCTTTATCCTATCCTCATCAATAGGACTGACATAGCTGTCATCAAAGTTGTACCAGCGATTCTCGTGTTGATGCTGCAAGAGGTAAAAGAGCTGTTAGCATGGTGAAACCTCGTAATGGAAAAGGATGAACAACTTGATAACGCATAATGACCTGGTAATTCTAATGCTTTATTGTAGTAATAATAAAGTTAACCATTGATTAAAACAACATAACGAATTGACGTAAAATTCCTTTGGAATAAATATGCATGTCATAGACAAACCAACGATTGGTATTATTCCTTGGCTATCACCAAAAAGTGTCTATGTCAAGTAGGACTTTATTGAAAAAACCTCAACCATCATGGTTCTATTTCCCATTTTAAGGTTTTCCTGGAATCACCTCATACAGCTTTCTAAAAGGAAGAACAGATGTGTGGCATACACATGCAAGTAATGAAGGAAACAATAGGTCAGAAGAAGAAAAACCATTTGTAATGGACTCCCTAATTTTTTCCACCACCAGCAACTAATTTTGAATATCCAGAAAAGACAGTATTTTGCATCAGACAGGAAAACAAATGAGAAAGAAAAGCACCAGAATATGTGGAAATTCTACTCACATGAACAAAAGCAGTATAATGCCCCCCTCCTGTTGTCCCATAATGATTGCTCATAGCATACAGCGTATAACAGCTAGATGGTTGCCCATTTTTATGAGCAATATATGGTGACAAGTCAAGACCATGAATGGGAAAGTCAACAAATGTCTCGAGCTTGTTGTTCATGAATCTGCTAAAAGAAAACCTCTTTAAATGAATGACAAGAACTTCAGGTAGTCTCCAAAGGTCTAATTTCTTGCTTGCTTGTTGTTGCTCCTTGCACTGAGGACAAAACCTGCAGTAGAAAGGCATATTTTACAAGTATCAGTGCCTATGTATAAACAGAAGAAAGTACCAAAATACAAACAAAATTCCAAGCCCCAATGTAAAATGAATGCTTAGAAAACCATTCATCCACCTCCATTTTATAACAAGAGGCTTTCAGCTTGCATATTGCTTCTTGCCTGATTACTAAATTCACACTATCGCATGTTCTACAATCCAAAATACCAACAAGAATAACAATGCTCTCAGAATCTATAACTACACTTCAAAAACAAACTCAGAACCCTAACGAACCAGCAATGCTAACATCATGGAAACATAATAATAAAAACTTCAGAGTGCCATCCTCAGAAATGCAAATATGATTGACATCCCAATGCAGATATGCTGATGTTCCAGGATTGCATATGTTGATACGTAGACAAAATATCTACATTACAGATTTTTTATTTTTTTACTTTTTTTATTTATTTATTTTGGGTGATGAGGCATTCCTACCATTAGTCAGGAAAACCCTGATAAAAGAAATCACCCATAAACCCCGTGCATCAAGTAAGCCTAGGGGCATTCAAACTGAAGATTTACGGAGTGCAAATCCATGGCTATAGCTAAAGAGACAATCCCGCGCCGGTTTGACATTGCAGATATGATTGATATCGAAAACAAATATGCAGATCTGCCAGATTTATGCAGGCTTTATTTTTCAAATAAAAAGGCTATCCCCTTTTCTTTGATGAACTGATGATAAAAATTCAAATTCTCAAGAAGTAATCAACCACCACTAAATAATCATAAATTTCCCTATATAAATTTAGATTCAATAAATGAAAACTACTGAGCAAAATAAATTCTCAGATGGAATGATCGATTAAGTACACTGACCACTTGTCTTCAGGTCCCAGAGGTTCCTCCTTCAGGAATTCTTCAAGGCATTGATATAAAGAAACAGTCTCCTGAGGTCTCTTCAGAAAAATTCCAGGCTTAAAAATCTCAGGCAAATAATTCATAAGGCGCATATCAAACTGTTCATTCAGTTCATCTGGCCAGCTTACAAGCACATACAATCGCTTCTCCAATCCTGTTACTGAAATTGGCTCATTCACTTTTATCTCAGAGTGCATCTTTTCACCCTTTTCATCAGTAAGGTAGAACTTGAACTCAAATCCACATTGCACGGCCTCACCAGTTCCACTAGATGGCATTCCATTGTCAGAAATAGGAGGTATGGCACTCTCCATAATTTCATCATCATTACAATTTTTTCTAACTTTGCCATCATCCTCCGAGAGAAAATCTTTTGTTCTTAGAATGGGATTCAGTAAGCTGAGGTATGACTTTTGGATAGAGCATCCACCAACTGTACTTGGTAGCCTTGTTACAAATGGAATCCCAAATGCCTTCCAACGTAGGGTCCTGTCACCCAAGATGTATATCCTGCCAGCATGATGCTCTCGTCAAAAATATTAAACAGGTGAATAATCAGGTAAGATAAAGTAATGATCAATTTTACAAACCAGAAAAGGAAGTAACTTAATTGAGGAGAAAATATTACAACTCATTAAATGGATGGTCATCTGGAAGCAAATCACACTACAAAATGGATGCAAGCTAAAACCCTATGAATGCCCTTAATTTGTAATGAGAAAATGTCACCACCCACCCACCTCCCATGGGCAGTAGCTATTTCAAAAATAAGAATAACAATAATAATAGAATGTCACCAACTACCTGGTTAAACCATCTATAATCATCTTGTTTCAGATGACACTTAAAAAGACATGTAAACGAATAAAATATTACGAGATTTTAAAAATCTAACAATAAACGAATAATCCAAAGAAAAGGTTAGTTATATATGAAAACATGCAACCAACTCAAATTTTGGAATGAGTAGTAGACGACTAAAATGTTTGGTGGTGTATGACAACTTCATGTAGAGGTAAGCACTCAATTATTTATATAAATGATTATATTTTTACAGTATGAAATGAGAATATTACACTAAACGGCATAATTGGTCTAAATTTTTAGCTATCAGGCGAAATCTAAAATTACAAAGATACAAGCAAGAAGACAATATTGTGTTTACGTTCAGCATGTCGTGTGTTTAAATGAAAAGGTGGATTTTCTTAGGGGTTGTCGATGAAATAGGATTTGGGTTTTAGGATGAAAATGGGTGATGGCATGATGTTAAGTGTTAATTATATAGTACATAGGCAACCAGTTCATCCTATCATTTCTTAGGATGGAAAGAGACCAATATATGATTCATACAGATATATCATTCAGGTTATCCTTTGCACCCATCATTTCCCACAAAAATTATGAATAAGAAAACACTGACTTTTAAGTTGTGTGAATGAAATAATGCATGCGTCTGTGTGAGTCTGCTTTGTAATAAATCAGAAGTTAAAGCAAAAGAATCCATGAGAAAAATATAACTATATTTCTAATGAGACACAGACCAATGATGCAGAAGTCTCTTAAACAACAATGTGAGCCATTTTAATGGATCAAAATAATACAAGAAATAATAGAACAGTTAACAAATATGAAAGCACACAACTCATACATCCGGAGAAATGGATAAATTTCACAGTATGAGTACTACTTCATGACAGATAAAATAATAAATATAAGAAATAAAAAGTGCTCACTCCTCCAGATGTTGGTGCGTAAACACTACTAATGGCTTTCCATCTGGGTCTTTTGGTAGCCGATATGCCACGAGTCGATCACCATCTCGTATCAAGGATAATGCATCTGCAGGCTCCTCTACATAACGGATTATACGGTTATTATACACCTGCAACAAAAAATTTCTTAATGAATATAGAAGGTGCATACAAATGGCACTGCCACCCAGATTATTTGAGAAAGTAAAAACAGTTCATGACAGCATATTTCACCATACCTCAGCCACTATAAGATCCTCATCACTTCTTAGTGAACAAGCAACACTCAAGGCCTGAATGAAGTCCTCGTACTTTCCGTTTTTCGCCACAGTTATGATATACTGACGTGGAGCATCATTCCCATCAGAACATAAAACCGTGATGGTCATCGTCCGCATATTTGTTGAAGGTAGAGGCAGCGATAAATACATAAAAGGATCAAATGTAACAGATACCTTTTTGCAAACAGGGCATACTAATGTCGACCTGTATTGACCCTGTGATTAATACACGGTTCAAATACTACTCAATCAATTAAATTCACCCCAAACCTAAAATCCAAGAATTATTTCATAAATGCCAATGATTAATACCTCACATTAGCAAAAAATCTCAAATAATAGAAGATTTCACCAGATTCTAAAAATAAAAAAATATATATAGCAATGAAAGGTCTCACCAGCAGGATCTGAATAGTTGACCAAATAGTACAGCAATGTCTTGTTTGAGGGAAATTATTATATATCATTTACATATAGTGATGATGTCAAACTCTCAAAACCCAAAACCCCCATCCTTTAAAAGCGGGATTCAAATATGAAAATTGATCTAAAACATATATGAAGTCAAACATAGACACTTGAAACAATATCTGATTTCATATCACCAGATTTAGAAAATATGAATACAAATCTAATCTTTGTTCTAGAAGGGCTACTTGATTCCATTATCTATAATACTTAAACTCCCACCCTTTCTGCAAAGGAAAAGGAAGCAAATTAAAACCTGATTGAATATGGAATGGATTTGGGCTTGTTTTTGCACATTATGATCCTAATCAGATTAGTATCCAGTTCCCAATCATTTTCCTTAACAGATTCAAATCTGACGCCGTTTCCATTTATAAATCTATTCATGGAAATGCATATTGAACACATGGTATTTCTGTACTTCTGGTGCAGAATGGTCAAGTCTATCTAGTGAGAAAGGCCAAATTGATAATCACCTGGCATAGATCGACTATGATAGAGTCATTTCGTGCAAGATGGTTTGCCCAGTACTCATCTGCAACCTCATCATCTGGACGACCACATGCATCTTTTGCTTCAATATAAGGTTTGTTTTTTACGCGGTTTAGATCTTCATGGAGTCCATCCAACAAAAATGCAAGTAGCTCCTGCAATCATAGTGTGATATTTTAATCCAAACAGAAGTACAGGACTGTTATAGTGTTATTTTAACCAAGTGCGACAATATTATTCTGCAATAACAAAGAAATTCACTGACCTGTGAGTCGTGCTGATTATACCCATTAAAGTGAAGATTAAAATGAGAAATCTTTGACTTGAACAATCGTGGAAAGACTGGATTTCTTTCAGGCGCCCACAGCTTCCTTAATAAATCTCCAAAAGCTAAAGCCAACTCACCCTGACCAAAAAGTGGAATACGTAAGAGTCTGGAAAAGGCACAGACGTTCCAACCAATAATATGGAACTCCACCTATGAAAGTAGGAAAGGACAAACTACTAGCACATCAAAAGAAATAAATGCTATCAGGAAATGATTATCCATATAGAGATAAGATTGTAGAGTGAACCTACATTCATTCCCAAAGGATTATGCCTGTTTATTTCCCTGCTGTAGTCTCCAAGGAAAAAATCAACAAGCTTTGATGTATGCGCTAAGCACTGGATGGCACTGTTCATGAAACATGTATTTCCTAGATTCTGTAATCCAACCAAGCCCAATGAACCTCCTGCATAGTTTTTGCATAAGTCTGGAGTCCCAGAAAGAAGATCAGTTTCTGATGCTCCTGTGCTGCCATTGCCCATAATTGATCCATAACAGGAAAAAACTCCAAATTTTGACTGCCGTACTGGCAGATCATCTTTCCTTCCTTCACTTCTACATATTATGGGGTTAGACCATGCATAAACTTGTAATTCGATAAGAATCTGTGACACCAGTAAAGAAAATCAAAAGACGAACACTACTAACCAAAAAAGTAATGTTACAAACTAGGAAATAGAAAGAATTGTAGGAGGAACACATATAAGAAATTGCAAATCGAGTACAGAATTCTTTCAAACTATCCGCTATTCAAATATTAAAGTACCATGTTTCATTGGAAAGATAATAAACATCGCACACTCTGTATACATTAGCTAGCTGTATAAAGACTTCTACAATGTGATGTACTGATATTAAAACAATACAGTAGTCCATAAAGACAAGCCAAATAATCCTTTCCATCTATTATGGGCCAGCTTTTGATATTGAAGTATAGTTTATCCTGTGACAATACTATGTCAACATTTTGTAATCCCCTACAGATTTGTGTTAAACCCCCAGGTAGTCAACTAACAAGTCTACGAGAGGCTTTCCATTCCTGTTTGTAAGAAAATAGATTAAGTAACTGGGACCTATTTTTTTTTAAATTATGGTGGCCCTTGTGACTATTGTGGTTTTTAATGCTAAGGTTTTGTGTGTAACAGGTCAGATTGTCTACAGGACTTATGGTCGTATTTTCTTCTTTAATAATGCTCTGTTTTATCCCATTGTTTATTTTAATGAAATTCAAATATTAAATTGCTTATGCAATGATAACTGATCTTTGGCAGTGACATATATCCTTAAAGCTATATGCCTTTCGCAGAGCTAACATGAGTTGGCTGGACTACATAGTGCTCCTATGCTAAAAAAACTCAATCCCAAGACAATAGAGTTCAGTTATATCATGACCTCAATAGAAGTATATTCTACCATGCCAACATGGAAAATATTCAAAACAAAAATGTTGTGCCAGTATATGTAAGCACGTCTTGTATGTCTTACAGTATCTTTAGCATGTCAAAACAACCTAAAAAGAACGAACAGAAAACATGGATGACAACATTTGACCATTCCATTACGATAAAAAGGCTGTGTTTTTTTCTGAATAATCCCAGCTGACAAGAAAGCTAATTGCATCTGAATAAAAAAACATTGGCAGTGAATGGACCCATGTAGCAATATCTACCATCAAGGATGCATAGTGTTAGTCTCTTCTACTCATATGAAAGTATATCCCTTCATACAAGAACTTAAAAAAACTATGCCACAAGTACCTCCTGATCTGATTGACGTTGACCATCTTTCAAGAATTTATTCTGCTCGTTCATAAAAATAAGGCTTGTCTGTCCAGAAAAATCCCACATGCGCACCTGTCCTAGCACAAAACAAAATAAAGAAATTCTTTAAACCTAACAAGAAAATTTGCAAAAAGCGATAAAAAGAAAACATCAATGATAATAGCTACATACTGGCTCAGATTCAACAGTGAAAATCTTGCAGGCTCTTTTGTAAAACTCAGCAGTATTATCCTGGTACAAAGACAGATGTAACAAATCACATATGACAAAAATGTTGCAGCTTTACCTGAGAAGATATCAAGATAAAAGGATATATGGTATCACGAAGGGAAACAAGATCCAAACAGATTTTTAGACAAATCAAAGCTTAGGCAATTCCAGATCCCTCTATTAGGAAGGTGTAAAGATATGCAACAGTAATAATGTACTTCAAACTTCCTAGTACAAGAAATTCAACCTAGTATTAAAGAGGCCATTACTTGTTACCATGTAGTGCAGCCCAGGCACAAGCTCTGATACATTAAGTTTACACTGTTCACCATATCCTTGATGCATTCATGTGTCCTTTGGGTTCTTCGTAAAACAGAGCATATAGTCAAAAACAGTCTACAATCACATGCGGTGTTTGCCCAATTGGAAGTTATTCACCTGCCTCATTTTGCATACAACTAGCTGACCAGAGAATTCATGTCCGTGCCTTAATATTACTTTCAGATTTCTTTATTGGAAAACTACATGAGTGCGTAATGATTAGAACCCTATAATCCTAGAAGAGGATCTGCCCCACATTCCTGTAAATCAGAACCCTATAATTTGGTCTGGTCATTCTCTAAAGTAACTCAGCACATGGATTAGTTATGTTAAGTTGAATCAATTCAAACCCTTAATTTTTTCTTCTCTATACCATCCCATACATGACGACAGAAAAAAATTTAATATTTTCATACCATCATTATGCGTACCACAGACTCTATATAATTAAAGGACTCCAAATTTCAGTGAATGGCAGGCATGTCAAAATTTCATCTCAACGAAGCTAACAAGCAAAATGAAAAATCAATATCATTATTAATTATTATTTTGAAAAGGGAATTGAAGCATTCATACTATGAGCTACATGACAGTTCCAACATGGTATTAGCAATTTATGATTTATTATTGCCATCCACCACCCATAATAGTCCAGGTAAGATGAGTACCAAACATTTTGTATAACTATACGGTTTCATACACTCCACAATATAGGATCCTTTGTTTCACAGAAGTTGTCCCAAAAAGAGTCACTTCTCATTATCCATAAATCCTCCTAATACTAAGACGAATGTCAATCAGATACATCAATCATTCATAATATTCAACACAACAAATCATGATTCGACATCAAAATTCAGGAAGGGAGAGAGAGAGGAACCAATGCCAACCTTTTTGCTAATCCGTACAGTCATCGTATTAGTATCTGGTGCGACGGTGATCCTGAGTCGCAGAGGATAAACTTCGACCGTCCCGTTCTCACACACCGAAGAAACCCCCGCCTCCTTCGTCGCCGTCTCCGCCGCACTCGAATCCCTGTGCCTACACAAATCACAGCCAAACGAACACCAACAACAACTCACATTGATAGATTCGCTTCAACGAGTACACCAAAACAATGCAAAAGCGATTATCATCGGAGAAAAAAAACCCTCACCATCTGAGACCGCGAGACCACATGGGAACGGTGACCAAGGCGTATTCCCGCCCGGAAACCGTCGCCGTCGCCGTCGCCGCATCGGGATCGGAGTCCTCGCGGCGGAGGGAGAAGACGAGATCGGAGTTGAAGATGTTGTTGATGATCCTCATCGGTCCGCCGTAGGACGAAGAGGACGGACCGGCGGCGTAGAGGATCCCCCGGTCGTCGCCGCCGCCGCCGTCGTCCGGTGCCTGATCCGAGACCTTCCTCCACCACTTGTAGGGGACGAAGTAGACCCTCTCGTCTTCGGGAGTGGGGGCATCGGAGGGATTTTGAAGCTTTTCAGGGGTAAAACCGTCCATCTGAAAAAAGAGGGAGATCTGAGAGAGGAAGATTTTTCAGTTCGTTTTGTCGGAGAAGAAATGGAGGAGACGAAAGAGCGAATTGAAATATATATATATATATATATACAATCTTAAAAAATAAAAAATAAATAAAAAAAAGGAAGTTACTTAAACAATTACCCTTGATTGGTTCGAGAACAAGTGAAAATTACCCTAGTATGAATGTTTGGATGCATAAAATAAATGAGAATTTGTATGTTAAAATTAACTAGTATAAAGTGATATATAGATTCCATCCACTTATTAGAATTAAGTTATTACAGATTATTCAAATCAATAAAATATGTGAGCCCACTGTCAAATCAACAGTCATCACCTCTTATAAATTAACGGTTAAATCAACTGTTATAATTTTTTTACCTTTTATAATTTCTTATCCATACTTTATTCATATTTTATCTAAACAACAAAAACTTTATTATTACGCTTATCAATTAAAATAATTTAAAACACAACCAAACACAAAATCAATTTATCTTTATTTATATTAGAATAGTTATAAATCTTCAAATAATTTAATTCTTCAAACCAAACATGGAGGTATTTGTGTAATCCTTCATATTCCCCTACATGATAACTGATCCTCTCATATCAAAAAGACGGTCATTCATTTTTTTTTTCTTATTTGTAACAGTGTGATTGAATTTTTTGTTTGAAAGAATGTCATCCATTGTTTTTGTTCATCCATTGTTTTTGTATTCGATCGTGCATTCCCATTTTTTATTCCACTATTTTGAATCATTTATGTTGTCAAAACACAAAATAGTATATTTTTGAAATTTTTTTGAAGGATTATCATTTACTGTTTTTGTTCATCCAATGTTTGTTGTGTTAGATCGATTCGGTTTGATTATCAATATCTGTCAATTGAGGTTTGTACTATGTTATTTTTATGTTTATTCGTTGGGTTAATCTTCGTACCAGTTTCCATATTTATTTTTTGTTGAATTTGGTATTTGATATTGAATATGGTATTATACAAATTCAGTTACATTTTCAAATGTAACTGAATTTTATATGTATTGTACTTTCTGTTATCACTGTCATTTTATTGTTTATTTTTTTAAGTTAGTTACATTTGTCTTATTCTTCTTGGAAATGTATCTGAACATTATATGCATTATATTTTTTAAAATTGTATTTGTCTTTCATGCAATTTATGTTTTTCATTAAAATTTTAAAATTCAATTACAATTTTGAATGTATTTGAATTTTATATGTATTATACTATCAATTTTTTGTATGATTTTTTAACATTATTTGTTTGTTGTTTTGAAACTCAATTCCATTTGTGAGATTTAATTTTTTGAAAATGTATCTAAATAATATATGCATTATATTTTTGAAATTTTTTTGAGCTTTTATAAAGTTTATGTTTTTATTAAAGTTTTAAAATTCAGTTACATTTTCAAATATATCTGAATTTTATATGCAGTATACTGTTTGTTAGTGTGATTTTGAACAATATTTATTTGTTATTTTGAAAGTCAGTTACATTTGTCAGATTTAATTTTTTGAAATGTATGAACATTATATGCATTATATTTTTGAAATTTTTTTGAGCCTTTATGCAATTTATGCTTTTCATTGAAAATTTAAAATTCAGTTAAGCGATATTTGTTTTTCCTTCCTGTTTCATGTGTGATTTTAAGCGATATTTGTTTTTCCTTGAAATTCAGTTACATTCCAAATGTATTTATATACATTATATTTTCATATTTTTTATGTTGCTAAAAAAATTATGTTTTTTTTTAAAGTCAGATACATTTTTTAAACGTATATGAATTTTTAAAAAAAGTGATAATGGGGGTCAAAAGAGGTGGAGGTTGGAGGAGGACTTGGAAGGTAGTCGAACTACCTCTCATATAATAGAAGATGGCGTGAGAAATACTGGAATAGTGATGCCGGACGTCTGAGATAAGCAAACCGACATGAATAAATTTTGAAGTGGCAAATGACTTACGAGAATAAAAAATGAATTCTTCAAAAAAGTGGGAAAAGTGATTACACGAGAATGAAAAAGATGGAATAAAGGTTTCTTGAGAGCGAAAACATGAATTTTAAATGAAGAGTAATATTATATTTTGATATTTTATTTTTTTATAAAAGTCAACCAGACAATAAATGAAAAACAACATTTAATGGAGTTTGTAAGTGAGATTAAAATATGCAGCCAGGGTAGGCCCCGGCGGGTCCGGGTCCAACCTAGGACCCGGCGGGTCCGGGGAAATGTGGACCCGGACCCGGACCCGTCGGACCCGGGTCGGGTCCGGGTCCGACCCAACCCGGATGGTTGGGTAAAAAAGAAAGAAAGAGAAGAGCTCATGATATTTTTATACAATTCAAAAGAAGAATATGAATTATTAAACAACATCCAAAATAATAATCACTAACATAAAAAAACATATTAACTTAAATAATAAACATAACTAACCTAAACAACATTCAAAACAATATTAACCTAAACAACATTCAAAATAATAAACACTAACATATTAACCTAAATAATAAACATAAATCATGCAACAAACTAATTAATCATACAAATTCAAAAGCTAATAAGTTAATTGTCCAAAACAAACCGATTTATAGGCTTGTTATGATTATGATTTATGAACTTGTAGATACAAAAATAAGTTAAGTAAGAAATAAAATTATGTATCAACTAATACTAATGGTCTTATAATATATGAGCATATTTTAATAAAACAATCGGGTCTCAGGTCCAACGGGTCGGGGCGGGGTGGACCCGGACCCGACCCGTTTGTTTGTTCGGGTCCGCCGGGTCGGGTCCAACTCGGGTCGGGTCCAAATCGGGTCGGGTATATTACACGTGTAATCGGATCCGGGTCGGGTCGGGTCCGGGTCTGGACCCGACCCGTTGACAGACCTAATCCAGGGTAGTAAAACTGGTATATATACAATAATAAAATAGATCTAGTTTTTGTATTTTTAAACGGCTCTTGCCGTTTTGTTGGGGATGACGTCACGCGGACATTCAAAGCTGGGTACTAATCGTGTCACGCGTAACAGCTTGACTCTGAAAGTACATCTACGTGAGAGAGGACACACGGTGGCCTTTTTTTAATTTGGATTTGTAGTTTTAAATCCACGTAGACATGTTTATTTAGGGATAGATCATTCTATTCTTCATATTTTTTCTTAAGTTCTCAACGTTAATCGCTCTATTTCGTTTTTACTCTCTCCGTGAAATGTACCGCTCATATACCATTAGTTTTAAAATGTGATTTTTATCTTTAAGTCTATGTAAACTATGTTATTGAGTGACCAATATATCCATTCTTCATATTTATTTTAAGTCCTTAACTTCAAACATTTTTTTTCTTATTAGTCTTTAGACAAAATGTATGCAATCAATGAAAAATATGTTGGGATTTTTAGTTTTAAGTCCCCACGAACCATCATATTTAGTGATCGATCCCTCCCTTCTTCGTATTTAGGTTTTAGTCCCCAGATTTAAATGATAGTTCCTTTTTAGTCCCTGAGAGGGACCTATCCATAAATGATTTAATTTACTTTTTAGTCCCTGTGAGGGATCTATTCATGAATTATCATTTAAATCGGGGGACTAAAACCTAAATACGAAGAAGGAAGGATCGATCACTAAATATGATGATTTTATGTTATATTCCCATAAAATCACTATTTTTTAAATAAATAAAAGTTTAGAACAATGCAATATAAAATTTTAATTGATTGCATACAAATTTTTAGTTGGCATCTAAATTTTTAAATTAAAAATTTTAAACACACTCAAAATATCTAATTTAATATTTCATAATTTTCAACCAAACAAAATCATTTAAATCAAAATTGAATAATGAGATATCCTCAAAAATTGTTTATGTAATCATTTTTCTTCTACTTATGTAATAAATTATAATTAAGCAATTAAGACTATAAGATAATGCAATGACGGATTAGGTGAGTAAGATATTTTACCAAACATTTTGTATATAAATTTTAAATATTAAAATCCTTACAAAATTATACAGTGATTTTGTCGAGGAACTAATAAGAAAAAGACTTTTGAAGTTAGGGACTTAAAATGAATAATTAAAATAAAAATCATATTTCACAAACTAATAATATTGTATATAGACCAACGTTTAGTGGAGAGACTAAGAAAGAAATAAGCGTTTGAAGTTAGAAACTCAAGAAGAAATATAAAAAAAATAATCCATCCCTAAATAAGCATGTTCACGCAACTTAAAACTAAAAATCCCTTTTAATTTTTCCGAATCGATGAACTGAATAGCTTGAATTCAGGGACCATGTTAGATATGGATGCAACTATGCTTACGGAGTAGGGCTGATAAACGAGCCGAGCAGCTCGTGCTCGGCTCGATTAAAGCTCGCTCAGGCTCATTCGATTAGACAAACGAGCTGAGCTTGAACAATTTTTAAAGCTCGATTTGTAAACGAGCCGAGCCCGAACCTAGACGAGCTCGTTTACTTAACAAAAAAAAAAAATAAACGAGCCAAGCCCTAGCACGAGCTTATGTTGCTTTCACATGTATAAGGTGTTGTGATTTGTGAAATGTGACTTCTCAAATGCTAAACAAGATTTTTTTTTAACTAAACGAGTCCGAGTTGAGCCTTGATTCGAGCTTCGACTTAGCTTGTTTAACAAACTAACTGAGCCGAGCTTCAACCGAGCTTTTCACGAGCCCAACGAGTCGAGCTTGAACACAAAATGAAACTCAGTCTCGAGCCGCGAAGAGACTGATACTGAACGAGCCAAACCTGAACAGGTCAAAACTCGACTTGTTCGACTCGTTTATCACCTGTTGAGGAGCTTCAAAATAAAAAAAATTTATTTAAATGTTTCATAAAAACACAGAGAAACATTTTCCTTTAAAGAAAAAGCATTACATTGTCTTCAATCTCCCCTTTTATAAATGTTTGGGAAGATATCAAGATCAAGTTCAAAATAGTCATCAGAATCAGTCAAATCAAACAAGATTGCCGGCCTCTCACTGGGGAGGTTTGAAATTCGGCAGCGGAGGGAGTCTCAGCACGGCCTCTTCTGTCTTGATCGGATCCGATCTCAGTATCTGCCCCAATCACAGCTTCAAAAATTTCAATCCTTATAGTAGTTCACCCAATAGAGAGAGACAAAACACAAACAGAGCTTACCGGGTCACGCAACACCGGCTTCGAGTCGTCCGTCCTTCGCGAGCATGAACGGGGGCTTCGTCTTCCTGCTATTCTCACCCCCACCTCCACCTCCTCCTCCCGCTTCCTCCATTTCCCTTTTCCCCTCTCGTTTTCCCCAAACCCTTCAAAAAAAATACCCTTTTAAAAAGGGAAAAATCCAAACAACCCCGTTAAATCTGATTTAAATCCATTAAACCCCCTGTCTTTTCTTAAAATCCATACAATCCCCTGAAAACACCTAATAAATCCAAATAACCTCATGAATAAAATTTTCGTAGACAGATGATGAATATTTTGTAAATATTTTATTTAGTTAACCCTAATTGAAAACACAATATACTAAGAAAACCCGTACAATATGTTAAAAATATGAAAAATCCCATGAAAATGATGATTTTACCCTTTCTGGATATATTATAAAACCCTATTTGGAAGAGTCAAATCATCATTTACAGATGATTTTTCACATTTTTAACACATTGTAGATTTTTTTGGTATATCGTGTTCTCTATTAGGGTTAACTAAACAAAATATTCACAACATATTTATTATCTGTAAACGTAAATTTTATTCGGGAGGATATTTGGATTTACTAAGGTTTTTTAGGGAGTTATATGAATTTTAAAAAATGTCAGGGGGCTATATGAATTCCAGTCAGTTTACAGGGGTTATATAGATTTTTCCCTTTAAAAAATCCAAGTCGTGACTTTCAAAATTACCATTTTGTCCAGACTCTGCCAACCCCACTGAAAGGGCAAAACCCGTCAGTTTTCGTGAGCTCCCCTTCCCGCCGCCTTCCCTCGCTCATCCGCCGCTCGAGAACCAGCGGCGACCTCCTCCGCCTCAAGTCCCTCATCACCAAGTCCCCGCGAGAGGATCTCGACCGTCGATCCGTGGCAGAGTTCGTCTGCCCTCTCCGCCCGGTTTTGCGGACCGCCATGATCGCCGGCTAGGTTTCTGGGTAAGGTATAGTTTGATAACTTATCTAGAAGTACTCTCTTTATAGGACACCAAAATGCAGCTTCAATGTTACATATAGTTCTGCATGTACCCCTCGCGTGTAAGTCCCTTTGGAAGTGTATGTTTCATGTAACACGAAATATATATATATTTATTTATTTTGATATCGGAGGGAGGCTGACCTTACGGTCGAGCTGGGAAGGCTACCTCCGCTTGTTTGCCCAGGTCTCACGAAAAATTCTTTCAAATAATCGCCAACAAATAAGTGGGTAAGTCAGCGTCAAGACTCGAATCCAAGACCTACCTTTAACACATGTAAGCCATGAACCGTTGTGCTATGACCACTGGGGACTAGCACAAGCCCCCAGTGGTCATAAACTGGGGTCTTTCGAAAAACACAAAATATATTTAATGTTCATAAACTCCAATACCCAATTACGTAAATTTTTTTTTGAAAAAGGTAGATATTTGCTACTCGATTTCATTGTTGAACTCGAATTACAAATTCTGAGAGGATGGAGAATAGACATTACAACAAGGAAAGTAAAGATACAGCCGGGAAAAACAGGCCTAAAGAGGGTATGCCGCCACCTCGGGTTAGAAGAGCTATCTAACCGGCGAGACGGCACACCGCAACTCCCATTCACCCCACAATCTGCAGGCCCCCCTCACCCAGGTGGACGTCCTTGGCCTTGGCTATAAACCGTCCCCAATCCCGTAAGCACGTGCTGAACATGTCCCACATGTTCTCTTGGTACACCCGCGCCTCGTTGAAGACCGTATCGTTTATGGTCCTCCAAATTGTCCATGTCCCTGCCGGGACAATGGATTGCGAGATAACCACGGCCAGACTATTATCATTCGCTCGCTTCATGTCTTTCCCCGCCGCCCACAGCTCGTCCAAGGAGTCAAACGTCGTGCGCAACCCCGTCAGTCTTCCCACCTGGGCCCAAAAATCCCTCGCGACCTGACATGTGCAGAAAAGGTGTGTGACAGTCTCCGGGGCCGCCAAACATAGCGCACACTCTGTCGCCGCCTCGGGCGCCCATCGGGATCTATACACCTTCGTAACCACGCGCTCCCGGTACATGAGCCACAAAAAGACCTTCACCTTCTCCGGAATCTTTGGTCTCCAAGTTTGATAATACTTGTCGTATGCGATAGAGTTTTCGGCCTGCCCGCGCCTCCACCAAGAATACGCACTTTTGACCGTAAAAACGCTCGATGCCCTCGGCCTCCATCTGAAGTTGTCCGCCACCTCGTCCGTTAGGTCGCACACCTCAATGCGCACCATGAGCGCCGTGAACTGTTCAGTCTTGATCGCTGTCAACCTCGCGCGCGCGAGCTTGATCACCCACGCCCCATCCGCACAAGAGTAGAAGTCCACCACGCAGCCCTCCTTTTGCGTTGCCAGTCTATAAATGTCAGGCGCAAGGTCGCAGAGGCGCTCCGAGCCGCTCCATCTGTCCTCCCAAAAGTGTAGCGCCTCCCTGTTACCAATCGACCATTCTATCGCCATCTCCATCTCCTCGTGCTCCGCAAACATGCCCTTGCTTAACTGCGACGCACGCGCGTTAAGCGTTGGCCATCGGTGCACCCCTAAGCTGCCGCCCCCGTGTCTGTCTCGAATGAGTTTGCACCAGAGCCCATTGCATTGATTAAACCACCGCCAAGCCCATTTTGCTAGCAAAGCCCGGTTCATCACACCTAGGTCCAACACCCCCAAACCTCCCTCTTTCTTAGACTTACATACCGTCCCCAGTCCACCATATGGGCCGCCCGCCTGGTCGTGTCTCCCCCTCGCCACAGGAATATCCGACAGATTCGGTCGACCCTCTCTAGCACTCCCATTGGGATCCGAAACACCAAGAGATAGAAAATAGGAAGGTTGGATAACACCGCTTGCAACAGCGTCAGTCTTCCCCCCAACTGAGAAGTTTCCTTTCTAGCCCGCCAATTTGCGCTCAATCCTGTCGATGAGGGGATCCCACTGTTCCTTCTTCATGCGCCCCTTCAGCAAGGGCAGCCCCAAATATTTGGTCAGGAAATTCCCCGTGGGGCATTCCATCCAGGCTACCAATTCCCCTGCCTCCTCGCTCGACGTATGCACCCCAAGCATGCAGCTCTTCTGTCGATTGAGTGTCAGCCCCGTCAAGAGCCCGAAACAGAAGGCTATAAAACGTAGCCCCCTCACACTGTCAACCGACGCCGAGCTCAACAGAATCTTGTCATCGGCGTACTGTAACACGGACACCTTCCTCCCCCTCGGCACGTTCCCTATCCCCTCGATCCAACCTGCCGTCTCGGCCTTCTCGCACAGTCTCCTCAACACGTTAGCCATCAGCACGAATAATTACGTAAAAATTAAATAAATTACATGTTTATCTAACGAAGCATATGAATTTTTAGCAAAATGGGACTGATGAGCATATACCTTTAAAAATAAAAAAATAAAACATGTTATACATTTAAATGAGAACTGTCCTTAACATTTTTCGATCTCGATAGGTTCTAGAAAAGGTCCAGATTGTTGAACGAGGTATTTTATTGGTTCTTTAGGTTAGGTGATATTTGATACTGAAAATAATTTGATTTCTTCGTTTTATAAAAGCACGAGAGAATCCTACTTAATAAAATCCGAGGATCATACTTACGGATCAATTACAAAAACACCCCCTAACAGTGGAAACCCACCTGGCCCCGGCACAGAAGAGACCCCAATTTTTAATTCGATAGCTTAAAGTGATAGATTCAAACACTACTCAAGCTACTGTCTACTGCGGCAGATTCAAGCCTTATGAATATCATGTACTGATACATATGCATTTTGCATTGAGAGAAGTCAACACCAATGGAAAATTTTAAATTTTCTTTCCAAAGTTTGAAATTTTGAAATTACAAATCAGTAGATGTGGCATCAACAGTCAAACCATTTACATAAAAAAAAAAGAAGAGCAAAACACCCCTCTAACAGAGTGCAAACACAAAGAAACCAAAAACACAGACCTAGTCAGGATCAGATCCTCCCACCTTGAACTTGAACATGTGAGGCAAGGTTCATATATTTTAGACAACTAAAACTCAATTGAACTCTCATATTAGTTAAACCACTCCCCCAATTAAAATGGTTGTCTATACTGCAACTATACCCATAATTACTTGAGGGATTGCTGTTACCTCTGCTGCCTCCATCATCACTGGCTGCGACGATGAAACACTGGCCATCTCTGTATCCACCGCAGGCAATACAGGTAAAGGTGTCACCGGTGGTACTAACTTCGTATAGTGAAACTCAATCTGCAGTCGTTGGTGGAGATGCGTTGAACCCGCCCTCCCCTTCTTGATATCAGCCTCCAATTCTCTGATTGGTATCGCAGCCAAGAAGCTCTTGATGTACCCCTTGCATGACTCCTTCCCTCGGCACAAAACCTCCTCTAGTTTTTCGTCATCATCTGTCACACGATTGATTGTCGTGTTGTCATCGAATTTCAAAATGAAGGCCTCGTTGCAACCCTCATAGAGTCTCTCCCCAAGTGTATCGAGGATGTAATACGCGTCTGGCTCGACTTTAAGAACAAAAAAGTGGTCATTCCAGCTCACGATGTAAAGCTGGGGGCTTCCATCATCAGAGCAGCTCAAACCAGCCCGGCTGATCTCATCCCAGACACCATCAAACGACATGGCTCCATGGAGAAACTCAAGACCACCCCCTTCACAGTCGTCCATCCCC
The DNA here is from genome assembly GCA_030737835.1 of Acorus gramineus. NCBI lineage: Eukaryota > Viridiplantae > Streptophyta > Magnoliopsida > Acorales > Acoraceae > Acorus > Acorus gramineus. Next base: position 15,096,388 of record CM060855.1, on the reverse strand, counting down.
TCTGGGTGGAAGAACCCAATAAAGGATTTCTCAGGAACCACAGAGAGCGGACGGATCTTCGCTTGTAAGACGGTTTCGAGGTCAAAATGTTTGTCAGGGAACCTTTGTCTATAAGTCTCATTCTCGCAGAGGTTCCTCCATTCGAGGGAGCCTTCACGGATGAGACTGTCGAACTGGGACTTGATGGGCATGGTGTCGCGGTTGGTTTGGAACCAATCTGAGATCACGGCCACAAGAGCGGTACATGCGCTTTCTCCCGCAGCTCGCTCACTCCTCTGGTCAATGGAAGCAAAGAAGACCTGTGTCTGAAGCTTCATGTGGCTGTCGCGGCTCATGACATCTTTCTTCTCCCAGCTTCCCACTGCGAAATTGTCATCACCAAATTCTGATACTGATGACTGGTTTTCATCCATCTTCTGCCACAGCAAAAACATTGCCACAAGTACTTCTCAATAATGTATTAATTACATAACCAAAAAGTAATGTAACCAGTCCAAAACAATTGCCCCCATTTGGGATGCGACATAAGCTATTAGGAGATAGATAGCTATTGGGACGATTTCCATTTGACCACATCATTTTCTTTATTCGGCCATCATCATTTTTGTCCTTTGTGTTTTTTAGGTGTGCAATAGATATGGATAAGCCATTCCAGCCAGCCCCACCCCCCCTGGAATTATTATTAGGACTTATACTAGCTTATTGAGGCATAACTATCAAGTTTTATCCATGCTAAACAGACAAGTGTTATGGATATTCCTAACCTATAAGGCCCTTATTCCGCACCCCCAAACGGGGTCAGACAAACTTTGCAATTCTGTAGGGGGGGTATTATCACATCTCTTGAAATGGAAAATGGATCCTCATAAGATCAAGCAACTTCATTAGAGATCCAAGGGTGTACATATTTTAAAAAATATCTCCATTTTACTATAGATATTAAAATCTCATGACGTGATGGTCAGAAAACGAATAATAATGAAAGCGTACCCCTAAAGAGAGAGACTCATCGGAGGAGCTGAGCTGCCGGCGATCATAATCAATGTCATCACCACCATCTTCTCCATAAGCCTTCTTCAACAAAGGCTCACCTTTGGCCTTGGGAGATCTGAAACTCAGCTTCCTCTTCCTCCAAGGAAGAATGCTCCTCTTCGAAACCTGAGTGAGAGAAACTTCGGAGGCCAATGACACCCATTCATCATCATTTGAGCATCCTACATCCAACCTGCGGTTGCTGTAGTAAACCAAATCCTCAAACTCCCCATCCATCCTCACTTGCGAGTAGAAAGTCCTTCCGACAAAGTTCGCAGACGCCAATGTGCCATAACTGAATGACTTGCGAATACTGAAGTCGTCATTCTTGTCATTCTCGAGTTCTCCCTCGTCGACTTCATCGAGAGAGTCTGTGTCAAAAGGGTAGTTGTAATCTGTTTCCTCACTTTTAGCAGAGCACTTGCCTTCGCTGCCTTCGTCCTCCTGGCATGTCTTTTTTGTTTTTCGAGCGGAAACATATTCCCTGAATATTTTGACCTTTCTCAGACCTGCTTTGAGAGCAGAGACCTCATCTTTCTCACAGAGGGATTCCCCGGAGCCAGGGGACAACGGAGAGGAACCTATTGACCTTGGGACCGTCTCTTGAGATTCTTGGGCAGTCCTCAATTCAAGCATGCTGATCAAAATCTGGAAAAAAAAAGTGCTTCAGGACAAAAAAAACATAAAAGAGATGGATGAAATGGTCAATGGATATAATTTGATGGCCATATGAATAGGTGCGGTGAGAATAAAAAAAAAACTAACAACATGAGGACTTATAAGGGATGGAAAAGGAGCTCCACATGTGAGATGTACAAGCTCAAACATTCAAAGGCCAACTGATTGACAAGAAAAAGTTCACATTTTGATATGGCCATATGTACTACTAATAAATTCCCTTTTGGAACCAATTGTCAAACAGGTTTTCTTGCAAAATTAGATTTTAGATAATCAATTCCAAATGGGTATTTTTCAAATTCAGCTTTTGATTTCAAATTTTGGTTTTTACGTTTTAATCCATTTAGAGCAAAAAATGTTTTTTTTTTTAAAAAAAATGGTTCCAAACAGGATCAAAGTAAAGGAGTATAAAGCACACTGATGCGATTGGAATCAGAAGCTAGATTGTGAAACCTAGATTTGGGTGGGCACAAATGGAAGTCCCAATTTTGGGAGAGACAGAGAAATGGTAATCAGAGCAGAGGAGATATACATATACATACTTTAATACCCACTTACATAGAGAGATGGATGAAGCCCAGAAGCAATCCTTGATCCAGAGAGGGGAATATTTATCTTGATCTCATTCTCTTCCGCAGAAGAAGCATATTCTGCCAGATTTAATAAAGCAGTGCCTATAACAGAAACCTTGTTCTTTGATCCTTGCTTTGAATTTGAACCCTGAAAGAGAAGAAAATTCTGGTTAAAATTTCTTATTGAATGTTTCACAAATTCATAAAATCTGTATGTTGCACGGTGGATTCAACATACAATTGTATATTTGTATGCAGGCAAACTTGCATGGTGGATTCATAAGGTTTAAAATAATAGGCATTTTCCACTTCAATACAAATTCTAAGGGCTTTGTCTGTTGGGGACAAGTATCACAACTTCTTCTTCTTCTTTTTTTTTTTTTTTTTGTATAAACTGTAGTTTCAAAAAACAAAACATACAATTTTCAGATAAAGTACACATGGAAATACCCTTTCTCTCAACATCCGATTCCTTCTTCCTATGGAGATCTTATTAAAAGAAATTCCAAGTTGCAACCAACACAATCATCTTGAAAAAATGAAACCTTTACATCATGTCAAAAATTAGCACCCACCAAAAAAAATGTTAGCATCCAAATGAACCCAAAAAAAAAAATCATCAACTAGTCAAAACCCTAATTATCATTTAATCCAATATTTCAAAACCATCCCCATAAAAATTACACACATCAATCTACCAATAAAAATATAAGACCATAAAAAAATCAAAATCGACCTGAAAAAAAGTGGGCCACATGAAATCCGAAATGCCTATATAGCTATTTTCACAAACATTTAAAATTAAAACCCGCAAAACAAACAATTCCTTTTTTCATTCTTCCCCCATTTGTATATTAAAAAACCCTTGAAAAATTCGCAAAATCCACCTAATATTTCTCGCAAAACTCAATCAGATCTATAAAAGAAAAAAAATGGCTATCTATACCCAAAACTTTTCAAAAAAACCACTATTGTACGATCAAAATCAAAAGCCCTAAAACATCCCCAAAACCCACACAAAATCTCTCCCAAAATCCAATCAGATTCATGAAAGCAAAAAATAAAAATAAAAATAAAGAAAATTCTATACCCCAAAAAACAAAAACTTTCCAACAAAAAACAACCATAATCCACCATTCAAACCCCAAAAAAACCAAATTTTCAACAACAACAACTCACATTGAACACGGTGAATTCAATCTCCCAAGGAAGAAACCCGTTCTCCTTGCTCTCCCTATTCGACGCCGCCGAACCCAAAGAAGAAACCAAGCTACAGACGTTCCGAAACTCCTCCTTCCACTCCACCACCCCCTCCTCCGCCCTCACATCCCCCTCCCTCGTGAAGTTCCTCTTCACCGACCTCCTCAGCGACCCCAGCCCCGCCGCCTTCCCCCCCTTCCACCTCACCTCCGCCTCTATCTTCGGAGACTCCCCCTCCCCCACCGCCGGAAGTCCCTCCATCCTCAGTAGGACCAGCCGGACCTCGTACTTCTTCGCCGGAAGCGGCGGCCACGGCCGCCACCTCATCATTTTCACCACCATCACTTCCCGCCGATCGTATCCGGTAATCACAATTCAAATACGAAATCAAAATCAGAAATTTTAGGAAGGAATCGTGGAATCGACGATCCTCTGTTTTTGGGAATATCTTCTGCGGATCTCTCTCTCTCTCTCTCTCTCTGGCACTCTCTATATAAGGTCTGTTGTCATTTAACCTAAATACCAATTGACTATAATACCCTTACCGTTTGATTGTTTTTACTGGGAAGTTTCTTTTATCGTTTGCTTCGCTGTCAAAGGAAAGGGCGTAACGGGCAAGAAGGGTATGTTCGGTATATGAGTTTTGCGAGGATGATTTAATGTTTTCCGCGTAGTAGGTTAACTGATACCCAGAAATTTAAGAAGATTTTGGCTTTTACACGTGCAGACTGAGACAGTGGGTTTGGGACGTCCGATGAGGATCGGACGGCTTTTGATGTACGGAGTGAACAGAGAGAAAAGGCTGGCGACTTTTTACCGTTGATGATTGGGAGACAGATTTGATCGTGGCCGTCCGTTTAGGGGTTTGATCTTGTCGTGTTGTGGGTTAGGTTTTTTTGAGGGGGCCGTTAGGATATTCTGTTTTTTTTTTTTTATTTAAGTGATTTATCAGTGATAATAAAGATTTCAAAATATAATTTAAAAATCACCCCAAAAAAAACTACAAAGAAAAATGAGTCCTCACCAAGTAAATTTTTTTTTTTTTTTTTTTAATGATGAAGTAGTCCTTCACAAAATTTATTTTGAGAAATACTCAAATACCCTTGTAAAAATGATCCTCAAACATGACAATAGGAACACATATTTAACACAAATCCATTGTAACTAAAACAAAAGTTCAAATTAGACAATAAGATCTTATTATTTTGAATAATATTTGTTTAAAATTATCAAAAGTATTTTAATACAATCTTATTTTCTACTGATTTTTTTTTTGGAAGATTTAAATACATATTAATTAAATTAATTCTCCTTAAAAAAAACTTTGTTTCCAAGTCCCATAAAATTAACTTATTAATATCAAAAAATTTCTTTTCAAGATTTATTTTTTTAGTCAAACATGACTTTTAAAAAAAAACAAAAACTTCTTTAAAGTCTGTAACGTGTGCGTTTACATTGAGCGATCCATTCCATACAAGTCATGAAAAAGACTGTTTTTTTTTTATATTTATTTTACCAAAAAAAGAATTTGTTTTTTATATTAATATTAATTAGAGTGTGTCGTGAGGTTGGCTTGGAGTCATCTAACCGTCCATGCAAATCGGAACGTTGACTCTTACGCGGCATTGACTTGGCAAGTTTGGTTTTATTGAAAATTTTGCTAATAAGTCCATTGTAAAACAAACTCTAGAACCTCTGCTCATATAAACATGTTATTCAACTTGATTTTTAATCACATTTTTTATAGCTCTATTGTCTTCTGTCTTTTTAGAGTCTCAAATATAATCTCACGTATCTTATTAGCCTCTTCCCACCATAAAGGAAGTATTGTTATTTTTTTTTAATTTTTTTTTAAATGACCATTCAATTAATTGAAGTATATATATACTTCACCTTTTAGAAAAATATACGCAATGAGATGGGGTACGTGATTTTTTAAAAATTGATAATATGTGTGATTTGTGTTTTGAACAGTGAAATAGACCAAATGAAATATTTTATTTTTGGTTGTATAACTTTATTATAATATTCAAATGCTTTTGTTTGGAATTTATGTCTTGCTAGATTTTTTAATCTTATGATTTTTATTCTTTAGAAAAGTGATTCAAGGGTTCTATATTAGTAAGGATTTTCTTTCCTTGGCTCATATTCAATTTTATATATTGATGTGAGGTGGGTGACAACAAAAAGGAAGAGAAATGAATATACTTTAATAGCAAACTTCATTTATTTTATCTAAAAGGAAATGAAATATCAATAAAATCCCGTCAGCAGATATCAGAGGGATGACAACAATCTAAAAAGATGAACATGTCTAGAAAAAAAGTAAAACATGCACTTGTCTAGGACAGTGAGGTTAATAAAAAAGAAAAATGATATAATAAATTACATTAATTTGGTGACTCGACTTTAGTTTTTTGCAATCAAATATTTTACCAAGAAAACTTGTTAAATTGGGGGACAATTATTGGAGGCGCGTGTTCGATTGGCTTCCAGGGCGGGATATGGATTGTCAGAGACTAAGGAGGGACTTCTCTTTAATGTGGGGGTTGAACTTTGAATAGATCTCCTATTAAGGTTTTAATTCTTTTCTTTTTGTTTTTTTTTTTTTATCAATTTTACTTATTCTTTTATCCTTTTTTGGACATTTATGTTATTTAATAATATAATAGGCGTAACAAAGTCTACATTACCCTCACGAAAACATTTTGTCACTCAGTCTCTAAATAATTTATTATTTATATATATGCTTTATTGAGAAACCAACTAAAGGTCCCATGGTCTAGTGGTCAGGACATTGGACTCTGAATCCAGTAACCCGAGTTCAAATCTCGGTGGGACCTTCTTTATTTTTCACATCTGCTTCTTTTTTTTTTCTTACCCAACTAAAAGAAAGAGGACTAAAATGTAAACAAGAGTGAAACAAAAAAAAAAAGAGAAAAAAAGAATCGGGGAGGGACCTTTTTGACTGTTTCCCTTCCAAACACCAAAAAAAAGTTCAGTTGTTTGGAAATAAGTCTGGGGGGATTTTTGTTTTTCATAAATTGAAAAAGCCACATTATCAAACGGTTTTGAAAATAATATGATTAATTAAAAAAATTAGTTTTTAATTTAAAAAGTATGATTTTTAAAAAGCAAAAAAAGTTTTCTAATAACCTAGTTTTACAGTTTTAGTAATCTACATTGTACAATGACAGCTTATTCAACTTTGTGTATATATGTATTGAAATTGGGAGGAAAAAAAAAAAAAGCATTAAAGTGGACCCTAGGAACCCAACAAAGTCCCTTCTAATAGTCAAATAATATAATATAATAAAAGTGATGTTGAATTAAATTATGGGATGGGAAGCACAAATAAATTAAAGTTAAAAAACGATGTGAAACCGACTGTTTTCGGAGAGTCGGCATTGTTTTTTTGGAGGATATGTTGCTTTCAATCACCATCATCAACTGTGTTTGTTTCTTTGTGTTTGCAATTTTTTACCTTTTTTTTTTTAAAAAAAAATAATAATAATCAAGCTTTGTAGGGAACAATACCGGCCGGTTTGTTTCATTAAAATTAAAAATTCAAAATAACTTTGTTTCTTATTTGTTCTATTGTTAGGTATTTTATATTTTGAGATTGGCCCCCCGGATTACACATCAGCTGGCAATACAATGGTATTTTTTAAAAAACTTTTTGGAGTGCAATACAAAGACTTCTGATGTAGATGGGGATCTTATATTTATTTTGATTTTTTTATATCAATAAATTGGATAATTAAAATGATTATTTGAAAACAGATCTGTTGTTACATATTTAAGGGGGAGTTGCTCAAAAGCCCATGACCAAAACCACTATTTTTTTTTTTGGTCCCTGAACTTTTTTTTTTCTTTATCCATGCAGTGTTGTTTTGATTTTTTTTTTACCTCTGACTTTTCATAATGCCTGAACTACCCCTTACAGATAGCGTCACAGAAATATAATATGATACATACAAAAATTATATATATGATTAAATATATTTAGTAGATACCTACAACAACTGTAATATTTTTGTAGAAGTACTTATTGATTCATGCTACCTAGTCAATCGCATATTTCTTATAACGAACGTGAGATAATGATTTGTACAACATGAAAAACACTTATATGTTTCACTAATGATTTCATTTTTGCTCTCATGCATGGATAGGGGCTGAAAAGACAAGTTCGCAATATCAGTAAAATATATGTAAAGTTTATGTAACTAGTTGAACATGTTATGTAACTGCACGTAATGCTATTGTAAACCAAAAAGATAAAGTGGGGAATGGGGATAGCTCATGTAGCAAAGTATACCAATACCACCCTATTCTCTTAATCCAAACAATTTTTATCTTATTCCATTGTTATTCAACCTCTGCTCTGTTATTTAAAACACGGGTAAGGATTTATCATAAGGGTTTTCTTCTTTTCCCTTGTTTTTTTATTTATTTTTTGTTGATTAATTATATTTTTAAGGGAGTACTTGCAAACAAAAAAAAAAAGTGACTTCATTGCCAAGTTCAGGAAGAATTCATGCAAGTGTTGTGATTTTTAGACCAATCTCAGTGATGGGTCACTCAATCTCAACTGAAATAGTCAAGTTTGTGACATATTTATTTTTATTTTGTTTGTTTTTTTTTTGGTATTCTACATATTTACTTTTTGTTGAAAATATTGTTCATGCATTGAATTTTTTTTTAGAGTAAACTTTAAACATTTACATTTCACATAAATTCAAATAGACAATGTCAGGATTAAAAAAGCGAATAAAAATAAAAGATTAAGAGAACAAAAACAAAAGAAGAGAGGAGAGGAAGAGGAGCAATATTTATGTCCGAGGGCAGTAGAAAAGTTTTCGATTCGTCTCTACGACAGAAAACACCTCCCCCTCGTCACTATTCCGTCACATGTAGATCTAACTCGTCCATCCAAATGCAGGCCACACCGGCAAGCCCTTCGCCATCTCCTATAGGTTTTCAAAATGGAAATTGTCCCATAGAAAACCACTTGTTAGATGAGACTTTAGAGAACTAATTAAGAGGAAGTTGACATTTTTGTTACAGGTTTGATGTCAATTGATGATCAAGTTGACACTAAATCATGACCCACATATTGCAAAACAGGGGTCCCAAAATCAAGGAAAATAAGTGTTGGTTGGATAAACAAGGGACTTTGGTCGATTCGAAATGGATTGATTGAATAATTAAGCATCACCTATATCTCATTGTGATGTCAACAAATGCATTATATATAAATATCTATTAATAAAAAAAGTCTATTGGACAATAATTTCTTTTCGAATAATAACGCTAAAAAAATAAATAATCCTATGTAAATTGCCTAATTATATAATCATTTGAAAACACCTATGAAAATCCAAATATAATTAAATTTCAGTTGCCAAATGAGGAATATTATATGAATATTCATGAATCTTCTGTTTGGTTAAGATGAGAACACACTATACCAAAAAACTTCAATAATTAAAAATATAAAAAATATCTATAAATGATGATTTTACCCATATGAAACAAAGCTCTATTTGGAGGGATAAAATCGTCATTTATGGAGATTTTTTCATTTTTAACCTATTGCAGGGTTTTTTTTTTAATATACTATGTTTTCAACTAGGATTAACCAAATAGAATATTCATATAGTATTTTCATCTGTTAACGAAAATTTAACTCGGGGCCTATTTAAATTTACATAGGTGTTTTCAGGGGGTTATATAGATTTCAAGAAAAGTCAAGGGATTATATGCAAGAGGTTATATAGATTTTTTCCTAAATATAAATATCTATTAATGAAAAAATTTCATTTGAAATTACAATAGTTTCTTTTCGAATAATAACTCTAAAAAAATCCTATAATTTATAGGATTTTTTTTAATCATGGTTTAAATAAAAAAACATTGTGGGGGTATGGATGTATAAAAATTTGTTGAAACTTCACAATGGGTTAATCCATTTCGTAATTATGTATACAAGGATTTGTAAGGATTCAAACTTTCCCACACATATAATATAACAAGACTTCCTGTTACAAACATGGGTTATGGCATGAATCCAACTGTTTGAATTAAATAAGAGACACCAACGTAAGTGTTTTTTTTTTATATATTTTTCATCATATTTTAAAATGCCTTAAAGTGAAAGCATGGTTAACATAAAGTGTTAAAATATAAAGAGCCACTTATGAAACATTCATTGAAAGGGAGGGGTTGAAGATGGACTTATGTAGGGTAAACGTTTTTTGATTTTGCTATTCTTATATTATCTAATATTTAAACATTATCACACATATTTAATTGTTTCATATCCCAATTAAAGAGTATTAAGAATTGAATTATCAAAATTTGATATTTTGTAGTTTTAAAAGATTTTTTTTTTGGATATTTTTGAATTTTATAAGATTTGTTGGAGCACCTATGTTTAAGGATTATACAAAAAATATCCTTATGCAAGACATTTAAATATAATATAAAATAATAAAATTAAATTAAAAAAAAATTCAAAAAGTTAGGAATATCCAAAAAAAATTATAAAATTTAAGAATGAATTTTTTTAAAAAATGTTAATATTTTTATATGATACTCTAAAATTTTATAAACAAGTAAACAACTCTCAAATATAAATCATTTTTGTAGATTGATATTGTTTTTTCATTAGCTGTGGGTTGAGGGTGTGAAACATTTAAAATAGGATAAGTGAGAGTTTAAAAATTATATGAGACAATATCATTTGCATCATTTTAAGTTTAAGAATGTCAAATGAGACTTTTTTAGTAGATTTCCTAAAATTGATTGTTTTGGGTATTTCTTATATTTAGAAGACTTTTTTTTTTTTTGGCATTTTCCCATACGTGTATATAATAATTAAAACACAGCTAAATGTGTAAAAAAATAAAAATAACTAGGACATCTTTTTCAAAGAAATTTTTAAATGATGGCCGGCTCTTGATTGAGACTCCCACTACTTGAGAAAGGAAATTTAAAAAGAAAAAAAAGAAGGTTCACCCCAAAATCTAAATCACATCAACTTTTCATTTATGTCTCTTAACCAAATTGATTAGGACAAAACCCTTCTCACATAACCTTAACCAATATCAGACAAACCATTCCTCAAAATCCTCCTAACTTTTAGAAAGCATGTTTAATATATTGTTATAAATGCATGCTATTATATAGTTATCAATGCTACTGATCTATGAGGGACAACTACAATGATTTCTATAGTGGGAAGGTTACCAAAGGTTGGGATTCATCTAATGTAAGAAAATCGCGCATTTATGGTTCATTAAAACATTGGATTTGTAATGTGTGAAAAAGATGCGCACGTGCATACAATTATTCCCAAATTTTCAGCAAAAAAATACTCACTATTGATCAAGTGATTTAAAATTAATCACTCTATCATTTTTTGAATGATAATGTGATTTAAAGTTTTTTCAAAAATCATTTAAAATCATCGAATTATGAAGATTAATTTTTAAATTTTTTTTTTTTTAATGTCATGCATTAACTATGTGTTTGAAAAATATTGTGTTTGAGTAGCAACATATGCTATTTCAAGGTGGATAACTATTCCAATATAGGTAAGGATTCAATCAATTTTATGTTTTGTTGTGTTTTAGTTATCTCGTTGAAAAATATACGTAAAAATGATTGTTTTGTTGTTTAGTTGACCATATTTAAGCTGTTGATAAAAAATTATAAAAGGTGATGATAGGTGATTTGACATATGAGACTTTTTATTCTATCAAAATAGATTGGGTGGCATTATATAACACAATTCTTGAAAGAGACTTCGAATACTATTACTATTTTATTCTCATTTATTCTAGTATAGCTATATACACTCATTCCCTTCAGACAAACATATTTTTTTTAACTTATTCACTCTTATGCAACCCTATTATCCACCTACTCCACTAACCAAAGGCTAATTATACAAAATGCATACAGAGGTAGTGAACACAAACTTAAATTTATTAAAAAAATATACTGAAGACTAATAAATCTCTTTTGTGGATTATTTTATAAAAAAAATGCAGTGCTGTGACATAATGCTTTATTGTGTCACGTCACCACATATTCTTAAAACATTCTAAAATAATTTTTATGCGTAGCATATAATGTGTGGTAGACGCCAATCATATTCTTTGGATCTTACCTTAGAGAGTTAATATCTTAAGCATCTTACAAACCAAAATAGTGAATGTATATTCTTTAGAAATTTTTGGGATATTGTTTGTAAAACAGTGTTTATGTAATTGGTAACCAATAATGTGGGTGCACTAAAGAGATTAAGCTAAAAAAAAGGGGAGTAGGAGAAGAATAAGAGAGAATTGGGTGGCTCCCAAAAGACAGCCACAAAACAAAAGAAAGTGGGATAACCAATGAGGACACACACAAAGGCCAATGTTCAAAAAAGTGAGAGTCAAATATATACATATTAATGCATGAAAGGCCAATAACCAAATTCCATAAAGCAAAGTGATATTGCTTGTTGTATTCGGAGGAAGCAACATCTGATTATCTGGATTCGGGTGAGCTCTCCCCGCTCGGGAAAGTGACTTGCAAAAGATCATTTGACAGTCAAGTCAGTTTCTGTAAAGTTCAAGGTTTTTAAAAAAATGAATTTCACATACCTTGTCTTTGAGAATTTTCTTCCTTTTTATATCACCCTTTCAAAATGAGAGGATATCAGGGATCAGAGAGCATCCGATTGGATACAAGAGGATATAGTGAAATACATTAAAGTCCAAGAGGATACAGTGGGATCCCAAATCGGTCATGATGAAAATTGGATCGTCGATCACTTGTGTCATTTTTTTTTTTTTTGAGCAAACTGGTCATCGATCACTTGTGTTATTGCGCTTGCACGTGTCGGCCGGAACTTCTCTAGTTCTTCAGAACACGTGGCCATTGGGTCCAAGGAATGGCTCCCACAATATTCTAATATAATGGGTTATAATTAATTTATCACTAAAAAAATCATTGAAATCACTTATAAGACATGCAATCCAATAATAAATGTTTTCTGTATTGCAAAAAATTTCAAACACAATTTTTTTTTTGTTATTCCAATGGAATGAGCATGAACTCTAAACTGCTCATTAGTTGTGCTGATCTCTCCTTCATGGACAAAAACCTACAACCCAAATAATACATCTAATAAATTCTCACACGTGTTATGAGGTTCCACACGTGCGAGCCAGTAAGTGTTGACTGCCAAAGGAAGTCAAACATATCACAATATGTATGGCCATTAAGCAGCGCAAAAAGATCTTCCACTTACCCATCTTTAAATTTGAACCCTCCACCGAAAAGTAAGGTAAGACTTTGTGGGCATACATAGGAATATAGGATTTGAATTTACATTATTGAAACACTCCCCACAAAGACTGGCAAGGCAAAATTTTGCACTTTATTGTTGTTGTCAAAGTGGGGACACTCAAAATGTTAAGAAATATGAAAAGCTGAGGCCTTTAGAATTCATGAAGCAAAAGCAAAGCAAACCATGTTGAAAATGGGAGGAATGATGGTTGCAAAATTTGAAGTCACGATGATATCAATCGGACGGTCCAAGAGTTGTTGATGGAGGATTGGACGATCACGATTGCACACGTTGCAGGACATGATCCAATGTTCCCCTGTCCACCATTTTGAGAGCCATCTACAAGCATATAAACTAGTGTTATTTTGTGTGTGTATACATATAGATAGACAACAAGGAATGGAGTTTCAGTTCAAGCTGATAGTGCTCATCCTGTTCTATCAATCAATTGAAATAGAAACACCACCATAACAACTTATCAGTCCATGCTTGCATATTCAGCTTGCACCATATTGAAACGAAAGTTGTGGCTTAGTTTGATTTCATGCATTTTCTAGGACAGATAGCAAGATGAGATCCAGTTAGGACACAGTCAGGTCTCATCACTCCCCAACAATGGACTGACGTGTATATATAACACAAACTATCACATGTCTGTTTTTAATGAAGAACTAAAAAGTAACTTCATTTTCTTTCCTACCGTGAAAACCATGTTTTTTTAATACAAAAATAGCCCAATTATAAGCTTTGATTGAAGAAAAAAAAGAGACCAATAATTGATAAAATAATATTGTTCTTCCCTATATTTTTTAGGGCTATAACTCGGGCGGGTTGGGTTTTGGTTGACCCCAATCCGAACCCAACCCGAATTCTAAACTACTCAACCCTAACCCGACCCAACCCGATTTTCAACCTGAATTGGACCAACCCGAATCCAACCTGTAATTAAATAAACCAACCCGACCTAACTCGAATTGGACTAACCCGACCCCAACCCGATTTGCAACCCAAATTGGACCAACTCGACCCAACTCGAATTTCTAATATGATGTGCAAATTAAATAAATCAACCCGACTTAACCCATAAGATTAGATATGTTTACCTAAAATTTGGACTACCCATATTAGAAGCTACAAAATGAACGGCCATGATCTTCTTTTTAACTATTAGTTTACGGGTTCAGATTGGATTGGGTTGTGAGTGAGGTCAACCCGAATCCAACACGATTTGTGAATCAACTCGAATTGGCTAACCCGAACCCGAATCCGATTTGATCAACCCAACCCATGTAAAAATCAGGTTCAACCCGTCGAGTTCGGATTCAACCTGACCCAAATTGCAGCCCTAAATTATTTTTTCAAATTCTGATGCAATTGTGGAGAAGATTCCATTTGAGAAGGATTGCATGTTGTAACTATTTATTATATTTCATTGGTACTTTCTTGCTATTGCAAGGAAACAATGCAGGCTATTCATTCCACATTCATATGTTTAGTTTGTAAAATTTGATAATATATATATACATATATATAACACAACTCATCCAAACAGACAATAAAATGAGTCTCCAGAATCAGTGGGTGTGAAGGGCCTACACATGGTAATGAAATGTAACAATAATATTTATAGCTCAAACTATTCTTATTCTCCATCTATTCTCCATCTCTAAATGAGAGTGACCCACTGTAACAAATCCTCTGACCAAATCATGAAGAGCATTTGGTGAGATGTTTCACATTGGTTATGGAATCAATGCAACACATTTATTAAATATTATCTTTACCCAATCATAACACAACCTTTTAATATAGTTTCCTTGGAAAATGGAATCACATGGGATACCCAAGTTCATGAGTATATCAAAGCAATCACATAACATGCAAATCATCAATGCATTACTTTATATGTGAACCCCTTCTCCAAAGTATCACAATAAAATAAAATAAAATAATTGAAAGGCATTTTGAAAGTTGTGACAGAGAATTTGAATCCTATAACATGCATGGTAAAAGCCTGTTTGGATTTTCAAATTCTGTCACACCAATATTGAACATCAGCAGATCAGCTCCTCTGTTAGGCACCCTATGCATAACAATGAAGAATTCATGGTTTTGGGAAGCAATATGTCTTTTACACTTTTACTCTTCCCTCATGCATTCTAGTGATGAACCACAACAAAAAAACCATAACATAAATGATCTTTTATACTTTTTTTTGTAGTTTGGGGTCTCAGGAATCCAATCTCCTGACTGGGGTCACTCTTGACCTAAATTTTCTTGTGTACATGTAGTATCATGTATAATGAATTAATGATGATAGCGTAATTTATGTGTTATATGAAATAAATTATAATAATATTTTTTAATAATATATCTATTTTATAATTTTTTGTAATATTGAAAAACAATACTAGAATTTTGATCGAGAGGGAGTTAGATTTATAAACACCCCCCCTCTCCTTCCATCCTCCCAAAAGTCTATGATCCATCAAATAATGAATAATTTTTTTTTTCTTTTTTCTTTCTGTAGACGTATGCAATGTTTTAGTGTTTTAGTGAACCACATAAATCTTTACTCATATGATTATGTATTTATTTTTTGTTCTTCTATACTTCAATTCATGATATATTTTTGTGTCATAGGGGTAATAAAAGGCAAAGGGAATATAAATTAATATAACTTTTGAAAATGAAATCCACTATTAATATTAATATTACATAAACTACATGAATTCTTAAAAAAAATGGTTTTCACATGCTTCTTTTAGCGGGCTTCAGTATCCAGCTTTGATTATCCGATTAAAATATTGGAGATTGAAATAAATATTACAATAAACAAAAGAAGAAAAAGAGAAGATGATACATAACACTTGACGAGCCACTCAGCCACTAGAATATCAATAATGATAATTATTAAATTATAATAGCATGTGGCATAATATATGACATCGTTTTGCAATACCTATATAATATTCAATCAATAATGATTCCTAGGCCCCAATTTTTCAGGCCCCATCATAGGCCCCATGATGTGGCAAGTGTACATTGTCTATTATACCCTTTACTTGATAACTACCTTAACATGTATCCCTATGATTGTGGAGTATCATTTAATTCTGAAAATTCTGTATTTATTCACCATTAATGGATTCTTAAAATCTTGCAATAATATTTGAGAGGGACCGGAGAAACCATTGATGTTGAAACAATTGAAAATCTGTCTTGTATGCGAAATGAGGAGGTTTTGCATTACGGAATTGATTTTGTTTATGAAGAATACATGGGAGCAAATCGGAAATTCTATTTTTGAGGAGAAGGCACGAAATTATTTTTTTTTTTCGATTTGGATCTCACATCAATGTCTCTCGGATCAGGTTTGACATTATTAGATTCGTAAAAAAATTGTGTTTTGTTTTTTGTTTTAAATATTTAAACACAATTTTTTTTCATGTATTGAATGTCATTTATCACATTTTGATTTGTTTTTGTTTCAATATCTAAATGTAACACTCGATTTCGTTACATTTTATATATGAGTAGTTTGCTTGATGTTACTGTTACATTGTTGCAAATGTAATTTTTCAAATCTGTATTATTTTTGTTACATTCGTAAATGTAACAGTCAACCGCATGCATGTATTGATTTATATTTGTTACATTTATGAATGTAACATTCATTCGTGTATTGCATTTGTTTCAATGTAAATAGTAATTTATATTTGTTACATTTATTACTGTAACAGTCAAATACATATGTTTGTTAAATATATCACACAATAAAAAAAAGTGTTTGACATTTTCTATAAAATGTAACTGACTATTGAAAATATAATCTGTTTCTAAATTGTTTAAACATTGCATGGAATGTAAAATATTTAGGTAGGAAAATGAAATTGTTTGTTATATTTATGTAAATGTAACAGTTCTGATGTAAATGTAACAAATCGTTGTGAGAGATGTAAATATTTAATAAAGGTATTTGATATAACTAATTCATATAGTAACCATATGTGTTTTTTAATTTAAATTTGAATACAATAAATATCCAACTTTTTTAGTGTAATTTAGGTTCAATTGTAATTTAGGTAAGGATTTTAAAATTCAAAATTTGAAATGGTTAAATGGATTTCAAGATTCACATGGAAAAATAATAACCGAATAGAGAAAATGGGGGGATTTGGGTTAATGAGAGAGATTTTTAATGAAGGACATATTTGTATTTTGCCATTTTACCATTTTTAAAAAGTCAACAAGTCAACTAATAACAATCAATAAGATGATGACACCTCATGGGGCTTGTTAGTGGGGCTTATATTTTGGGGCCTGGGTATCACCACTCATATTCAATAGGCTTCCAAATCCAATTATTAGTGTTTAGGTCAACAGTTTTTTTTTCATGTTATAATTATCCCAGGTGACATAAGGATCACTTATATGAAAATGGGCAATATCATGCTGACACAAACATATTATAAACTGAATTATTTGTCTATATATTCATAATCATAATCACCTAGGCATTGCATTTGAAACTCCTCAGCAAGTGTTGACCTTGAAAAGAAAACTTAATATGTAGTTGGTCCACTTGACCAGCAGTTATATTTTGAATGCAATAACTCAAAATAATTAGTTTCGTATAAAATGAATAATCCAGCTCCGTAATTTAAGCCCTGCAGGTTTTTATCACATCATATATTCCAGATGCACTAGTAAATATTTTTTACTGTTTCTTTTATTTGTTACTTCTCAGTCTTGCCCATTCAATTAGGGGTAATTTGAACAAATTAAAATTAATCAAACTCGATCCCACCCTATTTTGGGTGATTCGAATTGCAATTTTAGCGTTGGGTTCAATTGGAATCCAGACCTAATTCGGGTTAGATAAAGAGTTACCCATCCCGAATCTAATGTAACGAGTGATACATTTAACTATTTTAAACAAATTCTAATTGTTTAATTTGTAAGAATAAATTTTGAATTGTCCAGCCTATATTCTTACTTAAAATCTTAGCTACCACATTTATACGTAAAATTTCTAACGTCTTCTCTCATTTTCATTCTTTTTTTTTATTTTCTTCAATAGGACATTGAATGGTTTAAGTTGACCTTCTCGGGTTTGGGGTTAAATTTGGTTATGCTTCTTATGACTTCACGTCAGGTTCGGGTTGGGTTTCAACTTGATTTAATCCATCTGAGCTGCAACCCACCATCCACTACTTTTCTAGATTTTAATTTTTAACTTTTCACAAATGAGGAGTGATCTTGGTTTAAGTCACAGCTTCAGTGTCTCTGGGAGCCAAGATTTATTCTATATGCAAAAAAAAAAAAAAAACTTTGTTTCTGTGAACACAGAGAAAAGAGATATTAAGAAATGTATAATCTGTCGGGGAGAGTATAATCATATATAATACTGTATTAGAAACTATTTAGATGATGATATTAATTCATATATAATATTGTATTAGCACTAATATGTGGGTAAAAAAGTCAACTAAAACCCCTCTCCGTAAGGAGGTCAAGGGATAAAACCTGGGAGCACCAATTTTTTTTTTTAATATTGAATTAGCACTAATACATCCGTCAAAAAGTTTTTAGATACATCTTATAACATAGGACAAGAATGCATAACAAATATTGGGAATAGTAGGATGTATTTATCACAATAGAATGCTCATATATTCAATCCAGTTTGCAATCCATGTCTGTATTGTTGAGGTGCCCCGATCGATTATATACTCTACTAAAATAGTATATGCTGTTCTGGTGCAGCATATATTCTACTAACATAATGTATGTTGGAGTTGAATTTTTTAATTAATATTTTTTTATAATATGTAGTAATTTATATTAATATATATTTCACTTTTCTTAACCGTGTATACTTAAACGAGTATATAATAAAAAGTTCAAAAGGATTGGAGACTATGGGGCTAGTGTGAGGCATATCATTTTCCATCACAATAACATCTATTGTGGTCCTTGAACAACCTGGCCTGTTAGATGGTTTGATCCAGGCCCACACCCCACTGTGCCTTGAAAAACAAGAGTGTAGATATCCGGTTCGAAAAGGAAAAAGATACACACATACTACATTGTAGTTCAATTGTAGTTCATTTTATTTTTTTTTTTCTCTAAAAAATCAGACACTCACCTTTAAAGTGTATGTTGTTATATAAAATGAAATATATACTGAGATACATTAGTGTATTTTTTTTCATGATAAAAAAATGAAAAAAAAATTGAGTCATGTACTATGATAAAACCCCATACACTATGATAGTACAGTATATACTACATTATCATAATGGATGGGGTTTTATTATAGTACATGACTCAATTTTTTTTTCATGGTTTTCATTTTTTCACCATGAAAAAAATGAAAAAAAAATGGGGCTGTAAAATGGACTGCGTGTATCATTGCTCCATTTGAAAAATGTTAGACTCAGTAATTTTTATCAACTAAAACTCAAATCACACATGTTTTTATTTTTTTTAAATAATAAACATCATCTAAAGAGGTATATGCTTTGATAAGAAGTGTATATTGCTCCATTTCGAGTTGAATGAACTTATTTTTTGTAAGTGTAAGAAAAAATTTAATAAGATACATACAGCGTCTAACGATGTATAGTTTCACTGGATTTCTAACAAGTTATATAAACTGACAATTTTATTCGGTCCAAATGTCCACTCGACAAAGAGAGTTTTTTTTTTTTTTTAAAAAAAATTACATTATCAAAAAACAAACATGGGTTTGGGTTCGGCACAGGCAAAAATATTGCAGAGGTTGTACAAAAATTACATGCAAAACTCTTCAATTATATTGGGAAGAAGAAATCTTAAATGTTAGATCTGCCATAAACATGAGTAGGTTTTTCAACTCAAACAAATGAACACACACAGTTATGCATATAAGAGGAACAATGAAGTTTGGGTCAATTTTATTAATTATCCAAATTTTCTTATAGTATTAGCATGATTTGATTTTCATATATTTCATGTGAAGAAATATACGTAAGAAAATATATTATTCTATATATATACTCATTTACACAAAAAAATAAAAATCTACAAGCTCTATTTAATGAAAATAGTTTGTTAGATAAAACAAGACTTCACATTGAGCTGTATATAAGAATGTGTACATGAACACCCCATAACAGAGAAAATTTACAATTATACATTGATATAGTAACTCAACATGATTTGAATCTCTTTGGAAGGCCAATTGAAGTATATATTTTCATAAATAATGAAATAAATAATCGAATGAATTGAATGTATGCTGTTTTACATTTTTTTTTCTTTTTAAAAGAGTATATATTTACTGGGACTGTAGAAAAATGCTTAATTACATGAAATATATCTTTACAAAAAATCAAAAGACAATGCATGACGTTGTGACTAGGGGTGCAACTTTGGTTGGTTAAAGCGAATCTGAATCGATCCAAACCAATTTTTTTCGGACTTTAGTCGATAGTTTTATAGTTTGGTTTGGGTATGGATTGAAAAATTATTAAACTGATCTATTTTGGTTTGGATTTGATTTTAGTTAAAAAAACGAATTAACCGAACAGAATTGAATTAAATTTAAACACATGATTATTCATAATCAAAATTCATTTAGAGCATTCTTTTTATATTAAAACTATATTATTGTTATACCATTAATATTCATTAAAAAATAAATATACTAATTTATACCATAAATCCTAGCATTTTGATATTTTATGTGAAGTTATAAACCAATCCTCAAAAAACTTTAACCAACCCATCAATTTTTAACAGTTTGGTTTCGTTTGGTTTAGTTCGGTTTAACTAAACAAAAATCAGTTCAGTTCAGTTTTGGGTTTCCGGTTCGGTTTCTATTTGGTTCAGTTTACATGTGAATATAGTTGGTTCAATTTAGGTTTGCCAAAAACAGAATTAAACCAATTGAATTGTACCCCTAGTTGTGACTAATTGACCAAGGTTATATGTGTTATTATCCAAAAAGACTTTGATACACTCAAACCGTTTTATAACCTCATTTACAATTGTCACATCACTAATACAATACATATTTCTCACTATCTCAAAATATATAATATTATAAAAAAAACATATGCATTCAAGAATATATATTTCACTTTTATAATAAAATATATTTTAAATGTTTCTAATTAAAAAAAAAATCAATAACAACGTGTGGGATGAAAATATGAGGGGACATATTTTTCTATCCAAAAAGAACATTGATACACTTAAATCATTTTACATATCGCTCTATAGTCTCAAAATAATTTTTTAATCATTTATACACTGTGATAGTACAATATACAAAACTTAATGTAATGTATTTTAGTTTCTCCTTGGTATCATTTTCCACCCAAAAATAGACATACATCTAAAGGCTTGTAATGGGCCACGTCCATTCCCATGTTAAAAGTTCAAGGCCCAAATTTCTAAGAATCCCTATATTGGGCTTTAATTCGGATCCAGCGATTTCGGTTGGTGTCGGTTAGTACGAACACAACAGACTTCAAAGCACACGTGATACGTCCCGTCTCTCGAATCTTCTGTTCACCCCAAAAAAAAATCCACGAAACCAACGGAAATGATCCAATCTCACCCGTAATCAACGGTTCAGATCTAATAATTAACGGTTCCGTCCCGTTTGTCTTACCTTTTAACGGCGGATGCGAGACCGTTAATTTCAATCCGGTTTTGGATTCCGGGATGACCAACCACCACGACACGCGCGCGTGCGAAGCCCGCGCCCGTGCGAGCGCGAGAGAGACGAAAAAAACGACTCTCTCTTCCGACCCACATTTCACTCTCTCTCTCTCTCTCTCTCGTTTTTTTGTTTTACTTGTTTTGATTGAGCGGGAACTCAAAAACACAGGATGTCGAGCTCTGGCGATAAGGGAGAGACGGAGACGCCTTTGAAGGTCACCGTGGAGAATTCCATGGCGGAGGAGGTGGTTTCGGTGGAACTCCCCGCGCCGACTGGCTGGACGAAGAAGGTTTTCCCCTTGGTCTCCTGAATTTTCGGTTTGCGTTTTTTTCCTCTGATTTATGTGGTTTTTTTTTTTTGCCCTTTTTTTTTTTTTTGAGTTTCGATGGAAGATTTTTGAGTTTTGGTGGGTTTGGGTGGCGCGGGGGGAGGGGGGGAGGGGGTGTGGGTGAGGGAGGGTTGATTCGAGCTAGGGTTTCGGTGGAATTGGGCGCGTGTTTGTCCTGGATTGCTTGATGGAGGGGGTTTTAAGTGTTTGTGTGAGAGAATTAGGTCTTGGGCATGGATTCTATGTGACTTACGTGGGATTAGGTTTGGAAGAGGTCACGCTCTTGGAGGAAAAGCGTTTGATTGGTTCGTATTTTGAGTTTCATGTGAATTATTCTTGATATTGGACACTTCATCTTGGTGTCTATATGTATATCTGAACTTGGATATGTAATTGAGTAGATGAACATTCGCCTGAGCAAGACAAGGAGGATAAGATGCAAATGAGTTCCAAAAAAAGGGGGAAAAAACCCTGAATTCATCTATTCATGGAGCATAGTTGAAAAGGTCGAAGTGCAGAGAGAACTATTTACTGAACACCAAATCTCAGCACATCATGTTCTCTGTTTGTATGCATCCATTACTTAAGTCATGTTCAGGCTTCAGGGGATAACAGGATAACAGGGTCACGTGAAGTTGTTTCATGGATGAAAGTATTTCAACTGAATGGTGTTTGGAACCCTATCTTTAGTAACTTGGTTTGTCTTGTTGATAATGCATGGATGATATTTTCCTGAACTCTTTGTTGAATTG
Source organism: Acorus gramineus (assembly GCA_030737835.1). Classification (NCBI taxonomy): domain Eukaryota; kingdom Viridiplantae; phylum Streptophyta; class Magnoliopsida; order Acorales; family Acoraceae; genus Acorus; species Acorus gramineus. The sequence continues at coordinate 15,073,764 of CM060855.1, read as the reverse complement.
ACTGAATCTTGCTTTGCGTATGACCATAAAAAATAGCCTATTTATTGCATGTGGGACGTGAGAATGCTTTATGGAGGAAAGAGATGCTATAACTTGGGTGTTGACTTGCAGCATATGGATTGAAAGGGACCTTACACTTTTTTTTTTGATGAAGTTCATAACATGATTTTAAGTGGAAAAAGAAAATTTTAGGTGGTATTTATATCAGTCAGAGTGTCAGACATAATAGACAAAGCCTACAATGACACGAGAATCTAGAATGTTGATTCTGATGTATTTTGATGTCTTACAATATGTTTTTGTGTCAAAAAATATGTATTTTCTAATGTTTAAAAATGATGAATTTCGTGAGCATGCGTAAGTGAAACTGATATTTTATTTATAATTATGTCATATAATGGCTTGGTGTTAGCATGGTTCACCATGGGCTGTGAAAAATCAATCTACATATGAGGGATAATAATTTGGGTGGTATCATTTGCATTATGTCTTCACTAGAATGCCGAGCATAGTATTCAAGCACTGCCTTTTGGTGACCATTGATTAGATTAAAACATGGAATTTGTGGTTGAAATTTTAGGCGTGTCACTTTTTTTCCCCTTGAACTGCTGTGTTTTCCTCCATGCAGCATCAGTCAGTTTCTTTATAAAACATGCTAACTACTTTGGTTCATTTCATTTCCCATGGCGAGCATTTTGTGTCCTCTTTTTTTGGCTGATTGAGTTCTTTAAATTAGGAGTCCTTTGGATGACTGTAGAGTGCTGGATTTTTTTCTCTCTCTCAGTACATTCATATCTTATCTTTCTGCTGTGACTCATTATATATTGTGTATTTGTTTTCTTTCTTGATTAAAGAAAAATCAAAACCACTATTAGTTGAGACTGGTAGCATGACTCTCATATTTGTACTTCTTCATGTCTTTTATGTGTAGCACATTTCTTTTTGAAATAATATGATGGCAGATTTTAAATGTGCTAGGATTGATGGGTGACAGTGCACCTTGTGTCCAGATTTCTGTTTTAGTCCTGAGATGTCATGGTATTGTTGGGTCATCATAAAAGATTAGTGTTACATTTTCTGCTTCACACTTGTATGCACAGCATAGAATTCATGAATGGGTTTTAATTTTATCATCTGAGAAGTTCACAACTTCACATTCTGCTAAAAAAGAAAAAAAAATCGTTGGACAAGGTTGCATAGTATTTTAGACAAAGAATCAAGCATTTGAAGCCTCAAGTAGACACTTTAATGTTTCATCTACGATAAGTCGGTATTGGTGTCATACTTTGCTTCTTTTCATTTTTCATTTTTTTTTTTTTTTTTACTGTTGATGAGATTCATTTTTTATCAGTTCATAATATTAACAATACATTGTGTTTTTACATATGGCAACATAATAGTTGAGTTTTGGAGATATTTCTTCAAGTTTGAACCAGAACCTCGCATTGCACCTTGCTATGTGCCTTGCTCCTCAGGCACAAGGGCCCCTAGTTCTTTGGTTGTGCTTTGCGCATCAATAACCCTGATCAACATTCGGACTACTTTTTTTTTCTTTTGAAGGAGAAGGTAAACAAGGGTTTTACCTATGTTTTTCCTTGTGTTTTTCCCTTATTTTTGTCACTTTCTCTGAAATTTAGTTCAACAAACTCCAAAAGAAATATGATCCATTGACATTTTTTGAGTAGAGAATGATCCGTTGATGGGATCCAAATATATATGTTTCTCTGTTTTTTGTGTTAATCTTATTGGTGAGACTGAAAGTTGTACATGTCCACGTGTGTCCATATTCAAATATACATGTGGATGTTGTATGTTTTATCTTGAATCAAATCGTGTTCTTTAATCGCGTTTTTTTGTTCCAATGGAAGTTGGTGACAATCTTCTGAGTATATCTTTTCTACCATGAAGTTTTTAATGCATTTTTTTTTCCAAGGTGAGGCATTGCATCTCTTTCATTTTGTCTCATGTTACTTTCCCCCTTCAAATATTTATTGATTTATTTAAAAGCCACTATGAAGTTCATATTCCATTCATCTCTAATTTATCCCACAATATTGGACTTTAAAAATTGTCATTTTTTTTTGTGTAAGACTTTGTTTTCATGTGGAATATCCAATTTTTATTCAAGTGTTAAAACTCGTAAATGGCTTTTGATTTTTTTTTTTTCCAAATTTGGTTAGTTGTGATGTTCTTTGTAATGAATGAATTCATTTTCCTTAGTAAAAAGTGAAAATATAGTTCATGCTGCCTTGGAAACATATTTTCACTTTCATGTGTATTTTTCCGAAAACCATCTCTTTAGGTGACACCGTTGGATGCTTGTAGCCTTTTAAACATGTTTCTATGGTTTCAGCCTGATTTAGGTCCAATGTCAGTTTTTTTTTATATATATATTCCTTGTTATTGGGTTTTCTTTTTATATGCTTTCCGCCCCGCCCGGGGGGGGGGGGGGGGGGGTGTTAAAGTTAGGTCCAGCTTTTACATATATGGAATGCACTACTACAGTAAGTTTACATTTATTTTGTGGTATTACAATGCACCTTTCACTAGATGTCAAGTAGCGATTCTCTTTTTTTGAAAGAATTAATTGAGAGACTTTCAGTCATTTTTTCTTGCTTGCATGTTATTAACAAAAAATCTTCTTGCAGACAGGTGTGCTGGAATTATTCTCATGCAAATTCAGCATTTCTGTCCTTCTATTTGATATATATGGAATGATTTGTCTCTAATGTTCGAGGAAATATTGCCAACACATGGCTAATAGTAACAAGGGTTAAACCAAAATATTTCAGTATATTTTTAACATTAGCCGATAGCTTAACTGCTGTGCATATAGACCAGGGTTAGTAGACGATAGACAGAACAATCTCTGGAAAAGTATCCACGTTCTTTTTCTTGGAAGATGCTAACTTAGTCGATATAAGATTTTAAAGAAAAATACTGAGCCTAGTGATATGATTAAAATCAACATTTGAACCAATTCATTGTTCTCATAAGTCATAAGTTACAACAAAATGAAATGTGCAAAATTAAACTACAGGATTAGGAAATTATTCATTATTCTTACATAACAGGTCAGAAAAGGATTTGTTTGCCCACATTTCAGATGCATGCCTTGACAATTTGCAATCATGACCTATAATGAGATTTTTAGCGTATAGTAATTTCAAATTGATGGAAATATATTATTAAGAATGTTGCCGATCTATCATGGTTTGCTGGGTGAAAAAATAAACACAATCATCATCTGTTGTTATGATAATATATGTGAATATGTACATCAGTTTTTTCATGAAACTTAGTTTGCTATTGATTTTTGTGCATCGGCTTTTTTTCATGAAACTTAGTTTGTGCATCGGCTTTTTTTGTCTTTCCCTATGACTCTGATTTAAATAATTTTAACAGACATTGATGTCACAATCATCCTTGTTAGTAATTTAACTAATTTTCAATTTGAGCCCTTGATATGGATTATTATTTCAGAGCCTTTGTGAAAATTTAAACTACTTGACATTGATATAGTGTGATATGTTCTGTTAGTTAAAGCAAGATATTAATTCATCAATTTTGGAACAGCAGGATGTGTTTCTGTAATAACATATTTCGATATGCTATCAAAATGATATTTCTTTAGTGTGAAAATGAAAAACACAAAAGCAGCCCTTGAAACAATTGCTCTAAAGCAGCAATCTGGGTTGTCATTTTTCCCCCAACTGTCTATATTTAATATGCTGTGCACACTATTCCAACTATTTTTTGAGATCATTTACCATTGGTTATTTTGTGTGTCTACAATTAATTGTCACCCCAAAAACTGGTTTTTTACATCGTAATTATTCGGTGATATTCTAAATGTTGTTTCTCCCATTTATGTAACAGATGAAAATGTGACATGGATCTGTTTGTTTTTGTCTCGGTTTGCATTGTATCTTGTGCAATTTTAAATTATAGTGGTACCTAATGCAGTTTATGCCAAAGAAAGGTGGGACCCCTAGAAGAAATGAGATAGTTTACATAGCGCCCACAGGGGATGAAATAAAAAGCAAAAGTGTTTTGGAGCGTTACCTGAAGTCCCACCCTGGAAATCCTCCTATTTCTGAATTTGATTGGAGCACAGGTACTCTATATTAATTATTTCCATTCTCAATGAAAATCAGTCACACCAACATGCACTCATTCTTGCACACTAATCCACAGTTAACCAGCATTTACTTTTGTTTTACTTGGTATCGCTCTTAAGCAGGAGACACTCCGAGGCGTTCCGCAAGGATTAGTGAAAAGGCCAAGGCCACAGAGGTCCCAGAAGGTGAGCCACCAAAAAAGAAGCATGTAAGGAAGTTGGGTGCCAAGAAGAAGGCTATGGAAAGTGAAGTTGCCAATGAGGAGGGAGAAGACTCCAAAGCAAGTGCTGATGCTGAGATGAAAGAGGAAGCAGGCGAAGAAGAGGTACAGACAAAGGAATCAGATGCTACAGCAGGTGCTGATGCAGAAATGAAAGAGGAGGGAGCAGGTGAAGAAAGGGAAAAGACAAAGGAAATGAACTCCACAACAAGTGCTGATGTGGAAATGAAAGAGGGAGGAGGGGGTGAGGAAGAGGAAAAGGCTAAGGAAGTAGACTCCATAGCAAGTGTTGATGCAGAAATGAAAGAGGGATCAGGTGAAGAGGGGAAGAAGACTAAAGAAGAAGATCCTGTATCAGGTGAAGAAGAGAAGAAGACTAAAGAAGAAGATTCTATGCTAAGTGCTGATGCTGAGAAGAAAGATGCAGTGGAAGACACTGTCAAGACTCAACAAGAGGTTGGCACTGAGGCAGCAGCAGCAGCAGACAATGAGACCGTGAAGACCGAGGAGAAAAGAGAAGAGAAGACTGAGGACATTGGTAAACACGAGAATCATGAAGAATCTGTTAATGGTGAGTCTTCTGTTAAGGAAGGGGAGAAAGGGGACACACCATTGCAGAAGGCAGAGGAACAGAAAGAGGAGGGGGCAGAAGAGCAGCCAAAAGGCGATGGCGCTTCAATGTCAAAAACAGAGGAACAGGCAGAGAAGGTGGCAGATGAGCAGTGGAAAGAGGAAGAACGGAAAGACGTGGTTGAGGAGGTATCACAGGAGAAAAATAATGAGTCAAATGATCAATCAAGTGCAATACCAGAAGAGAATCACTCTGCAAATCATGAAGACTTGCAGCATCCGTCGAAGTCCTCAACCATCAGCTGTTAAAGAAGAATCTTTATTAAGTAGTTTAGTTTTTGTCTATAATGATAACAAGATGTCTCAGAATCACTGTTTAGTAATTCTGGTACCTATTGTTGTTATTGTAGAAATGAATGAACCTTGTTTGCTAGGGAACCACGCACTGATGTTATTACCTAAGCTATGTTGACATGTGATCTTCTAATTCTTGATGTACTTCGGTTATAAACCATGTGACTGTTCTGTTTGGCCTAATAAAATCGTGTAACTTGTTTCCAAGTATCAGGCTATCAGCTCAAGCTCCAGATTGGTTCTCAGCTCAAACCGAAGATTGTTGCAAGTTTCAATTCTCGTCCCAACATGTATATGCATTAATCGCGCTCCGTTTGTTGTACCTGCCTCAAGTCTCAGTTTGTTGTAAACTTGTAAACAAAAAACCTGGATAGACTTATTAATGGTCGGAGCCATCTTTTATACAAGTTGTGCATTGAAATGCTTTGGTAGTTGAGCAAGATTAAGGACCCAATTCAGATTGGATTCATACATAATATCAAAAGGAGAACAGATGGGATGAGTGTTGGGTGATTTGATGAGGATGACCACCAATCCATACACTCCATAAATTTAGAGTTCCGAAAATAGGTCCAATTTATATACCATGCCAAAAAGAGTTAGTTTATTTTTTCTTATTGGCTTTTTTCTGCAACTGTGTCTACCTTCGGGGGTTGCCCCCCTTCATCTTCCAGCTTGACCAAGTTTGCATATGTAACAATGAACAATTTTTTTTTTTTTTTTTTTTTTAAGAAAGTTACAAATTGTTATTAAGATTTCATTACAATCTCAAAATACAATTTTTAAAGATGTGAGAAATTAGGTAGATAATAATTTATCATGAGAGACACTTTTGTAAGTAGTAACACACATCAGATTAATATATATTAATTAGAAAAATCAAAGAAAATATGTATATAATTCATTATAATATATCTAAGATTAGATTAATATGTAATGGGACTGGTAACTAGATTAGAAAAGATACAAAAGCACTTGTTGCCTTGCATGCATTTGTGTGTTTCGGAATATATGTAAAATAGAAAAGAATAATCCAGTAGTTAAAAGGTTGGAGAGTTGTCACGCTCAACCCGTTTTACAGTCCTATTTACCTTGTGAGCCAGTTACATTCATTGTAACGAGATATATACATCATTATTATAAGTTTTTTGTTACAAATAAATCCATACAATTTATTATAATTTATGTATTTTTGTTTATATAATTATATACTTAATTATTATACAATGTATATTATTTTTAAAAAAATATCAAACAGTGATTGTGGATTTCATTTGCCATTGAAAATGAGGGTAAATAATTATTTTTGAACTTGAAAGTAGTCCATTTATAACTTGAAATTTCAAAGTTACAATGGTCTAAAGCATGAAAATAAAAGCAAGGATACATACGCATACGCTGAGGTGCGCCCATCCCACTGGTATGAGTTAATGTACTAGAATTAAAAATCATGACATGTACTCATCTGGTTGATCTAAAATCAAGTTGGCTTAGTAAAATAGTTCATCTGAAATCAATATTTCACGCTCAATTTTTTTAAAAAAGATTGTACGTGTTAGTATATACACTTCACTTTAGGATTTTATGATCATAGTGCATTTAATAATTTTTTATTATAAAATAACGTAAATAATAATCTAGATTGAATACATAAATTTTTTTTTTTTTTTTAATAAAGAATATATGTTAAGATAATATGTTATATATTGTGTTATGCGATTTTATACAATGCGTTAGTAGTATAATGATTGTAAATAAGGTTACAAAATGGATTGATTAATTGTCTTAGTGTTATTTATTGAATGTATTTGGTATGAAACTTGTAAGATTTAAAAAGAAAATATCAAATAATTTCTGATATTTTATATATGAATTCAGATCATATATATTTAAGATATATATATAGATAGATAATTGTCAGGTTTATCAGTCAAGATTGATGATGTTAGAGAACTTCAATTTTCCCCTCTCTCATTGAACGTGTCCTTTCTCTTTTCTTTAAAAAATAAGCCAAAGTTAAACCCCAATTAACCTTCCCCAATCACTCTATTAAAAGCATCGACCTCTCTACAAGTAATCTGATTACCCATGTGATCCATTAATGGAGATGAGAATGGGTTCAATATCATTTTTCATTGAAAAGAAAAGCTCATAAAAAGAAGTGAAATAGGGAGCTTTAAAGAAGAAAAAGAAAGAGATTGATGTAGAAGCTCAGAAGTATGAAGTGTTTTTTTTTTTTTTGGGGTTTCTTAGGGACGTTAGTGGAAATATATTGTGTTATATAATCTCCAAAATCAACGGCAACCCGCACATTTTTTATTTTTTAAAAATATATATTTAACTAATTAAATAAAATATTTTTGGGCATCTCTTTTTTAGAATAAAATTAAGATGAATGCCTATCCTCTTGTTAAAAAAAAAAAAAAACAACTAATCAAATATATTTTATTACAAAAATGATGTACATAATTTATGTTTTGCATGCATTTATATATTAGGCAATTTAACAGAAAAAAATCTGAATGTTTTAAAGGATGGGACTCAACAATCATATCTTTTGGGAACGGGTACGTGTGGTTAGTAGGAGGACATAGAATATGTGACTTGTGAGATGTGGAAGAGAAAAGAGTTGTTATTAATAGAAGAGAATATGAGATGATAGATTAAATTTGTCACCGGCCCAAATACATTAATATTCATATTCTATCATAAATTCTTCTAATATTAATATATTAGGAATATATTAATATTAGAAGAATTTATGATAAAATATGAAAAAAAATGTATTTGGGCCGGTGACAAATTTAATCTATCATCTCATATTCTCTTAGAGTAGTCAGATGACATAATACGAAAATTAAAATTTTTTAGGATTTATTTAAGATCATACAAAAAAACATGTATTAGTTCTTTAATTTTTAATAATCGTGAATAATCATACAAGATAATGAACATGAATAATATGTAATACAAAGATATATAATTTTATAATATATGTGTAATATATATATATATATATATATATATATATATATATATCAGATACATTGATATATTTATTTACACTCCATATTTAAATGTTGAATAATTTCTGATATTTTGCAAACAGATTCATATGAGATAGTGGTATTTGAATAGCATGCTTCGAGTTATTGCAGATGGAGTTAATGAGGTTCTTCAATTTCCACAATTCTGTCCCCTATATTGAATGCGTCCTCTCTCGTATCTTTTAAATGGCCCAGTCTTAACCTTCCTCAACCACTTTATTAAAAGCATCTTTCTCTGTACAGAGAATCTGATTTCCCATGTGATCCATTATTCATACATCCATTCCACGCAATACAAGCACAAAGAGTTTATGAGATTTTATTTTCATGGAAAAAAAAAAGCTCATATAGAGGGTGAAAAGCGAGCTTTAAAGAAGAAAAAAAAAATGATGATTCTATAGTACGTTACATGACAACTCCAATTTGAATAGAGCGTTAATGTTATGTGTGGAGAACTGAAGATGTACAACCATTAAAAAGAAAAATTTCAATTGTCAAGATGCTTTTGTTAATGTTATGTGAAATTTAAATAGATCTACAATCATTTTTTAAAAAAAAGAAAAAGTTAAATAGAGAGACTATTGATCAGTCTGTCGTTTGTCATTGTACGTTTGGACAGGCTATTATTTGAATATTTTTTACAGTCAACTTTAAATGTAGTTGGTTGAGAAATTAATAAAAGAAAAGACTAATATTAATATATTAGGAATGAAATACATTTATTTCAAATAAGTGGCATGTTTGGAAGTTAGAGTAGTTAGATGACATAATACGAAAATTAAATTTTTTTAGGATTTATTTAAGATCATACAAAAAAACATGTATCGGTTCTTTAATTTTTCATAATTGTGAGTAAATCATACAAGATAATGAACATGAACAATATATAATACAAATATATATAATTTTATAATATATGTGTAATATATATATTTTTTTAGATTAGATACATTAATATTTTTATTTACACTCCATATATTTAAATGTTGAATAATTTCTGATATTTTGCAAACAGATTCATATGAGATAGTGGTATTTGAATAGCATGCTTCGAGTTATTGCAGATGGAGTTAATGAAGGTCTTCAATTTCCACAATTCTGTCCCGTATATTGAATGCGTCCTCTCTCGTATCTTTTAAATGGCCCAGTCCTAACCTTCCTCAACCACTTTATTAAAAGCATCTTTCTCTGTACAGAGAATCTGATTTCCCATGTGATCCATTATCATACATCCATTCCACGCAATACAAGCACAAAGAGTTTATGAGATTTTATTTTCATGGAAAAAAAAAAGCTCTTTTAGAGGGTGAAAAGCGAGCTTTAAAGAAGAAAAAAAAATGATGATTCTATAGTACGTTACATGACAACTCCAATTTGAATAGAGCGTTGTTAGAGTCTCTGTTAGTCTGTGTTCGTCATAATATACTTATTGAAAATTGGGTTGGAAGTAAAAAAAAAAGAGGCCATTGATCGATCCATTTGTGTTCGCCAGCGTATGTAAACATGTCATTATTTAAAAAGTTTTTTTTCATACTCAACTTTAAATATGGGTGTGTGGAGAACTGAAGATGTACAACCATTAAAAAGAAAAATTTCAATTGTCAAGATGCTTTTGTTAATGTTATGTGAAATTTAAATAGATCTACAATCATTTTTTAAATAAAAGAAAAAGTTAAATAGAGAGACTATTGATCAGTCTGTCGTTTGTCATTGTACGTTTGGACAGGCTATTATTTGAATATTTTTTACAGTCAACTTTAAATGTAGTTGGTTGAGAAATTAGGGATGTATAACCATTAATAAAAGGAAAGACTAAAAAAATTAAATATTTTGTACACAGATATTACTGATTTGAACACAACAAATGAAATTTTTGAAAATAACGATCCAGTCTCATCAATCATAAATAAAAGTAAGTAGGGGGTCACTGGAGATATCAATTCACCTAATACATTTATTTTATTATGATAAGTGATATGCCTGGTCTTGGAATCCCATGCGATTTTTTAAAAAAAATAAATATATTTTTACCCGTTCATTACAATAAATATTAATTATGAAAATTCAAAATTAGAAAACACAGACAGACATAAATGGTACTTCCCTAAGAAAAATATAACAAACCCCTGACATGCCCCAATAAGATAAAGAAATAAAAAGAAAGCCACAATTGGACTAATAAGCCAAAATGAATCAACCCAGAAAAGACTAGACTTTCTTTTAATAAGATATAATAATACTGTCTGCTAAAATTAAATCCTATCATGATGGCATGCAACTAAAATTGAAAAATATAAAAGAGAAGGCCATTATTACGCAAAAAAACAAATGGTGGGACAAAACCTTATATAAACCCCCCTCTTCCCATAGATGCAGAACACTCCACCACATAGTTTTTCCCATGTAGAGTTTTTTGTTCTAAATTCTTTCTGTTTTTTTATTTTTTCATATTATCTTCTAATACATGGTCTTTGATGTTGAGGTGATCGATATGGTCTACCTTTGGCAGAGCTATGTTATATATACACGACGATATTACACATGTAATAGAGTTTAAATAAGGCTTTTAACAGGAATGAATTTTCTGGAACAGTCTCTATTATCCCGGTGTACTTTTTGATGAAGGATGGAAGAATATTTTTCAGTCATAGAATTACTGACCACTTCACAATTGAGCTTCAAATCGGACGTGTATGGAAAAAATATTCACGTCACGGTTACTTCGGAAGGCTATCCGGTGCATATATTTGAGGTATATCCTTTTGATTTTGTATCCTCTCTCGGAAGGATTAGAGATAAAATGATAGGTGTGCCAGTGTTCTTTCAATCATTTTTTCCGTATAACGTCGAGATGAGAGACGAAAGTTTTAATTAGATCTTATGCATGTGAAATGAAGTTAAGTGTAAGGCTCATATAACTCCCATGTGATCCTCGCACCCGGTTCAGAGTGAGGATTATTGATTATCTCGAATGTGACGCATTGGTTGATGCTTGAGTCTGGTAGGATCCTAATGATAATATTAACATGTAAGAAATGATGATGAGTAGGAATGGCATCACTGAAAATTTCTATTTGACGCACAATTTTCAAAAATATTTGAGGTTGTATTTCAAAAAATACCCATCTTATTTTTAAAAATTGTGAGTAAGATAAAAAAATTCCCATCTATGATACCATTCCTCCTCCTCATCATTTCTAACATGTTTATATTATCATTAGGAACCACCCAAACCCAAGGATCAACCAATGTGTCCCATTCGTAATAATCAATGATCCTCACACTTTGAAATAGATAAGAAGAATCATGTGGGAGTTCTACAAGCCTTACACTTAACTTCATTCTACATGCATAACATCTAATAAAAAAATTTATCTCTCAACTCAACTTTGCATTCGAAGAGGGTCTGACAGAATAATGGCACATTTATCATTCTATCTATAATTTTTTCAAGAGAGGATACAAAATCAAAAGCATGTACCTTAAATATATGCACTGGATAACCTTCCGAAGTAACCGTGAGTGAATATTTTTTCCATACGCATGCGTCCGATTGGAGCTCAATTGTGAAGTGGTCGATAATTTTGTGATTGAGAAGTGTCCTTCTATCCTCCATCAACAAATTAACTAGAATGTATGTTTCAAGAAATTTATTCATGTTAAACGCCTAACAGCTTCCTTCAACTCTATTACAAGCGTAATATCGTTGTGTATAAGTTAACATAGCTCTGCCCAAGATAGATCATATGGATCACATAAACATCAAAGACCATGGTTGGGTTGGTTTATAAGGTTTTGTTCCACCATGTTTAGAACCCCCTACTTACGTTTATTTATGATTGACGAAACTAGATCTTTATTTTTTAAAATTTCATGTGTGCTGTGTTCAAATCCGTAATATTTGTATACAAAATATTTAAATCCTATATAATATTAACAAAAGCATTCTGATAGTTGGAATTTGGTTATTTAACTTTTTTTTAATGGTTGATCAACTATTTAAATCTTGTATAACATTAACAAAAGCATCTTAGCATCCTGACATTTGAATTTTGGTTTTTTTTTTACTTTTGCTTTTTATTAATGGATGTACATCTCCGGTTTCTCACCCACCCACATTTAAAGTTGTGTGTGAAAAAAGCTTTCAAATAATGACATATCCAAACGTACTATGACAAACGCAGACGGATCAATGATCTCTCTTTTTAACCTTTTCTTTTTTTAATGTTGTACATTTATTTAAATTCTATATAACATTAACAAAAGCATTCTGGCAGTTGGACTTTAATTTATATTTAAATATAAATATGATTGAAATATATGAAGTTTTAATATTTGAAAACAAAAAATCATATATCTTATATCTAAAATATATAAAAAAAATTCATTAATTACTCAATATAAGATATAAAATTATAAGTATATATATAAAACATTAAGTAAAAAATCATATTAATACAAAAAATATAAATATATTAATATAAATAATAATAATATATATAATATTTCAAATACACATTTTTTTTATTTGATATTATCATATATGTATCAGGGATATGATTTTTTGGATATGAGATAATTTTTAAAATTTTTGGATACTGATGTCAACTGTTCAAATTCCATCCAGCAATTGGATGCAGATGGATACAAACATTTTTTGGATAATTAGACAGACTTACATAAATAACAGGTTTGGCATTTTAATTTAAGTGACTTGCACATGGCAATACGGTTTGAGTATTTGACGTTCTAAATGACATGACTTTGTATTGTTTATTTTAATTTCCATGACCTGTAATGTTTTCAAGATTAATTTCCATGACTTGTACTGTTGTACATATTGAAGCATTGAAAACTGTTTAAAGATGCAGATTCACAACTAGGTTTGTTTGTGTGGTTTGTGCTTTCTTTTCCATAATTGGTACTGTTTTCAAGAGTAGTTTAAGTTCATGACTTTGTATTTGTTTGTTTTAATTCCCATGACTTGTACTATTTTGAAGATTAATTTCCATGAGTTGTACATATTCAAGCATTGAAGACTGTTTAAAGATGCATATTCGCAACAAGTTTGTTTGTGTGGCTTGTGCTATCTTTTCCATGTTTGGTACACACTACTGGATATGATGTTGCCCAAACACAAAAAAATTAAAATTAGAACACAATAAGAGAGACATAAATGATACTTTCCCTAGGAAAAATATAACAAACCCCTGATATGCCACAATAAGAGAGAAATAAAAAGAAAGCCACAATTGGACTAATAAGCCAAAATGAATCAACACATAAAAGACTGCACTTTCTTTTAAGATTATACTATCGGCTAAAATTAACTCCTCTCATGATGGCATGCAACTAAAATTGGAAAATATCAAGAGGAGACCATTATTACACACAAAATATTATCTTATCCATAAGAATTTATTTTTTTTAGGATGCATCCCCGTGACACTCATAGACTAGTCTAACCTCATAGTAATAGAGTATATATATATATATACACAAACAATGTCTAAAAATGTGTCTTCATCAATCAATAAAACAGCACCCATACCAATATCTCCTCATGATAATATAATAACAATAATAATAATGTCTAAGCATCTACATACGGACTACAGATATCACTCACGCCTCTTGGAACAGCAAATCATAAGCCTATCATACACATCACACCTCAATTACTTTCTTTCATGTGCTTCAAATGACCTGCTTCATGCAGGTTGATCACCAAACATGGTGGAACACAACCTTATATAAACCCCCCTCCCCCCATAGATGAAGAACACTCTAGCACATCTAGTTTTTCCCATATAGAGATTTTTTGTTCTAAATTCTTTTTAAACATGGTCTTTGATGTTGAGGTGATCGGTATGGTCTACCTTGGGCAGAGCTATGTTATACACGACGATATTACGCTTGAATGAATTTCCTTAAACAATCCACGGTACCTTGTTGATGGAGGATGGAAGGACACTTCTCAATCACGGAATTATCGACCACTCCACAATTGAGCTCCATCGGACACCTGCACATGGAGAAAATATTCGCGTCACTGTTACTTCAGAAGGGTATCCAGAGCATATGTTTGAGGTACATCCTTTTGATTTTGTCTCCTCTCTCGGAAGGATTATAGAAAATATGATAGGTGTGCCAGTATTCCGTCAGTCCCTTTTTGCATACAACGTCAAGATGAGAGGCGAAAATTTTATTAGAGCTTATGCATGTAGAACGGAGCTAAGTGTAAGGCTTCTAGAACTCCCACGTGATCCTCATACCCAGTTCAGAGTGAGGATCATTGATTATTGGGAATGAGACGCATTGACTGATCCTTGGGTCTGGGTGGATCCTAATGACAATATAAACATGTTAGTAATGATGATGAGGAGGAAAGGTATCACAAGAAATTTCTATCTTATGCACGATTTTAAAAGATTAGATAAGTATGCAACATTGCGTGGTTCTGGAGTCATGGAAGATTGTGTAATGATGTCGCGGTATGAAGATGATTGAGGTTTCTGTTATCTAGTTGTTCAAGTTATGTGATGTTGTTTTAATTGAGGTTTCTCTTACCCGGTTGTTCAAGTTTTGTTTTAGTTATTTTGTGAGGTATGTGAGGTTGTTTTAATAAGATATTTGTCGTGTGAGATTGTTGTAGTGAGATGTTTGTCATGTCTTTCTTTATGAGTAAAAAAGAATCACTTCTCTTTTTTTCTCTGTGTCACATTTACTTAACAAAACAACAAAAGAACATTTCATTATTCATTTATTTTACATAAAAGTATATTCGTGTGAACCAACACACGGTGGGGGATTCAATATGGTCCATCCCTCCCAACAACGATTTCATTGTGCGGTAACAACATTCGGCCATGCTTCATCATAGAAGAGGAAGGTATGGATCATAAAGCATGCTTCATGAATTCAAATTAATCAGTACTATCTCAAAGACAAAGTTGAGTTCAAAACAATATCTAAACAAATCTTTTATACCTGGGTAGTGTTTGTGAAAGGAAACAAATACTAATATTTCTGATTTATGCTAAAAATAAGTTACCTGCTATGTAATACAGAATTATCTTTGGTTGATGAAATTGATCAAATGTAACGACTCCTGTAAGGTACTCTGAATCAAAATATACGCAAGATAGACTCAAATGAAAGTCTCGTAGCTCTGTGTTATGTGCTCTCATCAATATGCATTTCTGACTGGTGAACAAACAATCAGAAGATTTCTGAGAAGACTGATCCAACTACCACAGGTAATTCATAAATTTATGTCCAACTTATGTAACCACATTTTATACATCCAGTCATAAAAGCATACCGACAAATGCTTGTAAAAACATGCCTACATATGCACACAAACAGATAGAGCAACAAATTTATTCGCATAACAAAAAGGACTCGTAAGTAAGTGCAATTTTTTTGGTAGAAATAAATATAGAAAAAACTTGTGCACAAGTCTAAAGCATACTACTTACAAGCTATATTATTTGCAACATGCGAGAAACTAGAGAATGTGGAAAAGATTTAAAAAAAGTCACAATAGAATGATGACACCATTGCTTTAGGGATCTGGGCATATACGAAATGTTGGCTTTGGAAGAGAGAAGGAAGTCTAACCATCTCATGAGGTCTATAAGATGCAAACAGGCCATGACATTGGTCACCAAGCACAGGATTAGGAGTGACCTTGACAGCATAACAATATTCATAGCATGTTGCAAAGTCTTCTGCCCCTTGCTTGAACCCCTATGATCTGAAACATGTCACTGTTGTGTGGGTCTCTAACAGTTGATATCAAGAAATACTTGCATATGTTGACAGAAATCATTCATCGTTCTACTCAACTCAACCCAGGTATGAGAAAATGTAAAAAGGTATCTCCAGGTACAATTTCACTTTGTTCAGAAAAAAGATGGACATCACGAAGATGATGATAAGAAAATCGTTTAATTCCATGTTCAGATCTATCCTTGATTGCCAAGAAGTGTAATATACTCCAAATGTCTATCTCTGAAAAATTTCATGCATTCATGTTTATAATTGCAACGTGCAAATAGATTTAACTTACTGGTTCATACACAATTAATTGACTTCAATGATGAGGTAAGATCAATATAGTAGTTTATTATTAAGTTGATTATATGTGAAAAATTCATAATCAGATTCCAAGGACTGGACCGAGTTTAACACTAGATGCCAAAGTATAACAGGATTCTTTGCAAAGTGATAGAAGAAGTTCAAATTTATGAATTTTAAAAACAATCCTAATATTCAACGTAATACGTATATTTCAATGTCTCACAGCAAGTAAAAGAATTAAAATATAACAACCAATGGCTGATTCACTGTAAAATGGAACACTGCATACTTGACATGGTATACCAAACTTGATTATGCTTTCATTTGTAAGAATGTAATCACTGAAATGGAAAACCCATTCACCAATTAAAGTTCAATAGAGCGCATAACTTCTTCAGACACCACATGTACAGCCTACATTCAATTAGCATTCTCTTATTTATTTTACCAAAAGAAACAAGAATGAAAAAGAATATTCTAACTACAATGGATCGTTCAGAAGAGTTTCTTCAACCATTATACACCAAAGCTTATTAAAATGTTGGCACAAAAAGAATATCAAAGCTTGGGGAGTGGCATGCGCATCAGCTGAGGAAGATTGGTTTTCTAAGGGGAAAACTTTGTTATCGAGCAGTCACACATTTTGCTTAGGTTTTTTGGATCCGGGATCTTGTAGTAGACCCCTCCTCTATTACATGTCTTGTGATGGATTTTTCTTTGTACTGCTTTTCCCTTTGGGCATTACCTTTCTTTGATTAAAATTAAGGCCAGTGCCAATCATTCTCTCAAAAAAAAATGTTGGCACAAAGCATATGTTGGTGGCTTAAACAAATATACCATGCAAAATAAGAATGCCAAAAATTTCCAGATGCCTTCAGTTTGTGACATAAATAATTTCATATCATGATAATCTGATAGTATATCGTATGAGTTACAACTTCAACTTTTCATCAAGAATAAAATTTATTATGTAAACAGATAATATGCTGTGATATGAACAATTAAAAAAAGTTCACTGAAACCTGGTGCACTTGTTTTTTTTTTTTTTTTTAGTCAAAGGTAGACCTTCTACCACAATTTCATTAAGAAGTGTCGTAGTACAATTCTGAAGACAAGATTAAAACCTGGTGCACTTGTTAAAGTTGGAAATATCTCCAGTGAAGGAGAGCTCCAATTGGTGGAAAGACCTTTATCGGAAGGAACTGTTGCTGACCCTTAATATGCACTAAACATGATTATGATATGTTAAATGAATCAGCATTTGAAAAGTTTTCTGAATAATGAACCAGAGTGCAGATTCACTCATAAAATCATATGGATGTGTTAGAAATCTCTGAACTGTAATTTGTCATTCTTCTCCTATCAAAGATCTATTGACACACTTGCATAAGGATGTAATATAGCCTCTTGATCTTTATAACTACAACACCATACCCTATTATTATCAAATGCCCGATTATTATCGATTTCAATAAGACTTATTACTAATTTTCCCTCATAATAAAGAAATTAAAACTTAAAAACAATATTATTCTCCCATGAAGGCATCTAAATCATGGCCAACTGTGATGATGATAGGCAGGGCACACAACAAGTACTATAATGTCAATGCAGAAGATAGGAGATATCCTACCACATACAACTTAATGAACCCACTGGTTTTGGTCATAAAGAACAAAGACATACTGGTGGTTAAGTCATTACCATCGCCGCCGCCAGGAGAACCGCCATAAGAACACGAAAATAAAAAAAACTCTTCCATTTATGGAAACCTTCCCCAACCCACCCCACCCTATAAAATAGATGGATCTTATCTAGGTAGATCTCTATCAAGATAACCATAATGAATTAGCACACAACTAGCTAGTTGGTTTTAGTATCATAATAATAATATTATATTGCTCTGTTTTATTATGTTGGGAGATAGGCATCATTATTTAATTGAGTGACAACATGGATAAGATAAGCTACCATTTATCTTTGTCACATTTTCGGAGAATCCCCCCCCCCCCCCCCCCCAACAAATTGAGCATAAATAGCTAGTTTGCTTGTTCATCAATATATTGGACAAAACACCAACTTATATATAAATATTTGATGTTGGTCATATGAATTACATGGAAATATGCAAAATAGCCAACAATAGAGCTGATGAAAGGGAAAAAAAAAAAAAAAAACATTTCAAACACAAGCTTGATCAAAGAAGAATATATTATTGTTGTGAAAAAGAAAAGTTTATTGAATCTCAAGAAGGAAGTAATTGATCACTCAAAGTTGGGCAAAATCCAATTTCTTTGAATACGGCTGTCCATGGCAATAATTTTGGAACCTGATCCAAGCTCGACAGTCCCATCCTTCATGTTAAAAACTTGCCAAGCAGCCTTCGCCATAGACCACATTGAAGAAAAGAAAATCCTATTATCAGTAGTTTTGTAGCAGCGATCTTCATTGCGACAACAACACACTGATGGTGATGAGATCGCGCTATAATCTCCCAAGTACAACACTCTACCACCAAGGTCATCCATTTTCACCCACTCCAAGTTGGGGAGGTCCAACCTAAAGATCACAAAGTCACTCACCTTTTTAGGATTCCCTGTCCTTGTGATAACTGTAAGAATCTCCCCACATGACTCGACAAGGTACAATGTCGTCGCGTTCCTGATGTCTAGTTTATCATGAACACTTTTCATTGATCCAGATACCTCTAATACTTTAAATGTACGCCTATCTACGTCTATTTCATAAAGATCTGCTCTATAGTCCAAGGCATAAAACTTCCCTTTAAATGCAACTGCAGTCAAGAGTTTTTTTGGCTCCTTGTCAAGGCATGTCCAGTTTTTATCCCCAAGATTGCAAAAAAGGATCCTGGGAGTGCGAAAACGATATCCAAACACTACGCAACCACCACGCCCTGGCCTTGGTGGGGATGACAGAATGATCTGTATGAATGGGCGATCGGGTGGAAGATCGATAATTGGGGATTTGGAGAAAGGGTTCCACAAGTAGAGGTGCTGAGCTTCATCGACGGACGATGTTCTCATTATCAGGCACCCTTGAGAGGCACCTATGCATCTGTTGGTGAAGCAATTCTTTGGCCAGAAAACATCGCGTACTTGTTCGTGGTTTGTCGAGCTGAGATGTTTCATTAATGGAATGGTGGGTATTTGAAGCCATGGATGATGGTTGTGGACATGTTGGTAGCATTGTGAGACTGTGTTCCAGGCCTTGCAGACAGCTCCAAATTGGATGGATTCAACAAGGCTCAATTGGTTGCATATTCTCTGAAGCAGGACATCTGGAAGGTCCTGCCATGGCCTCACATTCCTTGCATCTTCTTCTTGATCCATGGTTTTGATGACCATCAAAAGAGCTTTTTTAGACTACACAAACAACAACAACAAAAAGAATGTTTGAGCCGTTATCATGTACAAACTTCCCACACACATGTAGATATGAATTGCAAAATATATGAATACATCAAATTATATTCTAATTCAGGACATTGAGATTTGCCCAAAAGTAGAGGGTGTCATAAATAATTAAAGTTTGCAGTGTATGCGTCTCTAGATCACTAAATCAGCTGATATTAATGTTGTTCGGATTTGTTTTTCAATTCAAAATTACCTTAATCAATCAATCTAGCCAACAACAAATCAACTCCATCATTAATCAATGAGAAGCATGCATCATTCACAGACACAAAAAAAAAAAAAAAAAAAAAAACAGAGAACCTAATCTAGAAATCAACCATCAACAGGAAAAATTAGTGTTTAATTAGCAATTCTAATTAATGTTCTTTTTATCCAACCCATATTGACATCCTTACCTTGCACTAAGTTTCCTCCACATGTGTGTGGTTTTCTTTCACTCACATTTTTTTTAAAAAAAATCAATCCTTTTAAACCAAATCGTAATATTTATATTATCTATATATATCAGTTGGTCAAAATATTTATGCTAAACAGACTCGTGCACTGCTGACCTGTTCTCTAGGGACCTTTGGAACAAATTTTTGAGACTCGGTCAATATATCTCCAACAAAAAAAATTAGACACCCAAATATTTAAAATCCATTGTAAATGTTCTGAAATCTCTCTGTGGACAGGTTTCTAGGCCGTTCAAACATTTTTTTTTATGCAAATTCAAATGATTTTGAAAACACACCAAAAATCCATGCATGTGTTTTTTTAAAAAGCATGGAAATGGTATGCAAACGGTTTGGGTAACAGCATAAGTTTTTCCAATATAGATAGTTGTTTTAGCATTGATATAAATACCAATAAAATAATTTTTTTTTTTTTTGTTTGGTTGTGTTTTTAGTTATTATAAAAAAAATCGTAATAATAAATTTTTAGTTGTTTGATTGATAAGAAAAATATGTTGATAAAATGTGATTAGAGATGATTTTACATTATGTTATATATTGTGGAGCCTGATGATGTGCGCAGAGGATTGTGGGGTGTCTTTCGTGTATTGACTTTTTTGTCTTTAATGAGATGTCAGTATAAAAGAGCATCTCATATTTTTCATTAATCTCTAGAGTTTTTATCTTCGGTGTGACCATTGTAAAAACTTCTTATTGATAGTGGATTGATCTCTGGTGTGCTCCGTGGACGTAGGTAAAATTTTTGTGTCTTTGCTTCGATTTGTTTGTTTATTTCTTTTGATTGATTGCATCCCAAGATCCGAAATCATAACATTATAACAATAGAATAGATTGAATGTAATATCCTAATTCCAAGAGGAGGATGGAATACTATACCAATTTATTTCAAACTATTCTGATATAGCTATACTACTCTGTTCCATAAAAAAAACACTAGTTTTAGGTTTATTCACTCCAATTCATACCTATTCTAATGTTATTCCTGTACCCAAGTAGGCCATAAAGATATACGGATTCTGTTTTATGGCGGTTGAAATAACGGTTTGAAATGAAGCGGTTGTTCAGTTTGTCCTCCTCTTCTTTCTTTTTAAAGTCACAGTACATGAAAACTCTATTTGGAAGACGTGATGAAGAGTAGATACATGTTTTGGTTTTTGATTTTGTTATTGTTATTGGTAGTGATCATAGGATGCGTTCGCGCTCACCAACACACGGTGGGAGATTCAATATGGTCCATCCCTCCCAACAATGATTTCTACACCAACTGGTCCAACAATCTAACTTTCATGACTGGAGACTCTCTATGTAAAAAACCTAACTATATATTCATTGACATAGATGGTTGTTGAATAGATGACGAATTCAGTCATTGATGATGTTTGTTTTACACAGTTTTCGGGTTCGAGACGGGGTTCTATGACGTAATGCAGGTGTCAAGGATGGACTACGACGCGTGTGAGGGTGGGAATCCGTTCAGGGAATTCTCGGGCGGGCCGGCCACGGTGAGCCTAGAACAGGTGGGTGTGTATTACTTCATATGTAGTTTGGGGAACTATTGCGAGCTAGGCGTGAAAGTCTCCGTTGTCGTCCATCGCTTGCCAACTATGGTTTCCCCTCCCTTACCTTCTCCACCCATTTCTAGACCATCTCCATGATCATCTATTAGAGATGGGGATCTAATCAGTGTTGGATCTCACCAAATATTTTCAATCTTTAATAAAAGACTGAAGACACAGTGAAGAAATAGTGTTGGTTATTTAAGTTAATGTCATGTATCAGTTTCCTTATGTTGTGAGAATCAGTTTTTGCTTTCTCTGCATATGCTTAAAACATGTCACGTTTAGTGAAGATAGTTTGTTCCATATAATGAGTATAATATGTGAAATGTGAGGCTGCATGTGTGGGTTGGCGTTGAATCTGAAAATTGGGCAATCCATGGGACATACAGGTTATTCAGAAATTGCTATTATAAAACAGCCTCTGTTATTATTGATTGTTGTGTGATTTATTTTTTGATATCTCTTCGACCTGTGAAGACAAGAGTGTATGTTATCAATTAGTATAAACTATTCATATGGGTTAGCAAAATTGGTGGTTGTAAATCATGAATACATCTTTGTATGAGAGAAAAAAGGCCCACTGCAAAGGAGAGACTATACAAACCGTATTAGACATTATTGTAGTCATATCATGTGATCTATTCGCAGTATATGAAATCAATTCCCACTTTCTTAAGCTTTTCATTGAATCTTCCAAGGTATTTTGGTGATTAAATTTACATGCACGGAACCCTCTTTTCAATTAACTGTATCTATTTAAAAAAGATTCAAAATAGAAAATGTCTGAATAAAAACAATAAAATGCAAAAAGAGAAAGAGTGCCCCTATGCTAAGGGATTAACGAAAAGGTTTCTACAAAAAAAAATTATCACAGAATTCACATGTTAAACCGAACAGATAGAATCTAGCACTGAATCATAAAAAATAAAAATAAAAATCGGATGTGTTGCCATAATTTTGAAGAAGTGTATATTTCTACAAACCATCAATCAAACAAATAAATAAATAAAAAGTTTCACATTCAGATCTTTTTGATTCCTTCTTTACACTGTGTGCGATGATGTCCATCAAACCGTACGTCACGAGGCATGAATACTAATCCTGGCGAGGGGCACCACCTGGGCGAGAGGCGTAGAGAGCGGCGATGGCAAAGGCGAGCAGCGACGACAGATCGGGCAACTCGGACGCAACCGCAGCCAAGAATCGACGCACTTCACGTGGAACAAGTGCCCGCAGTCCGGGAGCACCCTCAGCAAGTCCGAGTCCTTATAATCACCCAAACAAACAGAGCAACACGAGTCCATCGTCGAGTACTCCTTCTTCGCTTGCGAGTACATCAGCTTCGGATAGCTCTTCAGGACCTCTTCGTCGACTCCCCCCGAAAAGGCCGTCTCGATGTCCGTCGATGAAGGGTCGTAGTGCGCGCGCGCGCTGAGAGGCTGTGGAGGAGGAGGAGGAGGGGTGGTGGTGCGGGTGCAGAAGTAGGAGGTGAGGGTGATGGTGGTGATGAGGAGGAGGACCCCGATGGAGACTCCGATGCCGTAGCCGAAGCCGTCGAGCTTTCCCGTGCCCAACATGCCGGTGTCGGTGGTCGGGGTGGCGGCGGCGGTGCCATTCATGGCTCTCTCTCTCTCTCTCTCTCTCTCTCTCTCTCTCTTGATGGGTGGAGGAGGTGTAAAACTAGCTTTCATGGGTTGTTGTTGTTGTTGTTCTTGTAATTTGAATGGGTTGGTCAAACATTAATTGAATTTGGGTTGTTTGAGGTTGTTGTCTATGCAAGCAAGGCTGCTTTAATCAGAGGTCAACGCTAACCATGAGGGAGAGAGAGATTATTATTACGAGCGTTGTTATAAGTAGTTATATATTTTTTTAAACAATAATGTATTTATGTTATTAAAAATAATTTAACAAACATTTTATAAATGAATCTATTCAATTCAACATGGAGTGTGTACATTTCATTAAAACAGATTTTTTTATTAAATGAGATTTAAGGATTTTAAAAAATCTAAATAAGTGAAAATATTTATATGATTGTTTTTAATATTATTATTTTAGTAATGTTGTTTATGGTGGAAGGGTAGGGAAGGGGAAGAGACTGAATGATAGGAGTCGTTGGGATGTATAAAGAAGAGATGCTTAAATTGAGTGGAAGTTCTTTAATAAGGGTCAACGGTTCCCTTCCCCTCCAATCTCCTTGTCTCTTAAATTATTTTTTTAGATGAAACAGAATGGGGACGAGATCTCCGATTAATTACACGTGTCAGTGAAATATATATTGCATTTCAAGTTACAAATAAGATAACAAAATAAATTATATGTATTAATGCTCTTCTTTATAAATACATTACATGTATATAAAAGAAAGATAATGGTGTGCAATGCATGTTTCCAATAGGTTGATTGTCTCTCTTCTCTTGGTAATAGTGTTATAAAAGCTTTGCACATGTGCACAAAATTAAAAGATAGGGAACTAAAGACTAGAAATTTTAATCATCCACTAAAACAATCTAAATCCACCAAAAAAAAATATATTGTGATATAGAGGTTGAGATTTAGAGTAAAGAATCAAGTATCAATAGCCCATAACCTATTTAGAATGTCATTTGAGTGTGTATTACAGGATCAGGTTGGCATTAGGCTTGACTCGAATTGGTTAACCCAAACCCGATTTTTACAACCCAACCCATGTAAAAATCGGGTTCAACTTGTCGGATTCAGATTGAACCCGATCCAAGTTGCAGCCCTATTCATCCCATTAAGTGTTGAATGTTGTTTTAATGGTTGAACCATTCATTAACCTGGTAAAGAAATACCGGTTCAACCGTGAGACTAGAATCAATAAGTGAAGCAATTATATGCGGAAGCTGCTCTATATGCCGACCTACTTAGCAAACTTAACACGGTGGTGCTCGCGGTAGGAGAGGACACTTTGGTGTGGCGACCCCAGCCCCGACATCCTTTTACCATTCGTGTGTGCTATGATTGGTGGCGAAGAAAACGACCCCAACGTGAACCAATGGCTTCAAAGTTCAAGGAAATATGAAAACCGAATTTTTTTTTAAAAGTTCGCACTTTCTCTTGGTTGATATATTATGAGAAAATCCTTATAAAGATTTATCGTGCGAGATGGTTACCTCTTGCAGAGCATTCATGCTCTTTTTGCCTTACGGACAATGAAACAGTGGTTCATCTTTTGATTCTCTGCCCATTAGCTCAGCATATTTGGCGTTTGTTATAGGGAACGACGGGGTTGGATATCAATTTTTTTTCGTTATAGGAGATGTGGGAGGAGGGGAGAAAAATAGTGGCTCGTGGAGATCAGAGCGCAAAAGCCAAGGTCTCACAATCTTTCATCCCCGCGGTGGTTTGGGCACTCTGGCTTATCCGTAACCACTCCCTATTCCGCGGTTTCACAGTGTATTTTGAGAATATTTGGGATTCCGTTGTTAATAGCATTAAATCATGGGGACAAACTTGTGCAGAAACAAGCAGAGTCTTGTATATTAGGGGCAAAATTATGGTAGAATAGTAAGTCAAGCATAGGTTTTTTCTATGGTCAGTAGACCTCTCTTTTACCAGCCCTTTGTCTTGTTTGTATTTGTATTTGGGCATGTCTGTTTAATTTAATATTATGCTACCATTTCAGTAAAAAAATAAATAAGTGAAGCAATTATAATATTATAGATGTTTTAATTATTAATCAATAATTAATCAAATTATAAAAGTATAATTTTTTTAAAAAAAAAATCCAGTAACTCGCAAATCTTGCATTCTTTTATGTCTTTTGACAAGTAACATATCTTATGTGATTTTATCATGTAAAATTTCTACCTTCTTTAAAAATAAGGTTTTTAATAGAATTTTACATGACATTCAAATTCCTCAAAATTAACCTAATTTAGTTTAGGAAAAATCAACTATTTTCACAAAAGACTACACTTAACGTTTTGCAACCGGTAAAGAATCCAATTATTATCTTACCCATAAGCCTCATTTGAAAACCGTTTTGAAATGCTTTTGAGTTTACTAAAAAAACAGTTTTTCACACCCATATTAAAACTAAAAAAAAAAACTCCAACCTAATTAAAAGCTGCATGACCAAACGTTTTTGAAAACACGTATGAAAAATAAGATTTTAACAGGTTAAGATAAATGCATTATCTTGATTTCTGGAAACACGTATGAAAAATAAAATTTTGAATAAAGTGACTTAAATAGACTTGATTCATGGAAAACGGATTTTTTTTGTTTTTTAAAAATCAACTTTTTTACACTAAAAGCTGAAAGTAATTTTTTAATTAAATTAATAGGATGCGTTTGACAACACTTTTTAGCTTTCTGCTTAATTAAAAGCAGAATCCCCCATTTTAATGCCCCGTTTGGTTCATGTCATTTTTTTTTATGGAATTACTTTACCAGGAATCAGTTTAACATGAATTATTTTACCAGAAATTCTGATTCCATCAGACTGTTTGGTTCGCTAGTGAATTTCTCCATATAATCATTTTTAGTGTTTAGTTCATACATGGAAAATGATAAGGAATTTGATTTAAATGTCTAAAATACCCTTACTATTATATATATTTACAAAATTTATTTCTTTACCAATATCACAATAATAAAAAAGAATAATTTTTTTATAAATATTTTTATAAATATTTAATGGATGCAAATAAATAAAATAAGTGATTATATAATTTAATATATAATAATAGTAATTTTCTTAAATCAGTTGAATATTATATCTATTATAATAATATCTAAACCCATCACATATAAAAATAAAAACTGAATTTAAAAACATATATTAATATCTAATACACAGTTAAGATTTTTTACATCTTAATTAAAAAATCAAAATGACTATATAATCCTATTATATGGGTGGTCGGTAAATAAAAAAAAAAAAAGTTATTTATTTTAAAAAGGATATATATAATAATTTTATTAATTTATAAATGATATAATAGTAATCTAATTTAATATTACATATAGAATTTGATATTACTACCACAGAAGGTAAGAATCTGATTCCACCCTATTTTTCCACATGCATAGATTTTAATTTCAGTAAGACCCATAATTACCATCAAAATTACCATTAATCAAATACTAAATTTTATATATTTTCCTAATAATTTCACATGACGATCTGAGCGTGTTTAGACGATGTCCTATAAACTCAGTTTTAGACTCAATTTTAACTAACAAGATTTCTGAACTCAATGAATTAATAGATTATTAACTTGTTTAGTTGACGGGTTAAGATAAACACATGATCAAACCTCTGACAAGAAACACATTGATCTGTCCAAAACCAAAAGTAAACAAAACAAGTTGATTCAACCAAACTATTCAACCATCAGTTCGACCAACTATTTAAGTCGCATTTTTATACTTACTAACAATTTATAAACACAAGATCTAACGACCTGCATAACCACACCAGGAGTCCACCCTCATCAGCCAGCCACACCATCCATTTCAAAAGTCCATTACAACAAAGCCTCTATTTTTAGATTTTAAGTAGAGTAGCATCATCAGAGCAATAAAGGGCAGAGCATCTTCCACCATAATTTAAACTAAAGCCATTAAGACACCCACCCCTTCCTTGTCCTTCTCTACTGCTGGGCACATTGGACCCTCTGTGCACCACCATGCATGTCTTCATCATCCTCATCATAAGCTTCCTGGGCCTGAGCCTGCTGTTTCCTCCGCATCTCCTCCTCGATGTTCACGTCATGCAGGGTCGTCTCCTCGCACTCGTCCAGTTCCATGTCCGTTAGCTGGCTGGAAGTCCTTGGGGGCAGCACCACCTCAAGAGCCTTGCACTGCTCCGGCAGCAGCGATTCAGGAAACTCTACCGTGAAGTGGATGTATAGCTTCCCCCTCATGAATGGCCTCTGATACATCGGCATCCCCTCATCATTGATGGCTTTGAATTGATCTGTCAAAAAAAAAAAAAATTGAAAACTTCGATGAGCTCAAAGAATCATTTGGAATTCAATCTGCATAACTAATGATTAAAAGAAAGGAATAACAGCATTACCAGGCTTCACAACTTCGCCAGGGTTGGACTTGATAAGCAACTGCCTACCATCAAGGTGGGTCAACACAAACTGGAAACCACAGAGAGCTTCCGTGAGAGAGAGCGTGTGCTCAACGAAGAGATCATCTCCCTTTCTCTTAAATTTGGGGTGCTCCTTTTGTTGGAGGACAAACACGATATCACCCGTAATGCAATCCGGCTGCAAAAAAACAATAATCCAGATACTGGAAGATCAGTAGGGAGTGTCTAAACAGATTCAAAAGGAGGGGAAACAAAGGAGAGATGATGATCACACACCGCCTCATCTGCTTCTCCAGGGAAGGTGATCTTCTGGCTATTCTGCATTCCCTTCTCAACAATGACCTCAAGAACCTTCTTCTCCTGAACAACTTTCTCACCCTTGCACTGAGGGCAGCGATCCCTGTCACTGATGGTCTCACCAGTCCCCTTGCATTCGTTGCAAGGGTGCTGCATCTGTTGAATCATGGAAGGACCCAACTGTCGGATGGAGACCTTCATTCCTGAGCCTTGACAACCGGCACACTTCATTGAAGCACCTGATTTTGATCCCTTTCTGCAATCCAAGAATACAAAAATAAACACTTAAAATTATCAGGCCATACCAATCAATTGATCAAGTAAAAATGGATCATTCAGAGATGACAATTGACTCACCCTTTGCACTTGTGGCAGAGGACATTCCGAGAAAGTGAAAGCTTCTTTGATGTACCGCTATACAGGTCCTCCAGCGAAACTTTAAGTGGATGAACAACATCCTCTCCTCTTCTCTGCCTCCTTCCACGGCTGCTACCACCACCTGCCGACCAACAGCATTTCAAACGTTAAAGTCTACAAGGTGTTATTTTTCAAGAAACTAAATTAATTCTAAAATAAAACTTGACATGAAATAAATCCAGATTTCAAGATTAAGCTTGCTTCATCTAAACAGTGGAACACATTATTTTTTAATGACATTTACATGGTTAGGCAAAAAAAGATCACACTCATAAGAAAAAGAGCAAACACAGAATATTCATATCTATATCTATCTATATCAAAAATGCCACTGACCCATGCAGCTGTCAAACCCTCGAGATGGACAAACAAATTAATCAACTATCACTGAGTATGTGCAAACCAAGCAAAATATCAATTCCCTAGGACAACAAAAAAGGAGTCACAAACCAGAATTGCTGAATCATAAACATGAAACCCACCTCCAAAAGGACTACCACCAAAGAAGGATTGGAAGATATCAAAAGGATCATGGCCGCCACCTCCACCGCCCATTCCCTCTTTGAGGGCATCCTCTCCATATTGGTCATATATCTCACGCTTCTCTGGGTCACTCAAGACCTCATAAGCTTGAGCCAATTCCTTGAACTGCAAAAAAGGACATAATTGGGGAAAAATCAGAGAACCATTATAAGAACAGAACGGAACCACACTACCGATAAAACTGCAAACCAAAGAGCCAAAGATAAGATTGGATGACAAACTAAACATATTTATACAATTTAAAAGGGGTAAAAAAAGACAATCATCACTAAGATATAAAACATGATATTGAGAAAGGCTAGGTTTATCCACAAACATACAGCATAATTCAAAGTACAAACCAACTCATAATGAGAGTTACCATTTCGATTTGAAGGGCAAGCAAGAAAGTTCAAAGGAAAATGACCCATGTCAACTGTGGTCTGCAGTAGAGACTAATTTTGCATTTGAAAAAATTAAAAAAAGATGACTTTCATATTGATTGATTCTGAATGCTATTTTTGTTGTTTTATAATCTCTAAAAATGATGACAATGGGGTTTTTTTTAAAACAAAATCCAATAATTGAATTTCAATCAATCGGTTGCAAACGCTGCCTAAAGAATCAAACACGCTGAGATAGTACAGACATTGAAAATTTAAAGCGAGCGTTCTTTATGTGGATATTACGAATTATGATTAATGACGATTGAATAATGATTATTTAACCTCTTATAATAAACTAATCAAAAGCAAAACCTCTTATCATTAAAAAAAAAATTTATAAAAAATCAAGGGACACATCGAATACAAGGCACTTAAAGAAGCAATTTTTCGATGTTACCAATTTCAACAATCATAAAGATATATTGTAAAAAGAGAATCTAAAATCGATAATAAACAACGAATCCACGGATCGACGGACAAGCAAATCAAGCAAATCGCGCTCAGAATCAACAGATCGAAGAACACATCAGACCGACCGATCAAAGGACGATTGAATACCTTTTCGGGGTCACCGCCCTTGTCGGGATGGTTCTTGATGGCGGCCTTCCGGTAGGCCTTCTTGAGGTCATCCTGGGACGCGTTCTTCGACACTCCGAGGATCTCATAGTACCTCGTGTTGTCGCTCTTCTTCGGCGCCCTCCCGAACATCTTCTCCTCCTCACGATCAGATCCACAAAAAAAAAAAAAAAAACTCGATGAGATCGGACGATTCGAAAAAGAGTCGACGAAAGAGAGACCACAAAAACGTGTCGATGATCGACGATTGTATGAGTTTGCTTTTAATATATGGTCATTTTTTATTATATATTTATTTTTGGGATTTTTGTTTTCGAAGGAAGGGTTAGCGTGGGACGAAAGGAGGTGTGGAGAAGGGTCTAGAAGGTACTCCGGCTTTCCAGGCTGGAATCATTTTTGGACGGCTGAGATCACACTTCTAGACTCTTCCGCTCGCGTGGATGGTGCGTGATGGGCCTTTGTTAGTTACTTTCCTTTTTCCGGGGAACTTTGACTCCCTTGGCTGGCTGTCTTTGACCAGTTTTATTCTTGTATGGTTTAATTTTTTATTTTTTATTTATTTTTATGTATGATTTACATGTTTAAAATTGATAAAATATATTTTTTATAAAATTATATATATATATTATTGAATGCATGTATCTTTTATGTTTTTTTTTTTTACGGTACCTTATATAATGGGTTAATTAATTTTATATACTATATTATTAAAATCATTATTATTTGAGAATATCAAAACCTTTTTGGCTAAGGTTAGATGGAAAATCAATAATTTATATAGGGTACTCTATTTATTGTCTCTTTGGATCCACATCCTACTCGTGTTGATAGTGGCGAACACCGGTAGAGCAACCAAACGGAAAAACTTGTTTTTGCGTTTGTTTTTTCTCCTGCCGTTTTAAGTATATTTTTTCTTATTTTTTCAACGCATTAAAAAAACGCTTTTTATATTGACGAGAACTTCAATCAACATAAATAAGATGAAAGATTTGCAACAGCAAAGTTTCAACAATTAAGTGGAGATAAAAAAAAAAACAACAATATTTTAGAAGATTAACAATTAAAGCACACCTTGATTGATTTTTATAAGGATTTTTATTCTTTATGTTTCTTATACGATTTGTTTTTGCTCCATGATTTGTGAGATCAACTTCTTAACATATAATTAGGATTTATTAAGGAGATTTAAAATTGATATAAAAAAATTGCATGCTAACGTTCTATTAGAGTGGATTTATAATAAACTTTGGATTTTGTTTTGCAATGTTTTGAAATTTTTTATACTATCAAGTGCCAATGATTCTGCACAATTTTTTTTTTTTTTTTTGATAAAAACGATAGGCATTAGTTTTAATTTTATTCAAAGAAAGGTAATGTCCAAATGGAAAGTTAATGTAGAAGACTCATCTGAAGACATTCAGTAGATGAGAGATCTACTATAACATCTCGAATACAAGAAAACCTATCAAAAAGTGACTACTCAATACAAAGCTTTCCCCTCATAAGGCCAATCATCCTTGCTCCTGCACAAGCCACACTTATATATTGTACAACTGACTCCCAAAATGTTCCCTTCATAAGCGCGGGTTCCCCTAAACAAAAGGTGGTTACGAGAGAGCCAAAAGGCACAAACCATTGTCAGAATCAAGATCTGCGAGACTTTGGCTGAGACACTCTTGTCTCCCCGAGCACACAGAGACCTCCTTGCGCTCCATAGCTTCTCTAAAATAGAAAACCCATCCACAAGGTCTGTAGCCTTAGGCCCTTAGCGAGTCTCCTCCACATTCTAACATGCATTCTAATAGGCATTCTAACATGATACGTAGGACAATCTCCTCTCTTTCTCCACACGAACTACACAACGTGTATGTCCCATAAGCCCATTTTGCTTGATAGACCTTTATGAGCAACTTTTTTTTATACATCAACCACAAAAAGAATTTTACTTTTGACGAGATTTTAACTTTCCAAATCTCCACCCATTTGTTTGTTGTGCTTTTCAAACGGGGATGCGATACCGCACAATGTTAAATATCTTTTTTGTTTTCTTTTTTCTTTCTTTGTATAAAGTCATCTTTAAGGGAGATATTAAGTAGGGCTATAGGGGGGCTACAGCAACCTCACCATGTTGTTACCCCACCTGAAATTTTTTTGGGGGGATGGAGTTGCAACATGAAAAAAAGGTAAAAAGAGAGAG
Organism: Acorus gramineus; assembly: GCA_030737835.1. Classification (NCBI taxonomy): domain Eukaryota; kingdom Viridiplantae; phylum Streptophyta; class Magnoliopsida; order Acorales; family Acoraceae; genus Acorus; species Acorus gramineus. The sequence goes on along the minus strand of CM060855.1, from coordinate 15,041,391 downwards.
TGAGTGGGAGGAGGGCCGGTGGACGACGGATGAGGTGGTGGCCAGAGGAAGGCAATGTCAGTGGGGGGTGGGTGGGGGGGAGGGTGACGGGAAGAGAGGGAGAGGAGGAGAGAGAGAAGAGAGAAAGAGAGGGCGGTGAATTCCACCAGCCGCCTCTGCCCTCCCCCTCCTCACCGTCCTCCCCCTCTCTCTTTCTCTTCCTCTCTTTCAATCTTTCTTTTTCTCTCCTCTCTCTCCCCCTCCTCCCATCACCACCACCGCCACTATCTCTATCGCCACCCTCCTCCTCTCACCACGTCCACCACCGTCCTCACCTTCCCCCCCCCCCCCTACTCTTTTCTTTATTCTTTTGTTTTCCCTTCCAGATTGTAACCACCCCCCAAATTTTTTTTTGGGTGTGGGGTTGCAATCTTGTGGGGTTTTTTTTTTACAACCTCCATTTAAGCATTTAGGCAAATAAACATCAAATATGAACCTATAATATATTGTAGATTAACACCCACTTAAAACCTGCTCAATAGAGCTTGTGACAATTTTTCTTTACCTTGCTTTCAAGAAGGGTAAAGATAAAAGCCCTATAAAAATAGTGTCCCTTGGCTAAAAAGACGTATTATTTAAGATGCCTCCCACTACATAGATTTAGATCCTCTTCAAAACGATTTTAGCCGTTAGCTTTTTCTCAAAAACTCAGTTCAAAACAGACTTTGGCCGTTAGTTTTTTCCCGAAAACTCAATTTAACCCATTTTCAACGGGATTTTAGTAACATAAAGTTTGCGGTAGAGAATTAGAGATGAAAGGGTATAATAGAGAAGCACATAAATGAACCGTGGTGGTCGTGGCATCGATTCAACCATAATATGCAAGCTTTAAGGCATGGTTTGACAAGAAGATAATTAGTGAGATAAAGGTTAATTATAGTAATAAGTGAAGGAGATGACAATTTATCTCGTTTGACATAAAAAAAAAATGAGATAAAGTGGATACGGTTATTCTGATTTTGAAAAGAAAATGGAGATTTTTAATTCCATTGATAGGCTAGAATAGCATTATCCCAATTTTTTATTTTAATTTGAATAAATATAAATATAGACAAAATTTATGAATTTTTTTTTTAAATTAAAATAAATTATCTTCAAAATATTTAATTCATTGTTGAACTAGCTCTAAAATAATATTTTCATGATACATTATTACTCTGCATTAACACACCACTCACCATGTAAGGAAGAAAACCATCAGATATATATGTTTGTTAAACACGAATCACGTTGCCCTGCTGACTGACGGAGAGAAGCTAAGCATGTGATGTGCCATGGAAGAGACAATTAATAATGATAATAATAATAATGGGATCACATTGCATGCATCAGTACATGGTACAGAATAAATCCAAGCAGACTCAGTCAAACCATGCCTGCCCTTATTTGATTCTCTCTGATCTTTCTCACACGCAAAAGGAATCCAAGGATCCAAAACCACAGTCTCTTCTCATCAACGTTATATCAACAACTTTTACATGCCACACTTTTTGGTGGTACCACTAACACCCCAAAAACACACACACACACACACATCTAAAAAAAAAAGATTTGTTATTTTTAAGATTCCATGAATCATAAGATTTAATGATTAATCATTTACTTCTTTATATTTTAATTTTAATCTTCAAATTTAAAAAATATGTTTTTAAGAATGACCTATCTTTAAATTATTTAATTTTTTTTTTAGTTTCTCAAAGGGATTAAAAAAGAATATATTTTTTAAATCTGAGAATTAAAACTAAAATACAAAGAAGCGAAGGATCGATCACTAAATCCTATAATTTTTTTAGACTTAAAATTAAAAAATTAAAAAAAAAATATTGTAAACAGCCAAATACCAAAACAATCCAAAGGTCCCAAAACCCTACTTGGATAGAGCAATCCAAAGGTTAACCTAAGAAAATATTTGTTTATAAAATGTATCATGATATTTAAAATATTTCTAGAGTTGTATTATTCTATCTCATATATTTCTTTGATATAAAAATTTTTCCCATGCCAAATTATTTTCAGTCGTTTATAAATTTTATTTACGTTTAGTCACCCCTCATCTATCTAATTAATTAAATAATAAAAACTTTATAAATAAAAGATAGCAAGAGAATGGCATCTGATATTCCAGATGTCAGTGTGGGCATCAAGTAATTTAACAACAAAACCTGGGCAATGACATCGTATCTAATCAAATTTCATGTCATCGAAAGCTGATGCACTTTTGTTTTGGTCCACAATAGATTCCATCTACTATGTATATATAACGTTTTTCATTTTTTTTTCTTATAAATAGTTCTATATATAAATGTTTTCTTGACGATCTGAACCGTTGATGGATTTAATGGACGGCCAGATCGAGCGCCACTGGGGTTAGCTAGAGAATAGCAATCGGCGGCAGGTGCTCCGACAGGACAAACGTAAAGTTGTCATCTTTTTGTAGAGAGACAGAGAGAGAGAGTGAAGTGGGACATGGTTTGAAAAAGCAGGAATTGAATTTTTTTGAAAGGGTTTTTGATGTGGATCGGAGACTCTGGGGAACTTCTTTATGCGACCATTTTTTGAAGTTGAGGTTAGGGTTTCTTGGAATCTCTATCTGCTCTTTGTCTCTTCATTTGGGTTTTGATGAACGGACTCTGTGCTCTTGAAAAAATTGAATTTTTTTTGGTCGCTGTTTTTTTGGGGTTACAAAATTTGGAGTTTGATTTTGTTTTGGTGTATCAAAGTTGAGATTTTTCTCTCTAAGTTTTCACCACCGTGAGTGGACTGCACTGCATTCAATTTGACATTGCTCACACTTTGTCTTTGTGTCATATGCTGATTGTTATTGAGAAACACCTCTGTAATGATATTTTGACATTGGTTCTGTGATTTCTTTAGTATTATATGTATAATTATAATGGACATTGTTGTTTTGGTTTGGGTCAACTGTTTGAATCGCAGGCAGTGAATCGACGTGATTGGCGTCATGGGTATTTCTGGGAAGTGGCTGAAGACATTGGTTGGTCTCAAGAAGTCAGAGAAATTGCAGCATTTGGAAAAGAATGAGAATGTGAGTATGACCTCCTTCCCATGGAATTGGAGATTTATTTCTCATTTTAATTGGAGTATACAAATCTTATTCACATCATCTATTGCATGGCTAAGAAAAAAAATATTTCACTGGATGCTGCATCAGTAATATTTGTTGTACCCCATAATGAAGGGTTTAAGAAGGTATAAGAAAAGCTTAATGCAATTGATTGGTATCTTGCTGTTGCTGAAAAATAAGTCCTTATCAAAATATGTAGCTCAATATTTGGTCAATAATAATTGGAAAGTTAACTTTGTGTGAGTTTCTTCTTTGGTCGCAAATTTGAGAAGTTGGAAAATTTTAATTAAAGTGTATGGTAAGAATTGCAGCTATTAATGCTTTTGGGTTATCTAGAATTTGACATTTAGTGTAGGAAATCTTACCGTGGAGTGAGAACTCAATCACATTGAACTTGCCATTTTCATTGTTCTATTCTTACATGCTTACGGGATTTTTTCTTTTTCTTTTTTTTGGTTTACAGCTTACAGGCATTGTTGTTCTCCTTTATTGAATTGTCTCTAAGATAATTATATGGAAAGTTCAACCACAATATTTGGTTCCACTTTAATGTTTGCTGATCCCATCTGAATTTGTTGTTGCAAAATTAACAGAAGAGGGCATCTGGCGGTAGGTTTTGGCACCGGCAAAAGGACTCTGTTGAGGTTGCGAGCACTATCCCAGATGATGACTATGCCCATGGTGGCACTCAATCAACTGGAGATGCTGACATCCATTCATGCTCTGATACTGCATGCTCAACCGCAAATTTGCTTCACGTACAGCCTTCTGCTCAAAATCCAGGGAATGTAAAAGAGGAATGGGCTGCTACTGTTATCCAAACTGCTTTTAGAGGATTTCTGGTATATATCGATATCTCTCTCTCTCAGTATTATGTAATTCCATGTTTATCCCAAACTTGAGTGAGGTGATCTTACTTGAGGCCCAGAATTTAATTTGCTTACCTCATGAAGAAGGCTCATAGAATAGAGTTAGTGCATTGAATAACAATTATGGGCATTGGATCAAGCGGCCTTATATATAGAAATGATGGTGTGCTGTTTACACGTTAATGTCATGATCTCTCACAACCATGAAACCTGCATTTCCAGGAATCAACAATTGTTACTGTCTTGGACGATCTGCATTTTATTTTTAGCAAGATGAATAATATGTCACCATTGATAGAATTTATGGCTGTGAGTCATCCGAAGTTGTTGATTTTCAGGCAAAACGTGCACTTCGGGCATTAAAAGGACTGGTTAGACTTCAGGCTCTTGTCAGAGGCCATGCTGTCAGAAAGCAAGCCGCCGTTACTCTTCGTTGCATGCAAGCTTTAGTGAGGGTACAGGCTCGTGTCAGAGCAAGGCGTGTACGTATTGCATTGGAAAGCCAGCTGGAGCAGCAAAATCTTCAACAACAGCTTGTGAATGAGGCTCATGTTCGAGAAACAGAGGTACAAAATTTTTATTTCCGCAAGCTGGCAGACATCACCATCATCATGTAAAATCTAGAGTTGTTGAAATGAAAAAAAAAAAAAGAAGAATTTTTTTGTATCTAATGAGCTGCTTACATTTTCATGCCATATTTTTATGGCACAGTAAAAAATGGTGTCACTTTCATATTCTATGTTTGAATAATTTTTGTGATTGGGTCTTTACTTGATTCTTCTATGCATACAGTTGCTTTTGATTTCTTCTGCTGACAAGTGCATGTACATCTTGTAGTAACAATGACAAAAAAGACATATGCAGTCCTTGTGTTTTGACCACGTTTCTATTTCTTATGCATATTGTTGATGGTCAACTCATCCTGCTTGACATGTCAAGTGTACTCACTCTAATTTGTTTCTTTGTGCAGGAAGGTTGGTGTGACAGCATTGGGTCAGTTGAGGACATTCAAGCGAAATTGATTAAGAGGCAAGAAGCTGCTGCCAAGCGTGAGAGAGCCATGGCATATGCCATTTCTCATCAGGTAAATCCTTGTTAGAAGAATTTGATTGAGCACAATTTTTTGCTGAAAGACTATGAAGTGGTGCATGTGCAACCTAGGAAAGGGGTTCTTAGCAAATGCTTCGGGATTAACATTATTATCTCCTCGCCGGCATGGTTCTCCTCCATTTTACTCCCATGGAATGTTGCTCCAAAATGCTTTATTTACCCTTTGTCTTTGTCATTGCTTCTTGAACCTTTTTATTTTAGCTTTTTGCACTCAACGACTCATTTCATGTTACTCTAGTCCACCCTTTAATATTCATATGCTGTGAAACTCAACTGCAAACACCCACTCATTGAAAAATATAAGCAAGTGTACAAATGAACATTTTCATATATAATCTTCTCCTGTATCTGTTTTGTACTTGTCTCCATTACCATGTAGAAGATATCGGATTATGATTGCTATCTATACTTCAGTGTCATACCTATATAATGAATTTCCATAAATACTAATATCATCATTTCTTTTTTGCTGCAGTGGAAGGCAGGTTCAAGACAGGCAGCAGCTCCTGTGGGTTTTGAATTAGATAAAAACAACTGGGGTTGGAACTGGCTGGAGAGATGGATGGCTGTTCGTCCATGGGAAAACCGATTCCTTGACACAAATATCAAAGATGGAGCGAACATCCATGAGAATGGTTTGGCAGGGGGGGAAGACGGTGTGAAGACTCCAAGCAAACCAGTCGGCAGGAAACCCATTTCTGCCATTCATCCTAATGTAACAATTAAGAAAAATGGTCCGTCTCATTCAGATGGAAGTGGTTCTTCATCTACTGCATTGTCAAGCAAGTCAAAATTGAGGCTGACCCTCGAAGTTGTGACCGATGAAGCAAACTCTAGGCCTTCCGGACTGGGCGCTCGATCCTACAGTAATCCGAAAGAAAGGATGTCTCAACTGAATAATTCCCAGGTCCAGAAACGGCTCTCATTACCAAGCAATGGTAAGTTTACATTTATTGGTTAAGTTTATGTTTATTGGTTGCTAGTTCTTCATCTAGGTTCAGCATTTCCTCTAGGATGAAAAACCATCAGCTATTTTTAATGATATGTGAACTAACATGCACAAGCTATGAATCTTCTGTGTTCTCCCAGCAGTCTCTCTATTTTTTTTTTAAAATACATGTGAGGAACGTGATCCATGTAACAAAAAACATTTATAAATGATGCTAATTTCCTACTTGCTGTACTAACTCTTTTTTCGTTGAATAGCAATTTTCCACTGTTCTTTTATCAACCACAAATTTGTTTTATGGCATCCATTTTATGGAGATTTTGTGAATATCTATTGATTTTCTGTTAAATTTATCGTCTATTGCTTTAACTGATCATGTGTCATTAAATTAATATTTTGATTTCATTCTTTGAAACTAGTTGACAAGAAATTTATGTTGTGCTGCCTTAATGTTGTAGTTTCTCATCATGGTATTTCCATGACAAAGTGTCATGTGTCAAAAAGCCCTTAACTGTGCCATGAGGGACTTTCATTGCAATTCACTTAACTATGATATGATAAGTAAGAAACTGAATGAAAATGTAATCTAAATAAGGTGACATACAGTAAATCACAAAACAGGCTAGAAATGCCATTAATAATAAATACTGAACTCGCGTTTAGAATACATGGAGTTCGTCATTATTTCAGAATTGAAATGCCCCCAGAGCGTTAGCGTTCAGGACAGTGATCCAGGTGTCAGACACTTTCAAGATCTTGAAAAAAAAGTGTCATTTATCTATGGTTGCTCACTTAGTCTTTTAGGTGAGTTGGGATCTTGTATATCCATCGTCTGATGGATTATCTGCCTGACCAATAATGGAATCTTTCAATCATTAAATAATTCTGAATTTTTGCTGTTTTAATACTGGCTATTTATATGTCGCATCCATGTTCTGTCGTGTTTAATATCCCCTCCTGTTTTAGTCAGCGGAATGCATATATGAGCTCTGCATGCTTTCTGCATTCTACATTGCCATGTATTTCTCCTCATTTTAGACATCCCTTCTCTCGAACGAGTCTAAGTTGCTCTGTTTGGCATGCCAATCTCGAGCAGGTAACCGATCACAGGCCAAGGGACATTCGAACAGCAGGACTGCAGTCAGCCGGACGCCCAACGCAAGTCAGAAGTGAAGGCATGAATACAAACAAACACCTCAAACGTGGAGCTAAAAACTGTGGCCCATAAATTTCTAGCTCTTTGGTGTCGTTGAAAGTTGAAATGACATGATTCCAGTATCTGTACATATATTTATCTTGGTATAGAAAGTCATGCTATCTTTTGTGATAGCCAGGAAGGGGCAAAAAAAAAAGAGTGCTGCTTGCTGACATACTGTAGTTCCAGGGGTTGATTAAGTATGAGCAGTTATCATTAATGAGTCCGTGACATGTGAGATAATTCAAATTTTCTTCTAGTCTGAATCAAATCTATTGATATACTTGTGTTATAGATTCCCTGCTCTCGTTACATTCCTTGAAGATTTAAAGGACTGTGGGTTGATATCAGTCCAGTCTCTTTTTTTTATGTTGTAGGTTGTGAGAAGTTAAGGTTCGCCTGCCTTGTTTGTTGCCTGTGATTCTAACCTGACAACCACTCCCCCAAATGTGGGGAGAATTAGGGATGTAACTTGGGTCTGGTTGAACCCGAACCCGACGGGTTGAACCGGATTTTTACATGGGTTGAGTTGATTAAATCGGGTTCAGGTTGGCCAATTCGAGTTGACTCACAAGTCGGGTTGGGTTAGGGTTTGCTCATTCACAACCCGATTTAACCCGAACCTATAAATTAATAGTTAAAAAAAAAAAAGATCATGGCTGTTCATTATGTAGTTTCTAATATGAGCAGTTCAAATTTTAGGTAAATCTAACTAATCTTACGGGTTGAGTCGGGTTGGGTTATTTAATTACGGGTTGGGTTTGGGTTAGTCTAATCCGGATTGAAAATCGGGTTGGATCGAGTTAAGACTGAATAGTTTAGAATTCGGATACCTCAACCTGAACTCAACCCACCTGAGTTACAGCCATGGAGAATGCTTTACCTTGGAGCTTAACCTCACAACCACTTTTACATATTTAAATAAAGAATAATGTCAGGACAATTCTCTCGTGTTCTGATCTAGATTTGAGTTGGGGTGGGGGTGGATATGGAAGCAATAATTGATGTGTTTCACATTAAATGTGTTTGTTTTAATTCTTTGTTATCAATGATTATATTTCAAAATGTACATGGTTAGAAGTGTGATCCATATATTTGCTGATAATCTATACAATTTGTTGTTTAATGTTAGGTCACATAAAAAAAAAGTGTAAAGCAAAGCTCATGAAATGATTTGTTAAAAAGGGACAACTATAATATCTCTTTTGCTTTTAAAATAAAAAGGAGCTTTAGAATACATAGAGGGAGGGAGGGACATGATTCTCTGAAAAGAAATTTTTTTTAAAAAAAATCGCACTTGTAGACTATCTGGTCTGTTTGGGTTAATAGGAGGGAGTTCAGAGTTAATTAAATAAAAAAAATTGTTTGTTTGAAAAGAATATATGAGTATAGCTATGTCAAGATAAATGAAAATAAGTTGGTATTTGTATTCTAAAGTCTCCATGGAATTCTGTTATTCCACTCAATTCATTGCACGGACATAAATAAATGGGTTTCATTGTCAAATCAATTTTTCATCATCTCTTATAAATTATTGATCTATATGTCAAATCACTTTTTTATCTTTTATAAATTTTTATTCACATCTTATTTACAACTTGCCAAACAACAAAAACTCTATTTTTATCTTTTTCAGTGAGAATAACTAAAAACACAAATTGCACTGGTACAGTTATCTATTTCTAAAATAGTAATAAAACGAATTGTTTATGTCTTTATCCATTTGAGCAAAGAAATAATCCTGTAATAGATTGGAATGGGATGAAATGGGGGTGAATAAGTGTTTATTTGCATGGAATAATAGAGTATAACAATATCAAAATAGTTAGGAATAAGTTTATATTGATATTTTAACCTTCATTTAGAATTGAGTTATTCCATGACATAAGGCCAAGCCTGTCAATCAGATGGAAATGGATCGGATACATTAATATCTATATCCTAACTTTCACATTCAGATACAGATATCAATTTTCGGATTCAAAACTTTCGGATATAGATCGAATACGAATATTTTTTGGATAATTAATATGTTTAAGTATTAACATTAAATTAGATAATCAAATGATATATTAAACAGATCAGAAAATTAAAATTGAGATTTTAAAGTTTATTATCTCTTTTACATATCATACATTGAAAATTTAATAGTAATATAATATATTATAATTGTGATTAATCATACAATATAACTGTTAGAATTAGGAATTGAAGAGAACAAACATTTGATGTTATTAGGGTTTGTACCTAATATTTATAGTATAGAAAGGAAAAGATTGAAATGATTAAACTACCCTTAATACATTTAACACCCCCTCCAAACTCTAAATGGTAGAACCTTTAGAATTTGTACAAAAATAACAAACACCTCCAATCATCGAAAAACTTGATTGTATGAATTGATAGTCGTCGTCTATCTTTTGGAAACCATTGTTTTGTTCCTGCTCATCTAGAGTCTGTCAGAGTCAGTGGTCCACTAGATCAGATAGCACGCGGACGAGATGTGGAGGCGCGCGGAGGGCTTTCAAAGGTGCGAGGAGAGGATGTGGATGTGGAGAACAAAGAGAGGAACAAAGAGCACACAACAAAAGGAAAACATGTGTGGAGGCAACAATGCTGCGAAAAGAGAAAGAGCGCATATAAAGAAGCCATGTGCGGAGGCAGCAATGCTGTGGAAAAAGGAGAGCACATAGAGGAAGATGTGTGTATAGACAGGAATGCTGTGAAAAAAAGAAAGAGCGCACAAAAAGAAGACGTGTGCGGAGGGTGCCAAGGTGCGTGGAGGTGACGTGGGGAGTCGCGAGATTGCATGGAGAGCGCAAGAGGGCACCCGGTGCTGCAGGGAGTTGCGCGGAGGTGCGTAAGGGGAGTCGCAAGATTGCGAGAGGGTGATTGGTTTCACAGGGAGATGCACAGAGCTGTACAAGGGGAGTCACGAGATTGTGCAAATATGTGAGGAGGATCATAGAGATCTCGGATGAAGAAAAGAAACGCACGAATGCATAGAGAACAAAAAATCAACCGAAATGGACATCTAGAACACCTTAACCGAACCTCCAGATAGGAAATAAAGTCCAATTTAATGTTATAAAATCCCGAGGTGGCTGCCAGAGCCGGAGGAGGGCGGCAGAGGGCGGCCGGAGAGTGGTCAAAGGATCATCGGAGGTGGCGGAGGGTGGCTAGAGGGCTACTGGAGAGCGACAGTGACCGGTCGAGGGTAGCTGAGAGAGGCCAGCGGTCGAGGGCGGCGGAGGGTGGCCAGAGGGAGGTGGAAGGTGGCCGAAAGATCACTAGAGGTGGCGGAGGGTGCTGGTTGATCGCCAGAGGCTACCGAGGGCAAAGGATCACCGTCCAAAAGCGGCCAAGGCAAGCGAAGAGCGGCCGAAGGGCTGCTGGAGAATCATCGGAGGCAGCCAAGCCGGCCAATGGCGACGGAGAGCAGCTGATGACTGGACAAAGGGCTGCTGGGAAGCGGCGGCCGCGAGAAGCGAGCAAATGGCATGAATAGGCAGGGTGTGGCTCGACAGGCGCACGACGTGGCAGGGGATAGTGCGCGGGCAGGGCGATGTGCACGGGAGTGTGAGCAGACGGCGTGCATGGGTAGGGTGTGGCGCAACAGGGTGCACGGTGGGGTAGAGGCGTGGGAGGGTAGGGTAGGGGGCGTGGCAGCTGGGCGCGCGGTAGGGGACAGTGCGCAGGCAGGGTGCATGACAAGGTTGCGCGAGCGGACTTGGAGGCACGCGTCGGTGCGCTGGCGGAGGCTGGTACGAGCGTGCAGACACACGGACACACGGGCACACAACGACGCACAGAGGCTGGTATGAGCGCAAAGGCACACAGGCGCAAGGGCGCGGGTGCGGTAATGCACAAGAAGATGCGTGGTGGCCCGGGAAGGGCACGATGGCTTGGGGAGACGCGCAACGGCACGTAGAGGCACCAAGAGGTGCCTGGAGAAAGGTGGAGGTGTGGGAATGCGTGCGGTGGTGCACGGAGGAGGGCGGAAGCGCTGGGAGATATACAGAGTCGTGTGGAGATGCGTTTGACACGCACGGAGGGCACATTGAGACACGTTGAGGTGTGCGGAGGGCGCGGAACAACAGAGGGCATGCGGTGGCGCAAAGGAGGCGCGTGGACGAGCGTCGCGGCGCTGACAAACGGACGGACGGTGGAACTTCTAGATCTCGGGAACAAAAGTCCTCCACCGCTCCGATTGAAGACTCCTCAATTAGAGCGGGGGAAGAAAAAGAGAAGCTTTTGTGGATCTAGGGTTTTTGAGGTAGAGGCTTTGATACCATGTTAGAATTAAGAATCGAAGAGAATGAACTTTTGATGTTATTACGGTTTGTACCTAATATTTATAGTACAGAAAAATGAAAGACTAAAATGACTAAACTATCCAGAGGATATCTTATATATAAAAAGGGAAAAATCCATATGACCCCCTGTAATCTTCCTGATATCCATATAATCCCCTGTAATCTTAATATATCAATGTAACCCCCTATAAACACACCATAAATACAAATAATCCCTGCTGTTAAAAATTCTTTAACAGAGTTAAAATATTCTGTCCGAGAATTTTTTGTTATCTAAACTATGATTAGCAAATATGTATTCTTTTAACCCCTGAAAAACAGTTAATGGTTTAAAAAAAACCCCTCATATTTCTAATTTTACACTCTTTTAGGGTTTTTTTTTTGAAGTATTGGCTGCTTTCAGAGGGTTAAAAGAATACATATTTGTTAATCATGATTTAGATAACGAAATATGTTCAAAATATTTCAACTTTGTTAAAGAATTTTTAACTGTGGGGGGTTATTTGCATTTATGATGTGCTTACAGGGGGTTATATGGATTTATTGGGACTACAGGGGGTTATATGGATATCAGGAAGATTACAGGGGGTTATATGGATTTTTTCCATATAAAAAAGATGTACAATCAAACCTATTTTTTTCATATATGGGTTATATGGATTTTTTTCATATAATTTATGATGTGCTTACAGGGGTTATATGGATTTTTTCCATATAGAAGCCCAAAGAAGTGCATATGTTACCCAAATAACGATAGATATGTCAAAAGCAGGCCCGATTACGCCCATTCCTAATCCTAAATGGAATGGAACGACGCGACGTAGGGATCCATATGTAAACATAGTCTCTATTTTGTACACAGCGGGTGTTAAATGTATTAAGGATAATTTAGTCATTTAAGTCTTTTTTTCTGTACTATAAATATTGAGTACAAACCCTAATAACATAAAAAGTTCATTCTTTTCAATTCGTAATTTTAACAATAACAAATATGAACAATATATAATACAAATATTTGTAATATATGTGGGATACAAATATTTTTTTGATCGGATACACTGGCATCGATATCCTCACTCTTGATATTTAAATATAAGATATTCTTGATTTTTCGTATACGACAAAAATAATTAAAAACACAATTAAATAAAAAATAAAAAAAAATTCAGGGGTAAAATAAAAATTAAACCCTTGGTCAAGGGACATTTGAACAATCTCCCCTATAATATTTATGTGTCTGAGAATAACTTATATGATGGGGGGTGGGGCCAGAGGACCCAAATTCAGGCACAAAACGTGAACTCGTACGGATAAAGCGGTGACATTTAGGGTGCGTTTGATTGCGCGATTGCGTAGCGTTTGCGATTGTAAAAAGCTACGTTTGCAATCGTGCAATCAAACAGCTTTACTGTAGTAGCTTCTTGCACACAGATTTTAAAAAAAAAAAAGGTCTCAAAGCTGCGATTTCAAAAAGGTAAGGAAAGTGATCTTTCTATCGAATTAGTTTTAAAACCCAGATTCAAGTAGAATCAGTTTTGTCCTTAGTGGGCTTACGTTCACCTGCAAGTGATCACATGCGGGATTCACTGCTTGGCAGAATCCATAGCGTGAGCACGTCCGTATCCGATGCAAATACTTATTTATTTTTATTTCTTTTATTTATGTCTTCTCTTTTTTTTTATTATAAAAAATTTACACACGTGGGAGGCATAGGATGAGCTGTATATAATTGGACGGTCGTGATGGATCCATCTTAATCGTACCCGTTCATCATGAACGGATGAACCGTAGAAAAGTCTCTCAAAAGATAACAACTAAACCATTAACAACTCATTAAACTCCACTAAATTTTAAAGATGAATAACTAATTAAAGTATTAATAAAAAAATAAAAAAATGGATTTAGAAAAAAAGAAAAGAAAATTGGAATGAAAGAGACAGCAAAAGAGAGTGTCTTCCAACAAACCCAATCCCTCCCACCACCCTTTTGTTTACGTTCTTTCTTTCTTTCTCTTTCAATCAATCCAAAACCCTACCTCTCTCAGACAATTGTGAGCTTTTTTAAATAATGGCCTCCTATTGAGAATTGAATTGAAACCCTAATTTGTTCTTCTTCTTCTTCCACCACCACCACCACCACCATCACCACCACCTTCTCTGTCTCCAATCCTCCAAACCCAACATCCCCATTTTCAGTACCCACTTGTGGATGTTTTTTCAGTCCATTCATTCTTTTCTTTGATTCTTCCCCCAACTGTGAAATCAAAAGCAAAAAACATTTATTAAACAAAGTCAGCCCCTTTTATTGCGTCTTTTGCTCTTCTTTGAAGAAACACCTCTCTCTTCCCCAAAAGATCCAATCTTTCCAACAAGAAATAGAAACCCAAATCAGAACCTCATTAAAGATCCAATCTTTTCAGCATTAGAAGAAGAACCCAATCTCTCAAAGATGTTGTCAACAACAGGAAGCCCATTTGTCCTCTCATTTGTGCTCCTTCTCTCTCTCCCCGTCGTCGTCTTCATCTTGGCCCCTCACACACTCCCCCCAAAGACCCTCCCCGCCATCCCCACTTCCGACGAGCTCGACGACCTCAACCTCTTCCGCCGCGCCACCCTCTCCTCCTCCGACTTCTCCCTCCCCCCAAAAAACCGACCCAAGATCGCCTTCCTCTTCCTCACCAACTCCCCCCTCACCTTCTCCCCTCTCTGGGACCGCTTCTTTGCCGGCCACGACAACCTCTTCAACCTCTACGTCCACACCGACCCCACCAAGCCCGTCCCGCCCCCCGGCGGTGTCTTCACCGCCGCGCGCTTCCTCGCGCGCAACAAGCGCACCGCGCGCGCCTCCGCCACTCTCATCTCCGCCGCGCGCCGCCTCCTCGCGGCGGCCCTCATCGACGACCCCTCCAACGCCTACTTCGCGCTCCTCTCCCAGCACTGCATCCCCCTCCACTCCTTCCGCTTCGTCTACCACTCCCTTTTCGCCTCTGACCCTTACAACTCTTCCTTCCCCCGCAACCGTCGCCTCCGCTACAAGAGCTTCATCGAGATCCTCGACAGAGAACCCGGACTCCATGACCGCTACATCGCGAGGGGGGACGATGTGATGATGCCCGAGGTCCCGTTCTCGAGTTTCCGTGTTGGGTCCCAGTTCTTCGTGCTTACTAGGCGGCACGCGTTGCTGGTGGTGAGGGAGAGGAGGCTGTGGAAGAAGTTTAGGATGCCTTGTTTGAAGTCCAAGGAGGATTCTTGCTACCCTGAGGAACATTACTTCCCGACGCTGCTTTCGATGCAGGACCCCAATGGGTGCACGCATTACACTCTCACCAGGGTAAATTGGACGGATAGTGTTGGCGGGCACCCGCACACGTACGGCTCTGATGAGATCTCAGCCGATCTCGTGAGGAGGCTCAGGGTGTCGAATTCCACTTATTCGTATCTGTTTGCGAGGAAGTTCTCGCCGGAGACTTTGGAGCCTTTGATGGCCATTGCGGATACTGTCATCTTTCGGGACTAGAAGAAATGGTTTACTGAAGGTGGTTGTGAATGCCAGGGGAGCTGATTCGGATGAGGTAAAGGAGCAATTTTTCCTGTTGTAGACTTTGAATTCTCAAATGGGTAACATTTGCATGGTGTAATCCACAATGAATTGTGCTATACATCATATGAATTGCTAGTGATTGCTGAATTAGTTCAAATTTTTTTTGGGTTAATGGTTACCATTATAGACACCATTGTATCTGAAATGTGTTGTTAAGTTCAAGTAGTAGCCCTTCACAGATGGATTGACATCTTGTAATGGTGAATTGCAGGTGAAAACTAGAGCCCAACCATATATGAAGTCGCGGATTTTTCAAGCCCCTACAAGTAAAGTAATGGGAGGAAGAGTTTGTGAGTCAGAGCTGCAGCAGCACTTGGAGGTATATATAAACATAAAGAGGTAGAACTAGAGAATGAGAGGGAGAGATGAATAAAATGGAGTGAGAAGCCTTTTGAATGGGTGTTGTGTAAATATTTGAAAGGAGGGACACCCATAAGAGGGGAAGCCTTCTTTCATAAGGCCCTTGTGTTTGTAAATGTGTGTGTGTGTTCTGGATGATGCGAGCTGATGAAGGCACTACAAAGCAGTTGCTTTGTATGTTATCCTTTCCTTGTTCTTGCCATCCTCTTGTTCTTTTTTGGGCACTGATACACTCAGTCATTGCTACAACCATTTTGGCAGTCCTAACTGATAATCAAGCATACACTCGGTCAGGGGAAAATGAAAGATGGTATGCATTCAATTCATCTGTGAAGAAGTATTACTCGATTATATACTTCATCCTTTATGAAAGTATATAGACAATCATGTGCCTTAAAAAAGTTTCAATTTTAAAATGTGTTGTGACTGCAAAAGTTACTACAAGAGTGACTGTCCCTAACATTTTTTTTTTAGTTTAAATGTGAGTTTGTTCTGAAAGCAGTGAACTTTTAAAGGCACTACAAAGCAGTTTCTCTGTTTGTTATCCTTTCCTTGCTCTTATCCTCGCAATTTTTTGGGTGCTGATACACTCAAATACTCAATCACAGCCATAAACGAGCGTATGAAATTCCCTAATCGAGTTTGTACTTGGTTAGGAAAACTGAAAGATGGTATGCATTCAGTTCTTTTGTGAAAAAGTATTACCGGATTATATATTTCATCTTTTATGGAAGAATGTACTTCATTATGCAAAGTATATACATTAAAAAAAAATCAAAATGGGTTGGAAATGCAATAGTTACCACTCTTTAAAATTTCCCTATGTTTGAGTTATTTACCCTTCTCTCTGTTGCTTCATCTCTATCACTGATGCTTGCTTCTGCATTGCTTTTTTGTGGGCACTCTTTGTTGAGCTTTTTCACTTTATATAGAGAAATTTTCATCACTGTTCCCCTTCTCCATATCTCTCTATACATCTCAATCTCATGTTAAACTTTCAACCTCTCCTTCCCCGGACCTTCCCTCCCTAAAACGTACAATAATAGGTCATGATCACTGCTGTGTCGGTGCCTGTGCTTTGTCACTCTATGTTTTTGGCTTTGGGTGGTTTGGAATTTTCTCACAGGACTGGAAATGCTGGCCCCCACCCAATGTTCACACCAAACAGAAGCAAAAGTATGCAAAATCAAAGGCCAATTTTGATGGTTTTTTATTTCTTAAATGGCTTGGCTTTCAATTTAGTTGTGGGACTAAACAAATCTGGGCAAATGGATGTCGCGATTTTCATAGATTCGCTTGACTTCTGCTGCATAATTTAGTGTGAGTTCTTAATGTCTCAATCCTAAGGTGGGGCCTTTTCAAATTTCATTAAGTTGATTTGAAAAATGCATTCGTGACTTTTTTCAGTATCAAATGCATTTTTATATATCTTGTTAGTCTCTTTTATTCACTTAAATAAGATATATATACTTTTTAAAAAAATTTCACTTTTCAATAAATGATTCTATTGAATTTTTTGGTGTATGTATGCCATATTTTATAAACTATGTCAATTCTCAGGAAAATAAAACTGAGTGGGGAGACATTCTTTGATGAAAAGAGGGCCTGATTTGTTGTGGGTGGGTGGGTGTAATTGAATTGGACAAGAATTCCCGAATCCCAATATTGTCTTCTTATCCATGGTGTTGGAAAATGGAGCTTGTTTGTACTACCCATGCTTGCTGTTCATATCCCTCACTCACACCACTGTATAATAATCATAATAGTAATCCTGATTGCAAGTCACGGACTGGCCTCTCACTCATATTAACAACTTGATTTGTTTCATTATTCAAAGCTATTGCAGTGGAAACAGATGTGGTTTTCATTACTTGAAAAAACATGGAGGGAAGATTTGGTCTGGACAAGATTCTATATAAAATTCAGTCACAGCCCAGATCTATTGCAGCTGATAAAGAATTTGTTGCTAAATTATTCACAAATGGTAATGGAGATGTGGGCAGTTGACTGAAAATTTGACTGTAGATTTAACAATTGCGTTTGTGAGGACGACATCACAGCAGCATAGGATGCCTGTTTTTTTAGCCTATGTTTGGGTTGTGACATTGGTTTGTCCAAGATAGATTGAACTCTGAGCTGATAACTATTGTGACAGTTTTTTGTTTAGTTGTTTTTTTTATTATTATGTCATCATTTTTTTATATTTAATGTTTTCTTGGGTTGTATAAAGCATGAGTAAGTTATTTCAACCTTTTTTTCAAAATAAGTATCAGAGTTTATTCTAATTTATTCAAATATAGTTATCAAATTCTGTTCTTCCTAACCAAATGAGTTTTTTTTTTTTTCCACTCTGTGTCTAATTCTTATCTACACCCCCGAATGGGAGGCTTTTGTTGCGGTTCATGCCTACATGTCTATGATTTCTTCTTTCTTATAATGCTACCATCAATACACTCATCCATTCTTGAAATAGGTAAATAACAAAGGATAGACTTACTAATATATGTGATTGAATCCTAGTATAACACTGTGGAGAGAAAGACCTGGTTAATTATAAGAATGATGTTTTTTGAAAGAAAAAAAAAATTCGTATTGTGCTTTCATTTCTAAATTCGTAGTACAGCTTTAGACAAAGAGAGATGAGTAGAAAGAGTAAATAAAAAACTTCTAGAACAAACAAAAAAAACAAAAAAAATGAGTCTCAAATGTGCCTACAATCTCATGGTTAGAAGAGGTATCTAACCCTTTGAGGATTGCGGCACAAACATGCATTTCTAACTGTAGTATAATTTTTTTTATGAGGTATGTATACTTTGTTGGATGAATTTTTTTTTTTTTTTTTGTCTTTTACCTAAACAAAAACATTCAATTATATTAAAGTATACACTAAGCCCCGTTTGAAACAGAAATAAAGCTATAGATAACCTAGGATAGAGGGGAATAAGGGATTTTGAGTGTTTAGAAACATAGAATAACTGTGGATAAAGTATGTCAGAATAAACTGGTATAAAGAGGTATATGGATTCCAACTAATCCCTGGAATTAAAGTTATCCTTAATTATTCCAGCCAAAGAATATGTCTGTCCACTGTCAAATCAATTGTCATCACCTCTTATAAATCACATGTCAAATCAACTATCATTATTTTTTCACATTTTATAAATCTTATCCATACTTTATTCATATTTTACTCAAACAACAAAACATTTATTCTTAGTTTACCAACGGAAATAATTCAAAACACAACCAAACACAAAATCACTTTTTCCTTATTTATACTTACTTATACCAGAATAAATGTATACCCAATAATAAGTCTTATTCTCGTTTCAAACGGGGGCTAAAGGATTTGAAAAAAAATCAAAACATATGAGAGAAATTAAAGACAATGTACATGGACATCCCCTTTCAAGGGGACTTCCCAAGTTCAATTCTTGGTGATGTCAAGAAGAGAAAAAAATGGTGTTCTCAGCCCTAGTTGGCTATGTTTATGTTGGGCTTGACTCACACGATCTTCCAACTAAGCCAGGGTGGGCTCTAGTCTCCTGGGCTATAAACTCAAGCTATGTGTGTGACCAGCCATTGAGTTGAGTATTTTCCAATAAACTCTGTCCATGTTGTTGTAATCACCCTACATGGTTTGTCAGTTTGTAATTGCCCTACGACACCTTATAAATTAAAAAAAAATAGAAAAAAAAGGACAATGTATAACAATGCATGAAACACTTCTAATTATAGTGTAAAATATATAGCATACAAAAAGAGTATGATAAATGCCTAAATGAGCCTTCTTTTTCACTCATTAGGAGAGTAGACAAATAGATAGATAAGGGGCGAGGTGGCCAACCAGGGCTCCCATCTGAGGAGGATCCCATGTTGCCACCACCATAGTAACCAACAGGACTATCATCACAATCATCTCTATCAACATCAAAACCATTACAGTCACCACTACAATCATCACCACAACCACCTCCGCCCTCGCATGACTGCCAGACACTTGTTGGAGAGGGGTCGGTCCAGGGAGGAGAGATTAATGTCTTTCATAAACAAACAAAAAAAATTAATTGGGTGGGATTAGTGTTTTTTTAAAAAAGAATATTCTCATTGTGGGGATCTTTGAGTAAAGGAATAGTCGAAGAATAAATGGGAATCCGTGGATAGGAAGTTTAAAAAGTTGTTTGAGTGGAAAAAAATCGATCGATATAGCTAACTAAAAAATGTAAAAATAAGTGAGTATTTGTATTTTAAGTTTTTCTTGTAATTATGTTGTTTTATTCAATCAATTGTCTTCATTTTTTTATTTATTCATATATCAAATCATTTTTTCACATTTTATAAATTCTTATTCGCATAAAAAATCTTATTATTATATTTTCAAATGAGAATAACTAAAAACATAATCAAACAGAAATTACTTATTCCCTTGTACAATTATCATTTCATATGATAGTCTTTTTTAACACTCGAATAATTTGTGTTTTTATGTATCTAATCACCTGACGACACGTTTCAGGCCCAGCCAATGAGCCTTGGCGTTCAAAACGGGGTCGCTTTCCTGTTTCCGATCATCGACTCGAAGATTTGGACGGTTGAGATTCTCCGTGTCGGTTTGATTCACGACGCAAACGAGGCGCAAAAAGCGAGTATAGGTTGTCCTTCGCATTTTAAGCAAAAAAAAAAAAATTGTGTTTTTACATTAACGAAAAGCGAAATCCTTTCCGGCGATGGGTGTGATTACGGCGGTTCTCCTGTTGGCGGCGATGGTGATGACGGTTGCGGTGGTGGGGGACGACACGAACCACGTGTACGAACCGTGCGCGGACACGAAGATACAGAAGGACGACGGGTTCAGCTTCGGCATAGCTTTCTCGACGAAGCAGTCGTTCTTCGACGGCAACAACGTTCAGCTCTCCCCCTGCGACAGTCGCCTCAGCCTCTCCTCGTCCGCTCAGTTCGCCCTCTTCAGGCCCAAGGTCGACGAGATTTCCCTCCTCACCATCAACACCACCCTCTACCCTTCTGTAAGTTTTTAGACCCCCTTCCCTTGCTTGGAATTCGTCTTTGTTTGATCTTTGGATGGGATGGATTGATTTTTTGTGAAAAAGGTGAGATTTTTTTTGTTGGGTTGGTTTAGTTTTTTGAGTTTCTTGTTGGGTTCTGGATTCTGAGTTGATGTATGTGCAGTTGGGGGTCTCTGGGTATGTGGGGTTTCATTCAAAATGTTGAATTGATTAATAAAAAAAATCCGCGATTGAATTTGATAGATGGACACTTTTAGTTTGTTTTGGTGTTACATGTGAATTGTGAGGGGTATATTTTTTTTGAAGTAATTTGTGAGGGGTATATTCAATAGAGGAATGCTGGTGATGGAGATATGAGAAGTGATCACTTTAATGCACTTTGACAACCATGTTTAAGTAGGTTGGGATTACATGGAAGTATGGAACAAAGTGAAGAAAGATGGGTTAATTGGAAGTTGGTTTAGGGAAGGAGTTTATATTAAGTAACAAATTATAGGATTATTAAAAAATATCCAGGTTAATGGTTCTGAAAGAAATAGAAAATCAGGAAAGAGTTTTGGCCTTGGGAGTTTAGGTTGTATAAAACATAAATAAATTTGAATGTCAGATGAATATTTTGCATTTATGGAATGGAAAGCAACATCCATAAAGCCAACCTGATACTGCTGGAAAAAAAAATATGTTTTCATGCTTCTAGGAAGAAAGAAGTTGTGGAATTTGCCGGAATATAGTATATATTTAGTGTCGCTTCATGGCAAATCCTATAATCATGCAATTCCTTTAATGATTTATATATTAGTAATGTGAGTGAAGGTTAGGGCTTGGAGAAATTTTTATCCACTGTTGGGGATTTATGGAGACTTAATGATAATGTTGGAAGTAGAATGAATACCTGCACACTATATTTATCCCTATATCATGCTCTTTATGAACCACTTAGCTTTTTACTGTCATATATAAGGCGTGAGCACCAAGCCACCAACCTAACACGTTCTCTCTTCCCCTCTCTTTACTGATCCTTATGCATAGCATTTCGACAACAAATTTTCATATTCCTTTCTTGTGCTGATTTTGTTTGAAAATTTTGCTTCTGAAGTGCCTGAGGGGTGAGTTCCTGCTTGCATGGTTAGTCTTTCTTGTACAATGCAAAGGAACTTGTTGTATGCTGTTTTTTTGGATGCCCCACTTGCATGCATATGTTGGTAGCATTTAAAGGATGAGAGAGAATCATTTTGGACAGATATTGAACATAATAAAACAGTTCTAGCTTATGCATTGCAAGATTCTTTGTCCAGAATATTGGTCCCTCTGCGAACCAATTTTTGGTTAAGTCAACAAGCACCTCCCACCTCTATGAAAGAGGTCAAGGAATCAAATCCTGGGGAACACCATTTTTCAAAAAAAAATAATATTGGTCCCTCTATTTTTCTCTCTAAATATGTTATCTTCTTCTTGTAGCGTGAAGCGTAATGAAGATGAATTGAATTTGAGTCTACTTGTATATTGATCCTTATTTTGCTCACTAGCTGGACTGAGATGTGGAATCATCCTTAATGGAAACAACTTTTATCATCCACTTCTCACAGCCATGGGGGGGTTTTGTTTCATGAACCAATTCTTCAAACTCTTTGTGAACCCATTTGGCTTGGGTGCAAGAGGATATGACTTATGATGAATAAATCCTGAAGAATATGATCCAGAGCCTTAAAATAGAGAAATCCATAATTTAAATTATTGATCAATACTGTTGTTTGCAATTTTCTAAAAAATTGAAATGATGCCTCATTCTTGTGCATGTATGTGGATTTTGATCTGCGTGAATAAGTTCAGAAATATGATAATGATCCTTCCTTTGTCGTTAATGCATTAATACTATGTAAACAAAGTAGATTTTAATGCAGCATTATGAGAAATACAATGTAAACAGTTGTGACTTTAGATTTTTGGGAAAAATCCATATAACCCCCTGTAAACTGATTGAAATCTATATAACCCCGTGACTTTTCTTAAAATCCATCTACTGAAAAAAATTTACGTTTACAGATGATGAATATTTTGTGAATATTATGTTTGGTTAACCTTGATAGAAAACACAGTATACCAAAAAACCTACAATGTGTTAAAAATGTGAAAAATCTTCTATAAATGATGATTTTACCCCTCCGGATAGAGTTTTATAATATATCCAGAGAGGGTAAAATCATCATTTTCATATAATTTTTTGCATTTTTAAACCATTGTAGTGGTTTTTTAGTATATTGTGTTTTCAGTGAGGGTTAACTAAACGAAATATGTGCAAAATATTCATCATCTTTAAACAAAAAGTTTATTCATGGGGTTATTTGGATTTACTAGGTGTTTTCAGGGGGTTGTATAGATTTTTCCCTAGATTTTTTATGAACACCTTTTAATATATTAAAATATATGCAGTATATGTGCCTGTATATGATATAATGAATGACCATACTATACTACCTGGCTTACATTCAAAAGGGAGGACAATACTAAATTCACTCACATTTTCATGTATTTACTCTGCACTGGCATTGCTCTCCTTTAAAGCAAACCATGGAATTTTCTAGGTTTCTAAACAGCCACTATTTATTACAAAGCATTATTCATTGGAACTTTTGGATCTTTTATGAGCTTCTGGATGCTTAAAACTTTTGACATTCAGTCACTCCTTTATTCCGTCAAATCCATTCAGATTAAGTGCAATGTGCCTGTTGTAGAACTTGAATAAAATGATTGACATTTGGTTACCATAGCGTCTAGGTGTAACTATTAGAGGGGGATGCATAACGGATTTAAAAAAAATAAAAATTTCAGTTACATTGATTTTGCTCAATAATGTCACTGTGTGTTAGTTGGATACCTGGATATATGGCTTTAGAATTGGGATGCTACTTGGTAGCTGCACAACATCTCCTGACATTGTTGTTGAGTTCGGATCCATCTATGTTTCTAATAGTTGGTGACTACAGGGATTTTATACATGTTTTAGAATAGCTGGTTTTGAACAATATTTAACTATGGAGAAAATCCACGTGTTGAATGGTGTGTATGCTTAGTGGGATAGTGTGTTTCATTGAGTCCTGGTGATCCAAATGGTTGCTTAAATGAAGAAACATCAAAGTTCTATTCTCTGTGATGTATTCGATGATTGGACAGCCCACTGTAGGAAGCACATATGATAGAATGCTTCTGTGGGTCTGGTTCCATCATTCTAGAGACAAAAAATCATGCAAGATGTGACAAAATAGGACCTGAAAAGACCAGACAGTTTTAAATCAACTGTTAATTTCATTTATGCCTTGGATTGCTAATGCCTTCTCATGCAACCAGTAAACGTGTCAACATCACTCAACTTTTACCTCCAAGTGTGCTGGGGGCTTGAAAAAAAAAAAAAATTTTGAAGGAGTAATATTGAGATGGTTTGTTGTGTCATTATGTCTGCTTTCTATTTACTGTGATCTCTTCTTGGCACATTTTAAATTTCTAAGTTTTTCTTCTATCCCTCCATGTTTTTCCCTTTTGTAGGATTTTCCACCTCCTGACTTCTGCTCCGCTGCTTGTTCTGTCCAATGGCATCCATCATGTTCCTATGGGTGGCAATTGGTTTCTTATCATTGCAAATATGATTATTAGTGAAAGTTATTTTTATACAGTGATTCGGTATATTGTTAGGATTGATTGGGTTGAACTGTTGATTGGGTCACCATTGTTTCGATAATCTTGATATTCATCAGATGCTCAGAAAGCTATTCTTGGATCTGTTGCTTTTTGGCTTCTCTGGTTCTTGCAACTGGATGAATTACTTTAGTTTCTTTTTATTCAGGCTACCAGTGGTGGATTCATGGTAGCATTTGCAGGCAGGAAATATGCTGCAAGGTCCATTCCTGCATTTGTCGGCAATACCTCTTACATTGTAACCAGCTTTACTCTGGTAAGGTTCAGGTTGGCATGCCCTTGCCGCTTTACCCTTTCATCATGCAAACATACATTCATAATTTGTATGCCTTTTGACATATAGGTTCTTGAATTTAAGAAAGGCACTCTGCAAAACCTGTATTGGAAAAGAGATGCTTGTGCTTCTTGTTCGGGGAAGTCTTCTTTTGTTTGCCTCAACAACCAGGACTGTGCAATTAGGATGCCCAATTGTATAAGCCAGGGGGGCACAGTTGATTGCAGCCTTGGCATACAGCTTGCTTTCTCCGGCACAGACAAAAATGATGCTGTCCTCAACTCGTGGTACGAGGTGTCCAAACTCCGCCAATACTCTCTCTATGGCCTTTATTCCAACTTAAAAGATTCGCTAACCGGCCAGTACAACAAGTTCTTCTAGCTGATCATTGACAGGCTGATTTTCCAGTGCCTAAGAAACATCACTCAAACCTGAGACCCCTCATTGAAGAGGGGTTCCCCCTATCGACTGTTAAAATATGTGAATGCTCTTTCTATTTTGTACAGGTTTTTTTTTTTTCAACTGTAAAACTATGTGAACTCTTTCATGACAATCTGAGATCTTCAACTTTTTTATTGGAGCTAATCTGTGTGACTAGTAACCAGTTAGCACGTTCTTTAGAATCTAATACAGGCTATTATGAACTAATAGGCCAATGATGAGAGTATGATTATATGACTAACCACATAACATAACCATAGAAAATATGGGAGACAGAGGAAATGCTCCTGCCCATTCTGATACTGGCAGTTAACCACAAACAACTCTGCTAATCTTAATCAAGTACTAAATAAACCACACTTCCCCAAGTGGAAGGCAGTGTCAATCGAGCCTTTTATTAATATATTGGTAAGTGTTTTTAATTTATTTTTCCTTGTTGAATGTCAACCTATCAACCGGATACTCCAACCTAGGATCCTTAAGAGAAGAGGGGGGTATTTTAAGCCTGTCAATCGGACAGATACGGATCGGATAGGTTTATATCTGTATTCGTATCCGAATCAGATATCCGAAAAAATATTTGTATCCGATATCCGATTGATATTGACAGTAAGTATCCGTATTCGATCCGAAAATCCGGATTCGGATACAGATAAACATCCGAAATATCCGAAAATTCAAAATGAATATGGAACGATTAAAATATCCAAAGATCTAATATCCAAAAATAAAAATCATATATATAATATTTGAAATATGTAAAAAAATCTAATAATTATCTAGTATAAAAAATAAAATTATAAATATAAACATAAAATATTATATGCTTTAGAGTAAAAATAAAAATAAAAACTCATATCAATCTTAAAAAAATAAATATATAATTAAATAAATAATAATATAATAATATTTTCGGATACGAATATTTTTTGGATCGAATGCAGACATATCTGTTTTGGATACAGATAATGTTTTCGGATACGGATACAGATTTTTTAGATATCGGATATTTTCTGAATTTTCATATTCGGATCAGATACGGATATTGTTTCGGATAATTGATAAGCTTAGGTACCTCTATGGCCTAGAGATGGTTTGGTAATGTCTATTGAGCCCCACCAATAATAGGAGATGGCTTGACATGTTTAGTGATCTCAATGATAGGATCTCAGTTTCTGGCTTCTGACCCACCAATAATAGGAGCCCTGCACTTAAAATTGGTTGGTCCCCCAACCTTTAGCCTTCACAAGTCTTTTAAAAGTTTTTTCTTTCTCCTTCTCTTTAAACTTCCTGTTGGTTTCATAGATAGAGCTCATCACTCTCTCACTAGATTTTATCAGTTTGGCCTCAAACATTGGTTTCCACATCACTGGAGAGAATACTGGTTAAATGGAATTAACTTTGCACTACAAGGAACATCTAAAGTTGCAATGTCCACTAAATCCATTCAATTAAAAGACTTTTTTATTTATGCATTATAAAGGAAGTCCTGTTGAAGGACACCTCAAACTCCCCTCTTATTTTGTGGGTTTTAAATGTCCATGTTAGCAAGCACTGGAGAGGATCTTTGTGATGTGGATCCCAACTCCAACAGGCCGCCGCAATTTGTTTGCCATGTGACATAACTCCACTTGAACCAGTATAACAGAACATTCTCCTTTACAACTTGGCCAAAGAAAATGAAAATCTTAAACCAATAAAGAACATATAAAAAGAAAGCTAGTTTATACTGAACCAAAAGGTGGGCTCACCACTAGCCTTACACCCACTCATTAATCTCACTTCTAATGTTTTTTTCTTGGAAGTTGAAAAGTTGGATGTGAAATGGAGGTGTTTGGATTTCCTGTAATTATGATCTCCATCACCATAATAGCCATCAAGAGACAACGGTATCCATCAGTTCTGGTTGACTCACCAGTTCTTGCATGCATTTCTATCAATCCACCTTGGGCATCACATGCAAACATATACATAGCTTCTTTTTTATAAAAAAATTGTCCCCGTTATTTTTGTAGTCTGTTTTTTCTGGCTTCTTAACAATGAACACTGAAAACACCAGGTGCCTAAGTCCTATTAGTCAAGGCTGCCATTCTTGCAGAGTATTTTTTTGCAAACACTTATACAGGGAAATCATCCCAATGTTCAGTTAGAAACTACTAAAAAATGATGCACAACTAGAAAGAACAATTACAGCCCATCATCTCTACATAAAATTCAAGATCACAAGATGGTCAGTTTGAGCTTGTGCAAGTTGACTTTTCCCTTATGAATGCCCAACAACTGCAATGATGGGGGCAGGACAGTTAACTGTGTATCGTATTATTTGTTTTCTTACATTTCTGTACGAAAGTATACACGTGTTTTGGATGCAATTGTGGATAAACATTGGACATCACATGAACTAGGCAACCTGCACCAGTACAAGGATGGTGGGGGGAAACCAATAATAGCTTCTTGAGGAGGGGTTGTCATAAAAAAAAAACAACAAAACAGTTGAGTGGGGCTAACATAGGTAGACAAAGATATTGGAATGATAAAATGCGACCATAAAAGGCATTAAAGCCTCCTCCCATTGGCTGTTGCTGCCTCTCACTGCTGTTGCATTATAATATTACATATTGGAAATTCCCCCCTCTTCTCTCTCTCTTCTTGTTTCATGTCCTGTCTTTACATGGCTTCTCTTCCCCTATAATGGATAGAGATAGGACCCGGAGCTCCTCATCTGAGTGACATGTAAGTACCCACTCTCTTCCCCCCTTCTCTCTTTCTTTATTTTGTTTCAGTCTTTATGATGGAGAGACTATGGTGATTCCAACAGTTAATTTCTTCTTCATATTGATCATCTCAAGATGGGTTATGAGTGATTTTTTTCTATTCTTTTCTTTTAAAGGGGTTCTTTCTTTTTTGGTTCTGGTGTGATTTCCAAGTTGGTACTTTGGTCTGCTGATAATTGTCTTCTAAAGTTGGTTGGATGGAATAAAAAGGAATAGAACCGGGGGGTGGGGGGGGGGGGGGTTATGAAATGGCATTTGTTTGGAGATAAGTGTGGTTAGATGCCTCATTACAATAAAAATTCAGTACAATTTGCCTCCATTATATAGCTATGTAGGTCAGTCTACAGTTTTTTTTTTTTTTTAGAAAATTTGTACCCCAAGGATTTGATCTTGATCATCCTTTACGGAGAGGGGGGTGCTAGCTGACTTTCCCAAAGCTCGGTTCGCCTACATTTTTTTTCTTGAGAGAAAATGATAGACCTTTTATAACATAAGCAGAAGTTACAATTTGGTCCGAAGAGTCATAAAAACAGGGAGAACATAGAAAAGAGGCAAGAGGAAAGAAGGAGAATATTCTACATTATCCTTGCTTCATATGTTAATATATACTAACTTAACCACCACTACTTTGGTGTTCTTGTTAAGAATAGGTGCAATTTTGGAGGGTAACTGAGTGGTAGTTAGATTTTTATTTGCACATTTTTTCTGTTCTAATTTGATTTTCCTACTGAGATGTATATTTCAATTTCATTAAATGGCTATTGATTTTGAACATTAGGAATTAGATGCAGGCATGGCCTTCCGACGGTTTTAATCTCATGATCAACAGCACCGTCAATCAGTTGAGAACACATTACTTCATTTTTTTTTAACTTTAGGTCTCATATACACAAGATCTCTTTGGCTATTGTATTGTTGGATTCGCAGGGTAGCGCAATGCAAACCACCATGTGTTTTAAGGATCATAGAGGCATTGTCCTGAACTCCATCGCCGAGGCCACTTCTGGTCCTCTCACGCCCCATTGGGGTGTGTTTGGTTCTCAGACTATCTATGATTGTGCGCTTGGCCAGTACAAATCCTCCTCTTTGGACAAATCTGGTGGAAAGAGCACACTAAAGGATGTTCCATTGCAGATGCATCATGATACTGAACAAGGGCCAGTGTCAACCATTCTCGAAAAAGATGGACAAGTGACCACTAAATTCTCCCCTTTCTCAGGTATTGATCTATTTTTTCCTCTTTTAAATCATTTGTAATGATCAAGTATGCCAGGCTTTATTTGTGATCTGACATATTGATGGCTTTCTTCTTCTTTCTTTTTTTCCCCCTGATGAAACAAGGAAAACTATGACTAATATGTTCATGAAGAACAAGAATGCAAAAAAGGATGTGGAGTAATACAGTATGTCTTTGTTCTTTATGACCAAACCAGTGGGTTCATTTATAAGTTGTATTTCTACATTGACATTATGGTACTTGTGTGCCCTGACTGTCATCATCACAGTTGGCCAAGATTTATATGCCTTCATGGGGAGTAATATTGTTTTTAAGTTCTAATTCTTTATTATGGGGGAAAATTAGTAATAAGTCTTATTGAAATCGATAATATAATCGGGCATTTGAGTATAATAGGGTATGGTGTTGTAGTTATAATGATCAAGAGGTTATATTACATCCTTATGCAGGTGGATCAATAGATCTTTAATAGGAGAAATAATGACAAATTACAGTTCAAAGATTGCTAACACATCCATATGATTTTATGAGTGAATCTGCACTCTGGTTCATTATTCAGAAAATTTTTCAAATGCTGATTCATTTAACATATCACAATCATGTTTGGTGCATATTAAGGGTCATCAAGTGTTCCTTCTGATGAAGGTCTTTCCACCAACTGAAGCTCTCCTTCACTGGAGATATTTCCGATTTTTAACAAGTGCACCAGGTTTCAGAGAACTCTTTTTAAGTGTTCCTATAACACCATATTATCTGTTTACATAATAAATTTTATTCCTGATGAAAATTTAAAGTTGTAACTCATACTATATACTATCAGATTGTTATGATATGAAATTATTTGTTTGTCGCAAACTGAAGGCATATGGCAACATTTGGCATGCTTATTTTGCATGGTATATTTGTTTAAGCCACCAACATATGCTTTGTGCCAACATTTTAATAAGCTTTGGTGTATAATGGTTGAAGAAACTCTTCTGAACGATCCATTATAGGTAGAATATTCTTTTTTCATTCTTGTTTCTCCTGGTAAAATAAATAAGAGAATGCTAATTGGATGTAGGTTGTATATGTATTTGAGAAAGTTATGTGCTTTATTGAAGTTCAATTGTTGAACGGGTTTTCCATTTCAGTGATTACATTATTACAAATGAAAGTATAATCATGTTTGGTATACCATGTCAAGTATGCAGTGTTCAATTTTATCAGTGAATCAGTCATTGGTTGTTATTTTTGAATTTTTTACTTGCTGTCAGACATTGAAATATATATATGTATTACGTAGAATATTAGGATTGTTTTTAAAATTCATAAATTTGAACTTCTCCTATCACTTTGCAAAGAATCCTAGTGTTAACCTCGGTCCAGTCCTTGGAATCTGATTATGAATTTTTCACATATAATCAACTTAATAATAAACTACTATATTGATCTTACCTCATTATTGAAGTCAATTAATTGTGTATGAACCAGTGAGTTAAATCCATTTGCAGGTTGCAATTATAAAAACATGAATATGTGAAATTTTTCAGAGATGACATTGAGACTCTATTACACTTCTTTGCAATCAAGGATAGATCTGAACATGGAATTAAAGGATTCCGTTATCATCGTTTTCTTGATGTCCATCTTTTTTCTGGACTAAGTGATATTGTACCTGGAGATACTTTTTGTACATGTTCTCAGACTAGGGTTGAGTTTAGTACAACGATGATCGCTTTCTGTCAATATATGCATGTACGTCTTGATATCAACTGTTAGAGACCCACACAATAATGACATGTTTCAGATCATAGGGATTCAAGCAAGGGGCAGAAGACTTTGCAACATGCTACGAATATTGCTATGCTGTCCTCAATCAACGAATTCCAAGGTCATTCTAATCCTGTGCTTGGTCATTCAATGGTATAGTTTTAAATCCTTAAAACAAATTAACTGTACTAGAATGATTATTGGTCATCTAATTTGATCAGGTGCTCATATTGTCTTGTATCTTATCAATCACTGCTTATGACTGTAGATTTGTGTGAATTATCCTTGTGGTGACCAATGTCATGACATGTTTGCAACTTATAGACCTCATGTGATGGTTAGTCTTCCTTCTCTCTTCCAATGCCAACATTTCATATATGTCCAGATCTCTAAAGCAATGGTGTCCCTGTTCTATTGTGACTTTTTGAAATCTTTTCCACATTCCCTATTTTCTCGCATGTTGCAAATAATATAGCTTGTAAGATGTTCTAGTAGTATGCTTTAGACTTGTGCGCATGTTTTTTCTTTATTTATTTTTACCAAAAAATTGCATTTACTTACAAGTCCTCTTTGTTGTGCAAATAAACTTGTTGCTCTATCTGTCCGTATGCACATGTAGGCATGTTCTTACAGGCATATATCGGTATGCTTTTATGACTGGATGTATAAAATGTGGTTATGTGAGTTGGACATAAATTTATGAATTATCTGTGGTAGTTGGATCAGTCTTCTCAGAAATCTTCTGATTGTTTGTTCACCAGTCAGAAATGTATATCAATGAGAGCATATAACACAGAGCTACAGGACTTTCATTTGAGTCTCTCTCGCGTATATTTTGATTCAGGACCATAAAGGAGTTGTTAGGTTTATCAACCAAAGATAATTTTGTATTACATATTATGTAACTTATTATTAGCATAAATCAGAAATATAGTATTTGTTTCCATTCTCAAATATTACCCAGGTATAAAGAATTTGTTTAGATATTGTTTTGAACTCAACTTTGTCTTTGAGATAGTACTGATTAATTTGAATTCATGAAGTATGCTTTATGATCCATACCTTCCTCTTCTATGATGAAGCATGGCCGAATGTTGTTACCGCTGAATATGACGGAACATGGATCAATCTATGTCAATGCTAAGCAGTACCATGGCATTATTCGTCGTCGGCAGTCTCGAGCAAGGACACAGATGCAAAATGAACTGATCAAAGTTAGGAAGGTATTCACTTACTGTATATGCCTTCTTTATTTGAGTCCTGATTTTTGTGCTATGTGAAAGGCAACCTGTATAAATTATTGATTTCAATTATTCTCATCAGCCATACCTACATGAATCGCGACACCTTCATGCATTACGCCGAGTGAGGGGATGTGGTGGCCGCTTCTTGAACACAAAGAAGTTTGGAAGCAACAATCAAGGTGTGATCAACAAAAACAACAACAGAGGGAGAGATGGGAAACCCCTCCATGCGATGAAGTCTTCAATTTATGAAGCTATGCAGTCTGATAATGGGAATAAGAACTCCACAAGTGGTGGATCAAGTTTATCTGGATCAGAGGTGACAAGCATGCACATTCATGGAGATGTGGATCATTATCCAATCATCAAGCATCTCACGAATTCGATAGATGGTGAGAAGAATAGTAGCACCACTGTCAAGCGGATCACAACAGCTGATAGTCTGTGTGATCTCCTCAAAATCGGATGATTGGAACACTTGCGGGTGGATCCTCATAAGTAGTTCGCATTTGCTGCATCGGCTTATGATGACCCCCCACATTTGTTGCAACCAATTGAGGGAGCTTGTCATGCTACTGTTTTTGCATAGCTGACAGGTTCTCTTGGTTGAGGGATTGTCCCCACCTCCATTTGGTTGTCAACTAAAGGCAATTCATTCTTGGCTTGTTCGCATCGAGGCCTTTCTCATTATTGTTTCTAGAACCCAAAAAATTCTGGAAATGGTTCTGATGTCAAGGTTCTTGATGTGTTGTTAAAAAAACTACTACATCATATTAGAGAGGCATCACATACTTTCAGTATTGGTACCTGATGTGATTTGGGAACTTATAATATGAGTTGCTTATGCTGGTGTGATTGGTGTGCTTCATTAAACATTGGTGTGTAATGTTTAAAACTCATGACTTTTATTATGTATTTGAATGCATTTATGTGTGACTATCGAATTTGCAGAATATGCTATTGCTTAATGAGTGGTTTCTCCTTTCCTCAACCCTCTTTACAGTATTTTCATTAATTTTTGAAGTTTTACCCCATTATGATTTGATTAATAACATAGGTTAAAGTTTGACTCACATAACAGTGGTTGCTAGTTATCACAGTTTTTTTTTTTTTTTTTTTGTATAGTAAAAGAAACCTTGCTGATGCACCTGGAGATAATAGTTATTCATTCCAGTAATTAATGTGTGTGCTTTTCTTTCCTTGAATCAAATCTGAATTTTTCTTTTTGGTTGTGTTATATAAAACTCTTGACGAGCACTACAAAATTGTGGGAGCTGATCATTCATGCCATTCCTACAGTCCCCACTTCTTATCATAGGTTAGGGAATCATTCATAATAATTTAATTCTCGAACCAAACGGAATCAGAATAATATCTAATCTAAATCTCTGACACTCTTAACAAAGAAATATAAAAATTATCTAACACATTGGTTTATTCAGCCCTGAAAGCTATATTGAGATGAATAACAGTGTTTAGCAGAATAATTCTATCTCTGTTTGGTTGCATTTTCTGTTTTTCTTATTGGGAAACGTAAAATGTAGATTTTTGTTGTTTGGTTCACCGAGGATAAACTGCGAATAAATGATTGATAAAGGATGAATAAGGAGTTATTATTTTTAAAATATCAATTTTGCCCTGGAATATAAGTACCTGGTGTAAGTTATGGTGGGCCTTGAAATAGATCAATCCATGATGAGTGTAATTAAATCTGAACTGTCCATTTTATGTAATAAATTATGGTGAGCCTTAAAATAGTTTTATACAACTAATCAATTAAACTAGGATAATGTTTTCCTTGAGGAGATATGCGATGGGCTGTCCCACGTCATTCTGTCGGATCCGGCCCATCATTAGAGCGGATGAACAGATCCGGCACGGAACGAACGCCCCTTTTTTTCCTTCTCGTATAAATACACAAAAAAAAATAGTATGCGAGAGCCTCTTTTTCAAGAAGAAGAGATTGGTCGATCTCTCTCTCTTTCTCTCTCTCTAACTAGGGTTTATTCAGGGTTTCAATCATAGTTAACAACAAGATGGGGAAGAAGGAGAAGTCATCGTCTACGCTGGGACGGGCTCTGGTGCGGCAGCACAACCAGATGGTCCAGCAGTCCAAGGAGAAGGGCCGGTTCACCCGTCCTCCTCCACTCGTGTCGGTCACCGACGTCAGCGACATCGACGCCGTCATCGAGCGGACCGAAGAGGCTGACCGTCTCTTCTCACTCCTCAACTCTCCCTCCCCCGACCTTCCAATCCACCTGTAATTCATCCTCTGATTTTCTTTTTGTGTTCCATCGAAATTGTCATTTGGGTTCTCGGTTTTTCAATCGATTGGACCCGATTTTGTGGGAAAGTTTGCGACTTTGACCTTTCAATCATCGAAATTTCGTTTGGGTAGTTGTTCGTTTATCGATTGAATATGACTACTCGGTAAAAATTGTTTTTTTATTGTTGTTCCAAATGTTTGAAGGGATGGTTGAATTAAGTGCTTTGTGGTTTATGTGGTGGTGGTGGTTGTTTTGTACCACCCAAAAAGAAAAAAGAAAAAGAAATGGAGGATGTTTTTCTAATGTTGTTTGCATCTTTGGAAATTCTGCCATTGTAATTTTAGTGTTGAATAATTGATTCATTGGTGATTTGATTATGTGGGCAGGGATGAGAGTCAAATGACACCTGAGGAGAAGAGGGAGCAACGTAAGGAGGAGGAGGCGCTGCATGCAAGCAGTCTTCGTGTCCCACGCAGGCATGTCGTGGTCTTTATATCTCACTCCCTTTTCAGGATCATTTCTGTATTCCTAAGCTGTGCATGTGTTGCATGTTGGATTGTGGTGTCGCTGCAGGCCACCTTGGAATTCCAGCATGACTGTGGAACAGCTCGACGTTAATGAGAAGCAGGCCTTCTTGGTCTGGCGTAGAAGCCTTGCGAGGTTGGTTAGAATTTCACTTTGTTTCTGATTTGGCTTGATGGGCTTATCGTTTGGTTGTTCCCTTCAAATAAATACTTGCTTGAAAAATGATAAGCGTCAATTGAGATGGAAAACACGCATTGTGGGTCAAATTTTACTAATCTTAAGCATAGTAATTATAGAAATACAGATGTTGATGGATGATTGTGGATGGCATTTTCTTTTACTTGTTTACTTGGAAGTTTCTTCTATGTAAAATTCAAAAACTAGTTTTAGAAAATGAAATAAAATAAATTATTAGTATATCTCCCTTAGTTGATTGATCAACAATTTATTTACCACAGGCTAGAGGAGAATGAGAAACTCATCCTTACTCCTTTTGAGAAGAACCTGGATATCTGGAGACAGCTTTGGCGGGTGCTTGAACGAAGTGATCTGGTACTCCTATCCTATTTAATTCCATGATGTGCTAAAATAATGCTCATGTGTGTTGATTGAAGAGGCTTTGATGAAGCTTCCGTTGTATATGATTGGAATTTGTACGTTCTAATACTTAACAGATAATGATCTTTTAAGAAACAGTAACACAATTGTTGTGGCTAAGTTTTCCCCTTTTTTGGTCGTTCATCATTACATCATGCATGGTTCCTTTTTTGAGAGGATTTAAAGAATTGTCATGCGTGTTGGTGATGGTCTTGCAACACAGACCTTATAAAGAACAATGGATGATTCAGTTTGGGTTGAGAAGTAAAGCTTGTCAAAAAAATTGTTGATCATTCTTGTCCATGTTCATGACAAAAGAGTATATTTGCTGGCCAACATGTTTTTTTGCGAGAACTGTTTCTTGTGTCACATTACATTATGTGGAGCTGCAGTTCTGATGCATGGCATGTTCATGTTATAACATCTAAGACTGCTTTTACCTTTTCTTCTTTCATATGCAGGATTAATGTATGTTAATTTGGTGTAGTCAGTCTAATACTGCTCATATGTTTTCTCTGTAGCTGGTTATGGTTGTTGATGCCCGTGATCCACTGTTTTACCGATGTCCTGATCTTGAGGTAAACCCTTTCATGTCCTTGTGTCACAACTGCTGCTTTATTTCTATAGTACTTCATAGAATATATTTTCCTATATGATTCTCTTTTCAATCTGATAGATGACATTGATGTTTTTCTCGTAAGTGTTGCATTGCTGTATTAAGATAATATATATACTTGTATAAAAACTAGACTTAGTTTTGGAGAACACCAGTCTTCTAAAGAGGAAGGGAGGCCAACAGGGTTGTGTGTGCATCCCCTCTCTAGGATTCAGGGGTTTCGAGTACATCAGAGACTGAGGTCTTCAAAATGAAGCTAAGAAGTCAAGTAAACCTGAGATCTTTAAAATGATTATTGGCTGCCCGTTTCGTGGCAGGGGTTAAGCTTCGTTTTTTTTCTTTTTTTTGCATCTTGCTTTACTCTGTATGGTGGAGGTCTTTTTGTGAAAGTAGTTTCTCTCTCTCTCTTTTATTTGTTGTCATTGGTATAGCAGCTTTTTAACTCGGTTTGACAATCTGTTTCTTTGAATACTCCAAAAGCTGGAGCATTACAATGCAACAATGAAAGTTATATTTGTGAACTGTAAAAATCACATTCTTTACGAGAATGATGTTGACTTCAAATCTGGAATACGAGAAGTACTTCCAAAAATTGTTACAAATAGCTTCTTTGTCATTCAGCTTTACAATTTCCTTTAGATAGATCTGCCAAGGCGCCAAGCCTTTTTGGTGGCCCTCTCCCCAACCACCACCACCACCAAAGAAAGACCAAAACAAAAAAAACTCTCATTTAGCATTGCTGTGTTATATCATAGCTCTATTCTACAAGCCGTTATAGAGGAGCGGGCCTCTTAGCACCCTCTTAGCATCCATAGATATGGGTGTGTTATTGTGAAGCTATCCCTGCACCAAGAGTTAATGAATACTGGTGTGGGTTTTTACAGTGGAATTTTTTCTTGTGCTTATTTCTTGGTTTCATCATGTATTTAGGCATTCACTTCTCTGTTAATAAAATTAGGGTGGGATGCCTACTGTTTTCTATAAAAAAAATTAGCAAAGAATACCGTTTTTTCTTCGGCATGTATATATTTATTGAACATTTTAAAATTTTGATGTACAAATAGAAAATATAATAAATGTCAAATCATGGTTTCAGTTCTTTTATAAATCCCTCTATTTGAACTTGCATATTATGGAGTAGCTTTTTTTTATTGTTAGGCATATGCAAGGGAGAATGATGAGCACAAGAAAACGCTGCTACTTGTCAACAAAGCAGATCTTTTGCCATTTAATGTCAGGTTGTAATTGCAGCTCCTTTTGAACCTTTCCTTGTTATTAAATTCATGCTTTCCATCTGCCATTTATTCTTGAAAAGACGCTGATACACTAACCTCTTGCAGACAGAGGTGGGCAGAGTACTTCCATCTCCATGGGATTCTCTATCTGTTTTGGTCTGCGAAAGCTGCAACTGCTGCTCTGGAGGGAAAACGATTGAATGTCGCATGGGAGGATCAGAACAGCAGGCACAAACCTGCACCTCCTGAAATAGATACAAAAATATATGGCAGGGAGGAGCTTTTGGCACGCTTGCAGAGTGAAGCAGAAGCAATCGCCATCTCCAGTAGGGGTTCTCATCAAACTCAAGACTCGCCTGTTTCTCATAATCCAGCATCTAAGCACGTTGTGGTTGGATTTGTGGGTTACCCAAACGTGGGGAAGAGCTCGACAATCAATGCTTTAGTGGGTGAGAAGCGGACCGGGGTCACTTCAACCCCAGGAAAAACGAAGCACTTCCAG
This sequence comes from Acorus gramineus, assembly GCA_030737835.1. Taxonomy (NCBI): domain Eukaryota; kingdom Viridiplantae; phylum Streptophyta; class Magnoliopsida; order Acorales; family Acoraceae; genus Acorus; species Acorus gramineus. The sequence continues at coordinate 15,003,690 of CM060855.1, read as the reverse complement.
ACACTGATCATATCAGAAGAACTCACCCTCTGTGACTGCCCAGGTCTGGTCTTCCCATCCTTCTCTAGCTCTCGGTATGAGATGATTGCATCCGGAGTGCTTCCCATAGACAGGATGACCGAGCACAGGGAGGCCGTGCAGGTCGTGTGCAATCGTGTCCCAAGGCACGCGTTGGAAGGCATCTACAAAATCTCCCTCCCCAAGCCCAAGCCCTACGAGCCGCAATCAAGGCCACCACTGGCTGTGGAGCTGCTGAGGACATATTGCGCCTCTCGTGGATATGTCGGGTCTAGTGGGTTGCCAGATGAGACAAAGGCTGCCCGGCAGATACTTAAGGATTACATCGAAGGGAAGCTGCCACACTTTGAAATGCCTCCCGGGGTACCCGAGGAAGGTAAAGAGGAGGCCGAGGTGACAAGTGCTGACTACGATTCGGATGATTGTGCATCGGACGACCAGGCAAAACCACCTGAACTCGAGCACATCCTTGATGACCTTGCATCATTTGAAATCTCTATATCGTCTCCTCCCGCCGGTGCCAAGAAGAAAAAGGCGGTGGCGGCTGCCTCGACGCATAAGCAACATCACAAGAAGCCACAGAGGAAGAAGGACCGGTCATGGAGGGTTGGGAATGATGGTGGGGACGGGATGCCGGTGGTAAGGGTGTTCCAGAAGCCGGCGGTTGATTTGGGTGCCATCAAGGCTGGCTGAGAAATGGATTCAGATAACACAGATCTTCCCCTGGTCACCTTTTAACTGAAGCTGTTCCTTGAACTCCCATGTATTGTTATTATTATTGGTCATAATTTTTATTATTATACCCTTTCAATACAGCTCTGCTGTTGTTGGTTTGTAACATGGGCATATTTAAACAAAGTTAGAGGACAGCCAAGAGCACAATCCTGGGTTAATGATCTAGTTGGAGGCCAGAATTCCATTTTATTCTATGATTGAAGGTTCCCTGTATGCCATGGTTTGATGTAAATGTAGCATAGTGGACCATCTGAAACACATCCTAAATTAATGAGAACATGTGATTGTTGGAGAATCTACATGATTCTCTTTTGAAATTGCCAAAACATAATCGGTTGCACACAGGGCTGGACATTTCTTTTTTCATCTTATTTATCTGATCCATGCAAAACTTGTATATTTTCTAAGATGGATCTACCTTGTATTTTGAATTGTTCAAAAATCAAATAAATGCGAGGAAAACGGAGAGCTTTTAGGTGGTATGCCTGGCAGGATTGCACTTCCTAATAAGAGCTGGGGACAATTTTTAGTAATGTTACACGTGGTCCTTATGTGCAACCACGCATGCCATCACATTTCACTAATGAGGTATGCTTTGCTAGTTGAAGCATGTAATTTTTACTTTAATGCATAAATGATATATATTTATTGGAGTATATTATCCTTTTTTTTACAAAGGTTCAAGTTTCACTACATGAAATAGAACTTCAAAAAAAAAATTAAAAGCATGCAATGACTCCCCTACACAAGAAAAGCCACTCTCCTCTCTCTCACTCAAATGAATGGGTTTGAGGAGCAGTTATGTCCTAACAATGTCCATATTTTATAGGCTGTGCAGGATTGCTTCCTAACAAGAGTTTCTCTTACATCCCTTCACTATTTGTTTTTCATAGCGGACTATCAATATTTCATTTTTGCGTATTAACTTGATTTGGTTGTTCTATGATAGCCTTTCATATTGGGTAATATGCAAAGATCTGACTTTCAATCTGGAGGAATGCAATTTTTCAGGCTTGTTGGACTTATTGGTGTTTCAATGAGCCAGATTACCCTATGTAATAGGGAAAAAAAACATGGGGTCTATTGTTTAGCCTAGAAATGTTTCTCATCAAGTATATTGGGTGATTTTTTGTGAATTCGAATTTTATCTAGAATTGTCATTAGAAGGTGCTATCTTCTTGTCCATGAAAATGATGCCATCAAATGGTAACCATAGTATAACTTGCAACTCCAAACTAAAGCAATTCTCTGGTACAGTTATGTAAGTTGCAGGTTTCCAGTTCTACATCCAATTTATTTCCTACCTTTCTGAATTTAGTAAGGCGTTATCATTCGTATGTTGATTCAAGAGAATAAGGTAAAGGAAACAACGAGGAAAAAGAAGACCTCAAACTCTCTGTTTCAAAAATCTTAGAATTGTAACAATTGCAGATAAATAATACATTAACACAAAGATGGAACAATATAGATTTTGACATAGGGCATACTAGATTGTTCTTTATTGACCTTCAGTGCCACTGTCAAGAAGAGCATCTGCCGCTGAGTCCAAGTCATGAGGAAAGAAAACCCTGCATCCAAAGTAATTTTCAAAGGAATCAGTTTCTAAATCCTAGAACTTTAAATATCAAAATGAAACCACAACAAAAAACAACAATGAAAGTTCAGTCCAAAGGAGAAATTTTGGTTGATTTTGTGACTTTTTTAAAAAGTTGACACTGAATAGCAGTTGAATTAATAGTGGACTGGACTGAACTTCTTCCTCAATATCCCCAGAAGCATAGACACTATTTTCACATATACACATCGTCATTCCTCATGTACAAGATTCATGAAAGCACTTTGAACCGACGTGCTCCAGCCAAATCCTATGAGATTATATCTGAGGTACCAAAATTACCTGCAGGTGTTATGATATAGAGTCCTGCTCAATGGACCTAAGTCACTGACACCTTTACACCCAGCCACCACCTCAAGCACTTGCCTGGAGAGCAGTAGCACATGAAATATCATAATTTAGAAAAATGAGCTTTCGAAAAGCAACAAGTTGGTTTTTTATCATAAATTTCCATAATGAACATGCTGAAAGCCAAGGTGAACATATATTTATAACATGCTGAGAATATATAGCATGCATAATTCTGTGTAGCAGTAGTGGAAAAAAGACTAGGACTTTATCTCTTTCTACTATGGGTACATGCAATATGCATCTTGGAATCCTAAACCCTAAACCCTAAATATAAGACAATGAAGGATCGACCAGAACTTTGACAAAGAAGACACCATCAGCAACAGGTCAGGGCCAGGGGGATCTACGATCTCTAACAAAGGCTGAAATTATAACTACTCTTCATGCATTTCACCATCTTGGTTCATTCACAAGCTGGCTAAAAGCTCACTGCCTTAGAAAAAAATCAAATGTATTTGATTCCATAATGGTCGTGATAAGGTCTTGAATCAGGTTGGTAGAGGATGGAAATTAAATACACAAGTTTCAAATATTATAAGCTCATATATTGTAATATATATTCACACGAAAAAAGGATTTATGATATTACTGTTCTTTGAAGTTGGCATGTGGAAGTTGAAAAATGAACCAATTAATTGTAAGAAAAAAAAAAATTGAGGGATACAACACAATGTGGAGCAGAGCAAACACTCGTGGCTGTAGCATTGCACGTGTACTAGTAGGGGTAATGAGCATGACAGCATGGAAAATTTTCATATCATCAAGGCAGGAATGGCACATATATGGTAAAATACAATGTGATCTTAAATCTTTGATGAAGACTATTACAGAAAATTATCATCCAACGGAAAAGTCATGAGAAGAAAAGTCCAATCAACTAGGCAACAGCACACACATGCGAACAGCATGAAAGAAAGAGCAAATGTTTCAACCCATCTGAGTAAAACATAAAGCCAGTATATGAGTAATGGAATATTTCTCAGTGGCACTATACTAAAACAAGCTCAACTTACCTAACAAGACAAGGTTCATTTCGGCCTTTGACAGTTGAGTCGGGATCATATTTCTCCTTTTTCTTAGAAGGCCACACCGATTTGACAAACTTAACCCCAGCATGAGTGTTTTTTATTTCACAATATGGTGAGTCAGTCTCTATCATCATTCTTTCAACTGGAATGCTGCTTAGTACGTGAAGGTTATCAGCTGTCTTCAAGGAGCAGCCATTTATACCTGTTTGTCATAGTGCATACACTAGAATCAAACAGCATTATAATGACTAAGGAGATAGACAAATAAATTATACATACTATACATGAAAAATAAAAAAAAGTCTAATCTGACATGTTATATGTAGACTAGAAGGAATGGAAAAAACGAAAAAAAAGCTTTCAATTTAAACTCAAATGGTTTGGTTTAGTACAGAATTTTTTTGGTTTAGTACAGAATTTGGCATTAAAGAAAGGTATGGTGAGAATGTGCTACATGCCATGACAAAATTAGAGGCATTTTCAGAATTGCATGCCTTATTTTGGAACAGAATATGAAGTGCAAACCAGAAATAATTGGAATAAAGATCAGTACCAAGAAAAAGATTGTTAAAAGATAAAAGTTTATCAAGATCTTCCATGCTGCCAGTAAAAGAATGGGCAACACCACCATTGAACCTGTCAAAACAGAAAATTATTCCGGTAACACACTACTAAAGGAGTTACAGAGCAATGTCAACTTCATTATAAGCTAAGGGCCACTGATACATAGAATGACAGACAAACATGATAATGAGATTCAAGAACTTGAAGAGATTAGATTTCAACAGTGACTAGATGGACCTGTTCCACTAGTAGAAGAAGTTCATTCTGTTTAAAGTCAATGACATAAACTGATTTTTCTGCAGCTTTCAAAGATAATACTGAGAGATGGCATTTTTAATTTTCCACTAACTCGAAGGAATTGGTAATCAGGCAATAGGAATGGAGTATGAGTTTGAAAATCACCATTAAACTTAAAGTTCACCATCAAATGCAAGGCTATATGGTTGAGGTGGCCTGTAAAACTTACCTGTGCTTATTTCGGGCCAAAATGTCAGAAAAATCCTCAGCAGCAGCACGCATATGAAGGAACATGGGTAGTTTCACTGCTTCTGCCAGTTCAAACTGCTTTTCAAAGTATCTATTTTAAAGAAATGAAAAACATCACCTACAAGATATAGCTAAAGAGCACTCTCTCACACCTTCTCCCTGGCTTTGTTTTATAGGGAGGGGGAGAGAGAGAGAGTTGCATTCAAATCAAGACATACTTTTTCTGTATTTCTGCTGGACAAAAATGAAGCCTGTCATAGTCCAATCCACATTCACCAACTGCCACCACCTGGATAAAATCTCTTGATGTCAGACGTTGCTGAACAACTCATATTGAAACTTCAATAAGGACCTTAACTCCTTAACTCATGGAACGAAACAAAGAAAAATAGATTATATTGATAGAGAAGTCATAATATGCTTGGGTGATTTAAGTAGGGTGACAAGAGTCATTATTGAGACTTGGACGACCTCATGCTGATGCAAACTTTAATCAGCAGGCAAGATTGCATTTGGGTAGCTTGTTGTGGTGTTAAAAATCTCAATTAAAAAAGTTCACTATGGGAGATTTCGCGAGATATCAGTGCTTTGTATTGATTTAGATAATCATATATGGGTTGCAATAATTTGTTGTACAAATTATCTCAGGAAAATGTTAGGAGCAGTCATTCTTGAAGGCTTTTCATTACTAATATGTTATGATTTTTTAGACAGTATATACTTGTATAATGAGGTATATACTTTCACAAAAAATATACTAGCCTGAAATTAGCGAAAGTATATACTAGGTTAGAACTGTGGGAATGAATGAGCACCCACTATCTCATGTTCATCATGTTCCTTTATCAGTCTTTTAAATTTTGCAGATTAATGTCAAAGATTATAAGATTGTCTTGTCAGCCTTTGTAAGCTAACTTTTGGCTTGACATAGAAGTTGATAAAAAAATTTGTAATGGACAGTTTTTTTTTTTTTTTTTTGAAGAATGGTGCTCCCAGGATTTGTTCCATTGATCTCTTTCACAGAGGTGGGAGGTGATTGCCGACTTAACCAAAGCTCGGTTTGCGGACAGCTTGAATGTAACAAAGTTGGAAGATAAGTACAAATTATGCATGTATCTTAGTAAACAAAAAAATTGTTTTGCATATATCTTAGTAAATGACAAGATGGAGTCTCAATGATATTCCAAGACTCACAAATTTGGCATTTAAGATTTATAAAGTGGTTCACAACTACCTTTCCCTTATTGATCCCCTCCTTCGCCAGTGACACCAGCGCCTTGAAATGCTCCTCTGGGTTGCCATTCTCCTCAAACTCCTAACCATTGTTGACAAAAGAAATTTGTAAAAATAAAGAAACCAAGAATTGACGATGGTGAAATCCCTATGTTAAGAAGGTGCAACTACAGTTCTTCAACAAAAAAATAAAGAAACCAAGAACCAAAAAAAGTCACCTTACACCTAGTGGGATGCACGCCAACCGTGCAAAATAGCCGTCCTGCACATCATACAATCAACACAATGAAAAGAATAATGTTAGGGACAGTCCCACAGACAGTCTACATACATTTTGATTTTTTTAAACAATAAACCTCATTTATTGAGGTATATGTTTTGATGAAAAATTGAAAAGTGTATATCACTCTATTTCGAATTGAATGAAACCATTTTTAACAAACGTAAAAAAAATTAACGGCTATGGAGGTATATAGACTATCCATGAGGACTACGTGTAACAACACTCCAATGAAAAGAGTTTCACTTTCTTGCTATAGCAATGAATTGACAAGCACCCAATAAGAAATATGTGAAATTGAAGAACAATTCAATCAAATAAAAAGCAAACCGTCGGTCTCGGCAATGGCGAGGGCCTCCTTCGATTCTTCCAGTGACCCGCCAGTCACCTATACCAACAACAGACAGAGGGAAATAACCGAATCAGATGAATCAAAAGCATTCCTTTTATCTTTCATAAGAAAATCAAGTGTAAAAGAGAGAGAGAGAGAGAGAGAGAGAGAGATGGACAATGATGCGTTGGACGCCGGCAGACCAAGCCCGTTGAAGGACGGAGGGGATGTCGGAGGGGTGACACTGCCTTCCGTTGTAAATCCCTCTGAACATCCCATCTGTGTAGAGAGAGAGAGATGTGAGTGATGCGAACTGATGAGAGAGAGAGAGAGAGAGAGAGAGTCACCGGTGAAGTTGACGGCGATATCTGCAGTTCCACAACCGATCTTGTTGTTGTTGTTGTTGCAGTGTAAACACAAAGAAGAATGAATGAGTGGAGGGCGTCAAAGAAGGGGAAACGCGAGGAGGAGGAGAGGAGGAGTGACTTGCCTATCATGCGTACGGTGGCCATGAGAGGTGGAGGCGACGCTTCCGGTTGAATTCGACGATTTGCGTCGCTTGTGGGTTAAAGCATGTTTGATTTCAAATAGACTCAGTTCATTTTGCAACCCAGCTCCACCCTCACACACAGCGCATTATATTATACAATTATAGTGCTGGTTTCAAGATTCAGATAATGGGTAATTATAAAGATGAGAGAGATGGAGAATAATTTATGTTATTTGATATAAAAATAATCAATATAAAATACTGACAATTGTTTTAATTTTAAAATAAAAAAAAAGAATATTTTGTTCTACGTAATAACATTTAATCTCAATTTTTGTCCAAATTTTGAGAAATGTAAATAAAGATCCTCTAAAATTAAGACAATTTATTTTTAAAACCTTAAATCCATTGCTAAACCAGCCCTATCATATTGTAAGACCGAAAAAAAAAATTCATTTTTTTCAAAACGAAAAGAATAAACTATTGTATTTAAGTATATATTTCATTTCATATAACAGTATATATTTTAATAAGAGGGTATATGATTTTTAAATAAAAAGACAAACGATGTGTATTGTGGATGGGCTGCACTTCCAGTCTGGACATATCATTTTCCTTGATTTGATTTGATTTGATGACAGGGTAGATAATACAAGATGGTGGTTCAACATTTTTGGCTTCAAAATGAGATGGGTGCATTTGAAAACATAGTTTGAAAAGCAATTTTAAGTTGTATACATGTTTTTTTTAGGATGTAACGATGAATGCTCTTTTTTATTAATCAATAAATCACGTTTGTTACTGATAACATGAGTTGTTTTTGTTGGAATAAACATAGTTTTCGAGACAACTTTTTTGATGTAATGATGATGACAGTTTTTCAATTAAATGGACTTATTCGGTAACCTGCTTAAGGGTCCGTTTGGAAGCCTATATTGAAAAGTAGCTTTGAGTATAATGTTGTTTTTTCACTTGCTTTTTACCATAAGCTTTTATGGGCTGCCTTTTGTTTAATCCAGGAATCACGTTTGTTGCTGCTAGCAGAAGCTCTTTTTGCATATTTGAAATCAAGGTGTTGTTCGGCTATAAATCAATAATTAAAACAATAATGATTCTTGGGCCCCAATTGGTAGACCCCATACTAAGCCCCATGAGGTGGCAAGTGTGAATTTCCTATATTACCCCCCTCACAATCAAGCTCTTCATTGATTTCCGTAAATGAAGATTCCATAACCGGTCCGATAATTATGGGGTTAGTTACGATTTGGAAATCACTTCTTCTCTCTCACAACGAGTTTTTTTATTTTTCCGATTGTTCTCTCGTAACGAAAACAAAAATCAAACATCAAATTCATATATGATCGGCGGAGAAGAGAAGACAAAAAGGAAACTCGTCTTTGTTTTTGTGCGATCTGTTTGTGGTGCAAACATTCAGGTTAGGTCAATCGGAACCCCCAAAAATTGACGATTTAGACTTTTTAGATCCAGTTTTATTTGTGAAAATAAAAACAAGCATCGTAATTTTTTTTTATTTTGATCGGTTGAGACTATAAGTTTTTTACACGGTTGTGGTGGAAACAATGGCGATCCATTCATGTTAGACTGTTTTAGATCTGAATAATTCACATTGATCTGATTTTTTAACTGTTCTTTACATTTATTTTAGATCTAGATTTAATGGTGGAAGTGAAAACAAACATCGAAATCATTTTTTTTTTTCAGTTGGATCTGTGGAGGTTATTTGAATTGCACGGTTCATTTCCAGATACACGTGTATCTTGATTTTATTTTCAAGCACAATTTGAAGTTTGACATTTTATTTCTCCATGGAATTGATTAATGTTTATCTGATTCATATTTAATTGCTAATTGTCATATATATATATATATATATATATATATATATATATAAAGGCTTCAAAGACTTTTTTTAAGTATATGTACTGCTAATTAACTTGTTTGGTAATTCAAAATCCACATGGTTTTTGTTTGGTTTTAAGATACAACACTGTATCTTAAAATGAATTTTTGACATTTTGTTTCTATGGAATTGATTAATGTGTACTTGATCAATATTTAATTGCTAATTGTCATATACGTATATACATATAAAGGTTTGAAGGACTTTATTTGAAAATATGTACTGCTAAATAACATGTCCAGTAATTCAAAATCCATATGGTTTGTATTGGTTTTAAGATACAGCACTGTATCTTAATTTTAATTTTATAACATGTGACTTCTTTTCTATTTTTCAACAGGCAGTGAGGAGGATTATATGGATGACACATTTGAAGAATCAAATTATTTGGAAGACATCTACGATTCATGTGAAATGGAAACCAGTTTACCAAAGGAATTAACATGTTTGGTAATTCAAAATCCACATGGTTTTTGTTTGGTTTTAAGATACAGCACTGTATCTTAAAATGAATTTTTGACATTTTATTTCTATGGAATTGATTAATGTGTACTTGATCAATATTTAATTGCTAATTGTCATATACGTATATACATATAAAGGTTTGAAGGACTTTATTTGAAAATATGTACTGCTAAATAACATGTCCGGTAATTCAAAATCCATATGGTTTGTATTGGTTTTAAGATACAGCACTGTATCTTAATTTTAATTTTATAACATGTGACTTCTTTTCTATTTTTCAACAGGTAGTGAGGAGGATTATATGGATGACACATTTGAAGAATCAAATTATTTGGAAGACATCTACGATTCATGTGAAATGGAAACCAGTTTACCAAAGGAAGTGATTGATTTGGCTGATCAGCAAAATGTGGACGAGATAGTAGCATGTGCAGAACAAATTTTTTTACCATTTGTATTATTTAACAAATACAGTTATATTTTTCAGATACACCAAATGGATTTAAATTAAAATTAAATTTTTTTTAAGATACATAAATCTTAATGTGTGATAATAAACCATTGCACAGTACCATGATTTTCAGATACAAGTATCTGATACTACAGGTTAATTGCATCATTGGATGCAGAATATGAATGGTGTGCACAGGAAAACATAAAACATTTTGTAGAATGTTAAATTTGTGATTTCCCAAATCAAGATACACTGCCGAATTTCAGATACACAGTATTAACGGAAGAAATTCAGATGCACGGAAGGAAATTTTTTTTTAAGATACATAAATTTTTAATGTGCGATAATAAACCATTGCACAGTACCATGATTTTCAGATACAAGTATCTGATATTACAGGCTAATTGCATCATTCGAAGCAGAATATGAATGGTGTGCACAGGAAAACATAAAACATTTGTGATTTCCCAAATCAAGATACACTGTCGAATTTCAGATACACAGTATTAACAGAAGAAATTCAGATGCACAGAAGGGAAAATTCAACAACTGAGACAGTTTCTTGATTGGATTTCACATTTGCAAGAAGTGCAAAAAATTAATCTAGATACACTGTCGAATTTCAGATACACGGTATTAACGGAAGAAATTCAGATGCACGGAAGGAAAAATTTCACAACTGAGACAGTTTATTGATTGGATTCCACATTTGCAAGAAGTGCAAAAAAAAAAAAATGTGACTTTTTTATCAGATACAAATGACCTGTTTTTTTTTTTTTGTCAAAAAAAAAAAAAAACAAATACAAAATGACAGTTAAGTTTCGATTGGCAGAAGAAATCTATCCTTTTTTATTCGCCATTGTTAACGGTTTGTTGGGGAAGAGAATCAGATGGATTGAAATCTTGATCGCCTAATTTTTTTTCTTTTTTTTTCATTCATATGGCTTTGCCCAAATCGGAACCCTAACATTCAAATTTTATTGGGGAGAGGAATTAATGGTGCCCCTATTTGTGGAATTCGGTTACTTTGGGGAGAGGAATTAATGGTGCCCCAATTTGTGGGATTCGGTTACGATTTTAATGAGGATATTAATGATAAGGGTAGTTGTGTAATTGGCCTTTTGGTGGTTAGAAAAAGTCAAACATTGGACCAATAGGATTATGCCACCTATTGGGGCTCAACAATGGGGCCTAATTTTTGGGGCCTGGGTAGCAGCACTGTAATTAAAAAGCACGAAAGGGTTACATTATCTTTTTGCCCCTATCTTCACCAAATAAACACTCATCCTCACCAAATAAAAACCCATCGAGGGTTTCACCACCACCTCCCATTCTTTCTTATCACATCATGAGCATCTCTCCAACAGTCTGTCCTCGAACAATTTCACCCCCAACCGTGGCTGCCGACCGTCAACCCTCTTGCCGGCATGCCGATCGTGGTCTTAACCAGCAACTCAATCAATCTTTCATCCTCTCTCCAAATGCAAACTGTTTTGATGTCGGGTTTTTTAAATGTGTCTTGTTAATGAGATCCTCACCATTTCCATAAAGCAGACCTTCCATCATTTGGGGTTTCAAGGGGAGACAAAAAAAAAATGAATGGGAAGAAGAAAGTATTCGAGGGTTTCATGTGGATATAAGGTTGTAATTTATGAAAATGTATGGGTAATATGGCCTTTTGCATAGCTATGGTTTGATTTCAAAATACAAAAATCTTGGAAAGCATACCTTCTTTCGTTTTATAAATCACATAGTTCAATGCACATTTTTGACAGAATCGGTAGGTGGATTTTCATTTAAGCAGTGGTGTGTATCCCGTTTGAGGCTTTTAGGTTTTTTAAAAGCTAAAAACAATCCTAAACAGGTTGTCAAACAGGCTCTAAGGACTTTTAGCTTTTAAAAAAGCTAAAAGCAATTTCAATTGGGTTGCCAAACACACCTTTAGAGGTGAATGGAAGATTCCAATTAAGAAGGCACTTGCAAGGGAAGGAAATCTTTATTTTCCCTGCTTTTATATTTCATGAATTGCAAGATGTTTTGGTGCAAGCCACATGTCAGATTAGGTGCTATGGCGACCGCAACCAAGCCACGATTTTTCAGTGAAATCATGTTACAATTGGTGATGGAGGGATATATTGCCACTACTGTCCACTGCCCTAAAGACTTGGGAGATCTGGGAACCCAAAATTCCTCTCAAAGTGATTGTCTTCTCACGGCTATTGTACCAAGAAAAACTGCTAACAAAAGCATACATGGCAAATCTAGAGGTTGCTATCGGAGGCCGCAAATTTGGATACCTCCTTCTCCACGCTCCAGGGCATGAGGGAAGCAGAGAGGAAATTGAAACTCTCGAGAGATCGAAGTGTGGCAACGAAGGTCTCACAGTCTTTTATTCTAGCGCTATGCGTTAGAATGTAATCATCTTGTTTTCAAGAACACTAGAGCATACATCAAAAATGTGTGGGAGAGAGTCATCCAATTTATAAAAAAATTATGGGCTCTTTCGTGCAAGTGCGTCTTCGGTGTCCATTCTAAGGGGAATATTAGTTCTCACCATTTAGGTGAGGAAGTTCTTTTGATCTTCTTGCCCAAGTGACAAAACTCTCCTCTACCATTCTGGAGCAGATTTTGTTTGTAACTCTGCATTTGCCTGCTTTAATCTAAGGCCTATGCCAAACTTTCTTTAAAAAAATTAATATTGATGAATAAACAATTTTTTTTAGTAGCGAGAAACTAGGTAGATATTAAATTCCTAATTTATGTCCTCTTATTTAGTATTCCTTTTTTTTTCTTCTTCTTCTTATTTTGACCTCTTTTGAGATTTTATCTCTTGTATTTATAAATAGAGTATTTAGCTTCACTAATATAAAAAATAAGTTTTTTTTATTATTTTAATAGGAAGCACATAAACATTTGGATATAAACTCAATATTTGATATCAAGCCATAAGGCTAAAGATTAGGCCATTGAAAGCCCATTTGACATTCATTTTCATTTTTATGTTTATTGAACAACTAAGAAAATTGCGTTTGAAATATTCCATCATGTGTTCATTATTGGACAATTTAGACTAAGTTTTTCCTTTCACGAAATCAACCATAACTGAATTCATGAAAATAAAAAATTCTCTTTTTAGATCAAAGTTATCAAACTGGCTCTCGATAATAGAGGACGGTAAATCCACTTATCGAACAATTTGTTTCTAATGAAGCCTTTAAATGTAATGTGTGTTGGAAGAGCCGCCAAGGTTCCTAACTGTTAATCTTTCTTAAAGAAAAATCTTAAAATAATATCAAGTACAATACAAACCAAGAGACCAAACCAAAGAAGAAGAAAAAAAAAGAAAGAAATACAATGCTCCCATGACAGTTACAAGCACCCACCACCCATCATCAACATCAACATCAACAACCACACATCCCCACCCCATTTTTTAAAACAGATCCAAAAATAAAAAATAAAAAGGTTCCCCACTAGGAGATACATCTTTTCAAGTATTGGTATTGGTGGGTGTAGTTTATTTAATATTGACTGTGCTCAGAGTCCACTCCCACCAGAGTCATGTAAACCAAATCAACTATGTTCAGTGGGAAACTTTTACACGAGTATGGACCTGTGCCACCATCTCATATTCATTAACAAATTATCTAATACACTTAATCCATTTATAATTTCATACACATTGATAATACAGTATATGTATTATATTATTAGAATGCATGCGATTCTATCATGATTGTATGAAATATTTTTTTTTAAAATATACCATATCTTAATATATTATTTATTTTATTTAACAATGTATATTTTAATAGGAGAATGCTGTTACATACAATTTTTTTTACAACCTTAATTCTAATGTCATGTGCATCGATAGAAATCACTGGAATATATATTACACTAACGAGGTATATGCTTCGGTATAACATTTTCTACAATTGCATCCATGTAATTTATTTGAGTATATGCTTTATTTATTTTTTATAAAAACTATCTCACTAGATAAAGTATACTATTTTTTAAATATTCAAAACAAGTGTATACTAAAATTAATATTATCCTTGTAACAAATACCCCTTCTATGTAAGCCTGTCAATTATCCAAAAAAATATCCGTATCCGATCCGAATCCGTATCCGAAAATACAGAAAATATCCGATATCCGAAAATCCGTATCCGTATCCGAACCAAATAATCCGTATCCGAAAATTTTCAGATCGGATCGGATAAAGCCTATATCCGATCCGAAAAATATCCGTATCCGAACTGTTATTTTATTTATATATGTTAAAATTAGTTTCAATCCTTAGATGAAAATCCAATGGCTCATGATCTTGGACAAAACACAAACCTATTTAACCATGTTGAATACTTATTTAACTATATTAAGATTTGTGTTTTTATGTCTTTAGTGGATACCTATTTAACCATGTTAGGACTTAAGATTTTATAAATTTTTTATATTTTAATCTGGTTCGGATATTTCGGATATTATCCGAATCCGTATCCGGATTTTCGGATCGGATACAGATATGGGTTTTGGAATATCCGTCGGATATCGGATACGGATATTTTTTCGGATATCCAATTCGGATACGGATACGGATATGGGTCTATCCGATCCGTATCCGTCCGATTGACAGGCTTACTTCTATGTTTTCCTTTCGTAACATTGTGCGTGTGTGTGTGTGTATATATATATATATATATAGGGGGCCGATGGGGTGCGGCCGTGCGCACGGTGCACCCCATCGTGCGCCCCACACGTCGACCGTGCGATCGACGTTCTCGCGATCGCACGGTCGACGTTTTTTTAAAAAAAAAACAAAAAAAAAACAAAAACACCTCGGGAGACTGTCTCCCGAGGTGGTCGCAGTCGCCGGGGTCGACGGTGGTCGCAGTCGCCGGGGTCCGTGAGGTCATCGACGGGGTTGCAGTCGCCGGGGTCCGTGAGGTCGTCGATGGGGTCGCAGTCGCCGATTTGGTCAGATCCGACCAAATATGTGTGTGAGCGAGACGGGGGTCCGTGCGGTCGTCGTCGACGGGGGTCGACGAGAGAGAGAGAGTGGTTTCGAGAGAGAGAGAGAGAGAGAGAGAGAGAGACAGCGAGAGAGAGAGAGAGAGAGAGAGTTCGAGAGAGAGAGAGAGAGAGACAGCGAGAGAGTTCGAGAGACATCGAGAGAGAGAGAGAGAGAGAGAGAGAGCGAGAGAGTTCGAGAGACAGCGAGAGAGAGAGAGAGAGAGAGAGACGGGGGTTGATTTCGAGGTGTTTTTGATTTTTTTTTTTTAATTGACCGTCCGATCGAGGTCCATCGATCGGACGGTCTTTAAACGGGGCGCACGATGGGGTGCACCGTGCGCACGGTCACACCCCATCGACCCCCATATATATATATATATATATATATATATATAATAAAGGGAAAATGACAAAAAAAAAATTATTTTAAAAGTTAAAAATACCAAAATCAGTAAATTTTTAAGATTATATTTAAAAAAGTCTTATTTTACTATTTTGAAAACATAAAAGACAAATTACCCTTATGCAATTAGACTCTTAATATATTCCATATCTCTTTAACTTTGTTAAAATATTTCACCCTCTTAATTTTGTTAATGTATTTAACACATTTTCATAAATATCAACTTTTTTTTATTTTAATTTGTTTTTGTTAGGTTGATTTTGTGAAATATGTATCAATATAATGAGTTTTTTTTATAATAAACTACAATAATAAACGTTGATACTTCTTTAAAAAAATAGATTTGTATTAATGATGTCATAAAAATATGTGAATAGCAAAAAAAAAAAAAAATTGTAAATGTGGATTTAGAATATTAAAATATTATCTGTTGCATTGAAGCACAATACAATTATGATTATATACAATGAAAAATAATAAATAACAGAATATAATATATATATAAAAGAAACACATAATATGATATATAATAACAAAACCTCTAAAAGAGTTGATTTTCGTCATGTATAGAGAGATTGTTATTTTATAAGAAAAATAGATTTTTGGTTTTGAATAACCTGGATGTTAAAGATTTAATAACATATGGATAGATTAGTCTTCTATATTTTTAAAATAGTGAAATGATTTTTTTAAATATAATTTTAAAAAATGATATAAGTATTTATAACTTTTAAGAGCTCTTTGTGATCATTTTCATTCTACTAAATATAGAAAAAGTGAACTTCGGGGGTTCGGACACATGGTTTTGCGGGGGCCACTCACATGTTCCAGTGACGACCCCTTCATTCGTCTCTCGTGGCAGCCCAGCCCAGCCCTCTCTTTTCAATTTTCGACCCGAGATCGCCAGTTGAACCAGTGGAGATCCCCGGTTCCACCATCCGACGGCGTCGAATCATCTTCCGCTCCGTAATAATTAAATTAAATAAATAAAAGCATTGTTAATTTTAAAAAAAGAAAAGAAAAAAGAAAAAAAAGATGGAGAGACGACATACGCGATTAGTGATTTGGGTTGCACCCTTTTCATTTCTTTTTTTTCTTCTTTGAGATTTGCTCCCTCTCCGATTATTCCTCCGCCTGCTTCGTTGTAAAAAAAGAGGAAAAACAAAAGGAACCCAAAAGAAATCCTAAAAATTTTGAAACTGCCATCGCTGGAGATCGATCATTGGATTTCTTCGCTGCTCGACGATTTGGGGAAGAAGACGATTCAATTTCGCCTTCCATGATCCGATCCGGCGATTCAATTAGGGCCGTCTGATTAGGGGTGCTGGGCCCGCCCTACCCTGGGCGAGGAGGGTTGGATGCCCTTCATAGCTGACTCGTGATCTCGACTTTTTTTTTTTTTTTTTTCAAAGGAAGGATCATGGAAGTTGACTCGTCCATGGCGACGGAGACCGTCGATCACAACAGCGGTAGTGCAAGCGATCGTCACCTCCCCGACCAGCAAGAGCAGCAGCCAAACAGTGATTCGGGGCCGCCGACGCCGACGGTGGCGGCTGCGGCGGTTGTGGTGGGGCCCCGGCCGGCGCCGACCTACACGGTTATGAAGGCGATCATAGAGAAGAAGGAGGACGGTCCCGGGTCCAGGTGCGGGCACACTCTCACGGCGGTGGCGGCTGTCGGGGAGGAGGGATCCCCCAACTACATAGGGCCTCGGCTCATCCTCTTCGGGGGCGCCACTGCATTGGAAGGAAACTCTGCCGCGCCTCCCTCCTCCGCTGGCGGCGCTGGCATCCGTAAGTTTGGCTGGTGGTTCTGCTTGGAACCCTAAATTTCTTGATATGCTGTGTGGGTGTGAATTTTGAAAGCCATTCTTGATTAGTTCCCTGAAAATGAAGTCTTTATTAATCAAGGGGCAAAAAATAAGGAAGAACACATTTTGAGATGTTGCTGTTGGAACTGGCTGTTCTTACTGCTTGTTTATCTATGACTGCGTCATCTGTCCAATTGTTCTGCTTGGTCAGATTGTGCTGTTTATGGTTTCTTTACCTGTAGTTGTAGCAGAAACTTCGGCCTGAATTTCTGATAGCTCTCGTGTGAATTGAATCGCAGGGCTGGCTGGTGCGACTGCAGATGTCCACTGTTATGATGTGTTGTCTACTAAGTGGTCCAGGTGAGTGTTTATGTAATTTTGGAATTGCTTTATGATGATGCTTGGTCTGTACAAGTTTTGGGTGCAGTTCCTTGCGCTTCTTTGCACTCATGTTATCCATGGCATTGTTGATATTGGATTTGGTGACTGTTTTATTTCTGTTAAATGATAGCAAAATTATGTTGGTAGAGTTTGGTAAACATCTGCTTCTATGAAAGAATGGGTTTTTCCTTCCCTTGGTAACAACAGCTGAAATCTCTTCTTGGGAAAGAAGAAACTTACCAAGCCCACAACACATCCCCCTCCCCAGGTTCCTCTCAGTTTTTGAGAAAGTGTATGGTCTCTCAGGTCCCTGATCCAGGAAATTAGGTTGTCTTTGGTCTATAGTCTGTTCTCCTATAGTATTGTGATAATGTTGCAATTTATCACTCAAAGTTAAACTTTGATAATATTTGTCAGGCTAACTCCACTAGGTGAACCCCCCTCTCCCAGAGCTGCTCATGTCGCAACTGCTGTGGGTACCATGGTGGTTATTCAGGTATTCTCAGAGTTCAATTTTTTTTTCAGAGCATGTAGGGAGTCAAATTCACCCATGCCTTTCTGCTATTCCGTTGTGCAACAGGGTGGGATTGGCCCCGCTGGTTTGTCTGCAGAAGATCTTCATGTTCTTGATTTAACACAGCCACGGCCACGATGGCACAGGTTAGAAAAGTAGTGCAACACAACGAGAATATGCGTGTATGAGCTTCATATACCTGTAAAAATTATGAGTTATTTATGAGTTATTTGTGGATAAACAGGGTGGTTGTTCAAGGCCCTGGGCCTGGGCCACGTTATGGACATGTGATGGCTTTGGTGGGCCAAAGGTTTCTTTTGGCAATTGGTGGAAATGATGGTAGGACTCTTTTTTTTAACTATCTCGGCTCAATTTCTCATTTCCATAATATCTAGAACAAATCCCTTGCCTTTCAGATGTTCTCTATGGCTATGAGGATGACTAACTTGGAAATATTCTTGCAGGAAAGCGGCCTCTAGCTGACGTTTGGGCCCTTGATACTGCCGCAAAGCCTTATGAATGGAGAAAGTTGGAGCCAGAAGGGGAAGGTCCACCTCCATGCATGTGTGTTCTCTTTCTGAAATTTATCTTTCTGTTCTGAAAGTCAAGCTGGTTGAGCCGATATGTACCATTGAGCTCAACACATTAAGATCATAAGCATGAATTGTTATCTATCCGATTTGCTTTTGTTGCATTCTGGGAAGAAACCAATTCCATTAGCTTGCTTCTGATTAGGTTATTTTAAAGCATTTTGTATGCAAGAATATGACGAGAGACAATTGCTTGTAAGCACATGCCTTGTCATTTGTGTTTGTAAATGGGGTGCAGTGGAGCTGAAGACGAGCATGTCAGATCTCATGTGCCCTTTCTTTAAATTTCAGGAAATACAGTGGATGTTCTTCATTGTCCCTGTGAATCAATTTGTATTTCATATTTGGGATTTCTATCATGCGAACTTGTATAAGTATCACGCTAAAAAATGCATCTCATTTTAACCATCAACTAAAAAATGCTCTTGTATGGTTCTAACATTTTAGCCATACTTTCTTTGTGAGCATCTGTTCATTGAATCGTGGGAGGTTAGAATATTTTTTCCATGATCCTAGCATAAAAAAATATGTTATTTACTGACAGATTTCATTGCTAATATATGTACTATATATCAGTCATCTTTTCAAATGATAAATTATGCTATTATATATATATATATATATATATATTATATATATATATATATATATATATATATATATATATATATCAGTCATCTTTTCAAATGATAAATTAACTTGTTTGGACCTTACTGAATAGGTATGCTACTGCTAGTGCACGCTCAGATGGACTTCTTCTGCTGTGTGGCGGGAGGGATGCAAACAGTGTGGTGAGTTCAAAATTGTGTCCTCGAAGTCTATTATTTTACTTTGCAACTGGGTGCCTGCCCATCTGTTTCATTCTTCTTAAATTCCACTGAGCACATTGATATTGATATCTTATCATTTATTAACTATTTTTTCCTTTAAAAAAATTTCCATGTGATGTTGATCTCTTATCTGATTTACCCGGTTGAGATTGCCATGGGAATGGAAAAAAAAATGTCCTGCAAAATTAGCTGCATCCATGGTAAAACCCAAAACGGGAGGTCAATCATTTTGGTGTTTGTTTATTGGTTTTGAACATTTGTGTGTTGCTCTTTCTGCTGAACACAACATGGTTTGTGGTTTCATTGGTTTCTGTATTTGCAACTTCTTCTTCCATTTCCATTTATTAGCCGCACCAAAACAATCATATAAATTATCCCAATTGAGTTCATTTAGTATATGCATTATTTTTTTGATGAAATGCATCATGCTTGTTTCATGTTGATCTTGACATAAGGAAGCTGGGGAGAAGAATGCTCTTTGGAAAAATGCTATAAAAGTCAACATTACATAATAACTTTTAAACAACAACCAAAAAAAACTCATGCCTTTCCTAGCAAATGAGGTTGTTGAACCGATTGTAAATTTGCAACTGTTAACCTAAATGTGTGGCAGTGATTAAATTGTTGGATGTTATATTCAAATAAATATATTATATATACAACCAAAAGATTTATGGCATATTTTATTCAGATTTGCATTGTTATACATTTTTACATGATTTTCTTCTCAAAACCAATATATTATATATTAGGAAGCCTGCCTGAAAACTTTCTTCCAATTTCTGTGTAGCCTCTAGCCAGTGCTTATGGGCTCGCAAAACATCGAGATGGTCGTTGGGAATGGGCGATTGCTCCTGGAGTTTCACCATCTCCAAGATACCAACATGCAGCTGTGAGTTTTATTTTTTCAGATTTTCCATTCTTCTTTGATGTATCTTGTTTTGTCGATTTAAGTGTGACTCCATTGCATTGTTTAGGTATTTGTAAATGCTCGTCTCCATGTATCTGGAGGGGCACTTGGTGGTGGACGTATGGTAGAGGACTCGTCAAGCATTGCAGGTATATTTATCTGATGTTCATAAATTTCATAATTATGGGCTTTGTTTTTCCTGCACCACGGATGCTTGTGACTATTTACTTTGAATAAGCCAGAAGGTCAATAAGCAATTGACAATTGAATTTGGAAAAAGAGGTATTTGACAGCAGTTGTATTGTCAATTATTGGCTCTAGGCTTTGACCACACCATTTGTTTACTGAGACAGCTCCTGTGTCGTATAAGATTCTTCTGTGGAAGTTTAAAATTTCTATTAATATATACTGACAATTATCAATTATGTAATTTGATCATCCAGTAGGCTGTAAGCCATTAAACACCAAAATTTGAAGTTGAATGGATCTTTTGATGGGATCATTGAATTAAAATATTGATGTCTCACAGCATATTAGTCTACTGGATCATTAATGTATATATGCATATACATAAGTACATAAACTCACATATATCTATACAATATATGTGTATATATGTGTGTGTGTGTATCGGGGTGTGTGTGTGTGTGTCATAATCCTTCTGTGTTTTTTCACACTTTTAGTGCTGGATACTGCTGCTGGAGTTTGGTGTGACACCAAGTCAGTCGTGACTAGCCCCAGAACAGGAAGATATAGTGCTGATGCAGCTGGTGGAGATGCTTCTGTTGAGTTAACAAGACGTTGTAGGCATGCAGCTGCTGCTGTTGGTGACTTGATCTTCATTTATGGTGGACTACGTGGTGGTAAGCCTCAAGTCATATTTTCCTCTCACAATAAAAAGCATTTTTATAACCTCCATCTAGGGCAAGTTGTTGATCTAAAAAAAAAACTTGGTGCTAGCAGTCATTTTTTATCTTCTATATGTAGTGTCTGTTATGTTTGAGCTATTTTTATGGTTTTGAAGCCTGATCGATGGCCTTTTCACTAGTTATCTTATCTTTTCTTTTTTGTATAAATTGGAGATCCCTAGTCTCTGGTTGTTCGAGGGGCAATTTTCTGTCAATGGATTGTTCCAATCTTTAGTCAAAAAGGGTTATGCATTAGTAGAGAATTTGGAAAAGGATGTAGCTAGCGTGAAGATCATAGTTGTTTGGGCGACGCCTAGGCTAGTGGGTGTTTTATTCAGACCTGGGCGCCTGTCCACCTAACAAAGTGGTGCATTGAGTGGCCACATGGGTGACTGGGTCTTTGTACCCGCCTAGGTGATGCATGACCCGCCGAGGCTCTGCCCAGCCCATGTAAGCTTCACCCGGTTCATACAAGCAATAATTAAAAGATGAAATCTAACATTAAAAAAAAATAACCCAGTTATTCAACAAAGGCTTAATGATCTACTGTTTTTCAAGTTCAATCAACACCTTCAAGCAAGGTTTCAAGAGAGGAGAGAGAAGAGTGGTAGCTATGATCCCATTGTCCTTGATGAGTTAGATTGGACTTGTGAATGGATGACTGGAGAGGATCCAGATGAATTGGTATATGGGGAGGGAGATGATCTTACATGGGATGATGTGGATCAGTGGATGTAGCATTGGGTGCATCTAATGCACTTCAAGGGAAGAAGAAATGTTGCATCAAATAAAAATAGTGGAAAAGATTTTGGTTCTTCTGAGTTCTAAAAATGCTTGTTGTAAGGATGTTGGTGAAATGCCATTAGAAATATTGGAGATGAGATTCGAGTAGAAGAAGTAGAATGGGTAAGTGATGAGGAGACAGATGAGGAACGCTGAGTTTCTTGTGATCGTGATGACATGATTGATTCCTGGCCAGTGATTGAGAAAGTTGATGTTCTTTGGGTTAGTCTGAAATTGTAGTTTTGTATGTTGGGTGGTGGCTTTGGATCTATGGATATTTGTTTATTGCAATGACTCATTTCTTCTTTTTGTTCTTTTTTTCAAGTTGAATGTTATTTACATTTTTATAATTATTATCTTGCTAATATATAAATGTAATTAAGTACCACCTATGCGAGTAGGTGCGCCTAGGTTGCCAGGCGGTTGGCTACCGCCTAGGCTAGCATAGCCGCCTAGACAACTATGGTGAAGATGCAGATAGTTAGAGATTTAGGCCCTTATCCAAATATCACAGTATCTATTTACTCTTTTATATTTAGAATTTTCCCATAATTTTACTTATCTCAGTGAATTGTTGGTTAGCACATCATCTGAGAAATATATTGTTTTTCCAAACAGTTCTCTTTCCATTCGTATTTTGATCAAGAATGTGTTCCTACATGAGAAAGAATGTAGGAATAGGCACTGATTTGATGAGATGAATTTGATTTTAGAAGTCTTTTAAAGATGAAAGTTCTGATCAAGTATTGGTTTATGCAGATCATTAAATGTGATGGTTTGCTAGGTGTTTTTGACTTTTTGGCAGCTGCATCTCTATTTGTTTGTTTAATTTCGTGCATATGTCAAATCCTTCTTTGAATAGTTAAAAATGATGTTTTGAATATGGTTGAGATTATCTTGATTGAGTAGTTGATTGTTGATGTAAATTTTCTTTCTTTTTCTGATTTCCTTTGGGGAAACACATTAATTAATTATTTTAATTATTATATTTTATATTATTTAGTTTTTGATATTACATATATATAATTTTTTAAAATAAAGTATTTTAATAATTATATTTTTTTTATTTATTAATTTAATTATAAATTATACAAAATAATTATACATTAAAATATATAAAAATATTAGAATGTTGTAATATTATTAGTATAATTGATATTGATGGATAATATTATCATATAATATGTTTTATTTATTATTATCTCGTTTTCTTGGAGACTAGGCATCATGTCTCTCCTGTAGGACCTTCCAACTTATTAATAAAATACAGGTGTTCTCCCACATGTCCTAGAACAAGTTTAAAGATGATGATCAAAGCACCCAATGAATGATATGAAGGATATGCCAATAGAAATTAGATCAATGGTGAAAGTGGCTGAAGGTGTAGTGGGCCACCTGAGCAACTCCTACTTGCTGTTAGCACGAGGTGATTGAATTTTTCTGCATCTAATTAACATTTTTGTGCTACAGGGGTACTGCTGGATGACCTTCTTGCTGCTGAAGATCTTGCTGCTGCTGAGACAACAAGTGCTGCTTCTCATGCTGCAGCAGCTGCAGCAAATTTGCAGGCTGGAAGGCTACCTGGAAGATATGCATTTGGAGATGAAAGAACAAGGCAAGTCACTCCTGACGTAGTTCCAGATGGTGCAGTGGTGCTGGGGAGTCCTGTTGCTCCACCTGTAAATGGGGACATGTATGCTGATATCAGCACTGAAAATGTCATGCTTCAGGGACAACGGTAATATACTCTGACAATGTGGCTTTTTTTATTACAATTTAACCCCTGATCGATTTAGGAATGCTGTTCAAATTCTTTGGAGTACCTTCTCTCCTGTTAATTTTTTTGGATAATAAAAAGAACAAGTTGTTGAGTACCTTTTCTCTTGTAATATATTGCTTTGAGTTTTATAAGTCTTGCTTCTTAGAACATCTCTCATTGCAGGAAGTTAAGCAAAGGTGTAGAATACTTGGTCGAAGCCTCGGCAGCGGAAGCTGAAGCTATAAGTGCTACTTTAGCTGCTGCCAAGGCACGCCAGATTAATGGAGAAGCTGAGTTGCCAGACCGAGATCGTGGAGCAGAAGCCACACCAAGTGGGAAACCTATAACCACCCTTGTTAAGGTGCCAGAACCTGTGCTATCAAATAATAACTCACCACTTGGAGTGCGGCTACATCACAGAGCGGTCAGTATGCTTTTAGTGTTCATCTAGCTGATAC
Organism: Acorus gramineus; assembly: GCA_030737835.1. Classification (NCBI taxonomy): domain Eukaryota; kingdom Viridiplantae; phylum Streptophyta; class Magnoliopsida; order Acorales; family Acoraceae; genus Acorus; species Acorus gramineus. The sequence goes on along the minus strand of CM060855.1, from coordinate 14,979,354 downwards.
TAAAAGAAAACACATTAGGCTGATGGCACTAAGACGTGTAATTGCTTCAATCCAGAGCACATCTCAGTTGCAGCTATCTTTTGCTTATCTTTTTAAATCATCTCATGTTGCAGTTTTGATTGATTCATATTATAGGAGAGACTTTGATTTTGATGTAACGACTCTCTGCAGGTGGTTGTAGCTGCAGAGACAGGGGGTGCACTGGGTGGTATGGTTAGACAGCTTTCTATAGATCAATTTGAAAATGAAGGCAGGCGGGTGAGTTATGGTACCCCAGAGAGTGCAACCGCAGCTCGAAAGCTATTAGATCGGCAAATGTCTATCAATAGTGTGCCTAAAAAGGTAGATACAATGGTCTTGCATTGGTAGAAAAATGTAGATTACATGCTGAATAAAATTTTAATTACTAAGTTATGTCTTCATCAAAAACTTGGGTGCCTGCGAGGGGCCTGTATGGGAATCAATAGTAGTTCTGGACTTTGGAACAGAGGCATTAGACCTTTAGAGTCTAATCTATTTGTAACTGACTCCTTTCATTAGAGTGTAATTTTTTTATTATCTGGATGAACCTTCTTATTCTTTCGGCCATTTCAATTTTTATTGTGCTGCCTGACATAGTGACCACTTTTTTTTAGAGTACTGTCTAATCATGTTTCATGTCTTTAATATTTTGATTCAGGTCATAGCACATCTATTGAAGCCTCGTGGCTGGAAACCCCCTGTTCGCAGACAATTTTTCTTGGACTGCAATGAAGTTGCAGATCTCTGTGACAGTGCAGAACGCATTTTTTCAAGTGAACCAAGTGTGCTGCAGATTAAGGCTCCTGTTAAGATTTTTGGTGACTTGCACGGTCAGTTTGGGGATCTGATGCGTTTGTTTGATGAGTATGGGTCTCCTTCCACAGCTGGAGATATATCGTGAGTATCTACTATTCCCTATTTTTCTTGAAACCGACCACATAGTTTTGTTTTTGGATTCATTTTGGCAAATTCTATCATTTGGTATCTGCTTCCGGTTTGATCTTTGTCTGATTTATCAGGTATGGCTGTGCATTCTTTTTTTTTTATTACATCAAACTTAGCTTGATCATTGTGATCACGTCTGAATTTCTAATGTGGAAATTGGAATAGATGCGCTCTGCTTATTAATTAAGGAAAGGATAGATTTGACCTAATAAAAATAGAGCTCCATCTTAATTGGGTCCTCCATTCACCACTCAGTTTCACAGTGGACATCTCCAGTTACATGAAAATTGGACTATCTGACCTAACTACATGTTAGGAGGTGCACTTCAATTAAGGATTTCCGATTACTAAATTTCTCCCTTGTTTAAGACCCTATGTAGTCAAATGTCAGTTCATTGGTGCATATGACATTGCATGTCATTTCAGAGGCATCTGTCGTGTTTGCCATGTATGCCAAGATATATTTCCATATATTTTGAAGTGTATTTTCGTTATATATGTTACGCATTACTCCACATTGGCGTCATTACATTATTATTTGTGAATGAAGGTGATCTAATTTTTCTAGCATTTCTGCATTTTTAAAAAAATTTCTTTTTTATTTCCTGAAATTCACACACACCAAACTTTGTGCCATGGCATATATACATAGGGTATCCCTGCTGCATAAACTGCATATGCCATTCTAATTACATTTCATCTGCTCCGCATCTGTAGCATTATATTTTCTTTATTATAATCATTTATATGTAGCCATATCTCAAATACATCTTGTGGTGGCATTAGGGACTTTGCATGTGCTCCATGGCACATGTATATTTGATTTGTTATATGGTAATATGTTATTGCATTATGTTGTGTATATATATTTGAAGATTGGTTGGAATCTTACCACCACGTTATGTTTGCATGTTATGTTATATTTTGGAGATCGGGAATTTTTTTTTAATTCTGGCTTGTCTTTTTTGGTATAATATGGATACAAATTTGCTCATTCATCATTGGTTTACTTGGTAATATGCATCTTTTGCATCGTTATAACTGGTTTCTATTGATTTTTTTATCTGGTTCCCAGATACATCGATTATCTTTTCTTAGGAGATTATGTTGATCGAGGTCAGCACAGTTTAGAAACCATTACTCTTCTTCTTGCACTGAAGGTATTATTCTGGATGTACATGCTCATTTTTCCCCCTGATTTGGGGCTTCCTTCATTTGTTCTGGATTGGAGATTATCTGAGCATGCGTCTTTTACCTTTGCTTTTTTTAGGTTGAGTATCCACACAATGTACATTTAATTCGTGGAAATCATGAGGCAGCAGATATCAATGCTTTGTTTGGCTTCCGGATAGAGTGCATTGAACGGATGGTATCTATCATATGTTTGTTTTATTTTGTTTTCCTGATATAATTTATTATAGTCAGCAGTTTATTCCATTTGAAAATAGGGAGAGCGAGATGGAATTTGGGTTTGGCACCGCATAAATCGATTGTTTAATTGGCTTCCTTTGGCGGCCCTAATTGAAAGGAAAATTATCTGCATGCATGGTGGCATTGGTCGATCTATAAATCATGTGGAGCAGATTGAGAACCTACAGCGTCCAATTACAATGGAAGCTGGTTCGGTTGTTCTTATGGATTTGTTATGGTAAGTGCACCGCTTTATATAATAATTCTTCCTTTTCTGTACTCATATTCGTTTCCCACGTTGTGATCACGTGTCCTCTTTGTAGGTCTGATCCCACGGAGAATGATAGTGTTGAGGGATTGAGACCCAATGCTAGAGGACCTGGTCTGGTTACTTTTGGGGTCAGTCTTTTCGAGCTTATACTTTACATCATTAAATCATTGATTTATGCAGTTTTTAGTTCAGAACTCTCATATCTGTTCCGAATTTTAATTATTTTATGTTTTTATGTACTAGAAGTCAATCAGTGTTGCTTTGCTTTGTTAACATATGAGCATCACTAATCTGCGAACTTGCCCCTCCAGCCTGATCGTGTGATGGAGTTCTGCAATAACAACGACTTGCAGTTGATTGTACGGGCACATGAATGTGTGATGGATGGATTCGAACGATTTGCGCAGGGACATTTGATCACTCTTTTCTCTGCCACCAATTATTGCGGTAACTATGTGCCTTCTCAAATCTTAATCAATATATGAAACTTTCAAGTCAACCAAGGATTAAATTCTAGTTTCTGTTATTCAGGTACTGCAAATAATGCAGGTGCAATTTTAGTTCTGGGAAGAGACTTGGTGGTTGTTCCTAAACTTATCCATCCCTTACCACCAGCCATCACATCCCCTGAAACATCACCAGAGCGTCACATTGAGGATACATGGATGCAGGTAATTGGTTCTTTTCCTCTAGACACCTCATACTTTGTTGTTCTGTTATGTCACTCCTCCTCCAAATAGTGTTTTATCATATGTCATGTGTTTTCATTTATCATGGGAATGATCCATTTTCCTGGGTTGATACTGGAATCAGGAGCTTAATGCCAACAGACCTCCAACCCCAACAAGAGGGAGGCCCCAAGTTGCAAATGATCGGGGTTCGCTTGCTTGGATATAAGAGATCTCTCATTGCTGATGATATTCTTTTTCTTCATACATCCTGATCACTTGAGGTTCCTTCTATTTGGGGTGGCATTTTTTTCTCATTGAAGATGGTGGCTCATTCTTTCAAGGAATCTTTAGTGTTAGAAGTCCTGTTGAGAATCGGTTTTAGATTCTAGAAAAATTTGGGGATGTGAGCCGTGTCAACTGCAACCGTTGTGTTGCCACCAATTCCGTTATTACTGGGGGAGCAGCCAACCCTGGGTGGAAACAACTCAAAACTTTGCTGGAAGGGTTCATCGGACATTGGATTCCAGAACATGCGAGTCTGCTCCCCCTCGATTTTGCCTGTGAAGTGACCTTTGTGAATATTCATCAATTGGGCGTCTTTTGGGTGATAGGCAAGTGATTTGTACTTTGTGTAAATCCCCTACTTGTGACACTGGAATAGAGTTGTGTTTGGTATTCTTTGAATTTCTGTTCACGTTGAATTGCTGGTTTTGTTTCTTTCATTATTATTTTTTCCCCTTCTTTTGTATCTCTGGTACCTAAGTGGATGAACGTATAGGGCTACAGTATTGATGATGAGATGAAATAGAGGTATAACTATGTGGGCATCTGTCTGTTAGGGTGCCCTTAGTTGTGGTATTCATTTCTTTCTTTTGTACCATATATGTAACTCTTTTATGTGAAGATATGAGTTTGTATTAAAATTTGGTTGGCAAGTGTGGTTGCAGAGTTCATTCATTATTTTTTCTAGTTCTTTTTTTTTGGATGTTGTTCTTTATCATGTTTGGTACATGCCCTTGCCAAATCGCCATTGATGACTAAGACCTCAAAACGTATGAATTACAATCTATACCAAAATGTATAATTAGATAGAGATGTGGATAGAGTTCAATTCGACAGAATTGAAAAAAGCAAGGGATAACAACAGTAATTCATGCCATACCATGTACTAGTCTATCTATAACCAATATCATCAATCAAACAATAAAAATCAACGAAGCATGCCAGTGCAAAAGAAACCAAAAACCCAACCAACAAGAGTCGTGACCTCTAAAAAGTGGAAAAATCAATGGAAATCACTTCTTGTTGAGGATGATGGGCAAGACAGTGATGAGGATGATGATCAACAAAATGAGTATTGCTATGCAGGTTCACTTCCTTGTGTTCTTCTGGTGCTTCCTCTGCCTCCAGCTGCTCAGCCCTTGCCCTGTTGAAGATTTTGTAGCACATTTGAAGACCCCTCAATTTCAATTGGATCTTCATTTTAAAGTTTTTATAGTTTTGAAGATCAATAAACTCCAACGGTGGATCTTCAAATTTTATTGTATGAATCTTCGTATCACTATTTCGAACCGTGTTTTAAAACCCAGTCCAACCCAATCAATTCTGGTTTACTTTCCTCAAATCCAACAATAATGTCACGGGTGAGATCCGATTAACTCAGTGATTGAACGTCGTTTTTCCAAGTTCAATGAATGATTCGATTTTTAAACATTGTTTTGTGAAAATTTAACACATTTAAATAAAAATTCCAACTTTTTATTAAATACAAAAGATAAATTAGGGATTTGTAAGAAAATAGGAGTTAAATGTCATTTATAGAAAGATGTTAAATGTTCATATAGGTATTTGTGTGATTTTAAAAACAAATTTGACATTTGTAAAACCAAAAAATGGATCTCCAAAATATAGAGGTTGGAACATATGTTGGGACTGCAAAACTGCATTTTGCAATTCCATTGGAGAAATCTGGCAAGATATGCAGGTCGGTTGGGACTTGCTCTAAGCCTATATAAAACACATAAAGCAAAGAGAGAGGAAGATTACATACATGGAGCAATCATTGCTTTGATCACTACAACCACGATGAATGCTTCGAAGAATTTACCAGGGATGTCAGGAATAACAATTACTGCTATGATAAAAACGACCGTCCTGGCAATCCAATCTCAGTAGGATTTGCAGCTGCGGTGTTTGAAACAACATTAGATACAGATTCCATAAAATGAAGTTTCTTTTCTCACATCCTTGAATATCCTCCATGGTCTTCATACTGCTCCATAAACGCATCGTTGAACTTCTTGAAGCTCACCATTATGCCAGGCATGTCTTCTTCAGCAGGCAAGATTGTTGTTCTTAAGTGGAATACCCTGATGGAATATCACAACAGAAAAACAAAACACCGAGTGTGAGACCATCAAAGGTTTAACATGGCTTAATGTTTTGTTGAAGATATGATGAAGCAATACGAGGTTCCAAGAGTGGTTACCCTTCTTTCTGGCCAAAACCTGACCCGGGAACTGTGGAGATGCCTGTTGCTTCCAGTAGCTTTAGGCAGTAGAACACATCAGGAACTTTTCCAGCTTTCTTAGCAGCTTCAATGGCCTTTCGTGGTAAGCATATTTGTGGGAATGAGTACATTGCTCCTGAAATCATTCCGCATTAGTTGCTTATTATGAGATTACAATTGTTTTATATATGTAATATATAAAAAACACAGCAGACAAAGTACAAAGTAAATGGAATTACCTTCTGTAAAATTGCAGGCTACATTTTTGCAACTATTGAATCCATCTGTCATGATATGAGCTCTCCTCCTCAAAGACTCGAGGACTGCCTTGCTGCATATTCACATTCATAACCATATTATTCTTCACCGATAACATAACAAAGTGTGACCATAGATGATTGACTCATTATTGATAACAATAACTGCTTATGCATGAATTGAACTCTCCAAAATCAACAAGTTCTTTGACACATGATTCATATACCGCCTCTTTTGATCAATTATTTTCTTCATTTTTAATTTTTTTTTAAAAAAGTTCATTGGTTCCTAAAACATTCAGGTTGTATATTGATCCTCCATGACCAATACTGAGTTTTGTAAATGGAAAGCATCAACAATAAAAATCATTAAAACAGACAGACAAAACAAGAGTCCTCCAAATTGTAGGTTAGACAACTGTTTAAACCATCATAAAACCATGCTACCACATCATGTGTTACACAAAATTTCATACCCATGTAGAATTGACTAACGGCTTCCAGGCTAGCCAATTGGCCCTTCAAAATTTTAACACAACTTTTCAAGTTAACTACACATGATTTCAAGTTATTACCCACAATTTATCCAGTTCACTTAAAGGACATATTGGCCATATTCCAATATCAGTAGATCCCAGGCTGCTGAAGAATGTAGAAAGTAATAATTTAGACTGGTAGTATCGCTGTCTTGGGGAAACACAAGACGAATGAAATATGGCAATGATACAATATACCAATGCAGTCCAGTGAATAATTACCCCTACGTATAATTTATTCATAGAACTAATAAAAATAAAACAGAAGTATGAAATTTTTTTTATTGTAGCCAACACAGATGAGGCAGTTAGTAACTAGAATTCATCACAGAATCAATATCAGGCCTGGAAAAACATTTGCATACTGAAATTTAATCATGATACCTCTCAGTTGCAAACTTCAGATATGAGATATCTCCTGGTTTTGGCGGATTAACCATCAAGCCTAACTGAAAAAATGTCAAATTCTTCAATCAATGGTCTAAAAAGAAAAGTGGTTTAACTGAAATCTACAGACGCTTATATCACTATATTGATAATACTTTATATATGATGATAGTGCATGGTAACATAGTCATACAACAAATTCAGCCTATACTAGCTTTTTACTTTTGGTACACGATGGGAAAATTGCATTCACTTACAAATATCTGCCCGGGGACATTCGGACTGAGTGAAATTGAAGCAACTTTATAGATCTCATCAACCGTCTGTACCACAAATAGATAACAGAAATCTGTAAGAGTTCTCAAATATCAGCAGAACAGGACCATAATTGCAAAGTGAATAAAGTTCATAGAGCAGGGATTGATTGCTATGGAATCTGTCAATAAAAAGCTTAGATATCAAGGGATGCCATGCCAGGCCTTAATTCAGATGAAAGAAAAAAATAGAATATCGAGAAATAATGAACCTGAGGAGGAATATTGGTCATTTCAAAGTAGCCTCCACGCTGGCCACATTCTCCCCAGTATCCTTTTGAGACAGTGTGGAAGGAAACAAGTTGGACCCCTTTGCTCATGGGTGGACCCATGTCAAATAAAATCTTGCAAAATGGAAACCTGGTAAGTTTCGTATGATGTAATTTCCATAAGGTCAGGAGAAAAAATTTGGCTGATATACCTTTTTTGCACTTATGAATGGTCGTTCGTCCTGATATATATTCTGCTGATAAACCTCATCTGCAAGAAGAACCAGTTTTTCTCGGAAACAAAACTGAAGCAGTTCTTTCAGATTGGCTGCACTAAGACATTGACCAGTAGGATTTCCTGGGTTAATGATCACCATTGCACGAACCTGAATCCAATCAGACAAAAAGATAAATCTGGTAAATGCATATGATTTTAATAACATGTACATATACTAGTATTGAAAAAAAAAGGGGAGTTCCATATCGTTCTAACATTATACATTAACACTCTTGATGAGACAATACTGGTGCAAGGAGTGAAGCACTGGTTACTTCTTCAGTTCTTCCAACAAATTCCAAAAGAAACAAGTACATCAAGGACCTGAGCATGCCAAAATGTTGCTATGCAATGGTCAATCTTTTTCTTTTTTTTTTCGATGCCCCCATTGAGTAGTTATGTCAAGCTATACTCCAGAAATATTTTTGTAAGGGACCAAATGGTCGAACACTCAAAACGATGTTTGAGATTGTGAAATTGGATGAGACAAAGAAACACTATTTTAAATTCTTAAGGGCCCGTTTGGATAGAGGTATAAGCTATTATGGGGTTTATACCTATTCCAGGAATTGTTGACTTTATCAATGGAATAAGAGATTTTGTGTTTGGTTGTGTTTTCAGTTATTCTTATTGGGAAACGTAATAATAAAGGTTGGAGTGTTTGGTTGATGAAGAATAAGATGTGAATAAGGTGTAAAAAGTTGATTTGACACGTGGGCCCCATTGATATATAAGAGGTGATGACAGGAGATTTGATGTGATGATATGTGATTTGATAGGTGTGTTCACTTATATCAGTGGAGGAATAACACAATTCTATGGGTGGACTTGGAATACAAATACCAGCTTATTCTCTTCTTATTCCGCATAGCTATACCCCTTTATTCCCTCTACCCAAACACCTTTTTTGCCTTATTCTCCTCTATTCCACCCTTATTCTTCTGGCCAAACAGCCCCTAATAGTTTCCCGATTGTCTACCCCATTTGGACGGACCAGAAGTTCCAGAACGTATGCTATTGGGTTGGAAATAATGTGCTCCAAGATTCTGGATGTTCACAGTTTGTATTGTAGCGTTCTTAACCTCATACACGCTTTTTTCATTTCTCTTTGCATATTTAACGCTTCATTTTGATAACTTTTTTTCCCTTTGCACTTGGAAGTGTGCCAACAAAGGTTAAGACATGCAACAAGATCTGAGATCTATTTTCCTATATAATATATATTTTATCTTTGGTACCGCTATGAAAAACTAACTGATGAAGTTTAGAAAAACAAATAATAAATAAATAAATGAGAAAAGTAAAGATCAGTGAGATGTGTCAGCAGTCTGGTTTGAGCTCAAGTTAGACAAATATGCTGAAAGCCAGAATCTTCAAAAAATTCAGAAATGAAACCAATTTGGATCAGTTTCATCTCTAGTTCCAAGCTACTGCAGTACAATTAATCAATCAAGTCTGCTAACTGACAACAAGGATGCAACTCTGACATTTCTCAATACGCTATTTTAAATTCATGAAATATTCCAAACACGTGGAAAACTCTGCAAACAAATAGCATGCTTACAGTTATTCCTTTGTACCGAGCCTGTTTCACTGCTTCACGCAAGTTATTTATATCAAGTCCCCAATTTGCTGTCTCTTCCAAGTAATATGGAACAAGAGAACCACCAAATAACGATATTGTAGCAGAATAAAGTGGGTACTGAGGAACAGGAACCAGGATCTGCAAACACAATGATTTAAAAGGATTGAGTATCTCAGACGGTTCAAAGGAGAGCATGTTTAAGTTTAACAATAAAGCATACCCCGTCATTTTTATTACGGATGATAGAATTTAAGATCTGCATCACACCTTTGCTGGCACCATCAGTGAGAAATATAAGTTCAGGATCGCTGCAGTAGATGCAAAGCATATTGTCAGCAAAAATGAGAAGGTCAAAGTTGATGTCGTCATACTTATCTTAGGAACCATCACATGCTTATCCATCCAGATTACCTAGGATACCCGTCACGTCTTTCAATAAAGTCAGCGACTTCCTTCCTCACTCCAGGAAGACCTCGAGAGTCACTGTAGGCACCTAGTTGTCCAAAAGATAACGACAGTATGTTATCATTTGATGGAGATTTGGCGGTGATATATGAGTGAAAAGTGGTTGAAGAAGTACAAAAAAAAAATCTTAGCTGAAAAGAAGGTAACTAAGATGGGCATATAAAATAAAAGGATAGGCATATCAAAATGGTTCGGCACTGAAAGTAAAAATAATAAGAAGCATATATCCATGTTGAAACACGCTGTCCTATGCAAAAGAACTTTGCATAAATTTACAAAAAATATAAAACATGGATGTGGTGTGGCGCCATTTATATGCAATCTTAGTACACAATGCCCAAGATCTTTCTAAGATGGTGAATTCACTTGGGGAATGAACCAAACTAATCATTACAACTTATTGTGTGAGAAAGAATGGGTATGTCAAATGGATGGTTGACTATATATTATACCTCAGATTAGAGACAAAAAATTTTAACAGGAGATCACTTCGTATATGGAAAAAGAAGTTTGACAAATAATGTCTAGAAGAACAAGAATTCATAATCAATATTTTTCATGATATAATAGCCAGAGAGATAAATGCTTGAGCTGAGTTTTTTACTATCCAATATTTCCAATTCAACGGTTTTAAAAAATCAATATTGGTTCAGAGCAAGAGCAAAGAATATTTGTAAGGAGAGATATGCACCTAGACCGCCCGATGTCAATGAAAGATAATGTTTAGCCCTTGCAATGGCATCAGCGGGAAATATAAGTCCAACATTTGGGTCATCTAATAGGAATGGAGCTTGGCATAGAGCCACCACCTGCAAGATAATACTTCCTTTAGGTGGCAGCATCTTCAAGTGGGAAAATACAGAGCCATGCACGAATTTTTCCAAAGGGAGCATTCATATAATTGAATGAAGAAAACCTTAAATTGTGTAACACAACACCCAATCACAGTCAGATAGAACATGGGCTAGAAGTGACAACGAACCTGACGGGGAAATGTCAGAGGCTTCTGGCCTAAAGCATGAGGGTTGCCAACATTTGTGAAGATAATCTGCAAAATGAAGACACAAATTTGGAGAATTATAATAGAAACACGCAGTATGCGTGGACAGTCCGCATGAATTCTGTCCCAATGAGAGATAAAAACATATCAAGCACAACAATTGAACTTCTCAAATTATCTTCTTCAATTCAAAACAAAATCCATAAACTGAATTGTCTTGACCACGGATTCAAAAGAAGAGGAGAACAATATCCTGACAAATAAAGATTATATACACCTTTCATCAAAACATATACCTCGTCTCGTGAGGTTACTATTTTTTTTTAAAAAAAAATAAAAACATGTGCGAACTGTATGTTGAACTGTCCGCCGTGGGACTGTCCCTGACATTATTTCATTTATATTGCGTAAAACACACAAATCATAATTCTTCGTTGTCACTTGTAATGAATCATAAGATGGTCTTAAATTTTTTTTTATTGATTTAACAGTCAGTCAATTCACTTGTTGGTGTTTGACCCATCAAAACCATCCAATGAAAGATTAGATTTGCATGAACGAATAGAAGACGTACCTTCTTGCCTTCCTTCTGAAGTTCAGATGCGCGGAGGTAAAGCTCGCCCCTAACGGCATAGGCGACCTTCTTCACGTTCTCATTCAGTGTCTCGTAATCCAACCCTGACATGATTGATGATGATGATTTCAAGATTGACTGGGGTAGATACTAGAGAGAGAGAGAGAGAGAGATCACACTGTTTTAATACTGATTTTTTGTTTATAAAAAGAAAAAAAGAAGAAGAACAGAGAGGTTGGGGACCTTGTCCTCACACCCGTGATTATGTGGACTTTCTTATATAACCCCTATCGACCAAGCCCTCATTTTTATATTTTATTTAATTTTTAATGAATCAATGTGACGTATATCCGGATGTTTGTGTGGCAGGTGATAAAAAGCTAACTCAAATGAAAGAATTTTCGAGCAGTTTTGAGAGATGGAAAGAAAGGTTGGGGGGGAGATAATGTTGGCATAAAAAAATGTGGTGTCTGTTGAGGGGAGACTAACTACTGGTCATCGAGGGCTTTGTATTCTCTGTCATTCATCCGCCCATCCATTTCAAAGATTCTTGGTGGCTCTCCCAAGCAAATAATGGTCTCTTTATTTGTACTCCTTAGGGACTGGTTTAGCAAGCTGATAATCACTTGGAGAAGAAATAATTGTAGGGATAATTAGGGGAGGATAATTTATTTAATTGGGTATAAAAAATAATTGAGATAAAGTGTTGATAATTTTCTTAATTTTATAATAAAAAGCCACTTAAAAGATTAGTATAATATTCATGTTTAATTTTATTTTAGTTTTGATAAATGTGAATAAGGGCAAAGTTGTTTTTTTGTGAACATGGGCTTATAATTTAAATAGATTTTGGATTTTTATATTCATTAAAAAATAAGGACAATGTTATATACAATCTTAAATACATGACTGATTTTTAGCATGTGTAAAAAGAAATTAACGATATATATACCTCACTCAATGAGATATATAACTTGTTAGATGACTATTAGATATTGAATGATTAAAGAGATATATGAGGTTGCATTTAAGATTGTAAATAAAAAAATTGTGTGTAATAACGCTCTAAAATAATCCAAGTGTAAATAGAGGCACCCATACGAGTTCTTTGCAAAGAGCGACTCCACGCTCCCCTTTTACTTATACTTAGTTTTTTTATAATTCAAAATACATTCTTACATACCTTATTAGAAATTCAGTGAAACATATACCTCGTTAGACAATGTATATATTTCATTAAATTTTTTTTTAGATTTATTAAAAATGAATTTATTCGATTCGAAGTAGATCAATATATACTTTTATTAAAATATATATCTCGTTAGATAATGTTTAGTATTTAAAAAAAAATGAAAATACACGTGATCTTGAGTTTTGGGCGGTAAAATGTGTGTGATGGTGGAGGCCCATCAGTGGAGTGGGCCTGACCTTCACTGCCCTGCTTTCTCACGCACGTGCACGCTTTACCCCTTTCTTCCTTTCTTTTTTTGGGTTTCGGGGAAGCGAAAGTAAAGGCAAGGCTGAGGAGGAGAAAAAAATGGCGGCGGCGGTCGTCGTGCCTCGAACGAACACCTTCGGCGGAGGCATGCGATTCATCATCACTTCATCCGCGAATGCACTGATTTCCCGCCGGATCTGGAGATCCTCCTACCGTTGTTGTCCCCTCGCCCGCTCTCCATCGCCCGCGCTCACCGGGATCAGCGTCCGCAGCTGTTCTTGGAGGCGGTGGTGCAGCAGCAGCAGCGTCATCGGACCGAGCGCGGAAACTCCGGCGGCGGATACGGAGACGGGCGTATCGGAAGAGGGAGAGGAGGATGGTTTGAGGAAAGCAGCGGACGCGCTGGACATAAGGGTGGGGAAGGTGGTGCGGGCGTGGAGACACCCGGAGGCGGACTCGCTGTATGTGGAGGAGGTCGATGTGGGAGAGGTTGAGCCCAGGACCATCTGTAGCGGTCTCGTCGCCTATGTCCCCCTCGAACACCTCCAGGTTTTCTCTTTTGTTATCATCATTTCTTCTTTCTCCATCACTACTACCTTTCTTTCTGACAAAAAAAAGAAGAAGAAAAGAAAAAAACTACATTTTCCCAACCAGTTAAAGGAAAATGATATGTCCAGCCCAGCCTTGTCCGTAGTCTACACTGTTTTTTTTAAGAAAAAAATTAATACGCTCTCATGTTGTAGATATTATTATATGAAATAAAGTATATATTGAGATACAATAGTGTATTTTTCCTCTTTTAAAAATGAAAAAAATTAACATTCATATACTCTGATAGAGCTCTTTATGATAGCGCATAGCGTATGGGCTGCAAAACTGGCTGCAAGAATTTGCCCCCAAAAAAAAAATCAAAACTGGCTGCTAAACAAATTGAGTGTATCAGCACTCTAGTTTAGTACAGCCCTCTTAAAATAACTAATACTTGCCCACCAAAAAGAGTGATATTTGTATGAAATGCCCATGAGTCTGCTCCCCATTGGTCTTGAATCATGCAAGATGACATTATGTGGTTTAGCAAAAGAGTGCCTACGTCCACGAAGAGGGGAAGAGAAAATACTCACAAATGTGTATATATAGCCCATATATAATGCTCTCACACATAGTTGACCCATGTTTCCATTTGTAGTGGCAAAAGAATTTTCAATCATGGGAAAACTCCTTTGCTGTAGTTCTTCCTTTGTATCTAGAAACCGGAATGCAAGACCTAAACGCAACACATAGATACATAGGGTTGTTGGTGATTATGTGCAACTGGGGTTTTCCTAACTAGTGTTGAGGTTTCTCTTCGATGAAAAAAAGGTTGATGCCAAGAACAATGGATTTTTTATTATTATTATTTTGATGATTAGTTTTTTCAAATTTGAAAGCATGCAATTAACCCTTCCATGAAGTGAATTAATGTGTGTATAGCACATGGTGCACGCATAAATCTTGGGGTTTACTTAGAGAGTTTTGGAGTAGGATATGAAGGTAAGTTGTGCTTGGTTTGTATTCTACAAAAGAGAGCCATGAACGAAATGCAATATCTACACGCTATTCTTTCGATTTTCTATAAACTGTTCTTTGTAGTTGGTTTAATATTTTTCTTAAATGATTCTCAATTGAATTTGCAGGACTCAAGAGTAGTTGTTTTGGCTAACCTTAAGCCAAGGAACATGCGTGGTATTAAGTCAAATGGAATGCTTATGGCTGCTTCAGATGCAGCACATGAGAACGTCGAGCTTCTCGTGCCACCTGAGGGTTCAATGCCTGGGGAAAGGATATGGTTCGGTTCCGATGAGGACAAAGACAAGCAACAAGAATCTGCCACACCTAACCAGGTTTTTTTTTTTCTTTTCTTTCTGAGTAGCGGATTTTTCTATTAATTCAAATATAATCACATTGCATATATTTGGTAATTTTAGATGATTTGTACTCGGTTGGTTTTATCTTGAAGACTATGAATTAAATCTTGTGGGACAGTAACCTTCAAGAAGAAGATAATGCCTTGAATTTCATATCAACCTAAGCTGCTAGCTCAAGTCTTCCCTCAGCACTTCTGTGCATATAAAAATAAAATCAATCAATGAAGAGAATGGTAGATCAACTTACCAAAACACTAGGAAAGGATACACACCTTATGACCACAGCAACTCCCCTTTCTCAAACACTGCCTTTGTTCCTTATCCAGTCTCTAAAGCTTGTATTGACTTCAATATATCTGATGAGGAACTTTCTAAGTTCTCTTCTCCATTAGCTCATTTTTGGTTCCTTAGCTTGCTCAATGTGACAGAAAAATATGTCTTTCAATGTTGGACATGGGTATAAATTGCTGGACGATGGCCCCCTTTTTGGTAGGTTATGGGAGTTTATCCCGTGTATTGTGTAGTGATAAACTTCATAGCAGATGACAGATGAGGAATCTGCACATCAACTATGGACTACCTTGCCAAAAACATGTATATAGTGATGTAATAATGATGCAGACATCAATGTGCTGTGTCAAGAAATATTCCAAATCTGGACATAGTAACATAGATTTACCACATTATCATCTATCTCATCATCCTTTATGTAATCTATGAAATATCACTTCCTTGAATGGTAAATTTAGGGTTAATGAATCTGAGAATATGTCAATCAAGATGACATGGGAGATTGGATAAGAGAGAGATTTTCCTATAACTGTAGCAAAAGGACATACTGGTTTGCACAATCTACATAGGAATCTATGTAACCAAATCCAAAGACTTTCAATTGATTTTCTCCATCTTGCTCTCATATTTGGGCTCTTGATAGGATATAATAGTATTTGTTTAACTAAGCTAACCACCCTCTCTTGTTTTCTCTGATTCCTTGCCCACTGAAAATTGAAAATATAACAGTCAAAAAAGAGGGAAAATTACAAAACACTAGAAAAGGTGTACACTTGAATGAAACAGAGATACCACTAGCTTTAATCCTGCTTTGTTGTCAATCCTCTCTCTATCATCCAATGCGATTCTCATAATAGATTATGGACAATGATTCTGTCTTATTTTCTTCCTTTGTGGATTTCATATTCCCTACCCTCTCATCTCCATCTTACTTCGCGTACCTTAATATAGCAAAAAAAAGGCCATGTGAAACATAAACACAATGTGTCATAAGCTTTTAGACATTCAAAGCCAAGGCTTTTCAGTTATTCTTCTACTATCCTTGCTTTCATTTGTAGACACAACGTGATGACAGTATTAGTTTATGTCAATTCTTGTTGTTTCATCATCACCACAGAAAAATTCATCTAATAAGAGATTAAATTTTCCTAAATGAGCTGGGCGGTTTAGAATTGCTAAACTGAGACTTTTTACCCCTTTTCTGGGGAAAGGGTGGTGTCATCAAGTTTTATCACAGAAAACTGCTATAACTTCATTGCATAGAGAAAAGGAAAAACAATGAGGATAGAGAATTTTTTTTTTGGGTGGGGGGGACTGTTTAGGCCACAAGGACACCAGACGTATAAAACTCAGGACCCATACCCACAGGAATCAATCCTGCAGCAAAAAAAAAGGACATGTTAAGACACCTCATTCAACATAGAATCTGCTCTCTCTCTAAATAGAAATCGTGTCAGCCTTGAGAATGAATTTGGGCTAGCCCCTGAGGAAGCATATAATTGGGTACTGAGTGTTTTCAATGTAGAGATCTCTGATCTCAAAGACCTCCTCATTTCTGGAAACCACAATACCCAGCGAACAGTCCTTTCAAAGGAGAGTTGTGCCCCCACTTTTTTCTCCCTTTTCATATCAATGCCGACAGAATGGAGCAAACCCAAAAGTTCCACCACCTCCTCAGATGCAACCTCATACCAATGCTGACAGATTGCTAAACCGACACCTTACCACATATAATGTTTGTTTATGCATCATACCTGGTGCTGTTGTTTGGGTTTTTTTTTTTTTTGCTTAAGGGCCCTTTCAATTTTTGAAATGGGTTTCTAAAAGATGAATTCTTGGTGAAGGCTTATGCATGAAGTAGGTTTAGTGAATGCCTTTAGAAACATTTGTGTGAGCTTTTGTGTTTTCTTATTTTCAGCAGAATCTTTGTGACTATTTTTTTGGCTAACGCATCTTTGTGACACATTATGTAATTGTTCATTGCACTTGAGGATCACACTTCCGTACCTGTGGTTTCACCAGTCTATCAAAACATGTATCTCTAGCCATTTATCATAGGGTAATTTTGTGAAGAGTGAAAAAGAAAAAATCTGGTTCATTCTCTTGGAGCAAAGCAGAATTTGTTATTCAAAGCATGATTTTTTTCCAATATTCTGATTTACATTCACGAGAAGGTGCCATCGAAAGTTTATTGGATTGTTTTGGTCTTCCTATGATTCTTTTCTATATTTTATTTGTTTGAACAGCAAAATTAGGTTTGTTCCATTAAAAACTAGATTAATTTCTGCAAATTCATTCACTTATTTTGGGATAGCTGATGGCCTGCCTGTGTTGACATTGTAAATGCTCCCATAGTTCACCTTTAAATGTTAGATCCTCTTGGGTTTTCTTATGCCGGTGGACCAATTAAATTAACAAGAAATTTTTTTTTGAGATCTGTCTTCTGTTGGTGTAAACTTCTCGTATAATCTGTCACGGTTTCCTTGTCCACCAGCTGAATTATTATGTTGAAATTTCAATAGGTTCAGAAGAAAAAGATTTGGGAAAACATCCAACCTCATCTGAAGACAACAGATACCTGTGTGGCTGTGCTTGGAGAACATCCAATGCGAACATCAGCTGGCATGGTGGTGTGTAAATCCTTGAAGCTTGCAAACATATCTTGATGAAGTTCATAGCAGGCTTGATGAGTTTTTTTTTGGTCCAATTGTTTGCGGAGTGGTGAGTTGGGTTTCCAGAAAGTTGATGATTTTTCATATTCATGTAAAGATTGGCATTTTGCCACTTGATTTTAGTTATGTAAGCATGTTTTGGAATTTTTCTCAGCATCCATTGCTTTCAAATTCCATCACCAGCTTTATATTGAAAATATGTTTGAAAAGTATGATTTTGTATAAAATAGCTTAATAAAACTTGGTCATTAGGAAGTTCACTTTTGTTGTTTTTTAAAAAGCATATTTTTTGTACTATAAACTGAAACAAATATTTTAATTAAATATTTGTTTTAGACTGTTTGACAACATGTTTTGACTTTTTCGAGTTCTGCATGAGTGAAAAAACCATGTACATTCAGCTCCACCACTCAGTGAATCGCTATTAACCTTTTCGCATCACTGATGTTTAAACATTTCAATTGTTGTACCAGGATTGTTCCATTTCATTTTACCAGAATATTCGTATATGATGTCAATAAGAAATATGATATTTTTCAAAAAGATATTTATAGTGCATCCCCTAATACAATGATGGGGAGTACTAACATCACTGTCATTGTTGGTCGGTTAAATCGAATTTGAATTGATCTAAACTTATTTTTCTAGATTTGGGTCAATAGATTTTTAGTTTGATTTGGGCATGCGTTGAAAAATTAATAAATCGATTTATTTTGATTTGGGTTTAATTTTACTTTAAAAAAAAATCGAATTAATTGAACTGAAACGAATTAAATTTAAATACATGATTATTCATAATTAATATTTATTTAGAT
This sequence comes from Acorus gramineus, assembly GCA_030737835.1. NCBI lineage: Eukaryota > Viridiplantae > Streptophyta > Magnoliopsida > Acorales > Acoraceae > Acorus > Acorus gramineus. The sequence goes on along the minus strand of CM060855.1, from coordinate 14,960,803 downwards.
TATTCTTTTTATAGTAAAATTATATTGTTTTTATATCATTAATATTTAAAAAAAAATGAACACACTAATTTATACCATCGATCCTGGCCTTTTGATATTTATGTAAAGTTGTAATCAACTCAAAAAAATACTCTAACCAACCCAAATAGGTAGGAGGAAAAAAAAATGATTGGGTATAAATATGTTTAACTTTAACGGTTCGGTTCGGTTTAATTCGGTTTGATCAAACAAGGCTTAGTTTAGTTTTGAGTTTTTGGTTCGATTTTCGAGTTACATGTGATTAAACTTTAGTTCAATATGGGTTTACAAAAAACAAAACCAAACCGATCTAATTGTACCCCTAATTTAAGCTTCATTTAGAACCTCATGTACCTAGTTAGCCACACGCACTACTGTAGGTGGTATATTTATAAATTATAACCTGTCCAATACATTAAAATATATATTTTATTTTTTATAAATATCATTAAATAAAGGGAAAATTCCAAATAACCCCCTATAAAACTGTCTGAGATCTATATGACCCCTTAACTTTTTCTAAAGCCCATGAATACTATTTCGCTTAGTTAACCCTCATTAAAAACACAGCATACCAAAATCCCCTTACAAAAAAAAGGGTCAACTGGTCGTGGCTCCACCACACATCCGCTTGGATGAGGAGAATAAGGAAAGAATAGAGAGGAATAGAGGAGAATAAAACAAAAAAGTTATTTGTTTGCAATGAATAATAGAGTATAACTATACAAGTGAGAATAAACTAACATTGATATTCCATGTCACTTGTCATCACCTCGCTTAAATCAGGGAACTTACATATAAAAACAATTTTTACCTTTAATAAATCTTTATTCATATTTTATTCAATATTTATTTAGAACTTATTCATTATTAATTAAGGTAGTGTTTGGTAATGCAATTGTAAAACTGATTTTTTACAATCGCTGAGTTCAAAACTGATTCTGTAGGAAGTTATCTTCCCCTAGCTTTTTCAAATCGCAACTTTTGAACATTATTTACCTGAAATCTGTTTGCAGGACGCTACAATTGCAAAATTGTTTGGTTGTACGATTGCAGAACCAGCTTTTTAGAATCGCAAAAGCTGCACAATCTCGCAATCAAACGTTGCACAATCACGCAATCAATTGCAAAACAAAAATTTTATTATTACATTTTTTTTAATAAAAATAATTAAAAATATAATAAAATAAAAAATGACTTATTTTTTACTTTTATAATAATAATTATATATATATTCTAAAATAATTTATATTTAACACAAGAAAACTCGAGAGTTCATTAGGACCGGCTTTGATCAGTCTGTTCAATATCAAACTACTTCCCTGTCACTGTGTCACATATTCTATACGACGAACGCAAACTGTTCATTCTAACTCCCCCACCAATCGCCATTAAAGAAGATGGAAGCAGCAGTGGTGGTCTGCAAACCAACCGCCTCGGTCAATACATCTGGCCGCCTCCGAAGGAACAACACCACCTATGCCTCCACCACCACCACCGGCCGGAGGAGAAATCACAGTCTCCGTCGAATCAGCCGCATTAGAAGAGACGCAAAGGTCTTCTCCGCGTTGTCTGAACTCAGCAGCAGCAGCGTCGCTTTGGAGCAGCTCGACATCGAGCGCGGAGTCTGCGTACCTTTCCGCAAGTACACCCCCGATGCGGTACGAATTCTGAACAGAATCGAATCGAATTGACTGTTTTTCTTTCAATTGATTGATCGATTGTTGTTGTTGTTGGTGGTGGTGGTTAAGGTGAGGAGCAAGGTATTGGAATCGAGGGGAGCGGTGATGTCGCTCATCGGGCGAGGAGTGGAGATCGTATGGAACCTCGGACTCTACTGGTCGGCCCTCACCTATGACTGCCTGGTCGGCCGCGACCAGGAGGTCGTCCCCTATCGTGCGCGGCAGCTGCGGAACCTGCTTTGCAAGCTGGGACCTTCTTTTATCAAGGCAGGGCAGGTGCTTGCGAACAGGCCTGACATCGTCCGAGAGGATTATATGAACGAGCTCTGCATCCTCCAGGATGATGTCCCCCCTTTCCCTAATCAGGTGTCAGGAAACTTTATTTTTCTCCTTTTTTTTAACAGCATTGTTGAAGAGAATCTAGTTTTTTTTTTTTTTTTCGGAAAATGTTACTCTCAGGCCATTTTACAGTTCGAAACGCAGTTTGCCCAAATTTTTATTTTTTAAAAAATTATATACCTCATCTAATGAGACATCTAGTTTTATAAAAAGTGAATTATATATTCCGATAAATTGAATGGTATCATTTATAGAAAATGTGAAAAATTTCCAACAAAGTATATAACTTGTTAAAGTGAGTGGAGAGGGCTAATGAGGTATAAAGACTGCATTTAGAACGGTAAAAAGGATTGAATAGTCTAAATGTAATAAAGCTCTTATTTATTTAACCAACAGAGTTTTTTTTTTCTCTTTTTCTCCCCAAAAAAAGGTGGCATTCAGCATCATTGAAGAGGAATTGGGACAGCCTATTGAAAGAGTATTCAGAAAGATCTCATCACAGACGATAGCAGCTGCGAGTCTGGGCCAAGTCTACCGCGCCACTTTGGGGGATACAGGGGAAGATGTGGCCATCAAGGTTTGTGAGTGACTCTCATTCTCATCACTCTTCTTCAATCTCCTTTGTTTTGATATGTGCACCCCCCTTTTGTTATAAGATGTGTCACAGTGTCACATAAAGAAGAAAATATGGGATAAAAGATAACATATATCCTCACATTGGTTTCATAATTCATTTGGAAGATTTTTTTCTACTAACCGCATCTAATGCAAGCCAGTTTTTTTTATTGCGTGTGCGTGCGTGCACGTCCTGAGGGTGGATTGTCATTTAATGAATTATGAGAAAGATTATTTTTTATTTCTCCTCTCCCTTGTGTATGGCCCAACACAAGTTCCCATTTGGCACATGAACAAATGAAATAATGATAATCCGTACTGTCATGGCATCTTATACTTCCGTTTTCACGTGATATGTACCTCAGTATTTGCATATCCAGCCCCTTTCTTCAAGAACAAGGTTTAATCTTTTCTTCTTCTTCTTGTTTTTTTTTTGGGTTGGGGTTGGGATGGGTGGGGGTGGGGGGGGGGGGGGGGGGGGGGGGGGGGGGGGGGGGGTGTGGTAATGCTTAGTTTGTTAATGACATGCTCAATGATTTGTCACATGTCTTTTTATTCTTGTAAGAACCTTGTTAACCATATAGCAGTGTTGATTGCCTGCATCTTTATGGATCACCTCTGTGTTTGCCCTGTTACTATGTCAACTTCTGAGGCTTTGATAGCTTTCACAAGTCCTGTATGGAATTCTTATACGATGATATGTATTTTGGTTTATCCCACAGGTGCTAAGACCAGGGATAGAACCTATAATTTATCGAGATCTTTTTCTGTTCCGGACTCTCGCCTCATTCTTGAATGGTATTAGCCTGGAGAAACTTGGTTGCAATGCAGAGCTTATTGTTGATGAGTTTGGCGAGAAGCTCCTGGAGGAACTTGATTATACACTAGTGAGTTAACAGATCTCACACTATTTCTTTTATTAAGTTCCTGTAGCTATAGATATGAAGCATATAACTCATCTCACATGTAAGTCCACACTCATTTAGGGAAATATTCCAGTCATGGTCAGTTGTGTGTGTGTTTGACACACACAAATACATGTGGGTTCTGTTCACTGAACATGGTCTCAAATGGCTACAATCATTGAGAGACTCCAGCTGGCTTGATGGAGGAGGGATATGGTTTTTTGATGGAGAGGAGGGTGAGGAGCTCCCAAAAATACCCCGATGACGAAGCCCTGGAAAGTTCAATTTAAAATTTTATAGATTTTTTACAGTGATAAATTTTTCATACTCTTCTTAAGTTTTGTAAGGTCTATTTATAATAAATTTTATCTTTTTGTTTTGATTTTTCCGTTTCTGAAATTTGGGGATGTGTTTCTTGATTTGCCAATCTGTTTTGTTGCTGTTCATTAGGGAAATCATGATCTTTTTGGGGTTGGTTAAACTGATTGATGTCAATCTGCATTGTCCATGTAGTATCCGATTGGGTGAATTGTTATGCACCTACAAGGATACAACACGCATATATCATCTTGCCACACTTAATCTTTTTCTTTTCCTCCTTGATATCAGTATTAATTACTTGTTTATGCAGGAGGCTCGCAATATTGAAGATTTTGTAGAGAACTTCAACAATGATCCAACTGTCAAGATTCCCCGGGTTTATAAACATCTTTCTGGTTCTCGTGTTATAGTGATGGAATGGATTGATGGCATAAGATGCACTGATCCACAGGTTGGGTTGTCTTTTGGGTGATCATCATGAGTGATTTTAGCAAGTTTAGTTTTGCTAGTATATCTTATTTAAGTTGTAAGTGGAAACATAGGAGTAATACTGTTACATGGGCACTGATTCTTCAAACTATGTAACTGTACTTTTACCATGCATGTCCTGGATTAGGGTCATAATACTAACATATTACTCTCCTGTTCATTTTCTCATAAGGCGATCAAAGAAGCTGGCATTGACATAAATGGGTTTTTAACTGTTGGAGTTAGTGCTGCTTTGCGACAGCTGCTAGAATTTGGGTTATTTCATGGAGATCCACACCCTGGAAATATATTTGCTATGAGGGATGGTCGTATTGCGTATGTAGATTTTGGGAATGTTGCTGTTCTTAGCCAGGTGAACTATTTCTGAGATATTTTTGGTCAATATTATTATAATAGTTTCAAATATATTATGTACACGTCTGCAATTTCTTTGAACTATTCGCTCTGTGACTCCATACACAAAAAAATGTCATGTATAGCATATTACAACTTTGAAGAATTCTAAAAAGTTGGCCATTCATTCAATAAAAAATAGTATTTGTTTATAAAAAATTATACTTTTTTGTCTTAGCATGCCTGTAATGGATGGTGGAATTTTTGAGTTATTATATTCAGCTACCAAATGGTTCTACTGTTAGAATCTAGCTGCATCCTCCTTTGGGCCAGTGACAAGCATAAGAGACTGAAATATGCCAATTTAGTATTTCTCATGAGATTCTGCTCTGTTTGTTTGTAGTTTGAGCTTGGTAAATTGAATATCAAGGGAATTTAAAGAATTTTGACTTATTTATTTAGAGTTTAAATATTCAGTGAGAAGTTTGATTATGGTTACCTTTTCAAAAAATAAAAGTTTGATTATGGTTAACAATTAATCAATAACTAATTTTTCATTCTTGGTCCAGCAAAATAAACAAATTTTGATTGACGCGGTTGTCCATGCGGTAAATGAGGATTATGTTGAGATGGCAAATGACTTCACCCGGCTTGGTTTTCTTGCTAGTGGGACAGATGTTTCTCCTATTGTCCCAGCTTTAGAGGCAATATGGCGGAATTCAGCTGGGAAAGGATTGGCCGACTTTAATTTTCGAAGTGTTACCGGTATGTTTTCCATTGCATTTGCTTTTTTTTCCTTGTTGCATCTTTGTTAACATTGTTTAAATACATTCCATGAGTATCCTGAATTTCATTCACAGTATATTTCTGCTAGGACATTTTACTGGGAAATTTAAACATCCATTGCTGACATCATGAATATTGTAATCAAAATTTTCTTTTATGACAGGCATTCTTACTTCATAATCCAACCATATTCAACAACAGCAATGGGCTCTATTTCATCAAAATGAGTCTGCTATGGGATTGAACAAATCTACGCAATCGACTGGTAACTTGAGCCCACCTTAAAATTCTGTCAAACTTTTGGCTAAATCTAGTAGACAGGTGGGCGGTGAGCTACCATGTTTGGATATCTAATCAGATGATGTCAACCTAACAAGATGCAGGCTTAAAATGATGATCTTAAAAAATGACCAGGCCATCCTTAACGAAAAATGTTCAAATAATGAAATATTCAGTTTACAAGAATTTTGCTAAGTATTTACAGTGATGATGATCCCACTTTGTGTTATGGATTTTTCCCTAGATGAAAGAGAGGGCATAGTTAATGCTTTGATCTTTTTAATGAGCACCTCATGTGCAGATGCAAAAAATTTAAAAACGTAAAAAGGCATAAAAAGTGCTATGGAGGTTTTTATCGTTGTGTATAATTGGGTTTACTGCTCCAAAATTTCGCTGCCTTGAGATAACATAACCTGCATCCATTATGTATACATATGATGTTTTGCAGGGAAGTTTAATCAACTTGTTTACCAGTACCCCATTCGCATCCCGGAGAGGTTCTCTCTTGTCATCCGTTCATTATTGACTCAAGAAGGGATCTGTTTCACATTAAAGCCAGATTTTAAATTTCTGGAGGTCAAATATCTTGTTCTTTCTTTTCCTATATCTGCCGATCAGCAGTTCTACAGAAAATCTTGTACTTCATTATTTTTCCCTTTGTTTAAATGCGAGGAAATTTCTTAATATGATTATTATTTTCAGGTTGCCTATCCATATGTTGCGAAACGTCTGCTTACAGATCCCAACCCTGCCTTACGGGAACGCCTCATACAGGTTTGTGCATCTCTTTTCAGTGACTCTGATAGCTAACTTTCTTGAGAAAAATTTATCAATCTTCTTCTTGAAATCTAATTGTTGAAAAAAATTGGCTGACTTCTTCGCGGTTAATATGATCTCTTCAGTGGAGCATAAATGTTTTGCATTCTGTGTCACTTTTCCTTTCTTATTAGATGATATATGTGTAGTGAGATCCATCATTGGAGCTAAGGAGTTCTAGTGCTGGCTAACATTCACATGAAAAATATAACTAAACAAACAAGGGAAATAGAATTGTGGGTACAATGTTGTCATGACAAGACCTAAGATAATTAACTATTTAATATTTATACAATCTACTTTGGGTTTGATATTTGACAACTCATTTTATTTTGACTGAATTTTTTTTTCTCGTTTCATGCATCTCTTTATTCAATTTACATGATATTTAAAAATTTATTTTCATTGGGTTTCTTATGTTTTCTAACTCCAACAGCAATATATTTATGTAAATTACAGTTCTGGATTTCCCTTCATCCCTATATTATTTAATGGTAAGGATTTAACGTCTTTATTGGTATGCAGGTGCTCTTTAAAGATGGGGTTTTCCAGTGGAAACGGCTTGAAAATCTGATAGTCCTTGCAAAGGAGAATGTGACCAAAATGAACCAAAATCCCGCTTTGCAACTGAAAAACATGTCTGTATCATGGCTCACTTATCATATTTGTTTCTATGTTATTGGGGTTTCTAAAATCACTGTTGACCTTTATGTCAGGCAAAGCTCAAGGAGTTTGCAAGTTCAAAGGAAACTGGATCTTACTGACACCATCAAGGATGGAGTGCGGATGTTTTTCTTCGACGCAGGGATTCGTCGACAGCTTATTCTGGCTCTCACTGAGAATTCTCAACTGCACATTCAAGAGGTTTGTACTAACTCAAGCTCGGGCCTTCACTATTTGTTGATTTTTGAAAAAACTGAACTGTAATGTGTATTCTTTTGTAGCTTGTGGATGCATATCGACTGGTGGAGGATGATGTAGATATACCATCAGTAGCTCTTGACGTTCTGCAAGGTAATTAACTAATTATTCAGATTAGTCTGACTGGTACAACACTTCCTAGAGATATTTTTTTATGTTTAAATTGTTGTTGCCTCTCAGAGTTGCCGAGCGTCACGCGTGATATCATGCTTTCTTGGAGTGAATCAGTTCTGGCTGATCGTTGACAAAATCAATTGTAATGCTTCAAAGAGGGGAAGAAATTTCCATCGAGCTTCTGGTATCTATTGAGACATAGAAAGTGTATCATTACCTAAAGAACTTGGTGTAAAATTATTTGTATGTAATATATATATAAAAAAAGAAAGCTGTCTTTTTCCCCTTATATAATACATTTATTTATTTCATAAGGCATTTAGCTTGTACAATTGATTCATCTTGTTGTAAAAGTTTTAAAATTTATCAGATGGAGGTCACCATGTTTTGGTATTTCTTTTGTTTTGCAGTTATGACTTTATGAACATGACCTCTGATTTTTTTACCAGTGATTATTGGAGATTATCTGGGTAACTGTTTTTACTCTACTGCTGAACTTTTTGATTGACACTTTAGGATTTCTTCTTAAAATAAAGGATTTTAACATAAAAAAAATACCCAAAAATGGGATATCTTTGTGTCTTGGAATTGTGAATTGAGAAAACGATAAATGTAATCAGAAGTGGTGACACAGGAAACGTTTTGATGACATCTATGCTTGAAGTATCACTCACATCCAACTAGGTACATGTCTGGTTAAACAAAGTCAGTGACTTTTAATTTTGTTCATATTTTATTAAACGATGTATACATTCAAAAGAAGAAAAAAAAGCATGTAAAACTATATACAATGATGTGGTTGTAGACTCGTAGTTAAGGTCTTCCACAAAATAAAAATATATCAATGGATAAGTAGAATCGGTCGTGGATTAGAACTTAGAAGAGTAAGAAGACCAATACGAATTTACTCATTTAAGGTCACCTTGGATCTACATAAATGGATTTAAATCCTGCACTAAAAAAAATCCAATCACAATCTGGCATGTTTCATGTGCAAAACAGTCTGCGTTTGAAGAGCTATCAAAACAAAGTTTTTTTTAAACATACATGATTTCGACCTGGCGTTTAAAAAAAACTTTCATTTTAAATCAAAGTTTCTCAGCTTTCCACCTCAGAATCCGTCCACAACGGATCCAAAGGACGCAAAGTCACCTGGTTTGACATCTATCATCTTTAATAATAATAAATATATATAATATAATAAAATAACAGTAAAAAAAAAAAAAAAATAACTGCCGTGCTACCTAAGAGTGATTGCTCATTTACCCGTCCATACATACATCCCGCGTCGAACCCATAAAGCATTTCATTTGCAGAGAGAGAGAGAGAGAGAGAGAGAGAGTGGTGGGGTTTGATCTGAATCTGAGATCGTCCCCTGCCTTTCATTTGCGGCAATTACAGAAGCATAAGCAATTAAGCACCGCCGCCACGGCCGCCGCCCGCCGCCGTCGGAAACCACAAAAGCTGGAGCCGACTCAGGAAGCGGTGCAGCCGCTGAAGCCGCCGGCGGGGAACAACGGCCAGATCCGTTACAGGACCCCATCGTCGGTCGAGCTCGAGAGCCAGAGTCATCTAGGTTCAGATCTGGAGGCAAGGATGAAGCGGATGAAGCAGCAACAGCAGCAGCAGCAGCAGGAGTCACTGTTGGAGAAGATCCACCGCTACAGGGGAGTCCTCGTCCTCGTCTCCGTCCCCACCCTCCTCGTCTTCTTCGTCCTCTTCTTCATGCCCCGCTCCCCCGTCGACACCATCGTCTCCTCCTCCTCTGACGTCCTCCTCCATCGACGCCCCTTCGTCCCCGGCAACGGCGGCGACGATGACGCCGTGTCGAAGAGCTACGCGGTGATCTTCGACGCCGGAAGCTCCGGGAGCAGAGTCCACGTCTATTGCTTCGATTCCAATCTCGATCTCCTCCCCATCCGCAAGGATCTCGAGCTCTTCGTCCAGGTTAGACTTTTTTTTTTTCCTTTTTTTTTTTTTTTTTTAGATTGGATCTAAAATGCTGCATCTGTTTCATTTGGATTTTCAGACTAAACCAGGTCTGAGCGCCTATGCAAATGATCCTCAAAAGGCAGCTGAATCGCTCTCATCTCTTTTGGATGAAGCTGTGAATGTGGTTCCTCCAGAGTTGCATAGTACGACACCTGTTAGAGTTGGGGTAATTAATTGATCCTATCTTTTAATGTGATCCAGTTGATTGTACAAATTTGGTTTTTTAATGGAAAAACGAAGCTGTTGCATGATCTGATTCTCTTGTTTGTGATTTTTACTGTACATTGTGCAGGCAACTGCAGGCCTGAGAGCCTTGGGAGAAAATGTGTCTGAGAATATCTTGAAAGCGGTATTACTTGTTTCTCTTTGTTTTTTGCCTTTAGCTAAGTTGATGCGTGGCCCGGCTATAATTTTGTTGTTCGATTTAAGGTTCCAAATATAAACCGGTGCTGCAGGTTAGGAATTTTCTAGAGGAAAAGAGCTCGTTGAAAACCAGACCAGATTGGGTTACTGTTCTTGATGGAAATCAGGAAGGTGCCTTCCAATGGGTATGCTTCGTGCTAATTTTTTTACCTTTGTATCATCTAAATCATGGTTCATGTTTCTATCGGTAGTGCATGCAATTTTTATCCAAATTAGGGACCAGTGGTGCATTGATTTGTACAACTGAATCCAGGGGTATAACAGCTTCATTAGTTTATTGTTGCATTTACTTGACTTCATGGTCATTCATTCTGTTAAATCTGGATTTACAGGTTTTTAAAATTTGTCTGAATTTTTTTAAGACTTCAAGTTTTATGAAGTTGAACTGAAAGATCAAATAGCAGCTTTAAAGTTCAGGGTTATAAATTGTCAGTATTATATTATATCATGATCTCTCCACTGTTGTGTATATCCCCCCCCCCCCCCCCCCCCCCCCAACTACAAGCACACACAAAATGAAAAGGAACCTGTTTAGATAAAATGGTTTCAGATACAGATACAATCATACTTTTGGACATGAAAATTCTTGGGTGGGCTCATTCCCATATGATTGTGGAGCCTTCCAATGTGAAATCATGTGAGGGGAGGCCTGCGTGGCCCAGTTCAACCTGGGTGGGCTTGGGTTCAGGGACCCATTGTAGGAGATCTCCAAGCAACTTCAGAAACCCACCCTTTTGGATGGGATCCTGGATTGGGGTTTTGAAAGAAGGAGAGCTACACTGGCAAGTTACTGGAACTGATCAGATTAGATTTTTCGGTGGCTATGAAACCATGCAACTTGAACCTTGGTGGTCTGATGTGTATACAATTAAAGTGTATTTTTTCTGTTTTTCATCAGGATTGGAGAGTATAATTCTTTTTTACGCGTATTTGGAACTTCACAGGTTGGTTTGAGGTAAGGCTCCTAAGGCTGTTTGTTCATTCAGGTGACTGCTATGGATTATCATCCAGGTTGAGATGGATGTTGTGGTGATGTTCAAGATCATTAAGAAGAAATGCACAGTAAAAGAAAATCGAACCAAAGCAAACTTGCAAGAAATGTAATTACAAAGAGAAGAGCTATTCCAAAACTACTACTTCATAATCAATCGTCGAAATCCAGTTTCAAGGTTGTTCTTTGACTTATAAGCAGTTAATTTGGTGAATGGTAGCCTTGGTGGTTGTTGAGACTAAAATCTCAATTGGTGTGAGATCTGTGGATCGTGGAGCCAATTCGAGATGGAGATGGAGTGGAAACAGTCAGCTGAATGTCGAGATGATCAAATCAGCACAAGATTCTCATCAGGAAAATCTCAAAAATACTCTCTATAATGAAAAAGACAAAAAGAACATTCAATTGAATGTAGTTGCGTACATGACCATGATGAAATACCACTTTTTATGTGCGTTTTTTGTACACGTGTTATGGTGTCAGTCTGCCTCGTCGGTTTTCCCTCAAGTGAAGTCCATGGGTGGCTCATGTGGGTCCTTAGCCACCTTTATTAGACCTAGTCAAAGGTACAACTAGCCCCATCAAGTCACCTGACAGTTGTCTCCAACTGTCGTGAAATTACACACGTGCATTGAATGCACATCAGTTCTCTTGATTGTTCCCTAGTGACCTCGGTTTTGAAGGGTTCATTGGTTCAAAGGATTCCCTTCCTGATTCGAGGCCCGAGGTCTAACCCTCCATGGCTATCAGTCAGAAGGTTCGGCCAGAAATTCACTTTGTTACCTAGCACTGCTTCAGGGCTAGCATGCCTGACCACCACAAGGCTCAGGCTGGATACCTCAACTTGAGGGATTTAATCAGAATCTGTGACTACACCCCTGTGGCGGTTTGCATAGTAACAACTCTAGCATGGTTTTGGGCTCTTTCCATCTGGTCCACATCCAGGGTGAGCGGAATTTTGGACCATGATGGAAGTCCCAGAGGCCTTCCTGGGTCCTTATGTTAGATGATATTCTGGGCGGGAACTCTTTCTTGGTTAAACTTCCACGAAGTATGATTTTTTCCTGATTCCCTCCATAATTGATCCCTCTTATTCAAATATCATATCAATTGTCTTCTTTACACTGTTTGTGAGGTTTCTTCTCTCCCATATTTTTTTATTGACATTTAGTATAAAATATTAAAAAAATTATTGGATGTCATAAGATTGATTGATGAACATGAGTAGTTTACTCAATCTTAATTCACATACTTCTAGCTATAGAGTAAGCTAAATCAGTTTTGCGATGTAGAAAGACTAGCATCTTTTCTTTAAGAATGATTCATCTTCTATTTCTTCCTATTGTAGAACTATTTTATTGAATCCTCTGTTCATTTTATCAGCCATGTCTTTCTATTTTTTTATCCAACTAACTTGTCTCTTACTGAAGGATAACATACTTTTGCCATGTTACAGGTGACTATAAATTATTTGTTAGGCAATTTAGGAAAGAAATATCCAAATACAGTTGGAGTGGTCGATCTCGGTGGAGGGTCTGTCCAAATGGCCTATGCTATTTCAGAAGAGGATGCTGCAAAAGCACCAAGCATATCAAATGGAGAAGAATCATATGTGAAGGAACTGTTGCTCAAGGGAACAAAATACTACCTTTATGTCCACAGGTTCTGCATTATGCTTAAATGAGTCATTTTCACACACTTTATTTCTTCTGAATGTCTATATGGATTGAACCAGCCAAATAGAATTATTTGGTTGCAGAAATGTACAACTCATCCTGGTCAGATTCACTTATTTATTTCTTTTCATGCAATTGAAGGCCGTAGGCCTGTGATTGTTACTCTGTTTTTAATATACCTCGGCTCTTCTAAACATGTTTCCAGAATTACTGAGCTGTCAAATGCATGTGGAAGTTTCATTGGCTTTCTTTGAAGTTCAGTTAATAAAAATCTCTGTCTTGGTGGTGCAGTTACTTGCATTATGGTTTACTAGCTGCTCGAGCAGAGATTTTGAAAGCATTTGATGATTCTGGAAATGTTTGCAGTTTGAGTGGCTTCCATGGTATGCTTGCGATGAATTTTTGTTTCTCAAATACAGTGTTTTATAATTTTACTCTAATAAACATGCAAGGAAAGAAGGTTGTTTTTGACAAGCAAGTTGCATATTGACAGCAATTTGTACTCATTTACTGCTTATTTTGGTTTCCATAATGTCTTACTGTGATTTAAGAAACTGGTTACTAATGCATGATCAAGAACCCAAATGAGTATATTCTATTTTAACTATCTCATTTATGACATGAGCATGCTTGATGCATGTAACAACTACTCTGACCAGAGCTTGTTTCAATATTACTGGGAATGACGTGTAGTCTTATATGTCAAACAGGCTTGAGATCTTAAGCTGCAGATTTTTTGTTTGATACTACAGATCTACATGTTTAGTAAGTAAACAGTGATTCTTGTACTGTTGGTTCTTCAATTTAGAGCCAAGTCAATAGCATCAAGTGGACATCGTTCTATTAGGGCGCGTTTGGTTGTGGGATTGTAAAATTGATTATGCAGGAATCTAGGCTATAAAACTGATTTTGCAGGAAGCTAACCCCCCCCCCCCCCCCCCCCCAGCTTTTGGAAATCACAGCTTTTGAGCACTATTTGCCCAAAATCTATAAGGAGAATACTGCCATAGTAAAACTGTTTAGTTGCACAATTGCAGAAGCAGCTTCCTGCAAACGCAAAAGCTGTCCAATCATGCAACCAACCTAGATCTGTAACATAGGAAGATTGACAACTTTTTCTCAAAAAGTAAAAAACATTGGAAAATTAACCATTGACACCATGATTGTAGGAGGGGTTCATTCCTGTACTGCATGCTTGTCAGATATATATATATACACACACACACACACACACACACTGGAGAACCTGAGTTTAATTGTAGGAGGGGTTCATTCCTGTACTGCATGCTTGTCAGATATATATATATATATACACACACTGGAGAACCTGAGTTTATCTGTGCCTATAAATGTTTTGTAATTGATATTGAGATCCATGACCCATTAGTTGTTCAACCAGGTGCTTGATATTTTAGTTGATATTGTGCATGCTTGTTTAGATTATTTGATGAATTAAATTTTCAGTATTTTGGCTTTTTTATTCCTAATTATTTAATTCTTTTATCACTAATCGTTATGCAGCTTATGCTTCATCATGTTTACTTCTTTGGGCCAGTCATTATTTATAATTAATATTATTTGTCATAAACTTATGGGTGTAAAAAAAAGAGCATGGAATACGATCTCAAAGTTGAGGTTGTTTCAACTACAGGAAAATTCAAATATGGTGGCGAGAAATACGATGCTTCAGCTTCAACTGCTGGACCAAACTTTGATGGGTGTAAAAGAGCTGCCGTTCGGGCTCTGAAGGTGGATGAATCAACATGTACGCACATGAAGTGCACATTTGGAGGGGTGTGGAATGGTGGTGGTGGGGATGGGCAAAAAAATCTATTTGTGGCTTCCTTTTTCTTTGATAGGGCTGCTGAGGTGACCCCCCCCCCCTTTTTTTTAATAATTAAACTACACACCACTAAATGAATTCCTCGACAACTGCAAAAAAAATTTCAATCTATTATTGGAATCCCTACTGCAGGCTGGCTTTGTGGATCCCACAGTTCCTTTCGCCAAGGTTAAGCCCATGGATTTTAAGGATGCTGCCAAGCGTGCCTGTGAAACAAGCCTGGAGAATGCCAAGGCTATATACCCTCGTGTTGAAGAGAATAATTTGCCTTTTCTGTGCATGGACCTTTCCTATCAGTATGCATTGCTTGTCGATGGATTTGGTATGTCTTCATCTTTCAAAGCAGTTTAGTTATATCTAGAGCTTGTCATTTTAACTTGGGCAAACATTATGATATTGATCCCTTATTATTTTTGTCCTCCAATAGGCCTTGATCCATGGCAAGAGATCAAGTTGGTGAAGCAAGTTAAGTACCGTGATTCACTCGTTGAAGCAGCATGGCCACTAGGCAGTGCCATTGAAGTTGCATCGTCGACGACTTGATGTATTGCCAGCCACTTTTGATGGAGAATACATTGCCCAGCATTAAAATTTGCCTGATTTGGTCTATTTAAGTGGCCAATAATTCAAGAGCACTCTAGATCCTCACATTCATCTAATGCTCCACTGTGCATACAATGGAGCACCCCATTTTTGTGTTGCAGCCTATGTGATCTCTACATATATTATTCTTTTTATTCATAGATCATTGTTATACAATATCAGCATAATCAGTCTTTCATGTTACAGACATTGTTAAAGACCATGTGGTATTTGTACTATTGTTTTCATTTTGTCATCCTTGATATGCCTATGCCAAGAGAGTGAGTTAATGGGTGCCGTCGATCAATATGAGTTGGTGTGGAGCTTGATGTTCATTCTTGATTAGGATTTTTTTTTAAAAGAGTGCTTATGAATTATTTATCAAATGTAGACAGGAGAAAACTACTCTCATGAACCTTTTAGCTTAAGTACATCTTGTCAATGTAACTATGAAAAGAGAGTTTCTGAGGCTTCGGGTTAAATTTTGTCAGCCCATTTATGCTAATAAGTCACTGAAGCATGTGAGTTGCACAACATACTATGAAAAGAGACTACAAATCAACTTCCTTTCAGTTTATGACAATAAGGTGGAGTTGGCACCAACCCAATTTGCATACTTCCCCCAAACAGAATGTGTCATCTGGGGCACAATCTTCATGTCACATTTCATTAGTCATTTTCTAGCCTGTCCTGTTTTAACCCATTTTCTGTCCGTCCATCAGATTCATCAAGAGATTGGTTCCGTTAGTACTCTATTGTCAGTTTCATGTCAATCCTCAATTAAAAAATGACATGTGTCAATCATATTAAATATGTGAGATTTTGAGATGACATAAGACACGTCATCCCTTAATTGAAGATAGGGCTCCTGACCGGATGACTTTCCAATCAGACCCTAAGCGTAAAATGCCAATCCCATGGCATTTATGTTTGCTATTGCCATTGATGTTTTAGATGGTAACATTAAAAAAAATTAACAATGCCAACATGATATAGTTGACTGGATCTGATAACTAGTTTGCTAAATTTTGAAAAAGTGTGTTAATTTGGTAATTGATTAATTATAATTATATTTAAGAAAAATAGGTTCACACTTATACATGACTCCTTTTCTTATGAGCGTTGTTCCAATCTAAAATGCAATCTTATAAACCTCTTAAAAATGTAGTGAAACATATACATGATTAGATAATGTATTATATATATGCATAGCTAGACGATTTATATATATCATTAATTTTTTTCTACACTTATTAAAAATGAGTTCATTCAATTCGAAATAGAATAATATATATTTTTTTTATCAAAACATATACATCATTAAACAATATTTACTATTTTAAAAAAAATGAAAATGAAAACATGTGTGAACTGCATTTTGGTATGTAAAATGACAAGTGTAACATTTTCCTTTTCTTATACATCTTATCTTACCCAAAAAAAAAAGAGAAGGAAACATGAACCCTGAACCAAAGCATAAACCATCAGTTACATCATGATGAAATATCCTAAGAAGGATACATTTAATTTTCATACTAACAGCAGTGCATTAGTACCAGCAATGAACACCAGATCACATGGGGTTGTGGATTTCAAACTTTTTATCAGGCCACAATGGAAGTCACTTCCAAAGACTGGTGCACCTTCTCCCAAAGGTCTAGTCATCTTCTGGATCAAAATCCCTGACCTTAACATCAGCATCTTCTCCATACTGGATGCAGTTGTCAATGAGTGACAATAGATATTGCATGCTGCAGTGAACAACAAAAACCAACTTATCAGAATTTTTATTATTATCATCGTTGGCTGGGTTTTACTGAAAGAGCAGATCTACATTAACACATTCATGTTTGGAGCTGCTAATAACAACATTCTAATTTAGAGTGAGACAGACCTGCTTTCCTTCCTCAAGTCAAGTGGCACAAAATTCACCATGCTGTATTCATCAACCTAAATAAAATTTCAGAGAGAAATTAATCTCTTATGAATTATCAATAAAAGTTAGAAGCATGCACAATAGTTAATTTTACATGGATAGCATTTACCAATAAATCTTTCTCAAAAAATATTAACTACTAATTTAGACTTCTCCATCCGTTCGATGAATTTCGAGTTACGTTGTAATAAACCATAGGCAGCACTTAACGAAGAGATGGATTTTGTTTCTCATCATTGTGGGTTACAGCCCAAGTGGCCAAGTACAATTGCAAAACAATTTTTTTAAAATATTTCTTCACATTCTTTAAATACTAATCTAACAAAAAAAATCATAATCAAACTAGTCATATGAGAAGAACAACCCTTCCGTGATGATCTCATGAAGCTTCCTCAATATCTGAAGCTTCACCAATAACAGATATTAAACTGATTTTATGAGATCAAAAGCAGCCAGGAGAGGCCTGTGTTTTGTGTTGTATATTGTGCCTACCAGATATGCTAACAGTCCTTTCTCAATTGGTCTATATTTATAGAATAGTATCAATTGCATCTTTTCATGCATCTCCATGATTTATTTGCAATTGATTTTTTCTCATTAAAGTACCCAAGAGATATATTTTTTTACATAAAATGGCAGCTTAAATGAGTGCCTAGAAATATATATAATAATTTGATTGTAAAAATTGCACCCACAACAGACACAATCCCCCAACCCCCCAAACAAGGAATTAAACAAAATAACAAAGAAAGAACAAGCCCACTCTCACATACACAACCCCTCCTCTCCCTTCCTTCCTCAAGGGTAGTGATCATAACATGCAAGTAGATATCTATTCACTGGATATGTCAATTACTTCAAGTGGTACATCAATCTGGACTGGACCTCCAAACTCCATAACTATACTAGATTAGTAAATATAGGAAGATAGATTATGACAAATGTAATTGGAATGAAACTATAGCTGAGTGAAAAAGGGAACTAGCAATCGGGACTCTCCACCCATATATCTTACAAGTAAATCAACAAATCAGATGCATGTATGTAACAAAAATCAAAGGCTAGAGAGAATACATCACACAAGAATTCCCAATCATGCAAAAACTATGCACCGAGTTTGCAGGCTATTTTGTGTATCAAGGGTTTTCCCAACTCATTGTGGGTTCCTCGTCAGCAAAAAAATGCAGAACTTATTCAAGCATAATATAAAACTCCAGTATATAATCTTATTATATACAGCATTTGAGGGACTTCAACTAAGCCCTCAAATAGGTAGATGTTAACATTTAAAAACAACAGAAGATATATCTAAGTTAACGGGCATATCTTACAACATTAATGCTACTGACCAGTTCTGCCAAAGCTTTATTTAGCTTTGCAAACTTGGGAGCCATATGCTGATTTAACTCAGATAGTAAAACCCTTGCTTCTGGATTTAGATAACTGCAAACAAATTAGTTGGAGGATGAGAATTAAAATTGAGAAATTTTGAAGAGAAAAAATGAGAAATTCCAAATGATAATGAACAACAAGGATAAGAAGGAAACCCACTCCTCAATATCACTTTTCTTTGCCACAAGGTCCATCTTAGAAAGAATATTGACATGTGGTAGTTCGAGTTGAACCATTGCAGAGAGCGATGCCATGCAACCACTTATATACTTAGTCACATCAGTGATAAACTGAAAAATTTAAGAAATATTAAGAATTAAAGTGGAATTCAATTGATTTAAGCAAGGAGAGTCTCAAAAACAGACCTGTGAATCAAGCAAGTAGACAACACAAACGTTAAAATTTTTCCGTTTTAGATGATCCACGAAGTTCCGCAGAACTGGAACATGTGAAAAGAGTTCTATCTGGCCTATAAATCACAAATAAATAAATAAATAAATAACTGAGGATCTAATATTTTCACTAAAAAAGTATAATGCTAATTAAATTTCATCATTTTCCACCTAAATCAATATACTTTAATTAATTCTGATGGACTTGATTTTCTGATTAGAATTAGAAAGGTACTTCCACTAAAACGAAAAAAATCTGATATTCTGATCCCATAGAAAATCATAATGTTAAAGTAACAGAATCAAAGGTGGCTTCTCAAAAACCTTAAGCAGCCGGTTATTCATATAGTTTTGTAATTCTCTTTTTTACTTTGACAACATTGAAGAGAGTAAAGAGAAGAAATGTCACATTACAACAAATAATTAAAAATTGGAAGGATACTCCATACAGTAAATAAGGGCACCGTTTGGACCCAGCCCAGATTCCTCCATGACATCGTCCAAACACACAAGCTCTCTAATATCTGCAATGTCACAATAACATCATTGAAATAAAATCAGTTGAAGGTCCCTTAAGATCGGATGATCTAAACTGTAAACAATGACAAACGAACCATCAAAATTATATGAAAAACTTGCAAGGCAAAGGCCAGTTACCTGTGGCAACAGGATAGTCGAAATGTTCAGCTGCAGGGTCAAGATTGACGATGTGCACAGTCCTTCTCATGGTCTCACAATGTCGGTACAAGCTAGAACAGTAGGTGGACTGAGAGAAAGAGAGAGACATAGGAGAATTATAAAAAAAAGTACATAAACAGACCAAAGAAGGTAGTCAATTGAGACTTAGATTTCTGCGGACATTATGTCTTGAATAACGCTTGATTTTTTTTTGTTAGATGTCTCAATACGCTTGATTTTTTTTTTTTTTTTTTTCTTTTTTTTGCTATTGGAGGTACGAGGCAATGACTAATCCTCCGGGTGTCCACACCAACCCACTCAAAAATTCCCTACGGACACCTGGGTAAGTCGAGGGTGAGCATTGAACACGCGCCAATGAGGAGTAAACCCATGGTGCTAGCCAACTCACCAAGACCCTCGTGCGTAATGCTCGATTTTTTGTCAATGAACTAACTCAAGATTTAGAAATCCATGTAAATGTATTTTTTTGTCCATGAAAATCCAAATTGACTAATCCATGTAAATGTATTTTTTGTCAATGAACTAACTCAAGATTTAGAAATCCATGTAAATGTATTTTTTTGTCCATGAAAATCCAAATTGACTAACCCCCATAATTGATAGAGCAAATCAAATGAAACGCAGAGATTAAAGAGAAGACAATCACCTTCCCACTGCCAGCGGGGCCAATGACTAGCTGTGCGTAGCCCATTGACGGAAGAGACCCAAAGTGATTTTGTCCCAAAGTTTACTTTGTCAAAACCAAGTTTCCAACAAGAGCTTCAGCAGCACCTCGACACGAAGGATCAGCGTAGAAAGAGCTGAGGATAAGAGTGGCTATGTATCATGAACAATCAACAATGAAGAACAAACAAAATCCAAATAATCAAATCCCAAAATAACCCAGGAAAATCATATCGAACAAAACCTCTTCAATCTCACAATCCTTTCTGTTTTCCAGGGTTTTGTTATTCTTGTTTTTATGTTTCGGTGTGAGAACAGAGAAGTCCTTGCATTTTTACAGTCTACCCCCTATGTTAATAACCATTTAGAGAACCTCCCAATAATTTACACAAAAGGTCCCTCTCAGGTAAGCCTGTCAATTATCCGAAAAAATATTTGTATCCGATCCAAATTTGTGTCCGAACATGCAGAAAATATCCGATATCCAAAAATCCGTATCCATATCCGAACCAAATAATCCGTATCCGAAAAATTTCGGATCGGATCGGATATAACATGTATCCGATCCGAACAATATCCGTATCCGAACTATTATTTTATTTATATATATTAAGATTAATTTTAGCCCTTTGATCAAGATCCAATGGCTCACCATTCACCAACAATTTTAGGGCAAAACATAAACCAATCAAAACTTATACCAACTCACCCTCGTCGATGCCGTTTCACCTCTTATTGTTCTATCAAAATCAGATTCTCACCCACCAAAAACAAAAAAAAATCACCAAAACCTTTCAAATCACAGTTCTTCTCATCCATAAAAAACAAGAAAAACAAAATACATCACCAAAAACCCATTCAAATCACCAAAACCTTCCTCTCTGCAACTGTAAGTCGCCGATCGTGGTCGACCGCGGCTGATCGCGAATCCTCCTTCGCATCTCATCCCTGCGGGCTGCGGCTCCTCCTCGGCTCCTCATCCCTACGGATCGTCCTCTGCTGCGGCTCCTCCTCGGCTCCTCATCCCTGCGGATCCTCCTCTGCTGCGGCTCCTCCTCGGCTCATCATCATCTTTTTCGCAAGGTGAGATATGGAGAAGATGATTGATGGATTATTAAAGCTTTCTTGTTGGTTTGACAGAGATTGATAGTGTGTTAATTTGTTATGGAAGTTTTCATTTTTTGATGAATTTTTTTTGTGTGAATATGATCTGAAATTTCTGAATATGTTTGTTTGAATGTCATCACCTTTGATCTAAACATAATTCACACATTTTTGCAGCTATGACAGAACCAACACCATCAATGAATAGTAATGCCATCACTCAATCCACATATAGTGTTCCTAGTTCCCCAAATGTTGTTGGAAGTGCATCAGAAATTGAGGCTACAAATACTGAATCAAGACCTAATTCACCAAAGAAAAAAATGTGAAACATCGTTCTCGTGTGTGGGAAGATTTCATTAAATCTGAGAAGGAAGGAAAAGAAATTGCAACATGTAAACATTGCAAGAAAGTTTTTGATGGTTGTAGTAAAAATGGAACATCTCATCTTAAAATTCATTATGAGAGATGTCCAAGGAGGGTAATAGTACACAATGGCAATAAACATGTTGGACAGAAACTTTTTTCAATTACAAAGAATGCAAATGAAAGAACTTCGCGTGTTATGAGCTTCAAGTTTGATCAAGATCGTTGTCGTCGTGATCTTGCAAATTTGATTATCAAGCATGAATTGCCCTTTAATTTTGTTGAGTACGAATATTTCAGATTATTTTGTGCTAGTCTTCAGCCTCAATTTAAAGTGGTGACAAGAAATACAATCAAATCTGACATTGTAAAAGTTTACAGTGAAGAGAAGGAGAAATTGTATGCAGTTTTTGATAAACTTGACTCACGGATTAGTCTTACCACTGATTTGTGGACATCATACCAAAATCTTTCTTATTGTTGTGTGACAGCACATTATGTGGATGATGAATGGGAGTCTCAGGACCTTCTCTCCCAATCTCTGCTCCGTTGGGGTGTGACATAGAGTTATTTAGTTTAAATAGCTATATTGAGATAGATAACAATCACGCATCATAGTAATTTAAACATAGACTAATACACTTGTTGCATACATGCAAAAGAATCGTACACATGCAAAACAATAATTTAAAACATAGATTAATACCAGCCAATCATACCATAAAATGATATTCATGTTTTTAGTCCAGATAACCACAAAGCATGTGTGGTTATCTGAATTAGGCAGAACAAAAATTCAAAACCCAATTCAGAACCACAAACACAAAAAATTTAAAACCCAATTCAGAACTCAATTCATAACAATATAAACAAAAATTCATGACCCAATTCATAACTATAAGAAAAAAATATTCATAACCATAAGAACAAAATTTCAGTACCCGTACCCAATAAACATTCTCATCAATTCCAAACAAATCCACAATGCATTCACAAAAAGATTGACAAGAATCAAAACCCAATTCTTTAAATTCAGAAACAACTCAATGAATCTTAAAACACATTGACCTACCACACAAAGGTCCACTTGGTATGCGCCGAATCCAACCTCAAACCTCAAATGCATCAAAGGGGATGGGGATGGAGGGGACGGCTGGTCTTAGCAGGGGACACGAAAGGGATGGGGGACGACTGATATTCCCAAGGGACACACGGTCGAGGACGGGAGAGAGGGGGGGAGGGCGAGAGGTGTTCTCCCTTGCATAAATTATTTGTAATTGATAACAAATGTGAAAGATGTATGTATGATGTATGATGGATAAAATAGTTTTTTTGTTTAATAACACATAAAAACATTTTTATCTATTAGCTAACAAAAACTAATTAGCACTGGTCTAGGACTAGGAACAAGGTCTGAAATTTTTTTAAAAAACAGTCAGGGTTAAACATGAAATTGCCCTTTTTGTTTTTCGTACACGACGGAGAAGTCCTTGCAAATTTATACTCTACCTCCTATGTTAATAACTATTCACAGAACGTCCCAAAATTTTATACTAAAAGGTCCCTCTCCAAGATGGATAGGATGGGATGGCCACAAAAAATAAAAATCCTTTCTTTGTTCGGTGTTTCCCCCAAAACACTCTATCTTTCCATGGGCATCTCGGGTCGTGCTCGTGCGGCGGCCGAGTGTCAATGACGTGTGCGCTATGGGGACCTCAATTTTCTATTGTTGCCCCTACAACACAGAGAAGCAACCACAATCCTTCCCACTGTTGCGACCGGCCAAAGTAGTAGTGCATGCGAACAATGGGTCCGCTCTCAGTCTCTCTATCGAATCCATCTCTACTGGTACACAACTACAACTACGCAAGCAATTCAAGGCGGGTGAGAAGCAAAAGAGGCATAAAACGAATCATTCGAGCGGCACTGGTTGAGACGACCAGGCCCCTCCCTCCCTCCATTAGTGTTGGTGATGGAGGCAGCAACAACAACAACGGTTACGCTATACAGGTATCGTCGTCGGTCCGTGGTGTTGGTGGTGGTGGTTCAGATGTAGTGAACAGGGAGAAGGACCGGGCCGAGGAGATGCAGGCCGAGGTGAAGGCCATGGCCCGCTCCGCAGGCGCACCTATCTACAGCCCCGACTTCCTCTCCCGCGAATACGGCTCCCGTCCATTCAAGGTTGAATTTTGTGTGTTTGTTTTTTTTTTTTATTTGTTCAATCAAACCAACGAAACAAGAAAAAATTGAATTTTTTTTTGTGAACAACACAAAAACAGGTAATTTTTAGAACAGTGGAGATCCTGACAGCACTGGGGACCTTCGCCCTGAAGCTTCTGGTGGACCAGAGGACAGGGCAGATTGATCAAAGGAAACGGCAGAGGGCCGTGGAACTCAGGAGGAGTTTCATAAGCCTTGGTCCGACGTTTGTCAAGATCGGCCAGGGATTATCCACTAGACCCGACATCTGCCCTCCCGAGTACCTCGAAGAGCTCGCTGAGTTGCAGGTCTTCTTCCATACTTCACCTTTGATTTGCTTCAGTGACTTGAAAAGTCCCATTTTTAACAAATCTAACCACATTGGTATTTAAGAGCCAATTACACAACAGATTATGTTGTTTGTTTGAAGTAAAATGGTAGGCATTCAACCTCAATTATATTCCAAAGAAAGGGAATGTTCAAAGGGTGGGTAAAAGCAAAATCACAATAGACTCCCACCTAAGAGTCGAAAGTAGAAGAGACATCTACTATGACTCTTGGTAAGATAACAAACCACACAAACTACTCCTCGATAGATAATCTACCCCTAACCAAAAGAATCCTTCTCGCACTGGCGCAAGAGACACCCCATTCCTTAACAAAATGCACTTCCATCTCCCAAAGACCAATTATATTGTTGAACCTTTTTCTATTAGGAAATCGAGGAATTTAATCTATTTCAAAGTTTATGCCTATTCGTATAGAGGGGTTTAGGATGTCATTCAATTCACAACTTGCCCTACCGTTGGAAATGAGAGTGTTGGAAGTTTGTAGTTGGTTGATGTTATGAACCTGCCTACAAGTTGAAATATCTTTAGAGTTCATATCATGTGAGTGGATCTCTGGTAATGCCCCTAATGGTAGTAATATGTCTGCTAGTTGATCAGTTGGCCATTTCTGTACGAAGACTTGAGGCATGTGGTAAGTTTCAAATCAGTAGGTTGCTATTTGATAAATGTTCCATGGAAAGACTGAACAGATCATACGGATATTAGGAAGGCCCAGAGGGCTCACTTTTTATCAAAAACACTAAGGCATTAGGCAAGGACAGTAGGGTAGATTAGAAGGCCAGCATAACTTATGCTGGCTGCTTACAATTGTCAGTGCCTTCCAGGCAAACTGAACAATAACTGACTCTTTGATCTGTGATTTTTTTTAATAGATGATCAATGATGTTTTGAGTATTCTTTATTTATATTTCCTCAACCAAAATCTTGTGATAGTTTCTCCTTTATGATGGACAATTATATGGCTGTTGAGCAGGATGCGCTGCCAACATTTCCAGATGCAGAAGCATTTGCTTGCATTGAAAGAGAGCTGGGCCTTCCACTTGAGTCCATTTACTCGGTGATGTCACCATCCCCAATTGCAGCTGCCAGCTTGGGTCAAGTGTATAAAGCTCGACTCAAGTATTCTGGACAGGTAGTGGCTGTTAAGGTACAACGGCCTGGTATAGCAGAAGCGATAGGCCTAGACTTTTATCTGATAAGGGGACTGGGATTTCTTATAAACAAATATGTGGATTTTATCTCAAGTGATGTTGTTGCTCTTATCGATGAATTTGCACGAAGAGTTTTCCAGGAGCTCAACTATGTTCAGGTATTGGTGTTGGTTTTGAGTTAAATATTCCATTAACCTTTTATAACTAAGCAAAGCATTCTATTTGGTAATCCCTTTTGCTTTTCCTAGTTTTTTGCATTGATGTCAACAATTGGCTGCATGAAAGTTCCAGTGGAATAACATTCTTTTCTAAACGGTAATTTCTATCATCATTTATAGGAGGGACAGAATGCCCGGAGATTTAAAAAGTTATATGCTGACAAGGAAGATGTCCTTGTGCCAGATATATTTTGGGATTACACAAGTGCCAAAGTGTTGACAATGGACTGGGTTGATGGTGTCAAATTAAATGAGCAAGAAGCCATTGAGAGACAAGGACTGAAGCTTTTAGATTTGGTGAACACGGGTATTCAGTGCAGCCTTAGGCAGCTGCTTGAGTATGGATACTTTCATGCAGACCCTCATCCTGGAAATCTTCTTGCAACACCTGAGGGAAAACTTGCTTTTCTTGATTTTGGAATGATGAGTGAAACACCTGAAGAAGCAAGATTTGCTATTATTGGCCATGTAGTTCACATGGTTAATCGAGATTATGAAGCTATGGCTCAAGACTACTATGCCTTGGATTTTTTGGAGCCTAATGTAGATGTTTCGCCTATTGTGCCTGCATTGAAAAACTTTTTTGATGATGCACTTAATTCTACTGTGAGCGAACTCAACTTCAAAACCATTGTGGATGGTCTAGGGGCTGTTTTATATCAATATCCTTTCAATGGTAAGTTTTTTTTTAAAGTAGATCATATTTTTCCTCTGCATATATAGTTTGCTTCTCTTTTTTTTGGGTATTTTATTTTTTAGTCATTATAAACTATATGATTTAGTGATCGATCTCTCACTTCTTCATATTACAGTTTAAATCCTCATATTTAAAAGGTATGTTCTTTATTGGTTCCTGGGAAGGACTTAGCTCTAAATTGTTTGGTTTTTTTATTAGTCCTTGGGAGGGACTAATAAGTAGGCCTGTCAATTGGACGGATACGGATCAGATAGGCCCATATCCGTATCTGTATCCGAATTGGATATCCGAAAAAATATCCGTATCCGATATCCGACGGATATTCCAATACACATATCCGTATCTGATCCGAAAATTTGGATACGGATTCAGATAATATCCAAAATATCCGAACCAGATTAAAATATAAAGAATTTATAAAATTTTAAGTTCAAACATGGCTAAATAGGTATCCATCAAAGACATAAAAACACAAATCCTAATATAGTTAAACAATTATCCAACATTGTTAAATAGATTTGTGTTTTGCCCTAGATCATGAGTCATTGGATTTTTATCTAAGGGTTGAAACAAATTTTAACATATATAAATAAAATAACAGTTCGGATACAGATATTGTTCGGATCGGATATAGGCTATATCCGATCCGATCCGAAAATTTTCAGACACGGATAATTTGGTTCAGATACGGATACGGATTTTCGGATGTTGGATATTTTCTGTATTTTCGGATACGGATTCGGATCGGATACAGATACTTTTTCGGATAATTGACAGGCTTACTAATAAGGAACATAGCCTTTAAATATTGGGACTTAAACTATGAAGAAGTGAGGGATTGATCACTAAATTTATATAGTATATGATTACTTAAAAATAAAAAACCCTTTCTTTTGTTGAACTGATCAACTAAATTGCACACCACCCGAGTTTCTTATTTATTTTACAGATATATTTTGACCACATTAATTTCTTGTTAATATAAAGAAAGTTTCTTTCTTTAATAGTGCTTAAAATAACATGTGGTTCAAATGCTTGCAGTGCCTGCTTATTATGCCTTGATACTGAGGTCACTTACTGTACTGGAAGGTCTAGCGCTTTATGCTGATCCTAATTTTAAAGTCCTTGCGGCATCATATCCATATTTTGCTAAAAGACTTCTCACTGATCCAAATCCATACCTAAGAGATGCACTTATTGAGTTGCTTTTCAAAGATGGCAGATTTAGGTAGGTTATCATTTCAAAAGATATTTGAATGCTTTGATATCCTTTTGCAGTGTAAAATTTTACATCATATAATAGCTAAAAGTAATGGTTATTTTGTTACAGATGGAATAGGCTTGAAAATCTTCTCGTTCAGGGTCGCAAAGACAGGGATTTCACTGCTAAAGATGCTTTACAACCTGTTCTTAAGCTATTACTCGGTCCAGATGGGGAAGAATTACGGGTTCTAGTAGTTAAGGAGGCGGTCTATGTCACTGAAGCTGTTGTACTTGGCACTGTAATTGATACATATAATTCTGTTCCTGAGGTCCTTAGATCTGTAATTTCTAATGGCAATGGAATCAGTCCTTTTAGGATGAGCACTGCTGAACAAGATAAAATGCTGGAACTTCGTGATCGGGTATATAGGATATGGGGGCTTCTGAGATCCTCAGAGAACTTTGATCCTAGCATTCTGCAGCCTATTGTACAGGTAATGGTACAAAGAGTTACCTTTTAATACATTGTACTTTATTAGCGGTCCAACTGCTGCATGTTTACACTTTTACCTCTATTTAGTAGTTACCTTTATTCAAAATGGTAGCATTTATTGAAAAACTAATGAGCTTGTTACCACACCTCGTGCTTGATTGAGCACTAAAATGTTTGAAAACTGAAAAATTATTGGAAGTGTTGGTATGCTGATTGTACTAAACAAGAATCATGTATTGGGCAGGTTCTTCAAGATCCTGAAGCTCGCAATCTCGGCGAAAGAGTTGTTGGGGGCATTACTCAACGTCTTGCAGCTCGTTTGCTGCAACAAGTTCTCCGACTTCCTAACCCTGTTTCTGCAAGTCCGTAGATTATCTAGAGTGTAATTTCAACAGGTAAATATTGCAAATTGTTTATGAAATTAGATTAAAAAACATCTACTTTTCTCATTAATTTATTAAATTAGTGGTAACCAGTGGAAAAGTGATCCTTGGAAACCAATTCAAATTCATACCCAAGAAATTATTTTTCTTTTTGTTTATATCAGTGAAAAAGCATTTGTTTTTGTGCATATGTTTTTCATTTTTTTTCATTTCTCTAGAGTACAATTTCTGAGCATATTTTTGTGCATCCATTGATCTCCATTGCACCGGCTAGGAGAAAGTGATATGAAGGGGTTTTTGAAAGAAAAGTAGGCCAAAACAATTTTGGGTGATATAAAAAGAAGAAAAAGACACGAGGGTTCTACGTTTATTAGAGCATTTGGTTCATCATAGAACTAAATGCTAAAAAGGATTCATCTAGTTGATCCTAAATTTCAGCTTGCACCTCTATGAGAAGTGGTTTTCTGGTTCTGAAGTTTGTTTTTTGAGTGATTTCTCATAATGTAACCCCTCGGAAACTGGCATTTGCTTAGGATGCGCTGTACCAGAGTCCTTATGTGGATACGCCACAATTTGCGGTGGTTCAGTATAGCCGCAGTTTCCCAATTCCAACAGCACCCCCGGGGCGCAGAGACACTTATATCCATGAGGCACTGAAACTTGAAGATTAGTGCTGTATTGTAGCATTGTTTATAGGCAAAGTTCATTTGTTGTTGATTATAGTTTATACATGTTAGGGAATTTGTATCCTTTACATTCATTACAACAAAGGCTGGAATGCAGCATTTTCAATTGGTCAGTTGGGATAGAGTTGGCTTATGGTTGGCTGATTAGGTCAGCCGTTGGTTCGGTTTATTGTTTGTCAGCTGTATTTTTTTTTTTTTTTTTTTGGGGGGGGGGGGGGGGGAAGGATCTGGGGATCTCTCTCACTTTTTAAAATGAAGAGAATTGTACATAAATATATCTTACAGTGTACGGAAATAGGTGTGTGTTTTTTTATTAGTAGTGTTTTTTTCGTGTGTATTTGCCAGGAAAAAAAAAAAAAGAAGAAGAAAAAAGGCATTTTGTCAGCCATAAAATAACAAGGAAATGTTAGACTGAGTCACATTTATCAACTAAAATTTAGACTTAGCATGTTTTTTTTTTTTTTAAATAGTAAATATCATCTAATAAGGTATGCTTTGATAAAAAAAAATGTATATCGTTTTATTTTGAGTTGAATAGATCCATTTTTAATTAGTGTAAAAATATATTTAATGTGATATATACAACATTTAACGATGTATATGTTTCACTGGATTTTTAACATGATATATAAGACTGTGTTTTACACTGAAAAAAAAAACTGAGTGTAACAGCACTCGAAGAACAAGGGCCTGAACCCAATGTGATCGGAGTGAATCGTAGAGCGCTAATATATTCAATGCATCTTGTAGTCTCATACACTATCAAAACATATCCTTCTACAAACTCATATAGTGTATTGGGTTTTATTGTATTGAATGGAGTAAAAATTACACTATTATATCACAGTATATACTTCTTTTGAACAATAGTACTGAGATTTGCTAGAATTGTTGGGTGAGATGGGTCCAGGGGTGCTCCTAAAATGGACGTATGTTTGATTTATTTTTTTTTTTTTGTATCAAATAAAAATAAAATCCTTACCCCTGTTATTATGAGATTTATAATTATTCTAGTATAAATAAGAATAAAATAAGTTTTTGTTTGGTTATGTTCTGGTTTATTCTCGTTGGAAAACGTAATAATAAAGTTTCTGTTGTGTAGATTAAATGTAATAAGATGTGGATAATGATTTATAAAAGGTAAAAAAATGATGACAGTTGATTTCACAGTTGATTTATAAGAGGTGGTGAAAATTGATTTGACAGGAAACTCATCTATTCTTTTGAATTGAATAATATGGAATAACTTAGATTTAAGAATCGATTAGAATCCACGTATACTACTTTAGTTTATTCTGACATACAAAATTATTTTCAAATATTAAAAAATATGAATACTTTTTAAAAATAAAAAAACAATGAAAAAATTCTCAATAAAATAAGGAATAAAAAATTAAATATAAAGAAAGATTTATCAAAAATTTAAGTGTGGCTCAGGGGCTGAAAAAATGACTGGATGAGATAAATTATAAAAACTTATTTAATATCTAATCAAATATAATTAAAATTAATTTTTAACTTTAAACTGAATGAGCACTGATTTTAAGTGCAATGAAACAGCTCTTAAAACCGAGAAAAAAAAAAAAAAGTCAAACAATAAATAAAGGACTACCAGTGATTATTTTTAAAATAAACAAAGACAGCGGGTAGTGGGTCATATCTGACAGTGACAGCCTGTCCGAGTGGTCCCCGCTCCTTTAACCGAACAGCGACCAACCCATCATGCAAAATCAAAAGCAATCATGACCGTCGGATGATACACTTCATTTTGACCATGAATGCGGGTCCCTCCCAGGTTGAGTGAAAAAGACTACAGATTCTCACACAGCTTTGCTTTCCGATCCCGTCGTGCGTCGGTGGTTCATCGGGTTCAATTTTTATTTATTTTGATTTTTAGTTTGATTTATCCTAAAAATAGATTAATTAATCATAAAATTTGTGATTAATTATTTATTAGTTAAAAAAATTAATAAAAATTTAGATTATATATATTAAAATCATACTACAATGTTTAATAAAAACTTTATCAGTTCCAATTCTAATTCTATATGCGTCGATAAATTTCTATCGACGCATATGCTCATGTTAATAAGGCATATATTTTAAAAGAACTTTTTTACATTTTCTATAAATGCATCCATTCAATTCATTGGAGTATATATTTCATTTTTTATAAAAACATTTACCTCATTAGATGAGGTATACTATTTTTAAAAAATTCAAAACACATATAAACTGAAATTGATATTAGAAATATGACTGGATGTAACATTATCCAAACTTTAAAGATAATCAAAATTAAAATTTGATTATTACACAAAATTTTTCTGAATATTTCATATCTCTGTAAATTAATCTATTTATTATATAATATTAATATCATAATTCAGTATTGATTAACCGAAAGCTTGAATTATTTAAGTCGATTTTTAAAGGATCATACTAGTACAATTACTTTTCTAATCTCAATTCAAATCTAATTGATTTTCTATCGATGTGTTTAACATCACTTGTTCGTTTATAAAACATTGATTCTTATTTTTGGTATTCTAAGAACTCTGTAATTGATTTTACAGTCAAGTTAGAAATGTTATCTCCGCCTGTTTATCTCGATCATGGAAATTTTTTAAAAAAGACGGGTAAACCTATGCTAAGATTGGTACTCAAGACCTGCACTTAACTCAGAAACTTAACTTTGTGGTATGGCCAGAGGCCAGTGGGACGTAAATAAAACATTGCTTTGCTTTGCCTATTATGAGGGCATCCAAATTTCACCATCTACTGTCACTTCCCCCACCCAACCACCACCTCCAAAACCATACTTTCTACTCACATTTTCTCATCTCTCTCTCTATATCTCATCAGATCCTAAACAAGCAAAGGCAGAGGAGGGGTTCCCCCATTGATTACGGTACAAATCTTTGATCTCTCTCTTTCTAAATTCTATAAATCTTAGACATTGCTGGGACATCTCCCATTCTTCATCATCAGATCCAGATCTAGATCCAGATCAAGATCAGACCGACCCAATCCTTTGTTCTTTGCTTAGGATCGATGGGTTCGTCGAGCCGGGTGTCCCCAGTTCTTCTTCTTCTTCTTCTGGTGGTGTTGGTGTCCGTGACGGGTGTGTACGGGAAGGAGAAGAAGAAGCTGAAGATATGCAACAAGGGGTGGGAGTGCAGCGGATCCATCTATTGCTGCAATGAAACCATCACGGACTACTTTCAGGTTTACCAGTTCGAGGAGCTCTTCGCCAAACGCAATGCCCCCGTCGCCCAAGCCGTTGGTTTCTGGGACTACCAGTCCTTCATCACCGCCGCCGCACTCTACGAGCCCCTCGGTTTCGGAACCACCGGCGAGAAGCAGGTGAAGATGAAGGAGATCGCCGCCTTCCTTGGCCACGTCGGCAGCAAGACCTCTTGTAAGTTATCTGTTCTTCTTCTTCTTCTTCTTCTCACGTTTTTTGTGCCCATTCAATCAAAATTGCGTTTTGGTCATCTATTCTCCACTGATGACCACTGTGTGCATTGATGATAAAACTTGTGACATGATATCAGAGTCTCTGAAAGTAATTCAATAGATGTTCATCAAAATCCCTATGTAAAAGTCTGCAAAAGTTTGTGAAAAGTCTTCATCTATCGAAGTCTCAATCGATTACCTCCCCCTAAAATGATATATCAACTGTTATTTGAAAATATTTCCATGAGTTGGGGACATTATTAGGTTTCAGATTTCAGGGTGTAGATATTCATCACTGAGGTTCTTCTTTTTTATCTGATTGATGTCATGGGTGCTTTGGAATTCAGAAGAATTCCCAATATCCCTTTTATTCTCTTCTCCTTGAGATTGGGCTCTATGAATCCTTTTATTCATAGGAATCTTGTCTGAGGAAACCTTGCTTATTTTGTCCGAGTGAACTTTTGATTACTCAAAGCCTGTCCGTGTCGTCTCCAATTTCCTTTACACATCTTCTGTCTTGAACTTCTATGACATGTTGACCTTCAAAAAGGAAAAGATGGAAAAATCATTTATGGTGGTACCAAATTTCAGCTACCTCATATGATTGATGAATATAAACGTGGTGTCTCTCAAAACTGACACAGGTTCTTATGCATATTGAACTTCCATGAAATTTCATATCTTAGCATGTTGTTTGTTGGACTGTACTCATATTTATGTAATGACATGGCATGAATTTGAATTTCCATATTAGTAAATAATACACACATGATTATTTTTAAGGGATTATTCCACATATGATTATTCTTCTGATATTCTTTCGGGCTCTGGTTGGAAAAAGGGGGGAAACTAATTGTGATACATAAGAAACATAAAGCATTGTGGCTCTATTACGCCCTCCATGAACATACATGTGGAGGTCCATCCATTTTCTATTCTTTTGTTCTCTACTTCTCTGTTGTTGTATGATGCTGGCATCAAATAATCATCCTTCAACATCTTTTTTATAAACCTCATGCAATTTTTTTACAATTGAAACCATAGATGGGTTTGGATCAGGCAAGAATGCTTTCTGCATCTTATGGATACATTTGAAAGTTTTAACTCCTACTGACAAAGGAAATTGTGTTCAGGTGGATATGGTGTTGCAACCGGTGGTCCTTTTGCATGGGGACTCTGCTACAACCATGAAATGAGCCCGAGCCAGTCCTACTGTTCAGACAGCTATGTCTACCCGTGCACTCCTGGAGCTGAGTACTATGGACGCGGTGCCTTGCCGGTGTACTGGTATGTATATACTACCTGTATCTGTATTCATAGTATCCACCTTGTAAATTTCTCGTGCACCTGATAAGTTGCACACCTAATTCTTCCATGAAAAGTTCTCAAACATTGTAATCAGATTTCCAAGTCCAAGGGTACCTTCACTTATGATGTTTCTGAGCCCTCGACTTCTTTTCATTTTTAATTCATTAGAAGTATCAAAAAGTTAACTTTTACTTGCCCAAAATAAATAAATAAAAGTTGCGAGTTACGCACTTGAACATACTTTTCTCCTTGTGGGGTTGGATTCATGGGCCTTAGAGGGTGACAATAAAATTTGCAACCATGAGTCCATGGGCTCAAATCCAACCGCTTACCTATCAAAAAGAAAGTTTAAACCTTGTGAACAACGTCCAAATTATGCTCAATTTTGTTGGATTCACACCTCTTTTCAATGTTTATTTACATATAATGCTGAAAGATTCTCCATGACCGCCTACCTAAAATTTTATCTTCAGACCATGGATATCTTCCTTCCCAGATCTATTTGAAGCCTTAGTCATCTATAGATGTGTGTGACAGATTTGTTAATTTTGATGAGCTTCATATGACAACTCTGTAGCTATGATTTATACAGATGATGATTCTGCTTGATCTTATGTTTCAGGAACGACAACTATGGTATTATTGGTGAAGCCCTCAAGGTCGATCTGTTGAGCCACCCAGAATACCTGGAACAGAATGCTACACTGGCTTTCCAGGCTGCCATCTGGAGGTGGATGACCCCAATGAGGAAGAAGCAGCCTTCTGCTCATGATGTGTTTGTCGGGAACTGGAAGCCCACTAAGAATGATACCTTGTCCAAGAGGCTGCCTGGCTTTGGTGCTACGATGAACGTTCTTTACAGTGATCTGGTATGTGGCCAGGGATTCATCGACTCTATGAACAACATCATCTCGCATTACCAATACTATCTTGACTTGATGGGAGTTGGCCGTGACTCTTCTGGAGATAACCTTGATTGTGCCGAGCAGGTTCCCTTCAACCCCACTGCCCCAATGGCAACTTCTTAAGCTATATAAAGTAAAGTAAAAGTAATTCTGTCAGCTTGAACCTTCTAGGATGCAACAATAAATGTCGGAGTATCATTTATTGCTTGGTCACTGAGATTCTGTGTGTGAATTGGACCAGCAAAAAGGTAAAGACCCTTTGTTTCTTGTAGCAGACAAATTCCCTTTGATATTCCTATGCTTGTAGATGTTGTATGTTACTTTATCATGTTGTTTTGTTCTTGTTTATTATGTATGGATTGTGGAATGAACCCCTCAGTATATATCATAATTTTTGTGTGAAAATGTTGGTTTGATCCGAATGTTCAACCCTTCACTATATGGATCACATTGCTCAATTGTTTATGAATTCTGTTATGAGTTTACAGGTTGGCAAATTGTTCCTATTCTAATGTAATCTCAGCAAACAATTTCAATGCCTTCCCATCCACCAATTTAGTTGTGCTAATTTCCTGCATCTCTAAAATCACTAGGTCCCATTTTGCTTTGTGATATTGTTTCCTTTGGTTGATCAACAGATATGATATGTAACTTCAGTATGATATATAACTTCAGCCTGTGTGAAATTAAATGACATAGCAAGGAAAAAGAGTTTTAGCTCTTCCCACCGATTCAACCTTTTTTTTCCTTATATTTTTTAATCAAGTTTTTTTTTTTTTGGAATAAAAGGCCCAAAAAGAGCAAACTTACATATATTTCAAAAACTAATTATACATCCATATCAGTCTGTAACCTACAAGAAATACAACTTTGTATACTATGTACAAACGGATTCAAAATATGTCTTATTGTATCATCAGCTAAAAGCATTCGAGAGGCCATGACTTTGTGTCATTCTCGCATGCTTGGCCAATTCTTCAGCAGCCTTCACCTGATAACTGATTCACATGCCCGAATGGATGTCACTGTTTGCTGAAGAGCAATTGGACTATTTTTTTAACAAAGTTGGAACCAGATGATGCCCAGATTCTTGAAAGTCCCATAAGAATAGTAGCACGATCATGCATGGTCAATACAAGCATCTTTTGATAACTATTTTAACATAGATAAAAGAATATATTATTTGATTGTATTTTTAATTTTTCTTACTAAAATAGGTCATAATAAACATTTGGTTGTTGGGTTAACCGGTGATAAATTATAGATAGTAGATGAATAAGATGTAAAACAGTTTTTTTAAATGTGAAAAAAATGATAACACAATTCTAGTTTTCATAACAGCACGGGTATATGTCTTGAAAAGCATTTATACATTTGATCATTCTATCACTCTTAACCAAACATATGAGATCTTTAATTGAGTATATAATCTGTTAAGAAAGAAAATATATTTTCTTTTTTGGTAAATGTGTATATATTATTAAAAAAAATATTGATTTTCAAAACAAACTTACAACCAAAAGTAATCATAAGAATGGGTGCTCTAACATTTTTCATTTTCAAACCATCTGGTTTGGTTAGAGGAAATAATGAGATAAAAAGATAAATAAAAGGAGGTTTTTTTTTTTTAATAGATAATATTAGACACAATCCCAACATTTTCAAACGTTAGTGTAAAGGCCGGTTCGGTCAAAGAATAAATAGTGAGACAAAGAAGTAAATGAGATTTTTTTTTCTTTCTAATGGCCAATATTAGGCACAAATGCACAATCCAAATGCCATTCCCTCGAATAGTTCACACAAGTTTTATTTTCTTAAGAAACTATAAATCTCGTACAATGAAGCATATGTTTTTGGTAAAAAGTCTATATCATTCTATTTCAACCATTTCAAATTGAATGTATTCATTTTAATAAATGTAATAAAAATTTAACGAGTTACTTATCAGGCTGACTAACGAAATATGAATCTCTATATAAAATAAAGGAAAATAATACATCCATCCCAATTGCACCCCAAGTGAAGTTGATACAGTTTTTTTTTTTTTTAAATTACACACTCCTTCATTGAAATACATGCTATTAAACGAAATAAATTACACACTGAGATGCATTAATACATTTTTTTGTATTAATTTTTTTTTTTACGCCATATACTATGATAGAACGTACAGTATATACTGTGTTATCATAACGTATAGAGTTACAGATGAGACTATAAAATAGACTAGTGTATCAGCGCTCAAATTTTTTTTTTATCAAACTAATTCAAAGTCCACTTCCATTAAAATTCTAATTCAATCACTTCATGGAAAAGGGGGCAAAATCTTCCTGTTCTCAGCTAAACACGAGCGGTTGATAGCATTTGGTAGCGGGATTGTAAAACCGATTTTCTGTAAGTGCTAGATTTAAAACTGATTCTATAAAAAGTCGCATTTTCCTAACTTTCTCTGATCGCAACTTTCATATATTATTTATCTAAAATCTGTTTGTAAAAAACTACTATTGTAGAAATATTTAGTTGTACGATTGCATAACCAACTTTCTATAAACGTAAAAAAACCGCGATTTAAAAAACATATATATACAAGGTATCAGAAATCAGAGTGAAAAGATGATTGGGTGATGAATGTAATCCGACCTCCACTTTTGTGGGTCAATTTTGTGCAATTGCAGGGACCCAAAAGAGAATATGCGCTGCTTCAGCCTGAAATCCTCCACTTCCATCCACTCCCCCACTTCACCGCCCCCCAACAACAACAACAACAACAACAACAACAGCAGCAGCAGCGCCACAGCCACTCCCAGAACCGTCAATCTCACCCGAGAGTACACCCTCGCCGTCCAAACCAACTCCTACACCGAATTATGGTCCACCATCCACCACCACGAACAACAACAACAACAACAAGAAGATCAAACATTGATGATCGACAAGGTCTTGCATCCTAACAGGGACTCCATCGAAGAAGCCCTGCGTGCCGTCCCCCGCGGTAACCTCACCCACCACCTCGTCTCCACCTACTTCCACGGCAGCGAACGCACCTCCCGCCTCTGCCTCCTCCTCCACGACTCCGTCGCCGCCGCCCGCCTCCTCTACTCCCCCCTCTCCGACCTCCTCGACCTCCTCCCCTCCTCCTCCGCCGATGTCAGCCAGGCCCAATGCGACTGGGCGTTCGACGTCCTGACCGGATTCGACGGCGCCGACAACCCCTTCCAAGGCTCCGTCGACGGATTCGCCGACACCCGCCACTGCTTCGCCGAGCTGAATCGGCGGCTCGATCGGCGCCGTCTCCGCTGCCTTCTGTTTCGGAGGCGGGAGGAGCTGGAGGCGGCGGCGAAGGGGACGTATGTGCTGCACAATGAATTGGACACGATAGACAGGCTGGTGGCGAGGCTGCGGGCGACGGTGGAGGGGGATAAGGTGCTGGTGAAGACGGGGCTGCGGTGGGGGAGGGATCGGTGTTCGGTGCGGGAGGTGGTGAGGCATCTGCGGAGGACGCACATGGGAGTCCAAGAACAGATGAGGGACCTGGAGGAGCATGTCTGCCTCTGCTTCGCCACTGTCAATCGAGCGCGATCGCAGCTTCTCCTTGAATTGCTCCGCCTCTACCCGAATCGCCACTCCAAAGGGTAGAGTGTGTTCTAACTAACATTATGCATTTACAATCTGCTTGTAGTGTTCTAGATGGTTTTGATTTCAAATTTTGTTGATCAGTCTATATACTTGGCTCAAAAAAATTGTAACTTTTAGTTCACTCCTATCTGGATTTAGATTCATTGACATTGAAACTATTTTACATAGCTTAAATACCACTGGTTTAAAAAGACCAATTGTAATGTGTTGTATAGCTTTGGCATTCAGTTATCTAACCTTGGAATGACATCAAATCACCAAGAGTTCTAACAAAGCTTATTTTAGTTCTGGATGGTTTTTCATTTGACATTTTTGTTTTATTAGTTTTTAAAACCCTATACTTGGCTCAAACATTGGGAGGGGCTCAGATTTACAATCTGTGTCCAACAAGAAAGAGCTATATATAGTGTCTTAATTCTGGATTATCTGCATTTTGATTCACATTGAGACTATTCTACATAGCTTAAAATATCATACAAAACTGAAAACTGAAAAAGCTATATATAGTGTCTTAATTCTGGATTATCTGCATTTTGATTCACATTGAGACTATTCTACATAGCTTAAAATATCATACAAAACTGAAAACTCAGTTACCACTGGTTTAAGAGACCAATTGTAATGTGTTGTATAGCTTTGGCATTCAGTTCTCAAATCACTTGGAACTGTGCTATTCACATTCTTTGGATTGTAAAGAATTCATCACTGAACACACAACTTTGTTTTTACTTATCCCTATTACTCTCAGTAAACTTTGGCCATTTCACTTTTCTTGAAATCATAACACAAACAGATGACAGTAGGAATTCAGGTTTAATTAAAATAACTTTCATGTAACAATGTAAAGATAATCTCAGACAAATAAAACAGCTTCAGAAAGAATTCTGCTAAGCATCAAAACTATGGAAACAAGCTGGAAAAGAAAAATGGGATAGCTCAACCAGCTTCTAACAAGCAAATCCAAACCCACAGGGGAAGAAACTAAAGAAGAGGTAACATCAAGGCTCCAGAGGGTTGTATTAACATCAGAAACATGAAAATCTAACTGAATTATATACTGCAATCGATCTACACCAAAAAATTGAAATGGCCCCCTGGTTTGCACTACAGACTCCTATTTTTTCTGATGAAAAAGTTGAAACCATATCAGTTCTTGGATGGTTTTTCTAGAGTAAAGTACCATGTTGAAGAGAATGGTGAATTCGTAAACCCTGCATGAAGCTACGGATCGCTTGACTTAAGCAAAGATCATTGTCTGTAAAAACCAATAAAGCCAATATCAGTTTTAGGCAATGCTATTTCTGCACATTATTTATGCTGGAATTTTGAACTTAACCATCAATGTGTTGAATTCATAAAAGGAGAGCCTTATAAAAGTAACAAGTAGATTAAGTTCGGCACCTTGTCACATATGGGGCAATTATTGCTCCTCTCCATCCATTCATAAATGCAGGGGAGGTGATAATGATGTGTACATTGTAAGAATGCCTTTGGATTTTCTTCATCATAGCCTGTCATGGGCGAACATTAGTCAGAGAAAGTGCGCACAACTCAAACAATAAGATGCAGTTGCATGTAAGTCATTCGACAGGCAAATGAATTCAAACTTTTCTAACGTGACTACTTAAGCAGCCATACATTTCTATTCAGATTAGTCAAATTTGTTTCCTGTTTTGTTGACACACACACACACACACACACACAATCTCTCTGTAAGGCATGCTCATGCCAATCAGATGTGTGGGAAAAAGTTAATTACCTTGTTATTAAACGAAATTCCCTATTACTGGTGTTGAATCTCAACATTTGATATTTAATATGAATTTCAAGTGCATGTAGATTACCAGTAATGTGTTTTTGGATGATGATTTATGAGACAAGAATGTGTTAAGAGTGCTGGGGAGATTAAAGCCATAACATATAGATCTTGATTATTTAACAGCTAGTAGAACTAAGATAGTGTGTAGACAACAATATAATGGAAAAGTTGGAGATTGAGACTCTTCACTCAAAATCAAGGCTCAGGAAGTCGCCAAAAGAAGTTTTTCGATGTTGCAATATCAATATTTAAGAAGTACGACGAAGAAATGGTTTTAGATATAGGATGAGTAAAGCCAATACCAAACCATGGGATGTCTTTCACTAATTGCAGAATGACATGGGAGGATGATTTGTCATGTGTTTTTTTTTTAACAAAAAAAAGAGTACTTGTTAGTTGTTACTAATAACACACAAAATCTCAAAGATTCTAATAGAAGTATTAGAAGTGCAGGAGTTCTATAAAAGGATTTCATCTATCTAGTATTCTGATAAGTTGGGATTCAGATTCACAATGTAAACTCACCTTCCAGACAAGTAGGACAAAAATCATCATCATCATCAATCAAAGGCAAATTTGAATTGCTTCCTTTTGATTCATTTTGTGAAACTGGAAACTCAGGAATGCTTTCCAGTTTGTTCTCAATATCGATCTTAGCAAGATGTTTAGTCGCATCACCTGGACAACAATTTGTTTTTTAGAATGTGCAATGAAAAAAGAATTATACTCTTATATAACTCTACAGACCTTGGTTTGAGGATGAGATGCGGTTCCCCGATCTCCAGGCAGGCTGCATGGATTCCAATCAAATAGATTATTTGATGTTATGTAGTACCAAGTACATACTCATTGAAAGAAAGAAAGAAAGAAAAAACAATCTCATACAATCAGGTTCTCCAGTAGAACAAGGACTCCTAAATGGAACGAGGAGAGCAGTGGTCAGTGGACGTTATATTTTGAGGGTTTCATCAAAGGAATTGTAACATTCAGACTGAAAGAGAGGCATCATGTCTATTCCATATTAATGCTAAAACATTTTTAATTATGAGCATAGCAGTGTTCTTAAATTAATGTCCAAACCTTAAACCAAGTCATTTCTTCTCTGCCATATTCTCCATTAAAAGTGAAAGGGATACATGTGGTGGCAACAAAAAAAAGGCATACCATGTGAAAACGTGAGACATGTTTAAAAGAAAAACATGTTTTTTCAATCATATATGTGGCAATGAAGATTGATTTAAGTGATTAGGATATCAAGAGCAGGTACTCAAATCTATCCCGATGTGAAGACATTACGACGACGACGACGACAACAACAACAAAGTCTGTAAAACCTATAGACCTACCAGCCTTAGCCTTGGGAAATTCCCATAAGAAATCTCTTTAGATCATCCGTCTCGTCTCTATCTAAAGGTCCGTTTGGCACCACGTCTCTATCTAAAGGTCCGTTTGGCACCACGTTCTATCGGTGATGGCGTTGGCAGATGCGGGGTGATAAACAAACAGAAAATGTGGCTTTTATGTTGGATGTTGGTGGTGGTATTGCATGCGCATTTTTGGGTGAGTTTTTAACCGCTCTGAAACAACTTTTTTTTTCAGACCGCAGGGTTTGGTAAAGTGGTCGGTAGTACCAAATCGTTCTTTTCCGGGGATCTGTGGTGGCGTAACGCGGCATCCCCCGTCGCAGATTCCACCCCACCATGGATCCAAACATGCCTAAGTACAAGCAGTTGAACTGATTTTTTTCTTTTCAATCTTCTAATTCAACAGTAATGAAGAACCAATAAATCAATATCATAAAACAAAAGTCCTCTTTATAAAGGAATGAAAAACAAATCAAGAAACAATGAACCTATTGAGAAAACAAAGATGAGAGAGATCCTCACAGGGGCAGCCGGTTTGCTTCTGTTGCTGTTGTGGCGGCGGCGGTGGTGGTGGTTGTGGTGCTGCCCACCGTCGCCGCCGTGTGCATGACTCATTTTGACACAGCCGGCACCCATTATTACTATATCGGTTTATACAAAACTCACAAACACTTCTGATCTTCAATCAATTTTTCATCATCCCCCGAAAGCAGAGTTTGTGTTTGTTTTTTTTTTTTTTTTTCCTTCTTATATTTGGTATTGGGTGATTACATATGACACGCATCTTAGTTTTTTTTAGAAGGGGG
Organism: Acorus gramineus; assembly: GCA_030737835.1. Classification (NCBI taxonomy): domain Eukaryota; kingdom Viridiplantae; phylum Streptophyta; class Magnoliopsida; order Acorales; family Acoraceae; genus Acorus; species Acorus gramineus. The sequence continues at coordinate 14,918,449 of CM060855.1, read as the reverse complement.
GGATATTATTTTATTCTAATTACTCGGTTATAATGTCAAACAGAAGGAATCCCAAAAATTAAGGGATTAATATATATGAGATGTGGATATATAGGTTGATTTTGAACCACCGTGATTTGCTGATTTGTGATAAACATGAAAAAATATTAAGGGTTTTTTTATATGTAAGTCCCAAAAAAATTATAGGATTTAGTGGTCAATCCCTCACTTTTTTATATTTTGGTTTTAATTCCTAGATTTAAAAAATATGTTCATTTTTAGTCCTTGAGAGGGCCCTATCACTAAATTATTTGATTTTTTTTTAGTCTTTGAAAGAGACTAAAATGGAACATAATTTTTAAATCTGAAGACTAAAATCAAAATCTAAAAAAATGAAGGATCGATCTTTAAATAAATATGTTTACAGGAATGAAAACTAAAAAATCATAATATTAAATATTGTATAATGAGATCCTCTATGTTTTCTTTTTTAACAAACCAGGTGCCACGTAAACAGTTCAAATAAAATTAAGTATATGCATTGATTTTTTTTTTAAAACAACATCACAAATGATAACATTGACTCTAAGGGAAGCAGTTAGGGTTTAGTTGGCTACAGTTTGACTACTGATTGATATTGAGATTCTGATTTCTGGTTTGGATCCTTTTGGTTTCGCCTAATATTATATAAAATATTAATATTAGTGTATATATTCTACCTCTATTGGTGGTGGGAGTTGCAACTAAAGTTGGACAAAAGAACGTTCGTGCTCTGAAAATTCAGTGATCAGCATCCTAACCATCACTACTCTCAATTATAATGCTTGTTTCTGTTTGCACCTATATTATATATTTTATATAATATTGGAAGAGATGGTGATAATTGAAGAAGGGGGGACCAGTACTTGTGTACACAGGAAGGTTTTGATCAATTATTATGGATATAGACTGGATTGTTGGTTTATGAGCTGGTGTTTTGTGTGCTACACTGCCCATGCTAGAATGAGTCAAAAGTTGAATGTAAACCAGGCAAACATATGAAAATACACACACACACGTATTTTGTCTGAGTTCCATTTTGAAATTTGATGTAGAGCAGATGATGACCAATTATTAAATCCTGAGGGCACCATTTTTCTCAAAAGAAAAAAATGCTCACAATAATAGTGATGATCTCATAATCAGACCATTAAATAAGTGAATTTATTATTTATGATAATAATTCAAAAGAATATTTCTCTTTAATATCAAAATCGATTCCATCAATTCTAACTTATTTATAAGATCACGAATCAAATGACTATTATATTTATAAATTTTTTTACATGTATACCATCTAAAAATATACTATTTATTTTTATATCACTCCAAATAACCTATTTCTTTTTATACCATTGAAATATGAAAAAATTATGTATATTTATCATCCTAGTTAACTCCATCTAAATTTTTATTAAAACCGTTAAAGCATTCGAGAAATTATCAAATTTCATTTTTTAGTTTACTTATTTTACCTTACGAAAATCAATATTTAAATGTCTAACCCGAATCCAAAATCAACCCGATCATTAACCCAAACCTAACACGAGATTTAACATGCGGGTTCGGATTGGGTTTAGGTTGGTTCCAAGGGCATATAAAAAAGCTCTACAACATGTATTCATTAATTTTTATTGACCCAAAAATTTATTTCAAATTTTTTTGGAGAGATAATTCGAGATCTTGACACAGATTAAAATCAAACTTTTTCAACGTCAATTGTTTCAATGATCTCAGGGAATTAGTCCAAACATCATATCCTCCTTCTGTCAAGCACCCTACCTACAATTCTTTAACACCCCCACCCCCACAATTCTCTATATTAATCCCTCATCTCAGTCTTCTGTACCATAGCAATTATAATATGAGTGCTGTTAGACTCAGTTTTTTCTTCAGTTTAAAACATGGTCTTATATACCACATTAGAAATCTAGTGAAGTATATACCTCGTTAGATGTTGTATATACCACATTAAATATTTTCTTACACTTATTAAAAATGGGTGCATTCAACTTGGAATGGAGCGATGTGCACTTTTTATCAAAGCATATACCTCATTAGATGATGTTTACTATTTAAAAATAAATAAAAATATGTGAGGTCTAAGTTTTAGTTAGTAAATGTAACTGAGTCTAATATTTTCCCTATAATATATGATGGTATATAAACCATCAGCACTGCGAGCGCACACCATTACAAAAACTGGTACGAAGAACCCTTTATTATTTAAGGATGTTTATGTTTGTGTCCCTCAAATTCATAAACATGCCCCCTCTTATTTGCATGCCCTTTATATTTTGAAAACCGAATTTAGAAGCATACATAAACCCAAAGTTAAACAATTTGCATGCCCCCTTTGTTATCTCTCACATCACAACAAAATCCTACCAAATTAAAAAAAATTAAACAATGCAAACCCTAAATTAATGAATGTTCAATCCTAATCTAAATATAAATAATTTTCTTCAAGTACATATAATTATTGTAAACGAATACAACTCTTAGAAATTTTCAAAAACTATAAAAAATAAAATAAAATAAATTCAAACAAGACACATATTTGTTTAAAGCTAAAGTTCAAAAAATCACAACATATTCTAATCAAATAATCAAATCTACGTGTAACAACAATATGAATTCTATTATTGATGCACATGGTTGTTCAATCTCTCAAAACCCTAAAAAAATCTTAATAAGAATTTTTCCATTCTATAAACCCTATACAAACCCTTTGTACAATGTAAAACCTAGAAAATTTTTGTATCTCATTATTTGGTGACGAAGAAGCCATGCCCAAATATTCCAATCAAATCTTTTCTGTTCCTTGTCTTCAAAGAAGTATATTTTGATGTTTTGATATTGGTGGGCGTGCAAAGTAAAGAAGGTTTAATAAATGGTATTTAAATTAGAGGCATGCAAATCAAGGTGGGAGCGCACTTTGTTCTTCGACCTTTATTGGTAAAGTCCTTGGATTTGAGAGGCACAAATAGAGGCACCCATTATTTCAGCTCTCCCATTGATAAATGGATTATCAGATGCAATTGTGGGTTGCTCGTGTGGGTATAGAATCCAACTTCTATTAGAACTGAACTAAAATCAAACCAAGAGACTATCTATGTATTATTTATGCCTAATAAGGTGTGAATGCATTTTTTTTATATATATATCGGAGGGATCCTCCGTGGCTAGCTTTATGATTGAGCTGGGAAGGCTACCTTCTCCTGTTTGTCCCGGTCTCACGAAATTTTTTTTAGAATAATCATCAACAAACAAGTGGGTAAGGTGTGAATGCATTTGATATATATGATTTGATTTATGATCAACAACTCATTAATCACCAACAAACAGGTGGGTAAGGTGTGAATGCATTTGATATATATGATTTGATTTATGATCAACAACTCATTACCTCTCTATATTTGGAAGGATATTAAGAAGAAGAAGAATACGTTCGGTTACTCATCACATCTATACATTTGGAAGAATATTAAGGAGATTTATTGGTTAGAGATTTATGTAGAATTTTTAGGATGGATAAGATGGATAATGTTATGCACGGTCCCAAATGCACTCTCACTTACAATCCATTTTAATTTTTTTTAAAATAGTAGATTAGTGTATTTCAATTAATGGATTCATTTTTAACAAATGTAAAAAAAAAATTAACGACATATATATCTTACCTAAGAAGATATATACTGTTTGCGCATCGCGGGGTGAGTGTGCGCGTGTGGTCCCCCTTGGCGGTTAGAAATCTCTTCTAACAGGGAGGGATTGGCAGCAACGACTGGCCCCTTGGACGTCTCGCGCTCTTTCATTTTGAACTTTGTTTTGTTTTTTTAATTATGTTCTCCCACCATTCAGAGTTTGTAATTCGAAATCATTTATGAAATCGGATAGCAAACATCTACATTTTATTAAAAAAAAAGAAGATATATACTCGTTGGATGACTAATAAGATATATAAAACTGCATTTGTGACTGAAAAATGACCGTATATAACATTGTCATTTTAGGAAGAGTTTTGAATTTAAATTGTAAATCTATCACTAATGTACACTAAAAGTATATAAGTATATCAATTGGCAATCAATCATTATTGGCCATTGGGGAGAGGATCATATTCTCACGAGAATGTTTGTACGTATGTGACACACATACCATACCAATCATCATCTATTCATATCCGTCAATTTGACCACCCAACCAAGTCATTGTTTCACCATTTTCCCAAACCTTAACTTCCATGAGGATGCTCCAATGCTAAGGTTGGATAATATAGAATGCCTGTGACTGAGATCGCTGGTGTGACGCATGACCTTCTCTTCTGCACCATGTAATTCGATTAAGATATTTTTCAAGAGTGCTGATACACTCAGTCTGTTTTTTTTTTATATCATTTTTTTAATTTAAAAAAAATACACTATTATATTTCAGTATGTATTTCATTTCATATAACAACATCCACTCTAATGGAAGAGTATGATTAAAAAAAAAAACAATATGGATTGCAATTAGGGTTGCACAAGGGTCTAGACATATCATTTTTCATTTTTCAAAGATGTATATGAAACTGTTTGATAGATACACGTGATTATTAAATCAAAACACTGTATGATGTATCTCAATTATATTATAGGGGATGCATTTTGTTGTGAGTTTTGGCCACAAGCGCATTGAGTGATAGAGTGTTTGATAATTGATTAGGCTGGTTCATTAGATTTAGAACTCTGTTACATTTAGTCTTTTTTATATTCCCAAATGCAGTCTCATTCTCATGTATCTCATTAGCGCCTCCACTAACTGTAACGAGATATATACTTTATTGAAAATTTTCACATATTATGTACATAATATCATTCAATTTATTTGAATATGTACTTCACTTTTTATAAAAGTGAATTTTAATAAAATCGGATAGCATCCTCTTTCTTTAAAAAAGCTCTTGAAATAAAACTCATGGAAACACCAATCTCCTAAAAATCATCATATGAGAGGTATATTATTTTTAAAAAATAAAAAAAAATTGAATGACTGTAATTGAGACCGTAATTGTGACTGAATGTAACATTTTCACATATTTACATATTGGATAATGTTACGTCATCTGATACGTGTGTTTTTAGCCTTAATTTCAGTCTACGCGTATTTTAATTTTTAGAAATAGTATACCTCATCTAATGAGATACATACTTTTATAAAAAAATGAAGTATATACTCTAATGAATTACATGGATGCATTTATAGAAAATATAAAAAAAATTCTTTCAAAGCATATGTCTTGTTAACGTGAGCATATGCGTCGTTAATTTTCTATCAACACGTATAAAACTGGAATTGAAGTTGAAAATATATCTCGGTGTAACAACGCCCTTCGTGTTTGATTATCATGTCCAACCAGTTTGGACAAAAAGGTTGGTCAGTGAGTTTTTTTAGAAACTGACGACATGGACCACACCCTTTCTTAAATGCATCTGGCACGGGCTCAATACGTAGGTGTCATTATAGTAATACTAAAAACAAAGATTCTGAAATGATCAATGTTAGATCATATAATTAAATTAATTTTGTGTTCCCATCTCCATTGTTCTCCTCGCCTTTCCCTCTTCCCCATACCTAACATAAACATACCCGTCCAACAAAAATACAAAAACATATTTGGGAAAATTAATTAGAGATCCTTGAGAGCACCTCGGTAATAACAATAGATCCCTTAACTTTATATTGTTTTCTTTAGACCTCTAAGTTAGTGGTGGTATTTTGTTTAGGTCTTTCCATTCAATTTCTATCTATTTTATTTTTTCTCTTTCTTTTACCCCTAAGTAAATATCATTTGTCTCTCTATCTCCTCCAACCTCTCCCTTTCTCTCCTAAACAACTCAACAAGTTGTGAAACCACCTCCACCAACCCCTCCATTAGGCTGATCTCCACCACAACACGGATCGCACCCCCTGATCGTCTCCCGCGTCCCATTCATGAGTCCAACCTTCTTCTCGTGACTTTGTCCGCGAGTCCAACTCCCTCTTGTGATCCCCATCCGCTAGCCTAACCCCCTCTCGCAACCTGTCTGCGAGCCTTACCCCATCTGCGAGCCCAACCTCTTCTCGCGACCCTGTCCGTGAGCCTAACATGTTACAGGTATAACAGTGTACAAAATGAACGTAACAGTGTACGCAATGTAACACACAAAACCTGTAACAAGTATAACAGTGTATACATTGAGCATAACAGTGTACATAGTATAACACAAAATCTGATATCTGTAAGAGATATAATAGTGTACACAATGTGCATAACAATATACGCAGTACAATACATACAACTTGTAACAGGTATAACAGTGTACATCTTGTTGAGTTGTTTGGGGGAGAAAAAGAGAGGTTGGGGGAGATAGAGAGAATTTATGTTCATTTGAGGGTAAAAAAAGGAAGAAAAAAAATAGAATGGATGGAAGTTGGATGGAAAGACCCAAACAAAATACCACCGCTAACTTAGGGACCTAAAGAAATCAAGAAAAAAATAAATAAATGACCTTTTGTTATTACATAGGTGTCCCAGGAACCTCTAATTAATTTTCTCAATATAATTATTACTTATTCCCCTAAAACCCTATTTCTAATTCTCCAAGAATGATGAAATGAACCGGTGAAATCCTTTAATAAAAAAAAATCATAAAACGCCAGGTATTCCTCTAATTTTATTTTACAATTGACAGGGGATCTATCCGTCATTAAACAATTCTAATTTTTATTCTACTTTTGTTCCAATGTCTGAGGGGGGTAATAAAAAAAAAAAAACGGAGATGTCGGTCGCAAATCTATCCTCATCTCTACATCAGAGAGAGAGAGAGAGAGAGACGGAAAGAGAGACTGTATTTGTAACCGTACAATGAAAAACAAAGATCAAATTAGAAAGATTGAAGAATAGCCTGCCACATGTAGAGAGAGAGAGTGAGTGAGTGTGATTTTGTGTTTGGAGAGGGAGAGAATGAGATGAATGCGTGTGGATAGCCCCAAAGAAGCGGATTGAAAAAGAGACAAATGAGATTTCGATGGGGAAGCCATTAATTTTTTATATGGAAAGATAAGAGGAGAGAGAGAGAGAGAGAGAGAGAGAGAGATTGAATAGATGTCTCTTCTTCTATCATCAGAAGGAAAGAAAAAGAGCAATTCAGTAGCTCCAATGGAGCAAGAGAAGGCGTTGTCGTCGGTGTCCGACGTTGGTGCCTGGGCGATGAATGTCATAAGCTCTGTGGGTCTCATCATGGCCAACAAACAGCTCATGTCCCCCTCCGGTTACTCCTTCGGCTTCGGTACTCTCTCCCCCTCTTGTCAGATCCCTCTTTTTTTTTTTTCTTTTTCGATCTGGTTTGATTTCAAACATGATCACGAATCTTGATTTGCTTTTGTGTGTACATCTTTCCTTTCTTAAGAGGCAACTTGGTGTGGAACTTCTGAGATGTGGATATGTTGTTTTTACACGAGCACACATACTCTTGTTTTATTTTAATATGTACTCTCTTCAACCACTTCATCCACAACTGACTCTAGATTTGTAAATCAGCAACACTGGTCAGCAAATTCTTGATTTGGTGTGATTGGCAAGACATTCCTTTTTTTACTTGTTAACTCCTTGATTGGGTCATTAATTGCATTGTTTATTACGCCTTTTTCCCATTTTGGGATTTGGGGTGTGTTTGTGCACAATCTTGGATGGGATGTATAGAAATGAAGAAATTTGGGTCAACGGGAAAGTGATGAAAAAGAAATCATTTTTATTCTGATCAATTTTACGTGGAGATAAAATTATCTCCTTTTTGTTTGGTACAAACACCAGTTTTTTAAATGGTCTAGGGGCCCATTTGGGGCTGCGTTGTGAGACTCAGGGTCGAGCAAAGCAGTGACGCGGTGGAGAAGCGGAGTTTTGAAGCGTTTCAAACTTGAGAAAAAAAAAAAACCCTCCCACCGCTACCACCGAGCCAGATATGCGAACGCCGGGTTTTTCGTTTGGTTTGGAGGTGGCATTCCACCGCGTTCGCCAGCGCAGAAGCGCCCTAAATATTGTCCCAAACGGGCCCTAAGACAAAAATGATACTTTCCCCCCATTTTCCTTCACTTTTCTGCATGCACAAACACTCCTTTATTCACAGTTGTGTTTCTTGCAACCATGATATTGGTACAATTTATTCGCCCTGTCAGAGTGCCTGCATTTCCCCGAGGATGAATATCATCTAATCAATCAAAATCAATATTACTCTTCCTCACCTTTTTTTGGTTAATGTAATTTTATTCTTTTGTCCATTCTTGCAGCAACGAGCTTGACAGGGTTTCACTTTGCGGTGACAGCTTTGGTTGGTCTCATATCCAATGCCACCGGTTTCTCCACATCAAAGCACGTCCCTCTCTGGGAGCTTCTCTGGTTCTCAGTTGTTGCCAACATGTCGATCACTGGGATGAACTTCAGCCTCATGCTCAACTCCGTTGGATTTTACCAGGTTTGTCCTATCATATTCTTAATTTGAGAATCAGTATTCATTCATTGGGATGGGCCTCTCTTTTTCCTTTTGATGGTACCATTTGTCCATATGCAATGTAGATTTCGAAGCTGAGCATGATTCCTGTGGTATGTGTGCTGGAATGGCTCCTTCATAGCAAACAGTATTCAAAAGAGGTTAAGAGTGCTGTGGTGGTGGTGGTTCTGGGTGTTGGTGTCTGCACAGTTACGGATGTAAACATCAATGCCAAGGGTTTCATATGTGCCTGTGTGGCAGTTTTATCGACATCTGTGCAACAAATTGTAAGTAATAGACTGTTAATTTCTTTCGCTAGTTGTTTTTTATATTATAAAAAATTGTAGTACTAAAAAAAACCAATGTGTTGTCAAATTCTAATGATTCACAGCTGAATCTTAGGATCCACCATTCTAAAGCAATGATCTTGATCCAACAACCAGATATCTTTAGAGAAGTGTTCAACAATCCACTATTGAATTATACATATTTACTCCTCAACCATGTTTTCAAAACTATAATCAGTGTAATGAAACGACTTGCCACTACTCTTAGCACCTATGTTATTTTTTATTAAAAAAGAGGATGAAGCTAAAACAAAATGTGACACCTTTACAATTTCCTTATAATGAACGATATAATAGTAGTACAATATTTTGTGGCCTTCAGTTCAATTGTAGGTCAGGTATGATTAGCTAAATGTCATAATCTACAACATCTTGTACATCTATGAACATTACTGTTAGCCGCACATCGTCAATCTTTACTTGCAAGCATTTGACTGAGAAGCATGAAGAGGTGGAGATGTGATAGTTCACCAGCTTTACTTCTTTTTTCTTTCTTTTGAAGTTAAATGGTAGGCTCATGCACTTGTATATTAATAAGAGGGTGAAAACCCAAAGGAAATACAAAAACAGGCCCCACACGAGTCATCACGCAATTACATCATAAATAGAGGAGACCTCTAGCTAAGATTTAACCCAAAAGCTCTAATTAATCTTGCAACACAAAATTAACACCCGCTTTACTTATTCTCCTCTGAAATTCTTAGTTGACATGGAGTATTGTTTCACGAGGGTGGAGCATCATTAGGATGAAAAGGGCTTCAATAATAATATCATTCATCATAGAGTGTACTAGTGTAGCATTGTAGGACTCAAAACAAATATTATAAATCTTCGGAGGACATGAAAACATAAATGGTCAGAATCACTAATTATGCACACAAAATATTCCATGACAACATAAATTGTTGGTCCTGTATAAATAGAGAATTATTTGCTTGCTGATATTTGTTTTGGTTCATAAATGTCATTCATATCTGTATTGCTGCCATGAAACAGCGGCCACCTTCTGGAAGATTCACTTCCCAATTCACAGCCTCATGGTTTCACAGTGTTGGATGTTCCATGTCTTTTTGGATTATGATTCTTGGACAGACATTCTCACGTAGTCTGATTATGTGTATATGCATTGTAGGCTATTGGCTCATTACAGAAGAAGTATTCAGTCAACTCTTTTGAATTGCTGAGCAAGACAGCACCCATGCAAGCAATTTCTCTTCTGTTGCTGGGACCATTTGTTGATTATTGTCTTAATGGTCATTCCATAACAAAATATAGTTTCTCATCTGGTGCAATTGTAAGTACTGTGCCTTTTTCTAACTCTCCTCTGCGAGGCAGCATTGAAAGGTTACTAAAAGTGTGATGTCTGCTTACAAATTGTGCAGCTCTTCATTCTCCTCTCATGCACCCTGGCTGTTTTTTGCAATGTGAGCCAGTACCTATGCATCGGTCGCTTCTCAGCAGTCTCATTCCAAGTGTTGGGTCATATGAAAACTGTTGCTGTTCTCACACTAGGCTGGCTGTTGTTTGACTCCGAACTCACTCTTAAGAACATCCTTGGGATGATGATGGCAGTTATTGGCATGGTTGTTTACAGCTGGGCTGTAGAGGTTGGGAAAGTGAAGAGCAAGCTGGCCAATGCAAAATTGAGTCTAACAGAAGAGGAAATTCGACTATTGAAGGAAGGGGTGGAGAATACGCCTGTGAAGGATGTTGAGATTGGAGCGGTAAAAACATAGACATTGCACCATGCAACAGAGTGGCATTATATTTTCCGATGCTATGAATGAGTTACCAATGCCCGTGGTGCTTCTGCTGTGAAGCTGCGGTGGTGAGGGAGAAGCTTTCCCTTTTATGAACTATAAATTCTTTCATCTTTTTGTGCATAGAGAATGGATGGCATGCCCCCAGTGAAAAACAATCTGTTTTCAAATTCATTCTTAGAGTCAATTGGTTGTTTTAGGTTAGACATCTTCATTTGTCTTTTTTTTTTTCTTCCTTAATTGTTGTTTAAATTTTTCTTTAGCTGTGGATATAATTTTTCAGGTAAACATCAATATATTCATGGAATGAATGTTTTCCTTTAGCATGATATGCTATGTATGGCATTTGAGGCTTTCCCTAGTCTATTTCAATGTCAGTACTCTTTTTGTCAAAAATATCCATCATATGTAAGAAACAGTCAATATGGCTGTGTTAGTTTAGATGCAAATATGAGCAAAGCTTTTAACTTTTCAACTCAACCCAATTATATGCCAACTTGTATTATTATAAAATTTACTGTGGATTTATAACTACAGCAGAATGGAATATGGTAACAGGAGTCAGAGAAACACAGTTTTTTAGCTTTCTCAGGTGAGTCAAAGTTGGAATGGTTTGATTCTTTTTGACTGACTGCTAGGTCAAACGCAGCTTAGGGCTTTTTTATACTATGTGAGCTTTTTTTTTTTTTTTTTGACATTTGAAAAGCCGTGGAAATAATGTTTTTGCCCCTCATTCGAGGTGTGATATGGGATTATTTATCCTGGATAGCTATACCATAATAGATAACAATTCATATAAAATAAGTAAATTATTGTTTGGTAATCTTTTCTGGTATTCTTATTGGGAAATGTAAATGTGATTTTTTTAATTATTTGGACCACCTTTGATAAAATGAGTATAAGTGGCAGATAAAAGATAGTTAAGAGTTTATTATTTTTTAAATGACACTATATTCCTGCATAAATTGTTTATGTTGGGGAATAATTGTGAGTGGTGTGTATGTGTGTGTGTGTGTGATATGATAGATACGACAGTTTTGATGTAACAATGTTAGGTAAGATAACTTTTTTAAAATGACAGAGAAGAATATTTTTATCCATTAACATAGATAAGTCTTAATAAGCAATTCCAACACTTCTTAAAATAGTTTTCGAGCTTTATCTTAGCTTATTCAGGCATAACTATCATAGTTTATTCTTACAAAACAAACATTTTTTTTTTCTTATTCTCTTGTTTTTCACTTTATTCTGGGTTCATGCTTCATCCCAAACCCAGGGTTAAAAAACTAATCAGATTTTCCAAACTTTCTCTTTTCCACCGCAAATCCAAACGTTAATGGTAGCTCACATGTTGCGGTGGATTCAGTTTTATTCTTGAAAATTGAATATTAGGAATAATGGGGGGAATTGTAAACCTGCAGTGGATTCAGTTTTTTTTTTTTTTTTTTTCAAATTAGTTGATAATTAATTAAAGAGTGTGATTGATAGTCTGTTAAGACTATTAACCTCACGTCCTCACGACCACTACCATCATCATGGATATGAAGAACCATAGTACATTTGTTTTTAATTAATTATTTTTGGAACAACAAAAGCATGTGCAGACGATGCGGCGTTTGTAATTGTACCCGGTCGGTGTGCCGTGTGCACGGAACTTCCAGAGCTGTAATGCACATGGTCATGGTGGACTGTTTGCATATATTCTCCTTGATTCCCATCTCCACCACCACTCAAAGAGTGTTAATGCAGCTATATGTATATAAATGAAAAGATTCCTTCCACACTGCATGGGTCCTTCATTTTTGTTGTGGAGTTGATTGTATTACATCCATACCTTGTCATTGGCCATTGGGAGGAGCTTTTAATTCCCATCCCTTCTCCCTTGAACGCGCTTCCAAGCTGGCCTATACCCAAGCCACAACCCATCAACTTATCTTCTCTACTAATTATGTTCCTTTCATGTTAATTACTTTTGTTGGGGGAGATTGGAAGCATTGAAATAAAGAAATGACATGTCTTGCCCCCTGTGTAGTACCATGTGCACTTTTTGTTATTCTTTTTTTAAATATACTCTCTTATTGAAGTACATATTATTATATGAGTTGAAGTATATATTGAGATGCACTAGTATATTTTTTTCTTTAAAAAAAATGTTAGTCTCATACACTATGCATGATGGAACTCATACACTATAATAACGTAGACAAAGCTGCAAAATATGTCAATAATACTTCATGTAACATGCCTCTTCCATGTATACTGCGGGGGCATGGATTAGACTTAGAAAGTCAAACCTTACTGAAGAATCTTGTTAATCCCAACAAACTCATTATTCAAAGCAGACGCTCGTATATTATTTTACAAGGCTTTCTTCTGTTAATAAGAGTCGACATAAAAAGAAATATTCGAGTAAAATTTTCAAATTATTGATTGTCAATCTGTTGTTAAATATCAAAAAGTTTACACCAAGTTCTTTTTTGCATATTTCTCTACCGATCAGTATTTGCTCAGCTAATCTAACATATATTCAATTAGATAAATAATATGTGAATCGAGCTTTGAAAAAATCAGCTATCATTGTCCCCCTTATCTACAAAGGATTATCAATGATCAAATTCTGAAACATCAATATTCGAAAAAAAAAAAAGAGAATATAAATCACATAATTAAATTTGCATAAATGATTGAGTGAATTAAGAGGGGGGGGGGATTAAACTTTCCGCACATAACCTCTCTCTACAACCTTATTAGGGATTGGACAAGCGTTGTTATACACAGTTCAAGCGTGCAGTCTTTCAAACAATCCATATACCTCTATCGTCGTCCAACAAAATATATACATCTTTACGCGAGATATATACCTCTTTAATTTTTTTACATTTATTAAAAATAAGTTCATTTAATCCACAATGTAATGATATTCATCAAAACATATCTCATTAAATGAGATTTATAATTTAAAAAAAATTAAAATACATGCGAACTGTTATTCAGAACTGGACACCTTAAAAAGTTCACAAGCGATGCTTACTCCGTAAACAAAGAGGCCACAATTTTAGTATGGAACATAAAGACCGCCCCTCAAACCCGATGGAAGTTGAGTTGTATACTTGTATATATATTTATCAAGTCAAAAGCCAACCCCTCAAACGAAGGCTCCTCATTAGGACCCCAAAATCCAAGCAACTTCCCACCTCCCCCCACCCTCTTTTTCCCATATTTTTAAATCACAAAGTAAACCTGCCTATAAATATAACCCCAACCCCACCCCAGCCCACACATATCCATTGAAACCAAAACAATAATCAAGAAACTAAAAATCACAAACAACTAACATGACAGGGCTATTGAAGAAGCTGTTGTTGTGTGGGGAGAGGAGCTTCCCATCAGAGGAGGAGCTTCTACCGGAGCCGGGTCATGTGAGGGTGTGCGTGGGGAAGGAGGGGGAGGAAGAGGTGATGATGAAGTTGGAGGTGGAGGCCAACTACCTAAACCATCCACTGTTTGAGGATCTGTTGGGGATGTCTGTGGAGGAGTATGGGTACAGCTACAAGGGTGCACTGAGGATATGTTGTGAGACAGGTCTGTTTTTGTTACTGAAAGAGATGTTGGACAGTAGGAACCCCTCTGCGCATTACATGGGCATCCAGGATCTCATCTCCAAGTACCACCACTCCATCAACTCTTGAATGCTAGTTCTTATGTGTTAGTGTTAGATTTGATCATTCAATTCATTCTTTCTTTGTTTCTTTGTTGTTTTGTAAGGTATGTAGAGTACTGGGGAAGACCCATATGATTTTTTTGTTTGGGTTTTCTGTTGATTTCTTTTTTTATTATTTATAATTATATATAAATTATTTTGTATTTTTATATTTTTTTGTAATCCTCCGTAGTGGAAAAATATTAACATGAATTAGGATCCGTTTAGTGTTAATTTTCATTCTCATTCTATTAAATATGGTTAGAAAAATTAAGTCTGAAATCTTCCGGTCATGTATTCACTATCAAATTTTTCTACTTTCATAGAATCTGTATGTAAGAATTGAATTCCTAAGAAAAGAATAATTCTTGATCAAAAGAAGAATTATGAAGAAACACTTGTTGATTTTAGTTTGCCAATACATGCATCAATTGAAAAAAAAGCAAAAAAAGAAGAAAATTTTCATATTTTCAGAGAGATAGAAAAATAAAATCAAAGTAAGGATTGACAATAGGGAAAATTATTATTAATTGTGGTGACAAAAAAAAAATCTCCCAATAGAATGCTACCACATGAAATACTACTAAACTAGTCTCCTTTATTTATTAAACGATTACAAATTATTTATTAGTCTTCTTTATTTTTATTATTTATTTATTTATTTTTATTAAGAAAGAGCTGTAAAGTCCCACTGTTAACTAACATTACAAATACCAGGTCAGCCACATGGGCCACAAACAAGGCATAAGGCTCATGACACAGCCCGGAAGAACTAAATACACTTTGTTTTCTCATCCAACGAGATTTGATCTTCTGTCTCACACGGAGGAGAAGAGGGTGTCCTCAAACAAGAGACCCAATGACCCATTTTTATGTCTCACAGGGAGAAGAGGAAGGCCTCAAACCCAAATCCCCTCTCCCTTCGTTCTTGAAATCTCGCACTGATTTAATTGTCAGAGGTTCTTAGGACGGCATTACATTGGTGTGAGATCGAAAAAAAGGAGTTGAAAAACATGAATCGATCAACCGCGGATCATCATCGTTGTTTCTTCACGGATATACCTTCACTAAGACCAGATCAAGCATGAATCTGGCCCAATCAAGGAGAAGAAAAATCATTCTCCCACAAATATAATACATAAAATTCTTAGTAAAATGTGATATTAAGTTAACATATATTTCATTAAAAATATAAAAATTTATGTATCATTTAACAAATTTTATATTTTTATTACGAAAACATGTATTTTATTAGATAAAGAAATAGTTTTACCCATAGGAATCTAAATTTTGTCCAAGCAAAAAAACATATAATTTTACAAATTTAAAATATGTTTGGCATGCAAAAATGTCTAACTAAATAAATTAAACCAGGCGTATATCATTAGTTAAAATAAACTGTTTATACACAAGGGAAGCCCGGGGTGCTTTTATATGTACGTCTTATTTGGCACCTTTCTAACAAGAATAATGCTAGGACAATTCGCATATATTTTAATTTTTTAAAATAATAAAAATTATTTAATGAGATATATATTTTAATAAAAAAATATATATATCGTTATATGTCGAATGAAATGACCTAATTTTTAACAAACATATCTCGCTATTATCCGCGGGTACACTTATAACAACCCTCTTTTAACAAAGCAATTGGTAAGCTCACAAAGGGTGTCCAAAACAACCTTGTGGATGCAAATAAAAACAGAAAATAATATGTCCAACCGCCCAATGCAGTTCATATATATTCTTCTATTAAAATAAATACTATCACATAAAATAAAACATATATTAAAATACAATAGTAAAATTTTTTTTCAAAAAATTATATTTTATTTTTATTTTATTCATTATGATATGTGCATTATATATATATATTATCATCGTAATGTATAAGACTACCATTGTAAAAAAGAATGAGTCCATCCAGGCCTACGGGTTTTCTTCATGGTACATCCCGCGGAGCAAATTAAGAGAGGCCTATCGCTCCTCCCTCTCTACAATCAACACCCCCCGCACCCCCCCGGGTCTCCTCGAAAACTGTTCAATCATGGCGGCGGAAGTTGGCGGAGGAGGAGACGACGACATGGCGTCCCTCTTTGAGGGTATGGTCCTCTTCGACTCCTCCGTCATCTCCGACGACCCATCTCCTCCAACACCACCTCCGCCTGTCTCTCACCCTTCTGAACCCTCTCCGCCTTCTCCGTCGGTCCACTCAAAGCCACTCGATGAGAACCTCTTCTCCGATCTCACCCTCATCGACCCACTCCAATCCATCCCCCTCGAACCTCCACCGTCGTCCGTTGAGTCCCCTCGATCATCGTTGGGGGTCGATACCCCTCCTTCTCCCTCCCCTCCCATCGTATCCACCGCTTCCATCTCCAGGCAATCCTCCTCTTTAAGGAAGAAAAAGAGGGCGGTGAGGATCGGATACGCCCGCGAAGATCCTATCCATTCCGATTCACCCTCTCCATCAAAATCAGATCTTGAAGTAGTACTACCCATGGCATCAAAACCCGAAATTGATGTGCCCGTCTCATCAAAATCATATCCTGAAGTAGTACTACCCATGGCATCAAAACCCGAAATTGATGTGCCCGTCTCATCAAAATCATATCCTGAAGTAGTACTACCCATGGCATCAAAACCCGAAATTGATGTGCCCGTCTCTTTCAAATCCGATCTTCCAGAAGAAGTTGATCGACTCAGCGTCACTGAGGAGGTCGTCATTGCTTCCGGGGAGGCAAATGAACGGGAGGAGGTGATCGGGTCGATCGAAGAGAAGCTCGAGCTCATCAGGGCACGCATCTCCGAAAAGCTCGATCGCATTCGGAAGATCGCGGCGTCTGTCTTCGAGGAGAGGAAGGAAACGGGCAGAAGGCGGAGGAGGGTCGCGGAAGAGCTAGGCGCTGCGTCCGCCTCTCACGTGGAGCTGGAGAGGGACCTTGAGGAGGCGTGCGAGGCGGAGGACTTTGAGAGGGCTGAGAGGGTCAGCGAGAAGCTCGCGGCGGCAGAGGCGGACAAGGAGAGGCTCCTTTCGGCCCTCAGGGACGCCGAGGTGGGTTGTGATGCTGTGGAGGCTAGGATGCTGGAGGTGCTCGAGTCTCAGATTGCCGCCGAGGAGGAGGATGTCTCTCTCCTCGACCAGTTTGCAAAGGTGAGAGCTTGGTATAAACAAAATTGTGGTGAAAGCTTGGCTTCCTTTTGAATTATATCATAGATGAAATTATATATTTGGATATTGGTTGTTGCTCAAAGAGAATGATCTTTCTTTGCTCACCTCAGACAATTCAAAGTTTTTCAACATCTTATATAATGTTCATGATGTGAAATTTTATTACAACCCTTCCCATGGTAATAAGCATAGATTTAAATGCGGCCGCACATGCACTTACCTTTTTTAAGGCTCGACGCATATGATTTGGCATGTGCGGTTTGAACAATGGACCATTCGAATGGCCTGATTTCCGTTCAAACAGTATAATTGCGGTTCGAAAAGAGTTCGAACGATAGTTCAAATGTTCAAAAAATGAATGTTCTGGGAACGAATTTCATTCGAACAACAGTATAAAAAAATAAAATAACAACCATTTGAATGGACATATGTGCGACCAGCAACCGCATATATAGCATATGTGTTTTGGACCCCAACCGTACATGTCAACCGCATATAACTTTGAAACATTGGTAATAAGGAGTTTCAATTGAATAATGCTTGACTTATTGTCAATGAATTCATGTTTCAATCGAATAACACTTAACTTTTTGTCAACGGACTGATGTCTCAATCGAATAACGGTCAACTTTTTGTCAACGAATTAATGTCTTGATTTAATAACTTAAGGCTTAGAAATCCATAAACATGGATTTTTTTGTCCATGAAAATCTAGATTGACTAACCCCCGAATAATGTTGCTTCTGATTTTCCAGGATGCTGCAGATGATGCTGACTTAGTTCTGAAGAATGCTGAAGAAGTTTCTTTGAAAGAAATGGAGGAATGGGAATCTTCGACTGAGGCCTTAGAGATTAGGAAAGTAGAATTGGATATCCAATCACATTTTATAAATGAAGTGCGTTCTGGGTTGAAAAGTTCCATTGCGCTCTTGGTCGCAGATGATATGAAAGAAAAAGAGGCTTTATGTAGGAAACGGGAAGTGTTGAACGAGGAACTGGATGAGCTACTTGCTCTGGTGAGACTAAAAGAGGCAGAGGTTGCTGAAAATGAAACACGTATAAGTGCAGTTGAGGAGAGAATTGACAGTGCGGGTTCAGAATTTCAGAACGCGCACTCAACCATTGATATGAAGTGCGGTGAATTGCAGTCAGCCCTTTCCTTGATAGAGTCGGAGGGAGAAGCTCTAGCCTTGAAGAAAAGAGAAGTTGATGAGTTCCTCTCTCTTGCCGAACAAAAAAGCCATAAGCTTAGAGAACTTGCCAGTGTCTCTTCGGATGAAGCAAGAACCTGCCAGGACTTGGTTGGACTGAGGAAGAGTTTAGTCTCATCTATTTTGAAACTGAGGGAGGACAAAGTGAGGCTTGCAAAGATGGAAGAGAAATTTTCGGAGGACATCCAAGTGTTAAGACAACAAGTTTCAGCTGCAAGAGCTTCCCTTCAGGTTTGTTTATGCAGTTTTTTCTACACAGTTTTTTTTTCATTATCATGCAAATGATGATTCCCACTGTTTAGCAATATATAGGCTGAAAATTCTGGTTGTCATCATCTCAAATAAATTATATTCATGATGAACAGGAGGAGTTTGCAAAAATTATGTCAAATGTTCCTTTATCTATATTAAAGTCACTAGATTGCACTTTGCATACACAGTTTGATAAAATGACAAGAAAAAGTATACTTTTCACTCCAACTGGGTTATCTATAGTAACAATTGAAAAAAAAAATGTATATTGAAAACTGTCAAGTGTGATTATGAAGACTTCATGTGATGCTTTTAGAATAACTACAGCATCATGTATAATCCAGCAACAGTCGGTGGTCTTGTTTGACTAAACTTACATTAGGCTGTTAGACTCAGATGACAGTTTAACAACTCCTCAACTTGCGTCATTTAGTCTATTTGACTAAACTTGCTGGTCTATAAATGTCATTTTGCCTTTTTTAAATCAGGTGATATTATTTAGTGAATCCTTTTCCTTTCAAAAACAAACCACATTGTGTTGTATTTTCTGTTTTGTGTGTGTTTATTGTCTTTTGTGGTTTAGTCATTCTGTGAATACTTTTAGTTAATAATTTTTTACTGTTAAATACTTGTTTCAAATCTTTGAGCATGTCTCACAGCCTTCGATTATTTGGCATGCGAGACTTTTATTTATCGCTAATCGAGGTCATGCCTGTTCCAAAAGTAATAATTGAATATGAGGTCCAAAATTCCCTGAAATATGTGGTTCAAGGTGAAATCTATTCCATTATGATGGTGATTATTAATCTATTTCTTTTAAATCATACACCAAAAAGTTTCTTAGTTGCAGAGCTAAAACTAAGTAATCAATAAGGAACCCATCAATTGATATTGCCCAAGAACATAGTGCAGGTCCCATTTTTTGCCTATCGACTGGCTGCCTGGGGATTAGGGTCATTCATCAAGGATTTGTGTTAGATGCGATCAAAGGCCTATGTTAAGTATAGGTGGAGTCCGTTGGACTTTTTCGAGACATACCCCATGGCGATCCACCCCAATTTGATGAGATAAGACTCGTGGCATCTGTTTCTGCTTAACTCCTATATCACAAAACTTGAACTGTACATGGTTGTGTCAACAGCCTTTTCAATGCTTTCCTATTTAAAGTTGCCTCTCCAGTTTTAATATACATGCACATGCATTTGCATGCATGGGTGTCTGCTACCCTTCAATACTTCTATATGATCTGTTGGTCCACATCTCCAGTATGGTTCATCTATTTAAGCAAGCTTCTCTTTTTTTTTTCCCCGTGTTTTCATCACAGGAACTGTCATCAACCAAGTCAAGCATCCAACAAGAGATTACTTCATTTAAACAAAGGATAAGTTTCATTGACAAAAGAGGCCCTGAACTGGAGGCTGAAAAGAAAGTTGCTGCCGCAGCAAGGAATTTCAAGGAAGCTGGTCGGATCGCTGCAGAAGCCAAGGCCCTGAGCACCGAAAAGGAAAACTTACAAAATAAAAAAGAGGTGGCCACACTAGAGTTGGGCAGAGTAGAGGAAGAGATCAAAGAAACAGTCAATAAAATTGAGGAGAGCGAAAACATGATTCTATTGAAGGAAAGGGAGGCAGCAAAGACGGGATTTGAGAGGCTTCAACTGGTGGCAGCAGCTGCAATGTCAGAGAGATCCGCAGCTGTTGAATTGGGTGAAATCAAGGAAGCTGATGCTTTACTTAAAGAGGCTGAATCTGCGGAGTCTGAAGCTAGGAAGCTTCAAGAAACCTATGGGCTTGAGTCGGACGAGCTCACAAAGGCACCGGAGCAATACATTTCAATAGCACTGGTTACAAATCTCGCAGGGAAGCATTTGGCCGATTTGGCTGATTCTTTTCATCTGTCATAAGAGAGCACATAAAAAAGAGCCAGTTTGCCGGTTAGCATTTTGACCTCGTGTCATGGTTGGAATTCCTTTGATCTGTGTAAAAAATGTTGCATTATCTTTTCTTTTTTCTTTTTCTGTGGCATTCTGTTTATGAGCTTTCCATTCTTTGAAGTATGATGACATTACTGTATTTTCTGCATGCTTTGTGATTTGTTTCTGTCCACAATAATAGTAAATAAAGTTGAGCATTCTTTCAGTTCTTTGTGCTGTTAGCACTTAGCATACACAATCTCTCCAGTGTATTTTAACATAGATCATGCATTATTACTCCCAAGAATTAGTGATTGCACCTGTTTTTCAGAGAATGGGTGCTGGCATTTGTTAAAAATAAATATTAGACATCAAGTATTTATGCATTCATCATTGCGTTTAGATTATAAGCTTTGGTTGAGAATTGCAGATACCCTTCTTGATGATTGTATGACTAAAGTATTGTTGTAGAGAGTCTAGTGTAGTCTAGTTGTTACCCATTAGACAGTCTCGTGTGGAGGGAGGAATAAATTTGGGAGGCAATGATTGATTATGTTTAAGGGTTTTTATTTTTTTAGTCCATGTAAGTTTAAGTGATTGATCCCTCACTCCAGTTTAGGGCTTTAAATTTAAATGATATGTTTCTTATTAATCTCTGAGATAGAAGGGATCTATCTCTAAATTATTTAGTTTTATTTTTTTGTTCCTGTGAGGTATTAAAAATAATATAATTTTTAAATCTGATACTTAAATTAAAATATAAAGAAGCTTAGATGTAACAGGAAGGTTAATCGCACCAAGTAAATGTAAAATAATAATAGTATAGTAAATGTATCAAACTTTCCCACTCAAAAGAAAAAAAAATGTATCAAATCTACTCTGATTAGGGCCAATCTTTGACTGGTTGTATGTAAATGAGAGAGTAAAATAATCAGATTTATAGGAGCTCTGTTACTGAGTCAAAAATATAGTTTTATATATTTTTTTAGTTCTTGAGATATATATCATGTTAGAAATTTTTTATATTTTTATAAATAATTTTATTCAATTTATTAAATTATATAATTCACATTTTATAAAAGTACATGTATCTATGATTTTTAAAAATAAAAATATGTACAATCAGGGTTTTGGAATGTAAAATAGCTGTGTAACATTTTCTTATGAAAATGATATGTCCAACCTCATGTGTATCCCCGTTCGCAGTCCACCCCAGTACTTTTTTTTATAATTAAATTATACAATTTTTTATTGAACTATATATATATTATTATATGAAATAAAATATATACTGATATACAATATTATTTTTTCCTCCTTGAAAAAAATCACTCAATAGATTATGATAAATCTTATATAGTGTAATATATATCGCGGTGGTATATGGGACTGTAGACGGAGTTATAAAATGGACAGACCAAGTATATGGGTTGAGTTGCCGTCAAAAAATCGAGTCCATATGACTTCTGGCCCAAGCCCATCCACAATCCACGTGGCGGGATCTTTTTGTTTCTCACATTATCCGGTTCTCTCTCCCCCTCTCTGACCTCAGCTTCTTCTTCTCCGCTCATTCTTTCTCGCGTCACGCGGAGAAGCTAGTAATGGCGGCGGCCTCCATCGCAGGCGTCTGCGGCTTGTTGAGGCATCCCTGCCCGAGAAGAAGAAGCCATCTGTCTGTTCACGACGGTGGTCGGCTGTTCGAGGGGCTTCGCTGTGATTTTGTTCAATCATGGAGTCTCAGATGCAGCCGCCGCCTTCGTATCCTCCGTCGGCGGCGCCGCATGTTCGTCCGGTCATCAGAGGAGGAGGAAGGCGGCGGAGGAGGTGGAAGAGATAGGGTGATGTCGTGGATGGAGAAGGCAAAGGACCTGTCGATAGTGGAGGCTTGCGTTGTAGGGCTCCTCACTGGAGTCGCAGTCGTAATCTTCAACAGTGCCGTAAAACTTTCTTTTCTCCCCTCCCCCACTGTCTTGTGTATTTTGTGTGTTTGGCGGCTCTTACCACTTTTTCCCAAAAAATTCCATCCGATTGTTATAAAGTTTTTGGTTTTTTATTTAAATAATTAAATAAATAAAAGGATTGACTTCTTGAAATATGTTCAATTGCTTACGCTTTATTATGCTTTGTTAGTTTATTATCTCCTCCTCTCACCTCCGATTCAGACCTTGTAACTTCGATTTAGCAATGAGATCGTGGCAAGAGTATACCTTTTCACAAAAAAAAAGAAAGAAAGAAGAAATTGATCTTTAATTGGAGCTCTGTTACACTTAGTCTTTTTTACATTCTGGAATGCAGTCCTATATACCTTGTTAGCACACCCCCCCCCCCCCCCCCCCGCACTCACTGTATCAAGGTATATGCCTCGTTGGAAATTTTTTATATTTTATACATACCTCATTAGATTAGTTATATGATTTTTTTTAAAATGAAAACATGTGTAGAATGTGTTTTGGACCGTAAAATGGACTGAGTGTAACATTTTCTTTTGTAATTGTTTCACCTTCGTTCCGTTTTTTTGTTTATAACCCTCTACTAATAATGCTGTTGGTGATGAGGAAAACATTTTTCATGCAGCTATTAGTTGTAGCTTATGCATTTTCAATATTTGAAAGGCGTTCATCATTTTAGGTGCACGAGATACGTGATTTCTTCTGGGATGGGATTCCTGCTCGAGGTGCATCATGGTTAAGGGAGGATCCCCGGACAGATGTTTGGCAACAAGTTGTACTTGTACCTACATGTGGAGGTGTGATAGTTTGCATGTTGAACAGTTTAAGAAATGCCCTTGAAAAGTCATCACCCAGAGACCTATCATCTAACATGAAAGGTGCATTGAGTCCATTTGTGAAAGCATTGGCTGCCTCTGTGACTCTTGGAACTGGAAATTCATTAGGCCCTGAGGGCCCTAGCGTGGAAATAGGTGCGTCGATAGCTAAAGGGGTTGGTAACTTGATTGAAGGAGGTAGTGAAAGAAGAGTCTCTCTTATGGCAGCAGGATCAGCAGCTGGAATAGCTTCAGGTTGGGTTTTTTGGATTTAATAAATATAACATCATACTCTCCAGAAGAGATCAAAACCAATCCATACTGGGGACTTAAGGCCTTTCTTACCATTTTGTCATTCTTATAAAATTTATTATGATTCTTATCATGGATTTTTTAAAAAAAATTTATATTTGTGGTTTACAAATGTTCTATTCAGGGTTTAGTGCTGCTGTGGCTGGGTGCTTTTTCGCGGTCGAGTCCGTATTGTGGCCATCGCTTGCAGATCCATCTTCATCTCTTCCCAATGCAACCTCTATGGTGATACTCAGTGCAGTCATAGCATCTGTGGTTTCAGAAGTTGGCCTTGGCTCTGTTCCAGCTTTCACAGTTCCTGAATATGATTTTCGCTCTGCAAGTGGTATGTTGTTCTCTTACCTTCCATAAAAGGTATAAAAAAAATTAGTGAATGGAATCATTGACAATCCACACTTCACGAGTGCCAAAATTTGTGGATTGATTGTTTTCGTTGGTTAAACACCATCATGCAGCTTGTTTGGATATGTGTTATTTCATGTTTCCGTCAAGGATTTTTTGTGACGAGGAAGCCCAACATTAATTAGGAAAACCATGGATGCACAAAATTACCCATAAACCTTGTGCATCAGTTAATCCTTGGGGGATTTGACCTAGAAACAGATGGGGATCAAACCCCATTGGTTTGCATCAATTTATTCAACTAGATCTGAATTTATTGTTTTATAGTAACCATTGTTTGTAGCAAGACAGATTCAGAGAGTGATCTAGGTACTTAATCAAGCTTATTCTCAGTAATTTCGGCTCTTTGAGTGTCCTCTTTAGATTAAGTAATATACTAGTTTTCATTTGAAGATCTTCTTTTCCTTGTCTCATTAGCAGATTTCCCTTCATGCGCTAAAGAGCTTGACCAAAAACTTAAAAAATTCTGATGATGTTATGCTACATCTTCAGAGCTCCCGTTATATCTATTGCTTGGCATCTTGTGCGGGTTGGTTTCCATAGCCTTATCCAAGTGCACCACATATGCACTGGCCGCAGTTGAGAATGTCCACAAGACCTCAGGGGTAACAAAAGCTTTTTTTCCTGCATTTGGTGGCTTGGCTGTTGGTCTCATAGCCCTAGCATATCCAGAGGTTCTATACTGGGGTTTTGAGAATGTTGACATTTTATTGGAATCTCGACCTTTTGTGGAAGGACTTCCTGCTGATTTACTGCTTCAGTTGGTAGGGGTGAAAATAGTTGCAACATCTTTGTGCAGGGCGTCTGGCTTAGTGGGCGGATACTATGCACCATCTCTTTTTATTGGTGCAGCAACTGGTATGGCATATGGAAAGTTCATGGGGTACACATTCTCAGGGTTGAATCCGATATTCCAGATCTCTGCCATTGAGGTGGCATCGCCCCAAGCATATGGACTGGTAAGACAAAGTCATATGTCTTATGAGAACTTATGACACTAAGACAAAGTCCTAGAACTGCTGCTTGCAGCAATAAATCATTTCTATACTATGTGGAATACATTTTTATATTGCTCCATATCGACATATAAATTGAGCATTCCATTTTTTGTTACATTTAATTACCATGTCATGCATGTCTAAATGCTTGGTGGCATAGTGCTCAGGCTAATAAGATAAAGTCTTGAAAACAACCATTTATGTAAATAATTCAAATGTTAGGACCATAAACAGTCTCTCCCTTCACAACACATTACATGTGAAACTGCTCTAGGTGATGACCCTTTTTTAGACATGGCTGAATTATATGATGGATGCACCTCGAGTTAGCCATTTCTTTTGAAACTAATGCATCAATTTATATAATTAAATTCAACTAACATGAACAAAGATCCTTTCCTCAAGTTGTATTATAGTATCAGCATTTTTTTTCTTTCTTTTGGCATATTTTCCTAAATGTTAAGGACTAAAAGAGATTGACAGATAGGTCTTATTATCACTATTCCAGATTTCTAAATTATTTCCATGACAGGTAGGAATGGCTGCCACTTTAGCAGGCGTGTGTCAAGTACCCCTGACTTCAGTATTGCTCCTATTTGAACTGACACAGGACTATCGCATTGTTCTGCCACTACTTGGAGCAGTTGGTTTTTCCTCATGGATATCATCCACCCAGACTAAAAAAGGAGGAGCTGGACACAAAAACAAAATGGAGACGCCCAACATAAAAGCAGGCACCACTCAACAAAGTGAATATTCTCCCAATAGCTCAAGAGAACCAGAACGATCTTCTAGTTCTGCCGCATCCGTAGAAGCATCTGATATAAATGACCTGTGTGAACTTGAGGGTTCCCTCTGTTTATATGAATCCAATACTGAACCCAGAGACTTGGTAAAAAGTGTCCTTGTTTCTCAGGCTATGAGAACAAGATACATAACCGTTGCTATGAGTACTTCATTAACCGAGGTGGTCACTCTTATGTTTTCAGAGAAGCAGTCCTGTGCACTGATAGTTGATAGTAATAACTTCCTTCTAGGAGTGCTGACCTTTGATGACATCCAGGAATTCTGCAAAGTAATGATGACAGAAAGGAAGCAAATTGAGGTAAATATCTGTGAGTAATGATCCAAAGTAATTGTCACTTAATATAAGTTAACTTTATAAGAATCCTGAACCAAGGAGGAAGCTTCTGTAGTTCTGTTTAGTTGGTATAGTGCTTGTACATAGAGGACTTAGTTAGGACTTACCATGGATTAATGGTTATTCTCAGAAGGGCTGACGCACTACTCAGACGCCTTCTTTCTGTCTTGGAAGTTCTCTTGTTTGATTGGAACAGAAGCAGAGATTCTGTTATAGGACAGCATAAGACTACTCCAGTCATGCCTGAGTATAGTAGATAACCCAAGACTCCTTAACAATGACTTCTGTTTGATTGAAGAAGAAGTCCTCAAGAATTCTGAATTGTAGTGGAACTTGGATATCCTTCAAGAATTAAGCTTTACTCTCTAGAGGTTCTTGAATAAAATCTTTGTCCTTAGAGTAGTGGTGGAACAAAGGCCTGTTCTTTTTAGTGTTTTTATAAGTTTGAACATATGCTTTTGAATCCATCCCCTTCCTAATCTGCCAACAGTCTCATATAGAATTTTATGTACAATTTTGTAGCCAATTTTAACCCTATCTTGTAGGGTACCTGCTTTGGTTCTTTTCTGCATTACAATTAATGTGAAATTTTACAAGCAAATTTCTAGACATGTATCTATCATAATCAAAGGTTAAGCATCTTCCTTTTATCCCATTCTCCCACATGCACCCTGAGCCACCTGATTCTAAAGATAATTCCTGCGTGACCAAATTCCTATATAATGCATATCAATGTGAAGTCCCAATTGGCCCCACTCCTGAACAACATATTCCGCTATATTTCCAGTTCAAGATTTTTGCTTTGGGGCAGTCAGTGATCACCACAGGAAGGTTGTTTCATTTTCTTGAAGGATTTCATATGATGATTAGAAATATTCACCTTGGCATATATCATTGGTTAGGCTCAATACCATTGTTTGATGGTATGCTGTTAAACATCACTTAGCTAACTTCTTTATGGCATAAAGCAGTATGTACATATTGATCATAAATTCAATTTTCCTATGCCTCTTTCTTGTCCTCATTTGTTTGTTTGCTTATTATAAATTATTTATAGCAGACACAGAAACTTCTGGTATCTGAGATGTACTATTTGGATGATGGAAGGCATCAAATATGGACTGCAACACCTGACATGAATCTTGTATATGCTGAGATGATTATGAGCACACATGGTGTGAATCAACTCCCCGTTATTGAAGACAATCTCAAAAACCACAAAAGAGGATTTGTTGTTGGTCTTCTGGATAGAGATTGTATCGATATCACTTACCGGTACTATTCACCAATTTTGCCTATTTTTCTCTGTTGGTTCCATGTTACTTTCTAAATGACTGTTCTCATTCTTTCATAATATTATCCTCAGAATGCTGGCCACAAAAGTTCTTCAAGTATCCTCTGGAATAAGGTCCAATTCAGAATAGACCCATGTTCATATGAAGAGATTATTCAATACAAGAAACTCTGTTCAAGGCCTGCATCATTTTTGTATCATCAGTGTCCACAATCACAAAATTTCTTACAGCTGAGAATCCACGATACTGCTCAATATTTGTGATTTGTCTTGTAACACTCTATAGGCGATGATGTGGGTCGTTTGTGAGAAGTATCACGATCTGTGGTCCAAAGTTATACAAGGCAGCTTTGTCAAGCTTTCTTTTGACAGTAGTATGGAAACCCAACCGGGGAAGTTGAACCATGATTCCTGGAACAGAATATGATTCATTCAATTTTGCTCCATAGCTCAATCAAGTACAATAGAAGCTCTCTGTCAATGATGCCCAGAGGTACTTCCATCTTAATTCATCCAAAGAGAATCAGCCTTCCTACAATTGTATTTTGCAGGAACTTCAATTTGTTATAAATGCTCATTTTGAAGCAGTTGCCCATGATCTGGTTCTTCTTTCAACACGATATCTGTTTTTTCAAATTATTTGGAGACCGCAAGAATTTACATCCTCTAAATAAAGCAGTGAAGCTGCTCATACTTGTTTATTAGTGTCTCATTTGAGAATGAGTTGACTTGGCTTAGGTAATCTCTGAAAGAGTAAAACACTATATATTAATAGTTGAGCCCTCATTCGATTGTGTTAACTGCCTTTTTCAATCATCTTATCTCCTCTTGCAGGGTTGTTTGGTGGTTGTTTTTTGTTCTTTTCAACTAATCCAGTTGGAAATAAAAAATCATGCGCTGGCATTCTTCCATCTTTTTTTCTTCCTCTCTTAGCTGACTGACATCACAGTTTCTTGTCTGCTGATCTGTTCTTGTGCAAATATTTGACTACATTATGGTAAATCTTAAATGCATCATGCATTGTTTATACTTGTGCCTGCTCCTCTCTACATCACATGGATCTCATGCACTTAATTTATTTTACATAATAATGAATAACTTCTTCAGTCTCTCTCTCTCTACATGGACTCCTCGGGGTGAGAAGACAATGGAATCAAATATCAACGGTTCCAGCAACTTGGATCATTTATTGGCTGTGTTGTATATTCTGATGGATTTTTTTTTTCACCTTTTTAAATATTTCTTTTTTTTTTTTTAATTGTTGAAATGGTTTTCCCTGTAATTGCCTACCGACCACTTGAATCTCTCTCCTACTTGTTTTTATTAATTGATGGCAGAGTCCTCACATGGGTGCCTGGGCTCCTCCCCCTCCCCCCCTTCATAATTATGTCCATCAACTCATGTTTAATGCAAGGATAATGTTAGAGCACTCTGCAAGTAAAAAAAAAAACTGTACAACAGTATTCAGTGCAAAGGAAAAAGAGTTTTTGTTACACTCAATTCTTAAATACAGTTGTATATATCTTGTCAGTCCCTTTATTTACAGTATCAAGATATATATTTAAAAAAAATTTCATATCTTTTTGTAAATGATATTTTTCATTTATAAGAGTATATATTTTACATTTTATAAAAGTACATACTTCATTACATGATATGTATGATTTAAAAAAAAATAAAAACTTGTGGTCTGTGTTCTCTTTTGCGGTTTATTTTTTTTCTTTTAAAAGATGCATAGTTATATATATATATACATAAATATATAATTAAATGAATTAACTAAACTAGTGCAGCATTGCAACTTGTTGGGGAGCATGGGATATGTTACAGGAGTTCATTAGTATAAAATTTATTTGCAATACCCAATATGTTCAAGAGGGTTAATTTATAGCAAATTCATATCTTTCTCTTCTCGAAACAGCCAAAAGTAGTACTGACAGTTGTGCTGATTGCTTGCAAATTCCATCATTGACTACTAATATTTCCTTAACAATACAAAGTTTTTTTTTTTCAAATAAGAAAAGGCAGGTAGCAAAGATTAAACCAATGACCTCATATAGTTGGAAAGCATTGTTTGCCAAGGTTTCAAAAGGAGAAAAGGCCATTTCATGCCAGTTAATGATTGGTAAATTTTAGCAAAGTATTACATTAAAAATACCCCAAAACCTATACGCGCTGTTCAAGCAGGATTAGACTTAGTTGATTATATTAATAACAATGGAAAAAACAAAGGCATTGTTGATATTGGACTTAAACAAATCAAAACCACAGGCTTTTTATACCTATTCAAGCTGGCTCTCTCCAATGAAGCAAAAAGATTCCCTAACCGTTTCCTCAACTCTATGTTCTTAATGACACAATTATAATAATAATATAAATAAAGATATGGGGTATTAAAAAATAAAGACAAAGTGAGGTCTGTCATTGGGTTGGCTTCCAGGCAAGCACAAAGAGACATGAGAAATCTGCCACCAGAGATTTTTTTTTTTATTTGTTATAACTTGTAAAATGGAGGACCACACATGTTCATCAAATGCCTGTTGAGAAAACATGCTTGTACAGCAGCAATAGTAGTAGATATAACTTTAACAAAGAAATCATCAGACAAACTGTGCACAAAAAAGAATGATATTATTTCACATAAAAATCTCTCTCGTCTCGACAAGAACCATATAACATATAAATAAAACAGTTTTTTTTTTTTTTCTGAACAAGCTTATTTTGGACACATCCTATGGAATCCAAAGGGTCAGACTCAACCCAAAAGTATCTCATCAAGCTTAAATGACAATTTTTACTTACCGTTACAACACAACACCACCTACATGTTATACATTCCTTTGTAACTTTCAAGTGTCACTAGAAATAGAGGGAATAGACATACCCAGACGAGGGTAAACTGCGGTCCGACTGATAGAACGCCTTCCTTCCTCTGTTCAATAGCAGGCTCAGGCCTGCCTTATTGTGAAGAAAATCAATATAGTGATCAAACATGACGACAATGCATGGATAATGTTGATCCTCCCCCTCCCATTTCACAAATTAATAAAGAATTGAAGATGTGTTTTCTGTGGCTGCCTATAATAGTCTTTGCCCAAATATAGATGAAAACTACATAGGGAGCCCATACTCTTGATTCCAGTTTGCCCGATGCAGTGAGTTTGATCAACTTCAAAAGAAAAGGTATGCAGCACAGCTTGCATCTCTATCTACAAGACTGCCCATCAAACTAAGCAGTGGCATCAAATGATGTAACTTTCTTCTTTTCATCATGCTGATAGAAACAAATCTGAGGAGCAAACCAACTAATTACAGTCTAGCCCACATTCTTCTAAGAGCGGACCATCTGACTTCGGCAAGAATGGATCGATCCGGACCCAAAGTAGGGAAAAGATGGAAGCGAGAAGAATTGACCAAACGATAATGATTGTGGGTGTTCTGTTATGCCGACCCACAAGACCTTTCAAGAAAGGGTACAAGTGGACAATCACCCAGAAAGCAAAGAAGAGCCTACCGAAAAGAGGTCCCCATGACTCGTATCCATTGTTTATTGCATTTGAGATCCCAGCGACAACACCGATCAAGTTCAGTATAAGCAGCGTCGTAGGAGGAACAAGCAATGAGGTCCACTTAAATGTGTATAGTTCTGCGAAGTCTTCATCATCGCTTTGCTTTGATGTGACAGTGAAGTTGGTATCAATACCTGCAAGAACCTTTAAAAGACCTTGAAAGACCGCAAAAAGATGAGCAGAAACGCCTCCAATGACCCAAAACTGTTCGTTCCTCCACCAGTCATCAATGCCCACACCACTCCATCTCATCTCTAAGATACCCGTAGCAAAGATACAGATGAAGAGAGACAAAAACCACAAGCTCGCAACAGTGCTTAGCTGCATATAGGAGAAAGACAGGGCAACAAATCAAGATTTAGAAAAATTCAGAACTTCATTGCTGAATAAGTGAATATAAACATCATATTAGTAAGCCCCACGTACCTCTGGAGTGATAAATTTCCCCGTGAGCAAGCATATGGCAGGCAAGGTGCAGTATGCGAGCAACGGAATTGATGTCCAAGGATAAACTGTGGCATTGATGTAGGATAGCCGTTCTAACCACTTTAAGCCACTTCCATAACCATACCAGATAGGACAGTGCCTGCTCAAGAAAATTTCCACAGACCCAAGAGCCCACCTAAGGACCTGGTGCAGCCGATCAGAAAGATTGAGGGGCGCAGAACCTTTGAATGCAGCCCTTGGTGGGACACAGTAAATCGATCTCCATCCATGGCAGTGCATCTTAAAACCCGTCAAGATATCTTCTGTAACAGACCCGTATATCCATCCAACCTATAGGAATTGAGAGTTTAGACATTGAAAGTAGATGTAACAAAGTCCTGTTAAGAAATGGACAAGTAAGAACAATTTTGACCTCTTTTCCCCAATCTGTCTTGTCTTCATAGCCACAGCTGATCACATGGATTGCTTCCTTTAGCAGGGAAGCAGGGTTTGCATCTTCTGGCACTCCACCATGCTCAAGCAAGGTAGAAGCAACAAAAACAGGAGACTGACCGAATTTCTTTTGCAACTTTGTGGTGGGAAGTGGAAGTGGTATATCCTTACTGATCCCTGGATACATCAATGCTGGTGTAAATATGATCCCCAAAAAAAAAACCTAGAGGCATGACCAATGCTAGATCCAAAATGAAAAGATAAGGATAAAGAACCAGCATAGTTGCTTAAAATAATTTGAAATCCCCCCCCCCCCCCCCCCCCCCAAGGAAGACTTTACTCTGTAAGCAAGTTTAACATCCAATTAGAAGTTACTGTTATGTGTGTGTTTATACATTCATGCAATGCTAACTGATTCTTATTATTGGACACATATGATCAATAGTTGAAAATCTAGATGGAAGATAGCAACCCAGTTGAAAATCTAGATAGAAGATAGGTCAATCATAATAGTTTCTCAATCTGAATCCTTCTCAACATCTAGATTAACATAGCAGACCAATTGAATACATCATTTGCAAAAGTATCTCAAATGGCAGTTAAAATTTGTGTCAGCAGTCAATGTTGTAAATGAAAAATGTTGAAGAAGCTTAGAAGAGGAGGTAGTACGTCTCGGGAAGAAATACACAGAAAACTAACCTTCAACACCATACTTGATGCCCTCCAAAGCATAGGCAGGCGGTTCTTCACGACCACCCTTCTTTTTCTTCTCATTCTTAACTTTATTCTTTTTCTTTCCAGTGAAACACAGACCACAGCAGCACCACTTTGGCCAGCAGTTGCAGGTCCTTGTGGGTGGTTTCTTTGTCTTTGGAGCATCATAACCATAAAGTGCTTGCCTCCTGAACACGCATCCAGTGCCGACATAAATCGGTCCTTGAATTCCATCCAGGCCTTTCATGTTAATCTGTAACAGAATAATTGACAAATCAGTTGATGGAACACATTGGAAGAAGGTGATTCCCCATTCATCTCCAATGGTTATCCTTACATCAAAGAAAACAATATTTCGGTTGGCATATCGATCATGCCGATCAATGCCATCAAATCTCTGTGGGAACTGCACATAACAAACTTTCTTTGCGAGCAAAGGGTCCATCATAAAGCACATAGACTCCCTGAGAGCTTTGCTGTTGTTGATGTAGTGATCACAATCCAAGTTCAGGAGATATGGCGCATTCGTTAGGACAGCTGAAACTCTAACCTATATAGCATATGCACAGAAAATACCCAATATTAGCCTTTAGTTGCTTTCACCAGTTTAAGAGAAAACTCACTGAATCAAATATTTACCAGGGAATTCATGGCACCAGCCTTCTTATGATGATTAAACCCAGGTCTTTTCTCTCTGGAGACATACACCAGGCGGGGCAATTCATTTCCATCCATATCGTGGAGCCCACTTTGACCAAGAAAAACCTGCAGTTTTGAAGAGTTAGAATACAAATAAATTACATGACATCATAATTGTATGGAAAAACAAATATGGGGAAAACAAGCTAAACATCATGTTTCATATGTGGGATATTCATACGAGAAAAAACGGAAGAAGGCCAGATAAAACAGAAAATTCCTATACATCAAGTTCAGTTAAGCAGCATTTACCCACAACTCAAACAAAAAATCACTACAAAGTTTCAGTAAGAGAATTTTAAATCAATCTATACCTGAATCATCCCAGGATGATCACGAACATTGTTCCCAGGCCAGGGAGTTCCATCCTGCATTGTCCAACCCTCTTCCGGGACCTTTTGCGCTTTAGCAACCAAACCATTGATCCTAACTTTAAACTCTTCATATTCTCTCTGCAAACATTAAACCACTCAGTTTCACAAACCAAGGGCAATCTAACAGAAATTGATGAGTAAGAAGATATTTGCATCTATCATTACCTTCATTGCCCTTCGTTCCTTCACAAATGAAGGCAAGACCTTATCCTTTAAATAGTCTATCTTTTGCTGGAAATAATACTCAGGAGCTCGTGGTTCAATATTGAATTTCTTGCAAAAGGGGACCCATTTCCTCGCAAACTCAGATGTTATTGACAATGCCTCGAATGTGAGCATTGCGGCACCATCATCAGAAACATAGCAGGAAACCTTATCGACAGGATAGTCAACTGCAAGGATCGACAACACTGTGTTTGCAGTGACCAATGGGGGCTCCTTCATAGGGTCCACCGTACTCACATATATATCAACATGCGATAATTGAGAAGGTTTACCTTCTTTCTCATACCTGAGAAAAAACTGGGTTAGGATCATAGTTCACTTTGGGTGGAGGACAATACAATAAATAAAAATGTCACTGGGAACTGACCTTAGGGACAATCTATCCAGATAGGTTTCCCTCTCAATCGGAAGCCATTTAGGGAACTGATCAAGAATCCATGAGCATGCAAACCAAATTTCACAGATTACAGATATGAGCCATAATGCATAAGCATCATTCACTGGATGAGTAACCCGGTAGTGAAAGAAGAACCCAACGACTACCAGACGGATTATTATAATCATTCGATATGGGTTGATTTGGGCTGATGAAATAGGGAGCTTTCTTGATAGTGGTTGCCTCGCTTCGTCCATTCTGCACAGGACAAAGATAGAGAAACAATAGTTAGCATCCACCACAGTCCAAAAGGATTGAATCCAATCAGAAAGACATGCTTGGTAAATGTTCAGGGCTGAGCTATTCATCAAATGGGTGCAGACTATTTCATCTGATATGAAGGGTACAATGTGGACACCGGTTAAAGGAATTAACTGAACATGAATGAGGAGAAAGCCCACTAACATCATGACAATCCAGTAGTTAAGTAAAACTATTGAAGAACAGGCAAGGTTTCAAGGGCTTAGAGATATAGAGAGATGCAGATCACTGATATGTCAAACCATATCTGTCTTCTATGTTCTGAAGTGGTGGATTTTGTAGCCCAAACTGTATGATTGGCTAATTGCATCAAGAATACTGCAACTTGATGAAGATTCAATTGTTGTTGGAATCTAATCCTGTGGTCCTATCTCCATGATATGAGAAACACAAAAACATTTTTCACCTAGGTGTCATCACATCTATTTCAACCATTGCTAACATGGCCTGCTTCACGTTGTTTGGGATCAGCTTTATCAATCTTCTAGAAAGATATGCAGCTGAATTGTCAATGACTATTGCAAGAAAAACATTTTACTAAGATCGACGTGGAGCGAAGAAAAAAAAAAAGATTTCAAAGTTCTGTGTGGATAAGGGCTAGCTAATCAGACAAAATGAACTCCACAATTTCAAAGAATTTTCAAGGGAGCTTACAAGGGTAGATCTGGCCCATCACCATTACTGTCCCCATCCTTAACACCATTTTCACTCCTCATCACCTGCATTTTCTCCTGTTTCTGTTTCCAGTTCTCTACTCTCTCCTTCCAAGCCACACTTCCATAGCCATATGCAGCCAAGTCCTTGGAAGGATCCATGGATCTGGGTTGAACTGCAATAATAGAGAAGAAATCAGTCTCCAAACACAATAGAGACGCACGCAAACATTCAGAAGAGCTTCCATGATTAAAAGACAAAATAAAAAAAGATAAGGAGCGCAGATCAAATTTGTACCTGGAAGACCGGGATCTGCAAAGGGAAGGGGGTGGATCCTTTTCCCTCCACCGCCCATGAAAGATGGGACCAAAGCATGCTGTTCCGGGGGAATGTCATCCACCTAAACAAACAAAGCAAATAAATGACACGCACAAAGCACATACATGAACTCCAAACAGAATTATCAACAATTGAAGATAGAACCCGAACAACAAAGTTCAACTTCAGAAAACATGCTTTTAAACAAGAATCTCCAATTCAACACAGATCATTAAATAATACCATCTCCCCATTGGTAAGAAGAGGGACTTGTGGCATTGTATGAACCACATGAGGCATGTCGTGGTCGCCACCACGGCCATAGCTCATGTGACCCTGAAGCATGGACTCCGCGATGAACTGCATGCCGTGCCTGTCCCTCCCCATGAAATTGAACTCATTCTCCAGATCATCAATGTCGTCCTCTTCTTCATCACCTTCCACCCTAGCACAACCTGCACATCCCCCACACCCCCAACAAAGATTATGACATGAACAACAAACAAATGAAGAAATCAGTGGACAGAATGAAGAAGAAAAAATGTCACCTTTGAGACGCTTGAACCTGGTCTTGCACTGGGGGCAGACCTGATTGCCTTCCCTGCGCTCATACTCATAGCAAGTCCTGCAAACAGGGAAAGCACACTCATTGCAGGCGACGAAGAGCTCCCCATCGGAGGTGAGACCGACATCGTCTCCACAAATCTGACAGATTTGCCCGCTCAGCTGCTGCAACGGCCTCGGCTGCAAACACGAAATACAAATTTCAAGGATTCCTCCATTTGATGATCAAACAAACCCCACCTCCCCAAATGCAGACACTTGAAAAAAAACCCCATCAATTAAAAAACTTGAAATTTGGATTTCTCTTTCACTGGAATTACCGCGGTCTCCCCATCACGACGAATGACGACGAGCTCGTTCCGATTGTGAGAACCGGCAACAAGACCGGCACTGGCCTCCATAGACTCTTACAGATCCAATGACGGATACCCAGTTAGGAAAAATCCAAACTTTCGATGTTTGGAGAGAGACCCAGGTTACAAAATGTGGAATTGTATCTCTCTGTTTCTTTTCTATTGGATGAGGAGGAGGCACAGCTCTCGCTCTCTGAAGCAATGATAAGAGAGAGTCTCTCCTCTCTCTCTCTCTCCCCCTCCCGCTCTAGATATCTCTCTCTCTCACCCACTCTTATTGTTATTCTTTGATTCTTACCCTTTGAACCCAGCAAGCAAAAGCAAAAGAGAAACAAAAAAAAAATGAATGAAACAGACTGCAAAACAAAAAATTCCTCTCCAGTGAAGATAGATTTGATTAAAAAGGGGAACTAAAGAACCTATGAGAGATTAAAGATCCCCCCCTCTCTCTCTCTCTCTCTCTCTCAATCTCTCTGTAAGCCTTATGAATAAACAGCTACTAATGTTGTCAAAATACACAAAAACAACAATTTTTAACCGCGCGGGAGAAGTGTCTGACTCTTTTATTGGGTCATAGTAGAGATATACCTAAAACAACTGAGCCAAGAAAACAAAAACCTTTATTTTTTATCATATATTTTATAATAAAAAATAATAAATTTATCAAGCGCGCATGAGAGAGAGAGAGAGAGACCAAGGCTGGCGGTGAAAAAAATAAAAACAAAAACAAAAGGAGAGAAAGAGAGAGAGAGAGAGAACAAATGTCAAAAATAAAGGTGAGGGAAGGGAGAGGAGGAAGAGCAGTGGACATGTTGGGAGTTTTCAGTGGTCACATCTCGGGCAGCTGCCCCTCTTTCCCAGGTCCCACTCCTAACACACATGCCCCCACTCTCCACTCCCAACATGAAAAATATTTCCTAATCTATTTTATTAGTCTAAAATATCAAACACGAATCATACAAAAATGATGTATGAATATATATTTTGATATTAAAAAAATTGACAAAATAAATATAACATTGTATTTAGATTGTAAAACGTATTGTGTGTAACAAAACTTTTCTCTCTATAAATACAACACATCCGTATAAACCACAACATGTCGAGACAGTACCCATGTGTAATATATATTAGTTATGTGTGTTTTATTTAGAAAGTATATAAAAAAATACATTCAAATTATTTGAGTATAATATTTTAGTTATGTGAAAGAATATGTTTTATTAGACTTTATGTATTTTTAAAAAATTAAATTATTTTGTACTAAAAAAATGACTGCATGGTTTTATTAGATGTTGAAAGACTTGAGTGTAACATATTGCTTGTGGTTTTATTAGATGTTTATTTTTGTAATTATATTTATTGGTTATACGCAAGAGAGAAAAAACATGTTATGGTAAAAAAAAATGTGATTTAATCGGAAAACAGTATGTATGGATTACGTAAGAAAAATCAGAATTTTATAGATAGAAAAACTATCCAATATAGCTGTTAGCTTTGAATAAAAAAATTCTCAAAAATTGAAAATCAGAATATTATAAATAGAAAAACTATCCAATATAACTATTAGCTTTGAATAAAAAACTCTCAAGAAAATTTTTATGGTATAATATTAAAATATGGATGAATCGCAGTAATAAATAATTAGACTTGACATCTCATATAATGTGACAAATCCTATACTAACTAATCCTTTAAAATAAATCAAAATCAGTCAAGCTAAATATGCACAATAATAAGTGATTCACGCTTGTTCATTTACATCTTAATTTTTTTTTATGTTTTAATGAGTATTTATGTCATTTTCTTACGATGATACAAATATAAGAGACGGTGGTTGAAAAACTAACTAGATATTAAGGAGTGAAATAAGAGATTAATTTTTCTCTCTTAGAGTAAGATAAATAGAGAATTGTGTAAGGGATGATAATGGTGTTATTTTTAAAGAACGTTGTTATACATAATTCTTTTTATAACTTTAAATACAACCTTATATATCTCATTAGTCATCCAATGAGATATATACATCTGAAATATTTTATTAATTTTTATACTCATTGAAAATAGATTTATTCAATTCGAAATGGAAAAATATCTATATATATATATTTTTTTTTATCAAAACCTATGATTTTTTTATATCAAAATGGAGGTATATTCCTTAGAAATACCTACGATGTTTATTATTTTTTTAAATTAAAACATGTAAGGATTGTCCGTGAAAGTGTATTTGTAGATGTCCTTTATGTTATCCTTTTTTAAAATATAAAATAATCACAAATAAAAATTTCTCACAATTTTAACTTTGAAACACAATAGCTAGATTTCTTGATTCTGAAATTAGAAAGAATTAGAACCTCCTTTGTATTTCTTCTTTCCCATGCATTTATTCAATGAAAAACTGAAATGCCAACCCAATCCAGTACATACAATAAATTTCATGGGTAGATGGTTGCTGTCATGTATTAATTATTAAATACACTGAAATTGTAAAACAAATTCTGAATTTGAACACCCAACAAAAAGTACCCACGTATTATTGTTGATATTGAATTTGAACACCCAATAAACAGGTTCAATTCATTCCACGGATTTTTAGTTTTAAGTCCCTGTAAACTATATGATTTAGTGATTGATCCATCTCTTCTTTATATTTTGGTTTAAGTCCTAAATTCCAAGGATATGTTTCTTTTTAGTCCCTTGCAGGGATTAAAAAGAAAATAAAATAATTTAGGGATAGGTCCCTGGGAGGGACTAAAAAGGAACATACCCTTTAAATCTGGGACTTAAACCAAAATATGAAAAAGTGAGAGATCGATCACTAAATCATATAGTTTATGGGGACTTAAAACTAAAAATCCCTTCATTTTATTGGTATGTTGTTTATATTGACCTTGGTTATCTGTATCTAATAAGACTTTTTGTCCAGTCCTTTTTACAAACTTCACGTCACCAGCACCACATTAAAAGGGAAATCTCTCTCTCTCTCTATATATAAATGAGCTAAATCGATTTTATTTCTTATAAAATTAAAAAATTATAACATGTCTTCAAAGATTATGTATGATTAACAGATTTAATCACTGAGTTAAATTACTTCAATAAATACATTCAAATAAATCCATACAAAATATGAAAAATCTGATTTAGTAATTTTGATTATAAAAATGTCCGTCGTTTCTTGAAAATTCTCCTGTTATTCAATACTCACCAACGGAATAAAAAAAAGAAAAAAATTAATATAATTCTCTAGCAACTTATAAAAATCGAAAAAGATTTTAGAGTAAAATCAGTAAATCCCTTTAAAGTCAATCACAAATCTGGTTAGTGTATTATAGTAATTTATCATGTATGGTTATAGTCAATCGTAGATCTTGTTAGTTTCAGTTACGATATGGACTAAAATAAATATTATCTAATAAGAACCTTTTTCGATTTTTATAAGTTTTTAGAGAGCTATATCGATTTTTCAAAAATAAGGGGTGAGGGTAATATGATATCTTTTAATGTGTAGTTAGGGTTAATCATTTACTTTATGAGTTGGGATGACGGTAAAGACTGAACGATATTTTTTTTAATAACATAAAGATCTGTGATAATTTTTTAATTTTAAAATATCAACTTTCAATTGAGTTATATCGATATTTTCCTATATAAAATCACCTCGTGTCTTGTGTACGAAAAAAAACACTTAAAAATTTACACCTATTAAATTCATACAAATTATATACTTTAAATAAAATCAACTTTTGTATTGTCTACAAAAGTTGGTGAT
The DNA here is from genome assembly GCA_030737835.1 of Acorus gramineus. NCBI lineage: Eukaryota > Viridiplantae > Streptophyta > Magnoliopsida > Acorales > Acoraceae > Acorus > Acorus gramineus. The sequence continues at coordinate 14,877,832 of CM060855.1, read as the reverse complement.
ATTGAGACCACAACGTGGAGGACCGTCCGATTGGGATTCCGAGATAGGTCCAATGTCTCTCTCAATTCATAATATTTTTAGTGTTGATTTTGATTATTAAAATTATTTGGTGGAGATGATATGGTTGCATGGATGTAGTTGTTCGACCTACTGTGGGTGGTCCTTAATTATTTTTCTTGGTGTACTTTGAATAATATTTTTGCAATTATGATTTGATGATGATCCGGATTTAGCTAATCATGGGATGGGAGACTGATTTTTTCATGCCACGCTGATTTGTAATACTACCTAGACACACTTATAACTTTCAGATATATTTTTGTTATAGTCATCACACCTACTAACCTTAGGGCTTAGCCCCCATGCATCACAAATAACAAAACATTATCCCATTCACCCATTATATATTAACCCCCCGTATGACATGGAACATAAAACAAGAATAATAAAGAATAGATGAGAATAGCTAAAAAAAGGTGTTTGTTTTGATAGAATAAACCACGATAGTTATGTCTGAATAAGCTAGAATAAAGCCTGATAACTATTCTAAGGAAATGGTGGAATTGCTTATCAAGGCTTATCTATGCCAATGGATAAAAATACTATTCTCTGTCATTTTAAAAAAATTATCTCACCTAACAGACTCACACAGATTCCAAAAACTGTCACATCTATCAAATCAATCATATATCTCTCACACTATTCCCAGGGGGTATAATTATCATTTAAAAAATCACAAACTCTTATTCATTCCTTATCAACCATTTATCATCACTTTATCCAAGGTGAACCAAACAACAAAAAAATCATTTTTACGTTTCCTAATAAGAATAACAAAAAAGACAACCAAACAAAAAGTTGCTTATTCAGCCTGAATTGTTATTTATCCCAGTATAGCTATCGGGAGCGAATAACCTAATGACACACCCCATACGGGGGGTAATTAAGGTCTTTGGAATCTTTAAAATTTTAAATTAAGCTAAAAAGCATTCAATTTGAACATAATTAATTAAGTTGGATAATGTTAGATACAATCCTAGATGCAGTTTTACCGAACATGTTCTAATTTTTTAAAAATAGTAAACTTCGACTAATGAAATATATGTTTTAATAAAAAGTATAGTGTAAATTTTTTTTGAAAGAGATATAGGTATATACATCACCTAAAAATGATTAACAATGCATATGAAGCTATATTTGACGCTATAGAAAAAAAAACTATATCACAATGCCCAATTAAAATTCACATGTGAGATTGAATGTGCTAAGCTAATACTTAAGTTTTAAGTATTCTTCTGTTGATAGTGATGTAGACCCAAATGTGCTATGTTAATTAACTTTTAAGTATTCTTTTGTTGATAGTGATGTAGACCCAAATGTGCTATGTTAATACTAACTTTAATTCTTATGGTGATAGTGATGTTTGACACAAATAATTCTTTAATCCTTAGCTTTATGAATTACAATAGATGGCGTAGGAAAATATTTTTCTTGATTGATTTGCAAAACGTAGAATAAATGTTGCAACTTATCCTTGTAAAATATGTCCTAAATCATGCATGTATATTCTTAATTTCTTATTCCTGATCGATCAGCCTAGATGACCACTAAACTTCATTTCAGATAAAGTTCCAATAATGTTATTTGGCTTCTCGTCCAGAAAATATATATCCAGATACATTAATACATATGTTTTATTAAGGAAAAATGATAAAAAAAAATATATTCTACAAGTTAGAAATATCCATATCAACCACTTTTTAAAATTATACCTTAAAAAGTTTTATTTTACAAAATATAAAAACACAAAAGACTAATTCTACCATTATGTAATTAAATCTTTAACATCTCTCTAACCCTGTTAGGTTATTCTACACCAAAAACTTATTTTTTTATACAAAACAACATTATCTCTGTACATGACCAAAACTAATCTCTTTAGAGATTTTGTTATTATATATCATATTGTGTACTTCTTATTTATATCTTACATGATGTTGTTTATCATTTTTCATTATGTATAATCAAAATATGTAATTTAAATATGTTTTATGCCCCAATGCAACAGATGATATTTTAGTATTCTAAATCCGTATTCACATTTTTTTTTGTTATTCACATATTTTTATGACGTCATTAGTACATATCCATTTTTTAAAAGAAACATCAACATTTAATGAAATTCATCATAAAAAACTCAAATTATATTCATACATATTTCACAAAATCCACCTAATTACAAAAAAAATTAGAATAAAAAAAGTTGATCTACATAAAAATGTGTGAAATACATTAACAAAATTAAGATGGTAAAATACTTTAACAAAGTTAAGTGATATAGAATATATTAAGGATCTAATTGCATAAGGGTAGATTAGTGTTTTATGTTTTCAAAATTGTGAAATAAGACTTTTTTAAGTATAATTTTAAAAAGTGACTGATTTAGATATTTTTATCTTTTAGGATTTTTTTTTATCATTTTTTTTAATCCATTGAAATATTGAAAACATATTAAAATAATTATTAATTGATCCAGTGATTTTTCCCATTATATTGACAGGAACCAGAAAATAATTAGCTATCTATTTTCAATATCAATAATAAAAAAAGTGAGAGAGGGAGAAGGGGGCATGTAATAAATGATTTTATAGTCTGCCACTTTGTCTCCACGTTAATTTAGGTGGAATCAATGCAAATAGTGAGCAGTGACAATGGGTTAAAGGTTTTTTTTTTTTTAATAAGTTATTTTAATTTTAATAAAAAAATTTATTAATTTCATGTTTATTCATATTTGTCAAAATTTGAACAAAAAGTAAAGATAAATATTATTTCAGTATTTAGATGAAATAAAAAATCCTTAATTTATTTCAAAATCAGAACAACAGTCTATATTTTATCATGATTATTTTTTATACTAAACGATATAAATTATCCTCCCTCCTACTTATCTCTATAATTATTCATTATCCCAACTACTTATCCCCTTACCAAATCAGCTTTTGACAAGTTTAATATAAATTATTAAGTTTTTGGCATGTTTATACCAAAAGGCGATCAAGCCTCACTCGCGCTCCCACTCATGCCACCATCTGTGCATTTCCCTTGACATTGAGGACACGTGAGAGTTGGTTTTTTTTTTTTTTATTCTTAGAGACAGCAGTAGGCAGCTGCTTAATAAATCAAGATGGCCCAAATTAAAAAAATACAAATCAACCTTAGACTGTGTTAGATTGCATGATTGAACAACTTTTGTGTTTATAAGAAATCGTTTTTATAATGGTACAACCAAACAGTTTTACTATAGTAACTTTCTACCGACATATTTCAAATAAATAGAATACCCCAAAAGCTAAGAAGGGTAAACTTCTTGTAAAATCAATTTTAGAACCTAGATAAATAATTGCAGAATCAGCTTTACAATCGCGCAACCAAACACACCCTTAGGTCTAGTTTGGTAAATGGATAAATATTTAGGATGAGTTAGTCTAATTTATAAGGATAAAAAGACCATTATTTTTATCAATATTTTCTTTTTGTAATGCATTTTATTATCCTCTTTTTTTGTATCCTTAACTTTGTATTTGATGCAAAATATGAGACAATTTTAAAAAAATTAAAAATACCAAGTTTATCTTTTCTATTAAAGGAGCATTAATATTGTTGATTTTGGTTTTTTGAAGTTTTTGGCTTTTGTTTTTTTTGGGAAGGGCAGTTATAAATGTTGTTCATGTTTTACAAAATAAGGTTAAAAATGGAGATAAACCCTATTTCACTTTTTACTTAAAACAAAATATCTACATTTTTCCTCTCAAAATACGGACAATTGTCCATATTTTATTCATTTTTTTCTTATACCATATGGGATAACATGTGATTTAATTCAATTATTTTATTATCTCAACCCTTTATCTCAACGCTAAATTAAGCCTTAAGTAGTAGAGAGGATTACTAAAGGTTGCAAATTTAAGAGCCGATTACAAACTGACTGTTGACAGTTGACCAATGACCTGTAAGAGTTGTTGGATTGAAAAAATATTAAGAAACTAATGTTTTCTACCCCGACTTGACTTGAACCGGTTAATTTTTACTCGCTTTGAATTCTGATACAATTTACCCATAAAACCCAATCACATATAAAACTGATAAAATTCAATCAACTCACTAGTTAAATCAACTGTTTTTTAGAACTAGCTGGGGTTGATTGAGCCAACCAGATCTTTATTCATATAAATTGTAATTAATTGCTTGCTAAGAATGAAATTTAATAAAAAGTTTGTATTTTATATAATAAAACCACGTTATAATATTTAAATACAAACTTGAAAAATATTAAATTAAGATTTTATAATTATGTAAACATTTTTTAAAAATTTATAATTTTATTTATTTAATAATCTTAATTAATACCTTTATTATGTTATGATAATGTTATAATTTAAATCCAATTGATTTAATGATTGAACCAATGATCTTTAATACATTTTTTTTTAAATGAATGATTTTATTTAAAAAAAACTGAAGAAAACGAGTTGAGAGAGTCTTTCAAATTTCAAAAACTCAAAAGATCATAATTTTTATTTGGACGACTCTGTCCCAATAGACAAGTGTCATAGGCACCGTTTGGTTGCGCGTTGGGGTGCGTTTTTGCTTTTTGAAAAGCTGAAAAGCTAAAAGCGTGCAGTCAAATGGGGTAGTTTTTTACAGAATCGGAAGCTGGATTCCTTTTAATTTTTCCCTCGAAATCTGTGTTTTAAAAAGCTCAGAAACAACGCTTTTTAGTCGGAATCGATTTTTTGAATTGAAAAGCAACTTTCTCTGCCAAACATTAAACTCCTTTCAAATATTGATTCTGATTTTAAAAAAAGCATCCTAAAAAAGTCAAGGTCTAAAATCATCTTAAAAAGCAGTTTTATTCTAAAAGCTACTTTTCAATCTGTGTTTCTAAACGGACCTTAAATCATAGATAGTAAATAATTTAGATTTTATAGATAAATTATTTCAATGATAATTTTTTTTTATCAATTATGTATTTATTAATTTTTATTAAAATCATAATAGAGATAGATAGATGTTATTATATTGTTTACACGAAACAATCAATCTCTTTTTTATTTAACATCAAAATAATTGTTCACATTTTAAAAATATATAAATAATTTATCATCTAGTCTCTCTAATTCTCTCCAACATTATCAATTTCCAAATCTAGGTAGAGGGGCAGCCATTATAAAAAGTTATCATTTTTATTATAAAAATATAAATGAGATTCAATTAATATTAAATTCTATCCATACATGTTAATACTGATTAATCATGAGAAAATAAGTGTTATATATGATTTTAAAATGATTTAAGATTTTTAAGATTCTCAATTGATGAATAAAACGATGTAATCTAGAGTGCGGCGTAACAATTGCCAAGTTTCACAAAAAAACAATGGTAGTTCCCGAGAAGATTCTCCAATCAGTGTACGGGAAAGAAAGAGAGCAACCAAAAAAAGAGTGGCATCCCAAAATATAGTTTTTTTTTATTTTTTATGAGTAAAAGATAGCATATACAAATATACCAACTCCAATCCTGGCTGAATTGGATTCATCATTTATTATTGTCAATCATCCCTCAAAAGTTAGCACCCAGCACTTCATTGATAATATAATAGATGAAAATATGGCTTTCCAAAACATGTATATATAGTACAACCATTCATTCCCGTGACATCTAACTCTTCTTTTTTTAAAAAAAAAAAAAAAATGGGGTCGTCTCTTTATATAAACTTTTGAAGGGACCGAAAAAGAGCAAACAAAACGATCGAATGGATGGGCAGGGATGTGGAGAGCTCAACCGTCCGTACATTGTTGAAAAAAATAAAATAAATTAGAAACTGTTGTAAATACATGCATATGAAGTGTTGTAAATACATGCATATGAATGTGCATGTAATTCTAGATGCATGTAATTGTGGATGACCTCTTGGTGCATGTATACATTAGTGTACCAAATTTATTGTAAATTCATGTATATTGGAAATACATGAATGAGTCATTATAGTTATTTCCCCTATAAATAGAGGGCTTGTAAAATATGAAAGGCATTGAAATGAAATAACAATCTCTTGAAGAATAGTTCTCTATAATCTTTTGTGTTTTCCCTTTCTCTTTTGTTATTTTTACAATACGTTATCAGCACGAGAAGGCTCTCAACAAGATAGGTTTGTATTTTTTTTGTGGGTTTATGATAATATACTATACAAATCATTTTATTTTTTTTTTTGCATATAATCCACGTCTAAAGTGGTAGAGAGTCACATGATTCATTTTTGAAAAAACGTCTTCAAGATACTTGGTTATGTAATTAATATTTTTTTTTCAATTGACTTGCTGTATATTATTTTTTTTTTATATGGTATTTGAGATCACCCCATGAATACATGCTAACCGGAAAATAAGTTATGTAATTCAATACTTTATTTCTCATGGCTTGTTGATTTCAAATAGAAATAGCATCCTAATTAGCATGTTATATTTTTTTTGTCATAATCCACGCATAGGGTGATAATGATAAAACATAAGTTTGATAGATGCATGCTATATACTTGTGTTAAGATGATAATGTAAGGTTCTCTTGCATAATGGTCTTCAAAGTCATCATTTTTTTTGTAATCCTACCCATATCACCAAATAATGTTTTTTTTGTTCAGTGTTTACAATTGGTTTTTCCGGTTATATATATATACATAAACACTATGTCAGAACAATAAAACTCATGTGCAAATTTTTTTATTATGCATTTTTTTTTACAAAAACAAAGCCACTATCTACGTGATCTTATAACCCTTCCAAGATCCTCAACATAATTAGATTATAATTACCTTGCAGTGTGTATTTGTTCTTCATGTAGAATTGATAATTTGAATATTTAGTAATATAAAGAAATGAATTAATTTTGGGCATGTAATAACACGGTCTATAAAAAAAAAAAAAAAAAAAAGAAGAAGTTGGTGTATTATATTCAATATTTCATTATCATATTGCTTTGTATATATTTATACTTATGCATTGGGGTTAAACTATGTGTTGTTTAAATTATTATTATTAATTTTCTAATTATTATGTATTTTGTGAAATAGTATGTCGAACCTCTCAAAACTTGAATTTGTCGCTCTTGACATCTCGGGCAAGAACTATCTATCATGGATCCTCGATGCAGAAATTCATCTTGATGCTATGGGTTTGGGAGATTCAATTAAAGAAAAAAATATAGCATCTGCACAAGATCGTGCAAAAGCAATGATTTTTCTTCGCCATCATCTCGATGAAGGTCTAAAAAGTGAATACCTTACGATCAAGGATCCACTTGTCCTTTGGACCGATTTAAAAGAAAGGTATGACCACCAGAAAACAGTAATCCTTCCAAAAGCTCGTTATAATTGGATGCACCTGAGGTTGCAAGATTTTAAATCTGTTTGTGAATACAACTCAGCACTTTTCAAAATTAGTTCCCAATTAAAATTATGTGGAGAAAATGTCACTGAAGAAGACATGTTAGAAAAGACATACTCTACATTCCATGCCTCGAATGTGCTCCTGCAGCAGCAATATCGAGAGCGCAGATTCAAAAAATATTCTGAGTTGATATCTTGTCTTCTTGTGGCTGAACAAAATAACGAGCTTTTGATGAAAAACCATCAATTACGTCCAACTGGTTCCACACCATTCCCTGAAGCGAATGGAACATTGTTCCCTGAAGTGAACATAATATCATCACGTGGACGTGGACGTGGACGCAGCCGTGGACGTGGTCGTGGTCGTGGTCGCGGTCATGGACGTGGTCGAAACAATTCATGGTATCATAGTGATTATGATCATTCCAAGAGAAATGCACCATATCATCAGAAGCAGAAATATGTAGAAGCAAAACAAGAGAATGGAAAGAGTTCACAGAAAGGACCAACACAGAACTCTGAAAATATTTGCTATAGGTGTGGTATGAAAGGGCATTGGATGCGTACCTGTCGTACGCCTAAACACTTGGTTGATCTCTACCAAGCCTCAATTAAGGGAAAAGGAAAAAATGTAGAAATGAATTTTGCTGATCACTATGATTCTACAAACTTTGGTCTCATTAATGTTTCTGATCCAATGGACCTAACTCATCTTGATGTTTCAGATTTCTTTGTTGATCCCAATGTTATTGGTGATGGGAATGCCCACACCAATTAATAAAGCTTTATCATATTGTTATATGTTTTATGTAATAACTGTGGCTGTTTTATAATAAAGTTTTATCATATTGTTATAAAATAAAGTTGGATGCATTTTTTTTTTCATTAAAGTAATTAAATTTTAATTTCTTTTTCTTTTTCTTTTTCATACATGAAGTGACATGGATCCTATTAATGCACTGTCGGATTCCAAGATGAGTGATGAAGATATATGTTTAGCAGACAGTGCAACAACGCACACAATTCTCCGAGACAAAAAATATTTTTCGCACTTAGTATTATCTAAGGCTAATGTCTCTACAATATCTGGAACTGCAAATCTTATTGAAGGCTCAGGCAGAGCTAATATTCTGTTATCAAATGGAACAAAATTGCACATCAATGATGCTTTATATTCAAGCAAATCCAGAAGAAATTTGCTAAGCTTCAAAGATATTCGTCGCAATGGTTATCATATTGAAACCATAAATGAAAATACTATAGAATATCTTTGCATCACTTCTACTATTTCAGGCCAGAAGCATGTACTAGAGAAACTTGCTGCTTTCTCTTCTGGGTTATATTACACAACTATAAGATTAGTTGAATCACATGCAGTGATGAACCAGAAGTTCTCTGATCCAAAAACTTTTATACTTTGGCATGATCGTCTGGGCCATCCAGGATCAATAATGATGCGTCGAATTATTGAAAATTCACATGGACATCCATTAAAGAACCAAAGATTCTTTTGCCAAGTGATTATTCATGTTCAGCTTGCTCACAAGGGAAACTGATTGTCAAACCATCTCCTTCAAAGATTACCTTTGAATCTCCTACATTCTTGGAAAGAATTCAAGGTGATATATGTGGTCCAATCCACCCCTCATGTGGTCCTTTCCGTTATTTTATGGTTTTGATTGATGCCTCAACAAGATGGTCACATGTTTCTCTACTTTCTACACGTAATGCTGCATTTTCTAGACTTCTTGCACAAATCATTCGTTTGCGAGCACAATTTCCTGAGTATCCAATCAAGAAAATTCGTCTAGATAATGCCGCTGAATTTACATCTCAATCATTTAATGACTATTGCATGTCAATAGGAATTGATGTTGAGCATCCTGTTGCCCATACTCATACCCAAAATGGCTTAGCTGAGTCTTTTATTAAGCACCTTCAGTTAATTGCTAGACCATTACTCATGAAAACAAAACTACCTATTTCTGCTTGGGGTCATGCCATATTACATGCAGCTGCCTTAGTTCGTATTCGACCTTCTACTTACCATAAATTTGCACCATTACAACTTGTCTTTGGTATACAACCAAATATATCTCATTTAAGAGTTTTTGGTAGTGCTGTATATGTTCCTATTGTACCACCTCAGCGTACTAAAATGGGCCCACAACGTCGTCTTGGAATTTATGTTGGTTTTGATTCACCATCTATCATCAGATTTCTTGAACCCTTGACAGGAGATGTTTTTAAAGCATGTTTTGCTAATTGTCATTTTGATGAATCATTTTTTCCATCATTAGGGGGAGAAAAACAGCAAACAAAAGCACAACATGAAATCACTTGGAATACGTCGACTTTGTCTCATCTTGATTGTCGAACAAGTAAATGTGAACTAGAAGTTCAGAGGATAATCCAATTGCAAAATATTGCAAATCAATTACCAGACGCATTCATTGATACAAAAAGGGTAGTAAAATCACATATACCAGCTGCAAACGTTCCAGCAAGGATTGATGTCCCTATAGGACAATCTACTAATATTGCAGCGAGTGAATCTAAAACATACCAGAAGCGTGGTAGACCGATTGGTGCGAAAGACAAAATTCCAAGAAAAAGAAAGGCACAAGAAAAGGAAAATAAAATAATTGGTGCTCCTGAAGAGACCTCAAAAACAGCAACAGAAATAACTGATCAATCTCATATTTTTAAAGAAATGACCCCAGAAGAGGTAGCCCCTGAAGAGGCACATGTAAATAATGAAATCTCATTAAATTATAAAGAATGGGATAGAAACAAAATCATTGTTGACAATGTATTTTCATATGCTGTTGCTCTTAATATTGTGAATGATAATGAGGATCCTGAACCACAAAGCGTTGACGAATGTCGACGTAGAAAAGATTGGCCAAATTGGAAAGAGGCAATACAGGCTGAATTAAATTCGCTAGCGAAACGTGAAGTATTTGGGCCTGTAGTCCAAACACCTAAAGATGTAAAGCCTATAGGATATAAATGGGTATTTGTAAGAAAGCGCAATGATAAAAATGAAATTGTGAGATATAAAGCACGTCTTGTAGCACAAGGTTTCTCAGAGACCGGGCATTGACTATGAAGAGACATATTCTCCTGTAATGGATGCAATCACATTTAGATTTTTGATTTGCTTGGTAGTCATGGAAGGACTAGATATGCATCTAATGGATGTAGTTACAGCATACTTGTACGGATCATTGGATAGTGATATATATATGAAGATTCCTGAAGGATTTAAAATTCCTGAAGTAAGCAAATCAAAACCCCATAGCATGTATTCTATAAAGTTACAAAGATCACTGTATGGATTAAAACAATCTGGGCGCATGTGGTATAATCGTCTCAGTGAATATCTATTGAAAGAGGGGTATGAGAATAATCCAATATGTCCTTGTATTTTTATTAAAAAATCAGAATTTGGATTTGCTATTGTTGCAGTTTATGTCGATGATCTAAATTTGGTAGGAACTTCAGAAGAGCTTATAAAAACTGCATCCTATCTGAAGAAAGAGTTTGAGATGAAAGATCTGGGAAAAACAAAATTTTGCCTTGGGCTACAAATCGAACATTTACCGAATGGAATTTTTATCCATCAGTTAGCATATACAGAAAAAATCTTAAAGCGCTTTTATATGGATAAAGCACATCCACTGAATTCTCCAATGGTTGTTCGATCACTCGATGTAAAGAAAGATCCTTTTCGTCCTAAAGACGATGAAGAAGAAGTCCTTGGTCCAGAAGTACCATATCTTAGTGCAATTGGTGCTTTGATGTACCTTGCTAACTGCACACGCCCTGATATAGCATTTTCAGTTAATCTATTGGCAAGATATAGTTCTGCACCAACTAGAAGACATTGGAATGGAGTAAAACACATATTACGCTACCTCCGTGGAACAATTGATATGGGCTTATTTTATTCAAAAGGATCAAAACCACTAGTTGGATATGCGGATGCTGGATATCTTTCTGATCCACACAAGGCTCGGTCGCAAACTGGATATGTTTTTATTTGTAATAATGCAGCAATATCATGGCGGTCTGTGAAACAAACCTTAACTGCCACTTCTTCAAATCATTCTGAGATACTCGCAATTCATGAAGCAAGCAGAGAATGTGTTTGGCTAAGATCTATGGTTCAACACATTCGAAATACATGTGGATTGTCTTCGATCACAGATAGGCCAACTATTTTATATGAAGACAATGCTGCATGTATTACACAGCTTAAGGGAGGTTACATCAAAGGTGACAGGACCAAGCATATCTCGCCTAAATTTTTCTACACGCATGAGCTCCAGAAAAGTGGTGATATCGATGTCCAACAAATTCGCTCAAGTGATAATTTAGCGGATCTATTCACTAAAGCGTTACCAACTACGACGTTTAAGAAGCTAGTGCAAAATATCGGAATGCGTCAATTCAAGGATCTTCATGCTGACATGAGGGGGAGCAATTAAATTTTATTTACTGTACTCTTTTTCCTTCGTCCAGTTTTTATTTCCCATTGGGTTTTGTTTTTTTTTTTTTGGCAAGGTTTTAATGAGGTAGTAGTCAAGTATACACAAGAATATGTACTCTTTTTCCTTCGCTAAGTTTTTATCCCACGAGGTTTTTCTTAGCAAGGTTTTAACGAGGCATATTGCTTGTGTGAAGGTCATCCAAGGGGGAGTGTTGTAAATACATGCATATGAAGTGTTGTAAATACATGCATATGAATGTGCATGTAATTCTAGATGCATGTAATTGTGGATGACCTCTTGGTGCATGTATACATTAGTGTACCAAATTTATTGTAAATTCATGTATGTTGGAAATACATGAATGAGTCATTATAGTTATTTCCCCTATAAATAGAGGGCTTGTAAAATATGAAAGGCATTGAAATGAAATAACAATCTCTTGAAGAATAGTTCTCTATAATCTTTTGTGTTTTCCCTTTCTCTTTTGTTATTTTTACAATAGAAACATTGTTAAAATGTGATTTTCATAAGCTAAACAAAAAGATCAGTGAGGTGAAAACATATGAAATATGTAAAAATTCTAATAATTACTTAATATAAAACATAAATTTATAAAAATTATAAGTATATTACATGATTTAAAATAAAATAAATATAAAAAACCCATATCAATTCTAAAAATATAAATATATGTATACAATAAATAATAATAAAAAATAAATTTCAAATGTAGATACAGTTTTCAGATCGGATACTATCATTTTCGCATCGAATACAAAATATTTCAGATACAAATATAGTTTTTAGATATCAAATAATTTTTAAAACTTTTGATGGAAAATGATTTTTTTTTCTTCTGATAATCACGGGGATCAATAGCAGTTTTTAATCAAATATAGAGTGAATTACTCACGGAGTCTCAGAAACGAAGGACAGGACTATTCTATCACTTATTCACCTGAGACACGTGGGACCTGCACGTGGGGAAGGGGGACCGGTAAGTACAGCTAGTCAATAGGGGATGACAGCCGTCCGATGTTGGAGATGATCCGACGGTGGGCCTTTTTTATACAGCCTGTCTTTCATCCGGACGTTTCCTTACCGACACTCTCTCGTTTTAAGTCTCCGTCGTCAACAAACCCTTTTTTTAATTAAAAAAATAAGTGATATTAAAATTGAAAAAATATGGGGAGTTGGAGTGGGAGGTCATTTCGGGCAGCGGGCAGCATTCACGGGCAGAAGGTGTGTCGGTTATCTTCGGCTTTCGTCATCCATCGGGTCCCCCAATAAGTCCCGGCCCGGTCAGCACCAACAATTAATTCTTTCGCCCACGTGAGGACGTACGTTTTGGGAGGACGTTTCGCACGGAGGCCAAGGCAAACCAGAGCGCCTCCCCTTCGATCCTCGCATCACCATGAAACGTGGAATCAACGCCGTCAACGTAAATATGAACAAGACATCTCGACCGTTGAAATTGTTCTATGAGAACGAATGAACGATTGAACCTGAATTGGTGGTTCGTCCGTTACTAGAGTTTGTCCAATAATTTGATTTATCGTAGGCATTTCTTTTTCAATAACTGGGTATAAAAATTCTGAAGGGGTTGAGAAGAATTGAAAAAAAAAAACATAAAAAAAAAAATAGATAAAATAATGTACATGGTAGGAAATGTTTGTAACGAGAGTCCGGTCTTCAAGTCTTACTCGATCACAAAATATCTTCTCTCATCCTCGTGTTAGAGGCTTCCACTAACAACACACTCTATTCTACAATGCGATGCAATGTCATATCAATTCTCAAAGGTTATTGAAATTGAGGGTGTTACCATTGAAAATTATTTCATTGCGTTCGATTCAAATCATCTATGCATACACTGGAATGATGGAGAGCATCATCTTCCCCAACTTGCTATTGTCACCCTTCTTCTTCATGCGTGCGGCCATCTCCCAAAAATTCTCCATCGAGCGAAAATGGAAGCTCCTTGTAGCGAGCTTATCCCGCGGTGCACCATAAGCGCGCCACCATCGGATAGTCACAAAAGAGATGAAAGATCGTTTCGCCTGCTCCCCCACATAGCGCCACCATTTAGACCGCGTTTGAACGAACTGTACATTAGAAACGTCAAACACATATCCAAGCATTTTTTTTTTTTTGACAAACACATCATTTTCCAGGTTCATAACATTTTATTTATTAAATATCCCCCATTTGAAATTATCCAGAAACACTGTTTTTTAAAAGCATGGTAACATTTTGAGAAGCGAATTTCTCAAACGAGATTTTAGGCTCCGTTTGGTTGCACGTTTGGGACAGCTTTTGTTTTTTGAAAAGCTGAAAAGCTAAAATCGTGTAGCCAAATGAGGCAGCTTTATTCAGAATCGAAAACTGGATTCCTTTTAATTTTTCTCTCAAAATCTGTGTTTTGAAAAGCTCAAAACAACCATTTTTGGTTGCAATCGATTTTTTTAATTGAAAAACAACTTTATCTGCCAAACATCAACTGCTTTCAAATATTGATTCCTGAATTAAAAAAAAAACATCCCAATAAAAGTCAAGGTCTAAAATCATCTTAAAAAACAACTTTATTCCAAAAGCTACTTTTCAATCTGTATTTCCAAACGGACCCTTAATGTCACTTTGCATCATCTTATCGTTTTTTCAATGTTTGATTAGATCACCAAAATTGATCATAGCGGTAATCTTTTCTTTTAAAAATAAAACACTTCTCCGCACTCAGACACCTTAGAAAAGGAAAAAAGTAACACTCAATCATTTTTTCAATCCCAACATTTATTGAATTTTATATTCAAATAAATTAATTTAATAACTTTTTGCTTTTTTCATGTACTGAATATTGTTGAAGAAGATTGTAATATATAGAGTGGGTGCTTGGGGAATAGTCCCACATCGAAAAATAGAAAAAGATTTTTTCACTTGATATGTTAACCCATTTCTAAAAGGGTGTCTTCAAAAAGACAAAGGGGGGACTACACATGCTACACATGTACACGCGTGCGTGTAGGCACATTTTGATGCATTATTATTATTATTATTATTATTATTAAGCACACTTAGAAATTTATATATTTTTTTACTGGATTTCATATATTTTTTGAAATTCGAATTGCTTGATCAAAAGGCACTTCCCCAATGAATACATCATCTCATAATTTTATAACAGGCACCTCTTTTTTGTGATAACTGAAATTATGAAAGGTTGCTAAAGCATCCATTCAAGTCTTATTTAAAAGTGTGTTCATGGAACAATTTGATAATCAGTTTTACAGATTTCCTAGAGTGTTATGAGAGTTCTTCAGAGTTACTATCTGCAGACTCTGTGAGTTTGTTGTATCCTGAAAATGAATTGCTAGAACCTATTAGCAAACTCATTTGAGTATGAACAATTATCACTTTAATGATAGCGATCTTCGCGTCATTAAATGATTGAGTGTGCTCCGTTGATGGACCGAAGTGGTCCAGCTTAGGAATTTCACATTACCCACACCAAGCGCTATGTTCTCCAGAGGTCCTTCACGTCTCTAATTCTACCTGAATAATCTAATCTTTTACAAAGGACAACATGCATTACATTCCGAGCTGCCGAGTGACAGCCTAGCTATAAAAATTGGGGAGAACAAAACGGAGAACAATTGTATGCTTTTTCCTTCTTTTTAGAGAAGCTGAACAAAAGTAAATTAAAAAGAGGGAAGATATTCCATGGTTGTCTCTAATAACCACATGTCCAGATCAGAGAGATTTTTACTGTGTCCAAGTTAGAGAGAGAGAGAGAGAAATAAAGAAGAATAGAAGGATGGGCCCAAGTTCATCACTTGACAACAGATGTCAGTCAGACACGGGGCATTCACTACTAGACATTTGTTCGAGTTAAATTTTTGCTTCGATTTCCACCACCACCCACCGTTGCTCCTGCATCACTCTCATCATTCTTACTTGGCCCCCAAGAACACTAACACCCCCCACCCCACCAGTCTTTGCCACATATAGTTATGGGAAGAAGAGAAAGGTGGAGAGAGAGAGAGAGACACCCTATTTATATATATGGACTTTGCTTGAGAGTTGAGATATACACTAGCAGTGGCTGGCCCTTTTTTGCTTTCAGAGCCACACCACTTCACTTTGTCATTCATGTGAATTGTTAACATGTGGAGTCTTCACAGTCGGTGATGCTTGTAAGCATCATATCCAACAGTGTCGGTTATCAATCCCTTTATGATTTATTGTTATAATTAATTAGCTGATTGTCCATCACATGATATTCATATTTGATCAGTTTTAGTGATTGATAATTAATTTCATTTAAACAATTAACTTAACATGATTCGGACACGTATGATTAGTTGCATTCGTTTAGATTGGTGTAACTTTAAATGCAATCCAGTGCGATAAACTCTTTTTTTTTTTTTTTTATACAGTGAGAAATCAAAATGTCCCCTACGAGCTTTACAAAGTCCTACCTTGTATATGGAATAGTACAAACATTGGGTATAGTGACCATAAATTTAACATGGGCTAAAACCCATCAAACAAGCCCAAATGTGTTTTTCCACGTATGTTCGCGGCCATGAAAGGTTGAAATGAGCCCTTCCCAGGGAAAGGGTGTCCTCAACCATTCTAGCAAAGTCGGGCAGAACTTAGTCCCTTGGAAAAAAACACCCATCTTCCAATACCTCAAAATATATGCATAAAAACAATATCAATCTTTCAAATTGAAACTAGAGAAAAAATGTAATATATATATATATATATATATATATATATATAAAATTAAAAACCAATTCATCAGATGAGAGAGATGAGATTTGGATCACGTCTGAAGGGAGTGTTTTCTTTCAATAAGAGTTGTCGGGTCAGAGGTCCGCTTCAGGATGAAGATCCGGGTTGTCTCACCTGAGATCTTGCACCAAGAGAGCTTAGGGGGACACCAGTATGGTGCCGGCCAAAGGGATTCTGATGCTTAAGTCAGTTGAGTGAATCAATGGAGAAGATGAAGTGAAGAAGAAGAAGAAGACTCTAGGACCAGAATTGCTTACTTGTGAATGTCTTTTCTCTCTCCTCTTTTCCTTGCTCTTGTAGCAGAGTGAGTGGCCACATCATTTCCCGTCCAGACGTTCCTCTGTCCCGATTAGAATCTTCTGACATGGAAGAGTTCATGAGATTTGCAGCTGGGGGTTTATTATGATGTCTGGCCACATGTAGCCCTCTCATTGGCCCTAATTGTGACTGCAATGAACAGTGGCAGACACTTATCAGGGTGAGGGCACGTTTCTGCCAATTCTGCGGAGCATAGAAGCCCTGGCCATGCCTTGTGGCGGTAGTGGTCCCTTTCCTCCTTAGGTCAAAACTGGGTTCAAACCCAGGTCAGGATGGTTAACACCCCCAGGGCGCCCCAATGGTCGTATTGAGTATGAATGGCTAGCCTGGTCACGACCTTAACCACTATTCAGACAGTGTTGGTCTAGTCGCAACTGCGGTCTCCTCGACATAGTGGTAGGGGAATCCCCGAGCAGGACTTCGCGAGCGGGGGCCCTTTGGCGAGTCATCCTGCCATTTCTTCTTGCTAAAGGATGCTCGGTTTTAATATGGGCTGGGTCACGCCTCCCGATTAACTGAGACACGTGACGCCCTTAGGAAAAACGCGAGATTTTCCCTTTACAATATCTATGGCAACTTCTTGAATATCTCACAACACCTCAATCCGAAGAGTGATTGGACGCTAAGGGCCATTTTGGTTATCATTTTTATTCTCGTAGAACACCCAAGTTAATTACGGTTATAATCTTTCATTTATTTTTATCACAAAATGTCCAAACAAAAATTACTTCATTTTTTTCCCCATAGAATATATGATAATTAGATTAATGAAAAAGGATTGTCCCAAGAGATTTTGCTCTATCTACCCTCCCTGAAACAAGTTCAGGACCTGATTACACAAAAATGGTGTAAAGAACACACTCATGGTGGGCCAATGTCCTATCTTGCTTCTCTTAGTTCATAAGAGTTCCATGATCAGCATGCCAAAGGAAAAACTTCTATAAGCAAACTCAATCTTTAACATAAATGAAAACCATGCATGAGTCAGAATGAGCAACAGATAATGATCTTGAACATTGAAGACTAATGTGAAACACCAGGCTTGAATGAGAACTGAGACTCCTATTTAAAACGTATAATGGATAACATGCATACTTCTTCGTCAAGTATTCATGACAAAATATGTAGCTAACTAATAGTTAATGATATTGCACTTCTGGATTTGCAAAATATTTAATTAATTTAGTATATACTCCCAACTGCCTTGCTCTAAATGATCTTCATTATGAAAGAACAGCAGTTTCATTGCATGTGCTGTATGGCTTTTAATTTGTTGATTGGGTTGCATTACATAGACAATTTTAAACTAACATCTAACACACACACACTCACAGGGTGCTCAGCCATTCCTGCAGTCACACTTTCCATCAACATAATATATATTATATATAAGACTAGTATATACTAAATTACAACAATGCAAAATGAATGCATTCAATTCATTCATTGTATTATATATTTCATTTTTTTATAAACTTATATACTTAATTAAATAAATATACATATATTAAAATAAATTCAAAATATGTTAAAGAATGTAAAAGTAACTTCAGGAATGATCAAATTTTCTTTGGTCAATTGGAGAGATTGCTCATCTATTCACGGACTGTGGAGGCCCCTGGGCCCTTGTCCATTGTGTGTTTACAACTTGACCTTACAATCCGACCCAGATATCATGGGCCGAATTAGTTTTCACAAGGGAGCGCTGATACACGCAGTGTTTTTTACAGCCTGTTTTGTAGCCCCATACGCTATGGTAATGTAATATATACTGTACTATTATAGTGTATGGGTCCTATCATAGTATATAACCCAATTTGTTTTTTTATTTTTTCATTATGAAAAAAAAATACTAATGTATCTCAGTATATACTTCATTTCATATAACAGCATACACTTTAAAAGGGGAGTATATAATTTAAAAAAAAAAAAAAACGGAATGGATTGCAATTGGAGCTGCAATGGAAACTGTGTGTATCTTTTTCCTTTTCACAATCAACGTTAAATGAGTTGAAAAATTTCTAGATATGCGTTGATATTGCAGCTTTATATGTTATGCTAACATAACATATATTGCGCTATCATAACATATAAGATTTTAACCAATACAAAAAAAAAAGAAGAGATTTTATCACGGTGTATTGACTAAATTTTTTTTTAAGTAAAAATATACACTATATACTTAATTTCACCTAACAACAACATACCATTTCAATCAAAAGATATAAAATAGCATCAGTATATTATTTTTTTTTTTTTTTTAAGTATGACATCCAAAATCAGTTCCTGCCAAGTGCTCTCAGATTCTCTATTGACTAAGCATTGGTATATTTTTTTTTATAAAGGGGGGTTTATTTCCACCCCTTCACTTATTCAACTAACCCCTTAACCCCTTGAAAATTCAAAATTCTATTTTTCTTTACTGAACGGAATCCACCCCAGGTCCTGCACTCGAAAGAGGCTATGATAAACATCCCGCACTATAGATAGGCGGAGCCTCCGGAGGTTGGAGTAACTGAGGGTGGTGACACAGAAAAATTCAGGAGTGACGCATGCAGTGCTCTGGCCCGATCTGGAAACAGCGGAGGCACTCGTGGCAGGCGACGACAAAGAAGAGCACTATGTCACTAAGACCGCTACATGAGTATCTCGAGGAGGTTTACCACCTCTGACACGTCCGCACTGGTGGCGTCGCAAAGAGCCAACATAGTACTGATGGAGGAAATCATATTGTATGAGGAACGCGTTCGTCACAAGCTTTGACAGCTTCGAGGACCAGTGGTTCATGGAGAGGATATGGTCCTCAGGGACTCAGCGCGCATAAACCGCTTTGAATGTAGGGATCACCCTCCACCAACTCTTGACATCCCCTCGCCCTCGACAGACACGGTCGGAATTAGCGAGGTTGGCTTTCCAAATGCATTATGTTTTTCAAGGAATGATAACTAAAACAAAGTTCTATAATAGAAAGACATTTCTTGGCATGGAGACTGCATATTCATGTTTGGAATTTGTTCAAACACCTAGTGTACGTAGATCAAATGGTCATGTTTCAAGCGAATTTGAATTCGAAATTTGGGACGAGAAATTCCAAGTACTGGTTGTGCATCCAGTGGCGCACGTGGAGTTTCAAGTGAAGGACAATGATGTACTCGGTGCCAACTCATTGGGGTGGTCACTTTATCGATCGGCAGATGAGATGGTATAGCTCGGATAGAAGACGCACGAATGGAAGAAGATGTGATATCTTGTCCTTGCGAGGGGGGCGGGGGAGATACTGCAAGGCAAGACGACAATGACGATTACTGGGGGAGTAACTCAAATCGGAGGTTGGAGAAGAAGAAATGAAGAAGAGAGTGAAATGGACGTCTAAATGATAGGGGTGGATTTGCAAGGTGTCATCCCATGATTTTATTGTGTGGTCGATTCACAGTTTTTAAAAAATTGAAGGGGTGGGAAAGATAACAGAGTGGGCTAGATAAGTTTCGGGGTGGAAATAATGGCCCCCTTTTTAAAATGATTAATGACACCCCACTTCACATTTGAAATTATGAAAGAACGGATAGTATTGACAATCAAGGTTACGATGAGCTCAGCCAGAAATTAGACTTACAATTTTGTTCAAAATCCAATGGTATTTTACTGTGGAACCTCATCAATTTAATTAGTCAGCTAACACTCAATGTTAAAAAATTGTTATTTTTGTTATTTTTTGAGCCCTAACAACATTGTTAACAAAGTCCTAATTCCAAATGTATAGGGTAAACCATTCATAGCCGATTCTGTTTTTGGATGAGGATTCAAGAGGTAGATAAATTGGGCTTTGGGCTGTTTCGAGCAAAGGGCCCTTAACCCATTCTAAAAGAGTGTTGATACATGGTCCGTTTTACAGTCACATACGCTATGAAAACATAGTATATACTGCGTTATCATATTATATGATTTAATTTTTTTTTTTTTTTTAATTTAAAAAATATATCAATGTATCTCAGTATATACTTCATTTCATATAACAATGTAACAGTATACATTTCATTTGGAGAGTGTGTGATTTTTTTAAAAAAAAACTGATGTGAACTGCAATTAGAGCTGTAAGGGGGGTTGGACGTATCATTTTTCCATTCTAAAAATGTCTATAACAAAGGGAAAAAGGAAAAGAATGCTGATATACTCCGTTTTGTAGCCCCATACGTTATGATAGTGTAATATATACTGCACTATCATAATGTATGGGGTTCTATCATAGTGTATGACATAAATATTTTTATCTTTTTTTTCATGTTATTGTGCTATCATAGCTTATGGGGTTCTATCTTAGTGTATTACATAAATATTTTTATTATTTTTTTAACATGAAAAAAATATACAAATGTATATCATTATATGCTTTATTTCCTATAACATCACGCAGTCCAATGGAAGAGTGTGATTTAAAGAAAAAAAGAAAACGGTGTGGACTACAATTGGAGTTTCATTTTCCAAAGGAAAATGAAGTGCAGCCCTATCCGCAGTCCACACTTTTTTTAAAAAATAAATTCATATTCTCCCATTAAAATGCATATTGTTATGAAATGAAGTATATATGAGATTTGTAATAGTGTATTTTTTTCACTTTAAAAAATAAAAAAGATTATGTCATACACTATAATAGAATCCTATATACTATGATAGCACAATATATAAATATTATTATAGTATATGGGGGCTACGACAAGACTACAAAAAGAACTTGAGTGTATCAGCCCTCAAAGAAAAATGTTACATAGTGTTTTTTTTCTAAATCATACATTTCATCTAATTATTGAGTTATATACTTTTATAAATTCTGAAGTATATATTGAATGATATCATTTTATAAAAAATGTAAAAAATTTCTAACAAGATATTTACTCTGATACAGTATGTGGAGGGAACTAATGAGGTATAGGATAACATTTTGGATTTTAAAAAGGAGAGCTCCTGTAACAGAAATTCCAATGGGACACTTGGGCCTAGTTTGGCAAATGTTTAATGTTTTGATGATAAGTTATTCTAATTTTAGGGGATAAAATATTTCAATTTGATCTTTACTCGCATTTGTTAAAATTGTGATAAAAATGATGATAAATGTTATTCTAGCATTTAGATGGAATAAAAAGTCTTCATTTACATTTCAAAATCAGGGATAACTGTTTGTATTTTATCTTAATTATTTTTAACAAGGTCATTTACATGTGTACTCTTGACAAAACATCTATTTGGCATTATACTTTTCTTAAAAAGGTAATTGCACATGTACCCCTATATTAAATTCTATCAAATAAATGTGGAATATTTCATTAACGGTGTTAAATATAATATGAATTGACTAATATACCCTTATGACAATTGACATTGAAATTTGAAAAATTTGCATGTATACCCGTGGAAAAAAATCTATTTAGCGTTATATCCAGCTTCAATAGGTAATTGCACGTATACCCCTAAAAAATTTGATCGTTGTGCACATATACCCTTGAGTTAAATTTTGTCCAATAAAAGTAGAATATTTTGTTAATGGTGTTAAATATGACTTGGATTGACTAATAGGCCCTTATGACCATTGGGGCATTAAAATTTTACTGATTTATCTCTAGAATTAAAAGATTTCAACTAAAACCATTCTTCAACTTCCAAACTCTAACATCCAAACTCTATAAATGTTAGACTAAAGTATTGGATAGTCATTGTGTGGTGGACTATCAACAAAATTTTAATTAGTTATGACATGTATTGGATAGTTTTCGAGGGTTGATTAAATTGTTTAATATATTTATATTTATTAATGTGTTATATTATTATTATTTTCTTTTTAGTTTTTTTAAGTTCCTCTTTGATTCGTGGATAACCATGTGGTTATAAAATAGTATATAAGATAAAAAAAAATTAAATAAATTTAATTTTATATTGATTTATGTGCTTTTATCTGTTTAATTTAAATTTTTAATTTTGCATTCGTTTTATCAAAATTTCTCTCTTTTATCTTATTGAAACTTGAAATAAGATCCATACATTTTGTACCCTTTTATTTTGATTTTTTGGAATAAGTTTGTAAGATGCAATTAACATTTTTTTTGTTTGTCTTTATCTTTTAAAAAGAGATACTCAACCTTTTATTTTTTAAAATTTTTGGACTACTTGCTGTCAAAGTTCTTCGAGAACTCAAAGCTCTTATTGAATCCCACCACCCCAACCGCCACTCCATCCAACTCATTCAGATCACTGCTACCGATCATTTATTGAAGTTAGCTCAACCACGTTGCTCATTTTTTTTTTAAGGTTTTAGAGACAAGTGTCGTATGGGTATAAGGGACTTTTCGTAGTGAATGATTAGATAGGTAATTGGGTTTAAATCAAATAGATTAATGGTTGACAGATGGAAAGCATACATGCACAACGATCAAATGTTTTAGGGGTATATGTGTAATTACCTTTTTAAGTGAGGTATAACGTCAAATAGATATTTTTTTAAAGGTATACATGCAAATTTTTCTAGAGGTATAGGGGAATTTTCACAGAAAAAGGTTAAATAGATAATCGTAGTTAGATCAAATAGATTAACGGTGACAGACGAAAGGGCATATATGCACAATGATCAAATTTTTAAGGGTATACATGTAATTATTTTTTTAAGCGTGGTATAACACCAAATTGATGTTTTTGAAGGGTGTAAATGCAAATTTTCCTTTTTAATATCCTAATAAGATAAGTTATGGTCCCTTGTTGTGAATATGGTGGTGGATAACCACCACTTTTCTAACCCATAACCTCCCCCACTCTTCAACTCCATAACCCCCTCATTCAACTCCATAACCTCCCCCACTCTTCTATTCCATAACACTTCCATTGTTGTCCCACTATCTCCCCCTCACCTCTATAGACTTGTAACTCCCCACCTTTGGGATTCCTCTATGCACCCTATAAATAGAGGGGTTTCTCTTGTATTCAACCAACCAACAAATATTGAATAAGAAATCTCTCTCTACTTCTCTTCTCTATATACTTGTGTGCTTTGTTTATATACTCTTATATATCATATTCTATTTAGTTTACAACATCCCTCGATTTATTCTCACAATCATCTTTTATCCTATTATTTATTCATTTGTCAAACCAGCCCTTGAAATTAATATTTTCCAATATCGTTTTTTACTAGTTACAATCAAAGTTTTTTTTATGCGAGTTAACGTAGGAGAGAATAAAAAAGTGCCGCAGTAATTTATAATCCATAAATATCAAAATAAATGGATGATCTTTTCATTTTAAAAAAAATCATCGAGGGCATTCCAATTTCAAACGCAAAAACATAAACATAATAATTATTATTTTTTTTTTTAAAAGAGGCCCAGATTGGGCTTATATTAAAACATTAACCAAAACATATATGCATCCTGTCAGTGAGAGGTGGTCCGTGCTCCTTGAACCTCCCTTATACATTGTATGAGAGTTCCTATTCTTGAGCGCATACATGCATGAACTTCTGCATCTTGTAATCCTATTGTGAATTTCTGGAGCTGCTTGTGAGCCGCCATCCGGGCCAGATGTTCTGGGGCATTCACTGCCTGTCGAGATACTCTGCAAAAATGAATTGGATCGTCTGCACATATATTTTCCTGAATGCGGGTGATGCATTGATTTAATTTCTTTGGACCCACTTGACCAGTAGAAATCACTTGAATAACTGCTTCCGCATCACTACAAATCCACAAGTTTCTTAGACCCAAAGCAATGGCTTCAGCTTCCATTCGGGTTGGAGACGCCCATGGCCATGCCTCACATCCAGCCCCAAGTACCCTCAACGGCCTCTCTTGGACGATAACAAAGGCTGCCCCCGCACCTCTATATGATTGTAAGACCCTCCCATCAGTGACAATATAGATTCTTGACTCCTCCCTTCCTGCATTCAGTTGAGCCACTTGACTTTTTTCACCCTGATGTTCTTTTTTACTCAGTGTGTAGCTCAATTTAGATGCAAAATTTCTTTTTAACTCCTGTCTCTTAACCAAGTAACTTAAGGAGCTAGAGCTAATGCTCTATGTGCAGCTATCTCCGGATTCAATTCCTCATGATGGAAGACACTCCGATTCCTATACCTTTCCATATTGTCCATGCAACACATATAAATATCACTTGCTTCATCTGAGTGTTGCTTGTTCGTCCCTATGTCTCAACTCTAAACATCTGAATCCAATTAGGAGCTCCCCATACTTGACTCAGCGGTCGAAGAACCTTCGGAATGCACTTCCACACTGCTGCTGCTATTATACATTTAGTAAATAGGTGTCTTGCTGTCTCTATTTCTGTCTGGCAGAGTGGACACATGACATCCATATGAAGTCCAATTGAATCAAGATGTGCTCTCGTTTCCAGCCGATTCCACAACCATCGCCATACGAACATTTTCAGCTTGGGGAGAATTGGGAGTTTCCATACCATCTTCCAGGCCGGAGTATCTGGAATTGGCGGGCTTGGGTGTATCAACTGATATTCGTTTTTGGTTTGGGAGAAGAAGAGCCTTCCCAACTCCATGTTGTTATTCCGTCTGCTGTACAAACCGGGGGTGGGTCTTGGGCAATTCTTTCGGCCCAGTATGTAGGAAATAACCTGTGAAGAACATCTAGTCTCCATCCATTGTTCTGCACTAAGGATGATAATCTGTAGACAAGGTGTGCTTTTGCCATATTAATAAATGTGGGTATACGCGAGAAAGGCACTGTACTTAAACCACGGGTCCCTGATAACATCAATATCACACAAATTGCCCGGAATCTTTCTTACTGCAATACGTATTAATCTCAGTCCGCAACATAAATTTCGCCATACTGGAGCAGAGCTTTTTTTATGAAAAGCCTCCCAAGGGTTTCTATTCCAATTATTTCGTATTGCCATTACCTTACTCAGTAGGGAGGGACATATGAGAACTTTGAAAGCAATCACCGCAAGACCCGCTTTCCTTAACACCTCTGTCCTTCGAATTCCCAAACCACCATTCTCTGTGGGAGAAGTGACTATCTCCCAACAGATAGCATGCACTTTATGCTTCAGTTCCGCTCCTCCCCAAAGAAAAGTTTGAATTAACTTGTCAATTCTGGATGCCCTGTATGACTATCTGTGGGAGAAGTGACTATCTCCCAACACACTGTGATGGGACTGCATTGGTAACCACCACTAAGTCGTCAGCATACAACACATGGGTAGTTGTAGCTGAGTGGGTGGGTGATACCCTCCATACTAGGATGAGGTGCATACCTGGTCAACCTTCGCAACCTCTGCTTTCTTCTAAACAGTGACGAGATTACTTCTGCTACCAGTGTGAATAAATAAGGGGATAAAGGATCGCCCTGTCGGGGGCCTCTAGTCGGTTCTATCCATGGTGTAGGTGTGTGCCATTAATAAGCACAGCCATTCTAGTCCTTGTCACACACTGTTGAATCCACTTGATCCACACTGGTGGAAAATGGAAGCTGGAAAGTATCTTCCATAAACTATCCCATTCAACTGAGTCAAAAGCACTTGTGAGATCTAATTTAGCAGCCAATAATGCATGAAGTCCACGTCTGATCCTCAAGGAGTGCATAACATCTTGAACAAGTAATACTTGAGCATGAATCGACCTTCCCGGTATAAAAGCACCCTGTTCCGGGCCTATCAGATGAGTATGGATCTGCTTCAATCTGTTAACCAATAGATGTGACAATATTTTGGAATTTTGTATCACTCATGATAATATCCTCAATGGCCAACACCTTTTATAAAACTCTGCAGGGTATCTGTCAGGTCCCGGAGCCTTATTATAAGGGAGTCTACGAATAGCTGTCTCAATTTCTTCCTTTGTGAAGGGAGCAGTCAGTATATCTGCCATTTCATGGGTAACATGCACCCCTATAAGGTCTGGTGGGATACTTAGTGACTCAGTTCTTCTTGATCGCCAGTGTTCGGTAAAGTGATCCAGTATCGTGTTCCTGATGCCCTCCTCATCATTTATCAATACTCCATTCATTGTTTCACCTGTTGATTAACATCACCTACTCTATCCCGACTCCATGTCCGTAGCTGTTTCTGCAATGACTTCAACTTGTACTGCATCATGTACATTGGAGAAGCACTAGTTAGTTGACTCCATGCCCTTCGTACCACCTCAAGAAATTCAGGGTATTCGAACCACATTCTTTCAAATCTCTTGCAAATTAATTTATAATCAACCAGATCGACCACAGTACATGGACGAAAACTAAAATTAATTATGGGGAAATTAATTGTATTTTAGTATATTTTTAGAGAAATTAATTATGGGTCTTCTGATAAACCCCTTAAATATTTTTAGGTTCTTGAAATATTTAAATTTAGTTTTAGATACTTTTGTTAGTTGGGGTATTATTTTTGGATTCTTCTATTCAATGAGGGTTATCTTTTACTCTTTTTCTTTTTTTTCATTTTTATCCTTGCTTTCATTTTTTATTTGTTTTCCCCTTTCTCTCTCAACTCTCATCCACACTGACGGCAGCCTCTCCCCCTCTCCACGCAGCCTCTCTTCACCCCACCCTCTAGTGATTCTCTCTGTCTTGCCACCCCCTCGATCCATTCCGTCTTAATAATGTACCGAGACTGATTAATAGTATATCCGGATCTATTAACAATATACTCAAACTTGTTAACAATGTACATAGTCGGTGAATGAGAGGGATAAAAACAAAAATGTTAACGGTGGACTTAATATAGCTGTTACTCAAAATGACATAGAAATAATACACAACGGAGTCTGAGAATCTGAAATGCGTTCAAATGTTACAGGAACCTAAAAATAGTTTAGGGATCCCTGGAGGACCCAAAATAAAAAATATTTTGTTTACAAAAAATAATAAATTACTTTTTAGATTTTTTAAATAATCATATTTAATAAACATAGTTGAATTAATAGTTTGTTTATAAAAACCATGCTAATAAATGAGTGTTAATCAAAAACCCTTTGGAGTTTGGTATCAACAAATGTAATTAATATATATACATTGCCAGCAGTATTTGTATGTTTGGCCCCATTTAATAAAAAGAAGCTAACAAAAGCACGCAGAGAAAAGTGATGTTAGCTATTACGGGACTTCAAAATTAAATAAACGATAAAATGCTTAATATCTAACTACAATCATAACAACAAAAAGACTTGAGGAGGACGCCCCATTCAAAATTCTCTCTCACTTTTTTCTGATGTAGCATGAAAGAAATTAGGGCCCGCACTTTGAACTAAAAGTCTCCAACTCATCGGTATACGCGCGTAGGAGGTGAGGACTTTTGTCACTTTTGCTTCTTTGAATCCACTTTTATTCAGACTCTCTCCATCACCCCCACAAAAAAGTAATGCAAGAGACAAACACGGGATCCCGTGTCAACCCAAAATTACAAGCTTTTCATCTTTTATCACCAAATTAATACAATTCACTATTAATATATATATATCATATTAATGAGGACTAGAACAAAAATAACAAAATGAAAGACAGCTCTACTACACTCCTGTATCTAGTGAGATATGTTCTACTAACTATATCGACAGTATAAATCTAATTAATTAATTATTTTATTCAGTTCATTGGACTATATATATTTTATATTTTATAAATATACATAATGAGATATATATGCCCTTGAAAATTTGATATGTGTTGATTTTTTGAAATGCTTCTAAACAAATAAAATTTTAAAATTTTATGTTTAATATAAAAATAAATATATTGATTCCTTACATGCTTTCAAATAATTATCAATTAACTAAGTATAGGGCTTGGTTATAATATGGATAAGAGCTATATATATAGTACATGGCATGTGGATGTGGACTTGGCATGATTCATGTGTATTGGCTAAGGGAGTAGGTACATTGGACTTTAATTATGAAATTATTAAATATGCAAGGTTCATGTGTGTGCGATTCCTAGATGAACCTAAGATGGAATGAATCATATTTAATGCATTAACTATGCAGAATTTCTATGATGAACTTAGGGTGGTTGAAACATTGAATATGTAAGGTTTTTCATTCTAATGATACACCTAGGTTGAATGCATGAATTGATAATAAATCAGTCCAAATTATGTACCTTGAATTTGTCATTCCCATTGAATATGGAGCAGTGAACCATGCATGGAATAATTGTAATTTCATTATTTTTAAATTGAATAGGTACCTTGAATTTAAAGATAACTCTTGAGCAACCTAAAGGCTTATATAAAAGGATCTATGTATGTCATTCCATCTATCCAAATCAGAAAGTGTGTGTCCACTCAAAGAGAGAGAGAAAGTCTTTGTGTGAGTTTGTGAGAGATAGCACTAACGTTCTATTATTCCAGTAGCTCGAGTGCTTTTGAGGTGATAAAGTTTTAAGCCAGTTTCTAATTCCACCTGAGCGTGCATTCTGTGTAGGCTTGCTAGATCCTAGGGGTGGTTCAGTTTATGAATTTTGCACCAGGAGGAGCCGAATAACACCTTAAGCGTTGTAGCGAGCTTTGTCCATCCACTCATCTCTCACTCCTTCTCTTTCTCTCTATTGTTTCAATATTTTATTTTGCTGAATTTTTGTATTTTCCCTTCATTTTAGTCTAAACCGGTGATAATATGAAGGACGGATGTGATCCCTCGATGCTCTTTGGAGGGCAGGAAGGATGCTCAAAACTCGGGGGGATAGAAGTGCGAAGAACAAAGTTTCCCAACTCCATGTTCCTGCTATCCTGTGGGCACTGTGGTTTTTCCAAAACAACTTGATTTTCATGGAAACCCCCGTTTACGAAGAGAACATTAGGATTCATGAAAGTATCTCATAAAGGATTGGGGAGTCTGTTGCATAGTACTAATACTGATTTCCTTTGCAGGGAGGAGTTTGCGTGTCGAGAGGTAGTTTTTTTCTGTGTTTATGAACTCGCAGGCAGGGGCGGATCTATAGGTAGACTGGGCCGGGCTATAGCCCGGCCCAGATTTTTCAAGAAAATCCCTATATTCCCCTTAAACCCATATACTAATTAACTTGATCTATAACAAACATAGATTTTATTTTATTTTGTTCCATTGGATCAGATTCTTGGGGGAGATGTTTTTGTTAATTTTGAGGAGAAAAAGGTGTTGGGACATTAGAATTGATGTGTGCAATTTGGTGGAGCAAAATAAGGGTGTGAGGGATATGGACAGTTAATTTGTTTCCTATAATGGCTGAATTAAAACTTAAATTATTTTTTTTATATTTTAAATGGATTAATTTAGTTGCAATAGGTGTGACACTTTGCTAAGTCCCGCTAATTAAATTATTTTGATCTTTGTTTTTTATTTTTTTGTGGCATATAATAAAATTGCCATAACATTTAAAGGCATTTTTTTTTATTGTCACAAAAAAACTGCAGCTAAAATCACTTTTTTGTGTGATTTTTAGTGATTTTATTTTCTTTTTCTAGAATATCTATTTCAATATCTAAGTGTGACAATGGTTTTGTTTTTTAAAATAAATAAGGAGGATTTTTATCATTTTTTTCACTGAAAGAATGGGTGAAGTTTTATTTTTATATGTATTTTCTATTTATTTTTAATGTCTCATTATCAATTTTTTTTTATAAAATAAAGGCGGTAGTTTTTTTATTGATTATTTAGAGTAATGTTTATTTATATAATTTTTTATATATCTATGTGATGGTTGACTAGATTTTGATTATAAATTTGATTTATTTATATAAATGCTTTTTATTAGGCATAAATATATTTT
Organism: Acorus gramineus; assembly: GCA_030737835.1. Classification (NCBI taxonomy): domain Eukaryota; kingdom Viridiplantae; phylum Streptophyta; class Magnoliopsida; order Acorales; family Acoraceae; genus Acorus; species Acorus gramineus. Next base: position 14,847,026 of record CM060855.1, on the reverse strand, counting down.
TAATCAAAATTTAATTTAGCCCACCCCAAAATTATTTCCTGGCTCCGCCCCTGCTCGCAGGAGACAGTAGATCCCTCTTCTCCTTACTCTCTATGAAGGGTTTAGTCCTTTAGATATGCAAGCCATGTTACAGTGGCTTTAAGTTACAGTCTTGATACCCAAGCCCCAGTTTTTAGGCCCCAGTTACAAGTCCCATTAAGTGGCGTTTTCTTATTGATTATCTGTTTGATCTTTTAAAAAAATTAAAAAGATAAAATACAATACTACCCATCACTTAATACCCCACATTTTCTTCCTCCCAAAATACATCCCACCTTTTTTGAAATAATTTAACCGTTTCTTTTATACACATCTACCACTTAAAAAAATCATTTCAGCCGACATGTTCATCTCCGGCAACCAACGTCATCAACTCTGGATTCCTTTTGCCATCCTCTATCATATGAGATGGTTCAACTATCTTTCTAGCTCTCTTTCGGACCCCACCTCCTCCGACCTCTACCTTCACCTTTTGATGAATGTAACTACTTTATGATGAATAGAACTGTATTTCATTTCAAGCCTGAATGATTAAATGTTTTCAATTGCATAACATTCAATTTAAAATTTGTAACTTTCTGATGAACTGTATGTAACATTTGTTAAATGTAACTTTTATTTTTCATAATTTGTAATATTTGTTAAATATAACTTTTATTTTTTTAGGATAGCTTAATATGACGAATGTAATTGTTTCATTTTGATGAATTGTATGTAATATTTGTTGAATGTTTCAATGATTATTTAAAGACATAAATGTCGATGATGCTTTTCTATTTTTTGTATAGCTTAGATTGAAGAATGTAATGAAATTTATTTTTTTATTAACTAAATGTAACATTTGTTAAATATAACCACAACGAGAAATGAATTTGACATTTTTCGTAAAATGTAACTCACTATTGAATAGATTATTTGTTTTTAAATTGTTTAAACATTGCATAGAATGTAAAACATTTAGTTAAATGTAACTGTTATGTTATATTTGTGTAAATATAATTGTTTTTATGTAAATGTAACAAATAATTGTGAGAGATATAAGTATTTAAGAAATACATTTACATTTAATGAGATGTATCTCATTTATGTAAATTGGAAAGATGATTTTCAAATGCTAGAATGTAACATATATGTGAGATGTTTTTAAAGAAATAATATGTTTTTCATGAAATAAAATTTTTCCATTGTTGTATGTAACTAACAGGATAAAATATAAATGTTTCATATGGTAATTATATATGTTTTTTTATTTAAATTGGAATATAATAAATACGTGACTATTTTAATGCTTTTAAATGCATAACATTAATTTTGAAAGTGCTGCAGAAACAAAAAAGTAAAAAAAAAAAAACACATCATGAAAGCAGAGGCTGAAAATCCTTCAAACAGATCAAGATTTCTGCCCTTTTGTGTTTTCTCAACATGAAAACGATTGGATTGGTGGAAGAACAAATGAACATACACAATTCAATTAAAAAAAAATTATGGAAATAAATTTGGTGCAGGACAAAAAAAAGAAAAAAAACGTGAAATAAATATGTCGCACAAAAAAAAAGAAGAAAACTTATAGTCGCCTCTTCGATTTGATGGATCAGTTTTTCAAAAAATTCAATTTTTACCGTACAGAGGTATATAAAGAAATGCATGTATTACCACCTCATGGGATATGTGATGATGTGAGGTTTAAAAAATATTATTATTTAGGTTATATGTTAAATTTTTTATTTTAGAAATTTTTTTTTCTTAACTGAAAAATTAAAAACTTGGTGTAAAATGAGACGAGCGTAATATTTTTTTCAATAGAAAAAATTGGCCTGGCCTTCCAAGGGTGAATCCAACAAACATTCTGATGAAAACCAACGGTCGTGATTGATGGATTTAATTGTCCGGGAAGGTACTATAAAGCTGATGGACACGAACGGTCGCTTCAGAGGGAAGCTTTGGATTAAGGGAGGGGTGGATGGATGAACGTGGGAGTTTCCACGTATCAAACCACTATTGGCTTTTTTATTCCGTGTGGGTCCCAGCGCACGAGCTCTCTCCATGTGGGCCCCACCTACGTCTCATGAAGACCACATGCATGTGCTGTGCATGCATGCATTCATCCATGCAGACTCCACATCCCTGTCTCTGCTTTTTGCAATATCTGATTCATTATATTGATCGTATAACGGTCTTTTGAAAACCCGATTAATAAAGCTGTTTTTGAAAATTTTGATTTTTTTTTAAAAGTCTTATTTTGAGAACACGTAAAAAAATAAGATTATAAATAAATTGATTTAAATAAACTTTGATATTTAAAAAAACGCATTTTATATATTTTTTTAAAAAACAATCATTTTACATTAAATAGCTGTAAGTGACATTTTAATTGAGGCAGCTTCCTGAAACATATTTGATAATACTATTAGGCTTTCTGCTAAATTAAAAACAAAATCAGCCTCCGATCGTGTTACCAAACAGGCTTTAATCAGTACTTCGTCAAATCTCAAGAACTAAAAACCAATTGTTATTTATAAATGATCTATATAATTTTAAATTTAACCAAAGTTTGTTTACTAATTGATTTATAAATTAAAAAAATGTGGCATCTAGAAAATTGATTTGGGACCAATTAGAAACATATTTAAATATGTTTCTTTCTTTTATGCTTTCATATTGTTTCAAAAATACTTATTTAATTAAAAAAATTGTTTTAGTTTTTAAGTTCAAAAAATATATTCTTGAAAAAAAATGAGAGTTTCATAAGAATTAAATTTTATTAAATTATTTTATGTAATGTCATATTTTTCAAACGGGTTTCTAAACTATCCTAAGAGAGTGTTTGGTAACAAGGTCTGGGGGTGTCTGTTTTTTAATTAAGCAACAGAAAACTTAAATGTGCTATTAAATGCGTCTTAGGAAATAGACTAATTTTTTTTAAAAAAAAAATGAAATGGTAAGCTGACTACTTCTTTGTATTAACGAAAAAAGTATAAGTCGGATGGCCAAAATAAACGAAAGAGGGGAGGGATGAAGGAATTAAAAAGCTTAATCATCCACACTTCCAAGACCGAAAAAACATTATCTTTTAGCCATCAATAATAATAGCACCACGCAACACTCAGAACCGAATTTGTATCCACGCAGAAACATTCTCATGCGGAGATAAAACCCTTGACACATTCCTATATTCCATCCGTCGCAACAATGGATCTCCCAAAGATAAGCTCGTTACACTCCAAATAAATTTAAAAGTCACTGGTAGCCTTTAATACAAAAAAAAATTATTTTTTTAAAAACATAGAAATTGCGTTTTATAAGAATTAAAATTTATTTAAATTATTTTATTTTAAAAAAATTTCAAATGTGTTTTCAAATGTACCTAATTATTTTCAAAAGCTACTTATTAATTTAACTTGGAGTGATTCTTTTAAAAATAGTTCATTTATAATTAGTTGTAGTTATTTTTTCACGAAAATTATCATAAATAATCTTATTCATAAGAAAATAAATAATCTTTGACATGTAATAATAATAAAATTTTAAAAAAATTGGAATCTACTCATGCTATGACAAACACATAAGACAGAAAAACAACACACTTCATTAAACACGAACTCGGAAGACTCGTGATGTATTTAATTTGATGTAACATCTCCCACGCATAAATTAAATTCCCCAAAAACCTAAATCCACTGCCACATCCATCCAGAGGAACAGAAGGGCATTTTGGTATTTCCGAGGAAAACCATACCCTTTTAAATCCCACACATCATCACATCAATCACTCAATCAAAGCCAAACGGAACGAATAAAAGGTGGTTTTGATCCTATTATTTATTTTTTTAATATAATATAATTATAAAATATGTATTTCTTGAAAGACAAGAAAAGCAAGCGAGGAAGCAGAGATGATGGCAGGGGCATTTTGGGGATCCCAACATTGTTCCGAAGCTGGGTCAGATTCCCGAACCTAAACCCGAACCTCATTCGTTCGTCTTTAACACAGCAACGACAATGTCGCGGTGAGACAAAAATATAACCACAGAGAGAGAGAGAGAGAGAGAGAGAGATTTTACATTTGGAGCTTGTGAAGCAGAAGCAGTGACTCTCCCGAAACGCCATCGATATCTCAAACTATCACTCTCTCGCCGTTAATGGCGGCCTCTCCGTCCTGATCTCTTTCTCCGAATCGCCGCCACTTCGAACCTTTGCGAGATCTCGCTCGGCGTGTGTGTATGTGTGTGTGTGTGTTTGGTTAGGAAATGTGAGACTGAGAGAAGAGTAAGGAAAAACGAATAATGGCTGGGAATGGTGGTGGAGCTTCGACTAATGCCGCCGCCGCCGCTGCCGCCAGTGCTGTCGGGTCCGCCGCCAACACCAGGTTCCCTCCACAAGAGCGGGTATGTGTTATTCGAAGTTAAAAAAATTGTTTTCATTTGTGAAGATATGTTTCCTTTTCTGTTCAAGGCGCTGTATTTGGTAGATCTAGGTTGTTCTGAAGTCAATTTGTAGGTTTATCTCTCTCTGTTTTTTTTTTTCTTTTGGGAATGTTTGGGAGGGGGTTTCGATTTCTTGTTTGATGGGTGTGATTGAGTTGAGATTTGTTGTTTTTAATGGACGATGAGATGTGGGGGGTGATCAAGAGAAATTTTTGCTTGGAAGTGTTTCTTGGAGTGAGATCGATCTATGATGTGAAAGTCAACTCTTTGGGCTGTCTTCCTCTGCCGGATTTGGGGGAGCAATGTCGGTAGGATTGGTTGATAAATCATAAAAGTGTTTCTTTTTATTACAATCTCATGTATGCTTGCGTTGGTAAATCCCAGCCAAACGTTTTGTAGTCTTAACTAATTTAGTGAACATGTCCTCGGGTTATTTCAAGGGAAAAAAATCATTCTTTTGGGGTCAAAGATGAATGTGTGCAGGTGAGGTATTGTTTTTTGATGCAGGGGAAGCTGATAGAGAAGGTGCAGTTAGAGTTCATGCAACAAATTTGACTAAAGGTAGATTTAGTGTTGTTTTAAAGGTAGAAGGTGCCCCTGCACCATTTGAAAGTGAAAGGACAAATTTATTTGAGTGACTCATGGGTGGACCTTGTTCTGCAAATTCCTCTCTCTTAGGACATCTATGTAATTTATAGTTAATGCGTAGGTTTGGACAGACTTGAAGGGGCATATTGAGATGGGAAGGGAAATATGAGTTAAAAGGAAGGAGGATATGCATCACACAAGTATCAAACTACAGTGCAGATACAAAATGGAAGGGAAATGGCTGTGTCTTAGGTTTCGGAATGCAAATTGTTAAAATGCGCCCACATTGCATGATTGTATAACTTTTATGCATGAAAACAAGTTTCAATAATATCAATGTCATACAGAAATTAAATTTCATCGGTTTAAAAAATATATGCTCTCACAAAACCTATTCCAAGCATCTTCAGAGTGTTTTCCTTCTTTTTTTAAAACATGAATTCTCACTTAAAAAAAAATTCTTTTTGAACGTGTGGCTGGCTGATTCTTTTTAGAGGACATGCAACTCATAGGCAAAAGGAAGGTGACATAATGCTTTTCATGAGGTGGTTTAAGTTTCAGAGCTGCAAGCTAGTGCCATATACAAAGCAATCTTGAATTTATGATGTGCATTGTGATTAATTTTGATGAATAGAGAATTATATTTTCCAGTCAAGTTTACTACGAATTGAAAATTACACAAATGCATTATGATGTCATCTTGCAACATATGTTGAGGTCTGATGCTACTTTGAGGTACAGAAAGGGAATCCTGTTGCACTTGAATATTTATAATTCCCTGTCACATCAACTTTCGGGTGCTTAATTTTTTGAATTTTCCCTCATGGGTGCTGATTACTTGATTTCTTGCACTGGCTTTCATCTTATCAACTCCATCACTTCATTGAGATGGGTATGTATTTTGCGTTTTGCTGTATTGTATTTCCATTTTTGATATCAACTTTTCTTGACATTACCTAACACTATACAAACCCCTTTACTGTTAATCAACAAAATGGAGGCATTTCACCCTGTGACATGGAAATCATTGGAACAAATTTTTATGTTAAACAGCTGGGTATGAATGCATGTACATGAGAAACTGTTGCCTTTTGTTTGATTTATGTTTATTTGGTATTTGGTGGGCTGTTTATAGTCAATGGTGGGCTTTTTATTTTGATTAATGAATATAAACTTTCACCTCCATAAAAGTCATTAAAGAATCTTTGTAACTTTTACATTTTTTTCATATTGACAGAGGAGAAGATGGGGAGGCTGCTGGGGCGGGTTATCCTGTTTTGGATCACACAAAGGGGGAAAGCGCATCGTTCCTGCTTCTCGTGTTCCAGAAGGAAATGGAACTGCAAGTCGTGCCAATGGGCCTCAGCCAGTTGGGAGCTCTAACCAAACCACTAATATAACACCTTCTCTCCTTGCTCCACCATCCTCACCAGCATCTTTTACAAACTCTGCTCTCCCTTCAACAGCTCAATCACCAAATTGTTTCTTGTCTATGTCTGCTAATTCACCTGGGGGACCTTCATCAACCATGTATGCAACTGGGCCATATGCCCATGAAACACAACTTGTCTCACCTCCTGTTTTCTCAACATATACAACAGAACCATCCACTGCTCCATTCACCCCTCCACCAGAGCTTGCTCATCTGACTACCCCATCATCCCCAGATGTACCATATGCTCAATTCCTTTCGTCTTCATTGAAACTCAAAAGTGGAGAGAAGGAGAATGGTATGACCTTCATGTCCTCTGGTTTTGCTGCTACTACCAGTGATCTTCAAGCAACGTATCCACTCTATCCTGGAAGCCCTGGGAGCAGCCTTATTTCACCCGTGCCAGGAACTCCCAGGGATGGTCTATGTTCATATTTGTCAGACCGAGAGATCCCCTCGAGGTGGGGTGCATCAATTTCTGCTCAAGATTCGCCCTGTCCGAGGAGTGCATCATCTAGGCTATTTGGACTTGATCCAGCTACCTCTGGACATTACATGCTGACAGAAGATTCGAGCTTCTTTTGCCCGGCTACATCTGCTCAGTTTCACCTTGACCAGGCGCAGCAGTCATTTTCATCGTATTCTCATTGTGGGGGAAGGCTAAGTCTGTCAAGGGAACAAGATGTCTTTTCTAATGGAGGTGGAAGGCACAGTAAAGCTTGCAAACAGGATGTGGAGGAAATCGAAGCTTACAGAGCATCATTTGGATTCAGTGCTGATGAGATAATCAGTACGCAAAATTATGTGGCGACATCTGATGCAGTTGATATTTCCTTTAGCGTGTCTCCTTTTGCTAGTCATAAGCTAGATGTTGAGCAATGCTCCAGCCCTGAGATGATTAATGGAATTGAAAAGAAGCAGACAACAGAGTCAATCTTGTTTAACCCAAAAGGTCTGAGGTCAACATCAAGGAGGATGGTCAATAGAGTAGACCATGAAGCTCACAACTCTTGCAACAGAAGTGGAGGTAAACGGCCTTAACTAATTCCATTAGGCAGTGAAGATAGTTTCTCAATTTTGTTACTGAACATCATTTGGAATTTAATTAAGTGTTCTTTCTTCAATGCCCTAAGGATGAAAATAGTATCATGCATGATTGAGCTTCATGTCATGGCAATGTGATCAATCTGGAAGCTATTGACCTTATATTAAGCATAACATGTTGGATTTCACAAAAAATATGCATATTTTCATGTTTTGTTTGTATTTATATTTTATGAAAGGGCAAAAGAAGTTTCAGCTTTCAGTATTACAAGTACATGCAAGGTGTTTTTGTTCTTTTATTTCTCTGATAATACAAGGCCTTGCTATTGATGTAAAAGATAGAAGGTTTAGTTTTGAACTCTTTTTTATATTCATCTTCCATCACATGGTAGGAGGTTTCCCCCCAAATCTGAATCATATAATTACTTGTTTTTCTTTAACCCTCACAGGTCTTGAGGCAGATAATCAGTCTGAAGACACTGGCCTGTCAAATGATGACAAGAATAATTGCAGTATCCACCATAATCACCCCCCTAAAACTGACGATGACGAAATATTTTCAAATGCATGGGGTGCGAAAGTCGCGAAGAAATACAGATTAGGCCTTTCAAGCTCAGATGCAGAAATAGATTATAGAAGAGGGAGAAGCTTGAGAGATACCAATGGATTTCTAGCATGGCATGACTGAGTAGAGATGCCCTATCTTTTGCTGATTTGCTGGTCCCCTTTCGTCTTCTCACCAGGGTGTTGGTACTGTGTGGGGTTTTACCTTGCCTCTAGAGTCCAAAATGTTACTAACATCCCTGTTGTTTGTATTGTTTACTACTTTCCATTACTGCTGGCTGTTGATATGTGATGAAAGCTACTCCCAATGGAGGATAACTTATGTCATCTCAAACTTAGTTTTGTGAAAAGATTTACCTGTTGTGAATGGGACTCCTGTATCCTCCAGTGTTTAAAATGCACAACTTGGATTGTAAAAATGCTTCCATTCAGTTGTATGGAGTTTAGATATCTGTTAGAATGCTAACAATAATAAGTTATATAAGATGCATGTTCCAGGCCTGCATGTATTAGTTGCAAGTTGTGTCATTCTCCTTCCCATCATGTCACTGGATCTCTCAAAGCAGGGCTGAACGTATTAACTTATATGTAGAAATGGTGGAAAAAATTTGTGCCAAGTTGCCTCAAATCTGCACCAAATCCAATTATTCAAGAGCAGCAACCATCAAATTGACTATATCAAATTTCACATCCTGCAGGACTGGATACTCTTCCCAGCCATATAACCATCCCCACTAATACAAAAAATGTCCCATAACCCATATCACCATCCCTACTACCCACAGGGGGGTGGGTGGGTTTTGCCACATAACCATTCCAAGTGTTGATACACGCAGTCCGTTTTGCAGTCTCATACGCTATGATAACGTAGTATATACTGTAGTCCATTTTTTTCATTTTTTTCATCATGAAAAAAAAAACACTAATGTATCTCATTATATATTTCATTTCATATAATAGCATGCACTTCAAAGAATAAGTATATAATTTTATAAAAAAGAAAAAACAGAATAGACTGCAATTGGGGCTATAAATGGGGCTACGTGTATCTTTTTCCTAACCATTTTTAAAAAGAATGGATACTCTTCCCAACCATATAATTATCCCCACTAATACAAATCATCCCATAACCCATATCACCATCCCTACTACCCACCGCCGGGAGGGGGGGAGTGTAATAGAGGAGGGCAGAGGTAAGCATTCCTCCCACAGCCTCTCTTTCTTTCCCCCTCTCCTTCCCGGGGCTCCTCTGTCCTCACCTGTTGCACTCTCCACTCGGCAACACTCTTCGCGGCCTCCTCCTTCCCAACCATCCCCCATCTCCGGACCCTCCACCCATTGCCCCCTTCTCCTCCCAGGCCTCCTCCGGACCCTTCACCCTTGGCCCCTCATTCCCTTCTCCACCCCCTTCCATGCCCTCCTCTCTCTCTCCCTCCCCCACCCTCTCACTCATTTTTTTCCCCACTCATGGGGACAAAGATATAGGTAGTGGAGATAATTGTTTCTATTAATAAAATGTGTTCCTGTGCAAAAAGAAAGCTTTCTAAACATAATAATAATAATAATAATAATAACAATAATAAAAATTTATGTTTTGTAATTCTAACTACAATCCAAAAGTAATCCCCTAACCACCTATACACTGTGATAGTGCTGCCTTATACACTGTATACCACATTGTCAGTGATGTAGCATATACCAATGTATTATAAATATAAAAAAAATACACTAATATATCCCAATATACATTTATTTTTTGTAATAATAAATACTTCAATGGACAAGCGCATATTTTCTTAAATGAAACAAAAAATGATGAAGGCTGTGAACAAGACTGCACAGAGAGGTGTACATATCATTTTCACTTTATGGGTGTCACACTAATCTTCTCTGTATCATTCCAATACTATCAGATATCCAGAAGGAACCCCAGGACCATATTAAAAGGCGGAAAAACAAATAAGAACAGGAATAAATTAGCTAAGATATGGATCAGAAAAGTCCACAGCAAACATTTTCCATGGAAGGACCAATCCACTCCCAAGTCCCAACCCCCTTTTCCTATGTAAGGGAAAGGATCATGAATGAACAAAACATGGCTACTTTGATCAAGGTAAACAGCACAGAGACACAGACCTAGCAGGATGCTCTTCCAAAAGCCAAATCCACAACTGTCATTAAATTACACCCGAAAGGAAATTCAAATGTAACAGAGAAATTCAAATGTAACATAGGAAATTCAAATGTAACAGAGAAACTGCTCATAAAGTATTTAACATAGTTTAAAGATGCAAAAAAAGGAAAAAGAGAAAACTATCTCAGCCTAGCCAAAACATCAAAACTAGAGAGCTACTGCAAAAGCTCTTCCATCCTCCCAGCCTGGATCCATTGAGTGCAGATTACTTGAGTGGAATGAACCTGGATGAGTGGGTGGCTCCAATACCGGGTCTTCCGTGCTTCACAGGTTTGTATGAGATCGAAAACTCCGCCAAGTAATGACCAATCATTTCAGGCTGCAACACAAGGGACCATACTTAATAATCACTAACTGAATATGCTGAAGAAGATTGTAATGAGTAGAGATGCTGATTAGCAAGGTAGGCAAAAAAGGATTTGATTGTTCATATACGAACAATAGGCAAATTAATGACATAAAAATTAACTTCCGATACGCATAAACTCACCTATGAAGACTCCAAGAAATCAACTAAAAAAAATGGAAGGTCTTTAAAGACTTAAAATATACCTAACATGCAACACTGTCAACCACAGATATATTAGATGATTTTTCAAATGTTTTTTTCCTAGTTCCAGAGGATTATAACCCCAATATGCAGTGAACATAGAGACCATTACAAAACCAATTCAATAGAAAACTGGAACACGAGAAATTTACCTTTATTTCAACTTGGTTAAACACTTTTCCATTGTAGACGCCAATAATGCTTCCGATCATTTCAGGGACAATGATCATGTTGCGGAGGTGAGTCCTTACTGGTTCAGGTTTCTCACCTGCGGGAGCCTCACGCTTCTGTTTATATTTAATTACCATGCGAACGAAAGATTTTGTGAGTTGAAGGGTAAGAAAATGAACATTTCAAAATAAGAGGAAAAAAACAGATAACGTATATTTTTCAATGCACCATGAACAAGTACAGAGAATAGGAAATCAATACGGATTTGATGATTGCCAGGAAAGACACTACACCCGATAATAAAAAGGAAAATACAATCAAGAACTATAAGCAAGTTACCTACAACTTTTGCCAAGAACAAGGAAGTCAGGTGTTAGGACACAAATATCGAGATCCTAAAGTAAATAAATTGCTTTACACAATTTTTGTGTCAACATGTCAAGATATGAGTGGTACAATTGATAATCTTTAAAATCTAAATACTTCATGAACAATACATTAATGTGCATGTGCAGTTAACAAGGCTATACACACCAACCCACACACAACTATCCATTAGCTATCACCAAAATCCATGCAACCGATATCCCGGGGATTCAGTTATTTCAACTCTGGATAGGGTCAGAATGATCATCTACTGATGCCATAAAAAAAAAGAGATAAGGCTGGTTATGTCATGAGTGATGCAATGGATTCTACTACCAATGTTTCTTCTTGTTGGGATAGATTGATGATTCTAACCAACACTTCTGCCATCTGAAATGCAGTTAATGCCTTATGACCATCCTTGAGCCTATGCTTGACAGACTGATGAACTGCACATTAACAAGCAATAATAACAAGTCACACCAGCCAATCTCAACACTCATTCCTTTTTTTTTGGAGTAATTGGTAGGGATTCTACCACCAAATTTCATTATGAACACTCGTTTTTAACTAGATCAAAACCCAATCAAACTTTTTTCAATCATATATAAACCTACTCAAGGTCAATACAACAGCGTCACCCGAAGACTAACAATTCAACTACAGAGAAATTGAATAATGAATACTCACAAGACTTCGACATCCTCAACAGTGCAAAGACCACAAACCAAACAAACTAATCTACTAAAAAAGATTCATCCAACCAAACATATAAAGACACCATTCCCCCCAACCAAATGACAAATTCAAGACCAAATGCACCAACAAAAGATCACAATTATTACGTACCGCCTTGCGAAGCCTCTTGATCAAAGCCATGGGCTTTCTCTTCAGTCCCCTCTTGAACCTGCAAAAACAAAACCCACCACCACCACGATTTCGAGATGACCATATAAAACGTTAGGGTTTTTACGGAAGGTGATACGAAAGGAAACACCGTCAACACCTGCGGCGAGCGCGAGCCGTGAAGAGGTTGACGAGCTCGTCGGTGCCCATGTCGAGGAGCTGATCAAGGTCGACCCCCCTGAAAGCGAACTTCTTGAACGTCCTCCTCTTCGGCTGAGCCCCTGCAACGTCAACATCTGCCGGATCCGCCTGTTCAATCCATTCATTCAAATCCAAAGCAGGTGTGATTTTATTAAGGTTTTAGTAGATCCGAGAGTCGAAATTTGGAAGTGAAGGACGAAAAATCGAAACCCTACCATGGCTTCTGCTTCTGCCGCCGCTGGTTCTCTCTGTTTTCAGGGTTTCCGGAGATCCCGAGCGCCGAAGTTGATAGAGAGGATGCTCGAAGAATTGAAGGCCTCTCTCGCTAATGTTTTTCTAGGGTTCCTACTGGGATCCCGGGAAATATGAATTTACTAAACTACCCTCGACGTTTTTTGGATTCGGAAGCCCATATAGCGATGGATGGGTATTTTTGAGCTGGGCCTTATTTCATGGGCCCCGTCCAGACCAGTTGGTTGTCACTTAATATGTTCAGCCCTTTGTATAGTTCCATCCGCAGCCCACACTGAGTTTTTTGTTTTTTTTTTTTTTTTTTAAAAAAAAAACAAAAAAAAAACATACTCTCCCTCATTGAATGAGAGAGTTATATACAAGATTGACCGAGTGTATTGGCGCTCCATTGGTAAATCAGCGTTTGAATAAATGATTCGTTGAGCTTGAAAATTTGTCACCTTTATATCTGCTTCAAAGAATATCAATGAATCAATACCTCTAAATCAAAATCTGAAGTTCTGGGTATACAAAGATCAACCCATAATTCTCCCATATAAGATAAAAGCAGACACCAAAAACAATTTCACAGCCCCACCACCAAATCCAACATTTCTCCATCAAAATCCGCAACTTCGTCCGCGCGCGGTTCACATTCTTCGTCCCGCATGTTCTTGTTCACCCTCTTCACAACAATGTAAATCTCCTCCGTCTCCGGATGCCACTGATCCATCGACACAAACACGTGCGTTCGACAATTCAATTCGATCCAACTACGCCCCGTCTCTTTATTCACCCCGCGCTGCCTCATCATCCTCCTCACCCGCTCCACATCTCCCCACCTCCCCAAATCCGCGTATATGTTCGACAACAACACGTACGCCGATGATTCGGGCGAGCCCATCTCGATCAGCTTCTCCCCCGCATATGCTCCAATGTCATAGTTCTTATGCTTCTTTGAAGCTCCTAACAGGATTCTCCACAGATGCATCCCATGATCAATCGGGACCGACTCTATGAAGTCTTTCGCTTCGACGAGCTTCCCCGCCCGGCTCAGGATATCAACCATACAAGCATAATGTTCTATCCCCGGAGTTATGTCATATTCACAGGACATCGATTCGAAGTATCGCCACCCTTTCTCGACCAAACCATTGTGACTGCACGCAAACAAGAGGTTCATGAATGTAACATTGTTCGGCTCGACTCCCTCTGATTTCATCTCCTCGAACAGCTCTAGCGCCTCCTCGCAACACCCGTTTTGCGAATACCCGGATATGATCGAATTCCAAGCAACCGTGTCTCTGTGGGTCATCTGCCTGAACACGAGTTGGCAGTCCGAGAAATCCCCGCATTTCGCATACATGGTCGAGAGGGCACTCCCGATCGGAGCCTCCAATCCAAAACCACGCTTGAACACATTCGCGTGCGTTTGCCTTCCGAGCTCACGTGCGCTCAAACTTGCGCATGCTCTGAGAATGCTAGCCAATGTGAGGTCGTTAGGCACAATGCCCTCCGTTTGCATCCAGCGGTAGAGACGCAAAGCCTCTTCGCTCTCCCCGTTTTGAACATACCCACCGATCATGGCAGTCCAAAGCACGATATCGGGCTCATGAAGCTGATCGAATCCCATCCTCGCATCGTGAACGCACCCGCATTTAGCGTACATGTCTACCAGAGCGGTCTTGATGAAGATCTCAGACTTCAATTCCAGTTTTATCAGGTGCGCGTGCACCTGCCTCCCCGTGATGATATCCGATCGGTCGCTGCAGGCGTTGAGGACCCCAACGAAGGTGTACTCACTCGGCTTCATCTGTGCGATATGCATTTCTCTAAACAGCTTCAGAGCCTCATAAGAGTCTCCATTTTGAGCCAACCCGGTGATCATGGCGGACCATGTGATCGAGTTCCGAGCGTCAGAGAACTCAAACATCCGCGCCGCTTCTTGTACGCACTCGCACTTTGCGTACATCGTGACGATAGAGTTCGAGATTGAAACGAACGACGAAATCCCGTTTTTCATGACCAAGCAATGGATTTGTTTTCCTTCCATGATGAAATCCAGGGCGGAGACCGCGCTGAGGACGGCGGTGATCGCATACTCGCTCATGCAATCCTCCTCCGTCCGAATCGATCGGAAGAGCTCAAACGCCTCGATCGGGCGCTTCTCAACGGCATATCCGGAAATCATGGCCGCCCAAGTTACCGAATTTCTCTCAGGCATCCGATCAAACACCGCTCGAGCTTCCGAAACCAGACCCGCCTTGCAATACATGTTCAAAAGAGAACTACCCACGAAGACGTTATCGCAGTTCGCCGTCTTTAAAGCGACGGCGTGAGCTTCTCTTCCGCCAAACGCGTTCGGAAGCTGAGAAGCGGCGGTGAAGACGCCTGCGAAGGTGAAGGCGTTCGGGGAGGCTTCGCCTTCGGAGACCATTCTTTGGAAGAGCTTCAAAGCGGTCCTTGACGCGTCAGAGGAACCCTTTTGAGAGTAGCCGCTGATGAGGCAGTTCCAGGAGACGGCGTCCCTGTCTTGGAAGGCTTCGAATTCGAGCTCGGCTTCCGATAAAAATCCCATCTTTGCGTACATGGCGATTATGCCGTTGGCGAGGAACTTGTCGGCGATGCAGAGGCCGGTTTTGATGAGGTGGGCATGTAGGGTTCTTCCCTTGCGGAGGTCCTTCTGTTCTGTGTAGCGCAAGAGAAGCCATGAGAGGGACTTTGAGAAGGACCTCGTCATGGTGATCGCCATTGAAGGATCTCTGTTTGGGTTTGGAAGAGCGAGCGAACAAGCTCTTCATCATTCGCTTCACTGCAAAAAACAGAACATTCCAAATGGTCCCTTTTAAGGGTTATTATTAATACCAAATATTAATAGTTAATTTATTTAAAATAATCACCTGAAAAACTGAATTAATTTTGAGAAAACTATATTTAACCAGCTTTTCTAAACGCTGGAATTTTAACCAAATTCGAATGGCAAAAATATAGCACTGTCACGTCAGTAATGTAATATATAAAACAAAAAATTCTAGCATTTAAAACTCATTTTGGTTGATTGTAGAATAAATTATTCTTAATCATTTTTTCATTAAAATTG
This sequence comes from Acorus gramineus, assembly GCA_030737835.1. Taxonomy (NCBI): domain Eukaryota; kingdom Viridiplantae; phylum Streptophyta; class Magnoliopsida; order Acorales; family Acoraceae; genus Acorus; species Acorus gramineus. Next base: position 14,831,276 of record CM060855.1, on the reverse strand, counting down.
TTTTGTTGACATTTAAAAAAAAATTAAAATGTAAAACTAAAATATGAATTTGGAACTGATCATCTAAATAGTGATTTCTAAACAAAGTATGGTTGATTGTGGTTTTTATAATTAAGCTGATTCCACATAAAAAAACAAAAGCAACCAAAATTGAGTTTCCAAATGCTAGGGAAAAAAATGATTTTGCAAGAGCAACATCTGATTATACTTGTTTTGAATGGGACCACCGTTTAATGATGGTCTTGAAATTTTTCTGGGTGCATCAGTGCATGCATGCATTTTCAACTATGGAAAGTAATATGAAATAACAAGTATCATGAAGAAGAAAGGTAATCTCATTAAACAATGGCTTCAATAAGTTCTTGGTACAAGCTCCCATTAATATATGGTACTACAATATACTCGTAGCTGATCTGGATGTTTCTTGGAGATCCAAAGATGTTCCTCTCTTGTCATGGGAAATGCAGCTCTCCTATTGATTCAAGTATCCACCAAGACTAGATTGCCTGCATTGGGTAGCATTCACTTGCGATTTGATTTGGACATGATAATGAACTATCCCAAGTTGTCCTTCAAGAAGATGAAAAATCCATTGTGGTAGAGAGGGTAACAGGTTTCAGAAACTCATGATTGGGAATGTGGGGGGCTTTCAGTTGCGATACGATGATTGGGAATCAAATGGCAGCTCAATAGACAGAGCATTGCCATAGAAATCTTCCAAGTTGTAGATGGCTCGCTTTGCAGGAAGAAAAATATGGACAACTACATCACCTGCAACAAAATCAGTTGCTAATAAATCGTAAGGCGACATATAAGGCCGAAACTCGAAAACATGAACCACCAAATTTAATTATTTTGACTAGCACTTACTGGAGACCTATTTCAGCAGGACTCATTCAAGCTCAACGATGAGTTCAGTTAGGTTTCAGCAAGAGGGTATATGAATTATGGATACCAAGCTAGCAAAGTCAAAATACCTACCGAAATCTAATAAAGTCCAGGAGTTTGGAGATCTATCACCAGATGGGACTCTTGCAAACTGCTCCTCCGCTAAATCGCTCATTCTTGTCCTGCAATCAATTGTGAGCTTTTATTTTCACCTTACCCAATTACCAAGTCTAACTACTCAATCATATATAAAAACCACTCCTTTTTTTTCCTATGGCAATCATCCAATAAGTTCAATAAAAATTGCTATATGGAATGAGTTGAGAGAAGGATTTCAGGACAAACAAATGTGGACAAATGTTGGTTAGCATTGAAAGAGAGAGCCAGTACTCAACTAAAAGCTCAAACTGACACTAAAGGGACTTCTACTAGGTTGCTGAAAAAATGGTATAAATTTTTTGTTTCATTGTTTATAATTCCACATTGCAAATGAATGTAACAAGCATGGTCTTAGCTATATACCTCATTGCATCAATTTGAGGCATGTTATATGCTGTAGCAATGATGAAAAAGTGAGTCCAGTACACCAGAGGCTTCACAAAAAGAACTTGGATATCTGCACCCTTGACCTCATTTGCAACCTTGGCTAGTGCAACAGCAACTATAAAGGACCAAAAATAATAATCATAAGTCTGAAGTGACTGAGAGTGTTCAGTAAATCTGTGCTAGTCCAAGAATTAGTAATCCTCCAAAAATTTCTTAAAACGCCAAAAGAAGAAAAAAAGAAGCAAGGGCAGGCAATCTTAAACTCTTTTTTAGGAACAAAATGTGTTATTTGACGATGACAGCAACACGGGGCAGTTTTCTCCTGAAAATGATATACCAAAAACATAATCACATACCTTATAGTGTGTTTATTATGCATATGTTTTAAGCCACTCATGTTAACTTTCTTTAACATTTGGACACGTAGAAATAATACTTTGTAAGAAATTTACTCATCACTATTATAGAATTATTGGAGTCGTCACATGACAGGAGAAAAATGAGCACATTAGCATGGTTTGAGAACATCAAGACACGAAAAATTGTTAGAAAATAGTTGACAACAGATTCTAAAATGTGGGCGTAGAACAGAGAAAATAAGGTCAGACTGGATATGTAAGCTGAAAATAATGGCGAGATGATATGACAAATTATCAAGCAGGCACCTTGTAATGCATCAACAATGAGGATCACAGAAACCAACTGTTCCTAAATCAGGTGAGTAAATATCAATCTGAACTAAAATTCATATGTTGTATTCGAGAAATATGACTATAAGAAATCTTATGCCATATAAATCATGTACATAAATATCTGATATCTAGAATAACACACACATATCTGTGAGCATCTGAGAGTCAAAGAAAGAGGGAGGGATGGGGAACCCATGCTTAATAGAGAGAGTTAAATATGCTCTCGTGTCTGATGTAGACATAGGCAATGACCAAGTGAAGGAACTTATCCTGTTTGAATACTTGTTCCATCTCATATATCATTCTTCTCTTAAGGTCTCTTTGCACGACTAATTTGTATACACTCAACCAGATTCAGGGCATATGAGGCAGTGAGGCACCCATTTGGAAAGACAATTAACTTCCTCTAACAAAAGATAGTCCCATATACCGTCTGATGCTTTTTCTTTTTTGGTGAGGGGGGAGTGGGATGCCCACTAAAATCTATTCACTGGTAACCCATACAAGGAGATAAGGCATCTCCCTAAAATGAGGAAAAATGATAAACCTTTAAAATTTAATCCATATATATACATACAATAATATCTCCTCCAGAAAGACTACTCAATGACAACATCCATATTCAACATTAGAGTGGACAACCCCACATTCTGGTTTCCCCAAGCCTTAAGGCAGCCTAGGACTCCATCACATGTGCGATCTACATCTCATGTCTGAAAGTTAAAAGCAAACTGAAAAAATTGCATAACTCAACATCAAAGTATGTAACCACACTGCATGACATTTTCAGTGAGCCAGAGTTGAATAGTTGACAGCTACATGCCCTTTGATGTAAAAATCATATCTAATAAGTCCATCACGAATGAGTGGACCACCCACTCCAAAAAAAAAAAGTTTGAAACATAGATTCTTCATGATTTAGGGGTCATTGCTTAAAGCAATGGGAAAGTGCTCAGACTAACATGGATGAGCGGCCACATTGACCAAATCTAGTATTTCTCTCCTACTACTTTGCTATATAAGGGATCAGCTTTGCATGATTGAAAACCTCAAGTATGTGAATATCGGCATTTAACATAACCATGATAGTTCAACATCATGTCATGATTGTGATACATTATTCAAGAAAATGGTTTTTTTTTGCTGTTGCCCACTAAATTACTAGCAAAACATTAACATAAGTTGATTAAATTCAAAAACCAATTTTTACAAGTAAAAATAGACAACCTTTGGTTTAGTACAAGTAAAGCAAACTTACATGACAAGCTTTCAGCATCATCATTTGCTTCCTCACTAGGTGACTTCTGATCATTGCTCTGAAACACAACCTTCCCGTACTTCTCTAACAATTCATCGAACATGTCATCCGTGTCTCCACTCACATTCTATATGAATTAAAGAAACATTAACAGATCAAGCAATCTATAGATCAACTAAAATGAATACAGAATTGCAATTTCGAGTGACTATGAAAGCAAAAATATGAGCCTTCAATGGAAAAACAGATGAACTGAAGTCTATCAACTCAAACACCATAAAATCCAACCAAAGATGAAGAACCCATATAGAAAAATCGAATTTTTTTTAGAACCCATTAAACAAATTCCTTTTTTTTTTTTTGGGTACTTCAAACACTTACGTTCTGAGGGCGCCTCTGCGACTTTGAGACAGGAAATCGAGTGCCTTCGCTGGAAAGGTGAATGTGCGGCGCCAGCAGCGACGGTCGGGAACGAAAGATCTCTGTGGATCTGTTGAAGGACATTTGAGGAAGGAAAGACTGGCGATTGAAAAAAGAGTTCATACATTGATGAGCCGTCGCTAAAGTGCGCATTTTTATTGTGGGGTTTGAAGAGGGGGAAGAAAGAGAGAAAGAAATGGAAAACTGTGTATTCTGTTGTGGATAAGCTGATGAGCTCGCACGTGCGCAGCAGAGATATTTAGCCCCTTCGGGGCATGTGATGGATATCAGCCGTCCGATTTTATTTGGAAGCCATTTTCGGGTAGAGAGAATCCAAAAGCCAGTACTGATAAGTTTAGTAAGCAGTGGTCCTCTGTTATGGATTTCAGGTGAATAAATCGAATAGAGTTCACCAAATACATTAGTCCGATGTAATCCAGCAGGATTCGATGAATGTGATTAAGCCTGTCAATACACAGATACGGATTGAATATGTCAATATCTATATTTTGACTTTCGGATTCGGATATGATATTAATTTTTAGATTTGAATCCCTTCAGATATGGATCGGATACGGATATTTTTTAGATAATTGACATGTTTGAATATTAACATTAATTTGGATAATCAAGTGATATTTTAGAGAGACATCAAAATTAAAATTAAAATTTTAAGGCCTATTATCTCTTTCAGATATCATACATTGAAAATTTATTAGTATTATAATATATTATTATTGTGATTAATCGTACAAGATAACAATATGGGCAATATATAATATAAATATATATATTTTTATTATATATGTCGAATACGGATGTTTTTCAGATCGGATATACTGATATCCATATCCGCACTCCGGATCTTCGAATATCGGATATTTCTGATTTTTTAGATACTGATTCGAATTGGATTCAGACTTTTTTTTGGATAATTGACAGGCTTAAATGTAATACCAAATAATAAAATTATAACCAGGGCATTTGTGCCAAGTGCACTCTGTCCTAAATGGCTGATACTCAAATTTAAAGGTAGTTTAATAACTCTAATCCACAAAACGAGAACTCCTCGGAAGTATAAATTTTGTTTGAGGTATTTAAAAATGAAAATGGGAATGAAGGATTCCAAACAGAATTTTCTCTATAACATGATCTACTATATTACTTTGCTACTATAATGAAATTATTGTCATCTCAATGTATTTCAGTATGGCTACATTATCTTTTGTGGATAAAAAAACGAAAAATGAAAGGGCGTTGTTACACTCAGATCCATTTCCAGTCCCAATTACAGTCTTATTTGCGTCGATAGATTTTTATCGACGCATATGCTCACGTTAACAAGGCATATACTTCGAATTTTTTTTTTTTTACATTTTCTATAAATGCATCCATGCAATTCATTGGAATATATGCTTCAATTTTTATAAAATCATGTACCTCATTAAATAATGTATATTATTTTTAAAAAATTCAAAACACATGGAGACTAGAATTGAAACTGTAAATGGGACCGGATGTAACATTATCCAAAATAAAACGATGATGTCGTTCTCATTTTGGGCCGGTTTGTGATGAGTGTCCATGATGTTTCAATACGAGGGGGAGAGGGGAGACTGGCGGTGGGCGAAGTGGTGTTTCAGAGAGTTGGCCAACGCAGGGAAAAATGGGGGAAATGCGAATCCAGAAGAGGTATTTTGGTTCATCAACACCACTGCCAAAAACCCATTTGTGTGTGAGTTTGTTTCCTCCCACTTTGGCCGACACCACCGCTGGTGAAACTCACACAAACAGGGCCTTAATCTCATTTTCAAAACACTCAAAAGGTCCTATGTTCACATAATCAACTTACATTCAAAATCTTTGATGAATCTCTTGCATATCAAAACAATAAAGGTGAACCAGATCCTCTATAAAACCAAAATAAAATAAAATCTGCCATATATTCATGAGCTGTTACACATGTCTGTGAAGCTTGTGAAAACTGAAACAAGAGTGAGAACTACTAGTTGAGTCAGACTCGCACAATCTTTTTGGATCATCTGCAATGTACATAGTCAAAGATAACTCTTCCTCTCTCTCACACACACTCAAATCCAAAAACACGTTTTCAAATCATTGTCTGCTAGCAAAGAATCACTCCCTCCCGTCCCTCCATCTGTGGCACCCAAAATCCACTTTGCATTCTTTCAAAAAATGGCCACTCCATTATCAAAGCAGAGAAAGCAATAGCACCCAAAACAAACCACACCCAATGTACTACTACTATACTACTACTGTTACTACTACATGTCCAAAACCCTGTCAGCCATTTCTCTCCTCCTCTTCTTGCACCTCTCCCTCACAAGTTTCCCAACAATCAATGCAACCCACCAATTCTCAGAGGCTCCTTACTTCCACAACTCCCCCAATTGCCCCGAAATCCACCCCGGCGAGAACCGGTGCTGCGAAAAACATATCATCATACCTCCGAGGATCCGTGGCCACTATCCTCTCCATAGTCCACCACTCCACATGCATGCCCACACAACATCCACTTCCATTTCATCATCTCATCCACCCTCGAATACCAATTCAAGACCATCATCTCAAAATCCTTCCCATACCTCAACTTCCACCCACACACACATTGTGAAGGATGAGCAGAGGTTGAACTACCATGGGTTGGGTGGGGACAACTATGTGGGGACTTGTAGGGGGGCTTCACCCGGGGAGGGTGAGTCTGATGGATTAGAGTGGGAGGGAGAAGCCATGGACCAGGGTCAAGGAGAGAAGGCCATGTCCCATGGATGCTCTGTGGGTTCCATATGACTTGTTGAAGAGGAGGCGTGTACAAATTTGTCTTTGATTCATGAAATGGTGGGCCATGTTTTTTGTTCCTTCTGCATGTGTTGTTTGTTTAACATGCATACACTCTTGTTTTTTGTTTTTTCTATTGTCAGCCTCATCAACCTTAGAATATATTGATGGCACTCACAGTACAAGACGAATCATTGATTATTATTTTATACATATATCATGTGGGAGCCATCTATCAGAATCAGTGCAAGATCATGGAGACACTAAAGATTGCAACAATTGTACATATATTGGCACTAACTAATCCCCTAGGTTTAAAATTTGGATATAGTTTGATAATGATAAAAATTCACAATTTAGTAGAAATGGTCCTCAAAATAAAAGAATTACGTAATTAAAAGTTGCTTGTAATTCTAAAAAACATGTGAGAGCTTTTATGATATTATTTTCCATACTGGGTCGCGGTCGCGATAACCTGTGTGGGGGAAGAATATGCGTCGAGGAGTGACTCTCAATTGGGGTAGATGTTTGATAAAACCACAGTATTAATTTCTACGTTTGTTTTATGAAATTTGTTTGTGACATGCATCAATGTTTAAATGAAATTCACGGTTTTCAGATGACGTTGAATGTCAAGTGAATTATATTTCAAAAATTAAAATATTTACATTTACTTAAATGATAAACAAACAACATTAATATATATCTAACTGTGCAAAGGTTTTTTTTTTTTTTTTTAGTAGTTTTCATTGTGCTGCACAAGTAGAACATTTATCATGCATTAATAACTTTCTTTTTATTATAATCTTATCGTACATATTTAGATAGAAATTTCATTCTAGATAGAAATTACATTTTGAATGAAAATACATATTAAATTATTAATCAATAATTCAGATCACCATATAACAAGACCAGATAAAAAAACAGGCCAGTACTGTTACGTTTGTAGATAAACAACCCATCATATCAGCTGTTGTTTGAAGAAAACAGAGCACACACAACAAAAACGGAAAAAAAAAAAAAAGATTGAAAAAAAAGAGCACCAACGATGGCAGGAAGAGGAGAAGATAAAGGAGGAACATCGCCATTGCTGGAGCCTTTGAGAAGCATTCGGAGGAGGAGAGGGACTGCAACGACGGCGCAGACACTTGGGAACATCGTCGTCTCCATTGTTGGCACTGGCGTTCTCGGCCTCCCCTTCGCATTCCGCAACGCGGGCTGGCTCTCCGCCTCCCTCGTCCTCACCTTCGCCGCCCTCTCCACCTTATATACAATGCTCCTCCTCGTATGTCTCTCTTTGAATCAATGGAATCCCATATAAAGATCCCATTTTGGGAGACACACACCTCTCAAAATCCAATTTTTCACCCAATTTGAATAGACCCAAAATCAAAATCTAATTTTTCCATCTCCACAGGTCCGATGCAGAGACAGATTGGAAGAAGAAGATCCGGCGGTGGAGATCAACACGTACGGCGATTTAGGCGCGAAAGCCCTCGGCGAGGCCGGGCGGTACGCGACGGAGTTCCTCGTCGTCATCTCCCAATTCGGCGGCGCCGTCGCCTACCTCGTCTTCATCGGGCAGAACCTCCAGACCCTCCTGCCCGCCTCCGCCGCCGCCACCAACATCACCACCCCCTCCTTCTTCATATTCGCTCTCCTCCTCCCGGCGGAGATCGTGCTCTCCTTCATAAAGTCCCTCCCTTCACTCGCCCCTTTCAGCGCCTTCGCCGACGCGTGCAACCTCCTCGCCATGGCCATCGTCATCAAGACCGACATCCAGCTCCTCCTCCGTGGCGGCGCCGGCGGCGGCATCTTCTCCCGTCGCCCCGCATTCGCCGGAGGCGCCGCCGGTCTCCTTTTTGCGATGGGCGTCTCTGTCTTCTGCTTCGAGGGGTTCAGCGTGACTTTGGCGCTCGAGTCGTCTATGGCCGACCCGCGCCGCTTCTCCTCCGTCCTCTCCCAGGCCTTCTTCGCCATCACCTCCGTCTACGTCTGCTTCGGCTTCTTCGGTTACTTCGCGTACGGTGACCTCACCCGCGACATCGTCACTCTCAACCTCCCGCACGACTGGTCCGCCGCCGTTGTCAAGGTAACGTCGATTCCCCCCCAAATCATCAATGTTTCAAAATAATACGTGGTCCGCATGTGCGGTCAGGGTCTAAAACTGCACATGATGTGATTCATAAGTCCTCTCAACCGGTGGTTACTTTAGTGCCGTTGCTGTTCGAACAGAGTTCATTCTCACTCTCAGAATGTTCATTTTTTGAACGTTTTGAAACCACCTTCATTTTTTTATGTTTCAACTACCGTTTGCATCCCGTTCGAATGAAAATTATTTCGTTCGAACAGAATCTGTTAATTTCCTTGCGCAGGTGGGGCTGTGCATCGCATTGACGTTCACGTTCCCGATCATGATGCACCCGATACACGAGATCGTCGAGGCAAGGCTGAGGACGAGTGGGTGGTCACGCAAGCTGTTCTACGGATCGCGGGGCACAGAATACGTTGCGGTGCATGTCTCGCGGTCGCTGCTCGTGGTGGCAGTGGCCTTGGTGGCGTCAGTCATACCGGGGTTCGGGGCATTCATATCGTTCGTGGGGAGCACGGTGTGCGCACTCCTCTCGTTTGTGTTCCCTGCATGGTTTCATCTGATCCTCATGGGGCCATCGTTGGATCTCTGGCAGAAGGTGATCGATTACACGATAGTTATAGCCGGCCTCGCGTTTGCTGGGTACGGGACTTTCAACACCGTCTCCAGCCACTCTGGAGGTTGAGAGTGATGTATCCAGCAGTTTCTTATTGTGTATATACCTGGCAATGCATTTGAAAGTCTCAACTGTTAATTTTGATCATGATTTTTCTTCATTGCTTGTCCATGCACGGCTAACTATGAATCTATGAAAACATTCGCTTAGGCTCTATGGGAGGTCCTAATCAGTATAAACATCAGTGACATCTCACATTGGGAACACAGAACAAAAGAGATCAAGATGAAATTCAGCATGGACAAGTTGTTGGATTCCCTGAACTTGTAAAATGAACAATCAAACTTGAACAAACAAAAAAACTGTATAATACCATAACATGAGACAGTAGTATTTATTTTTTTTCCAGGGAACATTTGATATATTACATCACTTGTTGGAAGTTTGATTGAAAAATATAGTGTGTGCCCCTTGTGGTATAAATGTAGGGGAATTATTTTGTATAAATCATCGACGACAATGCTAAAATACTATTATTTTGTGAAAAATTCTTTAATGGATCAGCTGATAATGATTATTTGCACCATTAAACGAGAAGCCGCCGGTAATATTTCCAAATTGAACCTCGCTTCCTCCATTTATGCTGAGGATGAGCTCCTGCGGCAAAGCAATTCAGAAAATAAATATTGGAACAAAAATTGAAAACCGGATTTATGCAGGAATTTGAAATAATATTACCTCTGTAGGCCGAAAATTCCTTCACGGCATGAAAAAAAGTGTATCAGGTCAACTACAATCATCAAATCATGTCGTGGGGCGTGTCATTGTAGATAGACCACGGCTGCCTGTAGGGAGTGCTCCCTGATGGCCTAGGTCAGGTTCTTCATCATCTGGAACTATATGATGATTAGAAATATCAATAAAGGGAATATTACACAAAAATGGGGAAGAAATTATATTTTCAAAACCAAACAAATGAAACACAAGGGAATGGACATGAGCAGAGTAATAGGGCAGACCAGACCAAATTCTTGATCAGGTTGATTCAGGTCCTGTTCTCCGTCAACATTAACAGATGACAGTCATGTATTTCAAGTGGGTCTTAAAATGCTCAAGCTTCCATGCCTATTTCTCCATCTATGTAGGGTATTCTGAATATGTATTGCTAATTTAATATGTATATCTCTGTAGAAGGTTGGTAACTGGTCGAGGACTAGAGTCAGGTAAGTATGACTCACATGGACTCCATTTAAATTCTCATATTAACCATCAAGAGCAAAACAAAATCGTCGGCTATTATCAGAAGTGAATATCCTCCACATCAACTATAACGAAATACCAAGATATGATTTGTGAATAATAAAGCAAACAAAGTCATGAAGTATCAGATGAGCCACTTCATAATCCATGTTCACATTTGCCCAAAAAACAGTATGAAATGGTTGGGTATGGAACACCAACTTGCTGCTTGTTTTATGAAAATGCACTTTTTTAGAGGAGAAATCATACCAGCAATATCTTCACCTGGTTGGACACCAGCAACTCCGATGCATGAAAACAAAGAACCATCATCCACCTTCAATTGTTCATATGCAACATAAATGTCCTCAATTGTGGCAGCTTCGTACAGTGAAGTTAGGTCCTTTATGCATGAAATGTCCTGCATTTTATATTCAAACTTTCCTGTCAAACTCAACCACTAACAACCTCTACAAATATCACAAAGGGCAATGCAGCAGCAGAACTACACCAATCCAAAAAATAAAAAATAAGGCAGAAGAACTACAGGATGCAAGGTAATTCAAATGAATGATGTATAATAAGAATCATCCTCATGTGATCACTCCAGCTTACCTTTCTAGGAACAGAAGATGCCTGCAGATGTGCTAGTAACCCAAGCCAATAAACATTTGACTTCGTTTCAGCTTCATGTCTCATGAGAAGGGTCCTCTTAGCCTACATCAGCAGAACACAACTATGAGACTAGAAGCTTGCCTATGTTTCAGTCTTGAGATTTAATTTACATTATTAGGAACACCAAAACACAACTGCTGCGATTTGAAAATAGATGTGCATGTGAAACTCAAATATCTCATTATATTAGCCCAAAATGAGGTGAAAAAAAAAAAAAAAAAAGGGAGATCTAAACATAATTGCATTGATATGCCATGACATATCTTGCACAAGATATAATAAAAAATGAAGAAAAAAAAGATACCGAGTTTAGAAAACATTGAAAATTAAGGCACATAAGATGCAAGAGGCCCAGTGAACCGAGCTTCAATCAGTCAATAAGCAACACCCACATCCAAAGAGGTTTGGACTCGGATCCCACCCATGTTTCTGAGTTCGGGGAGGAGCAGTTTTTTCCACAAAATAAAAAAAAAGGTCATCAAGGCAGAGATATGAATTCATATAAAATTTTAGATAGCAACTTTTATGTCCTAATGAATCTTGAAAACTCAAGGATAACAGGAGCAAGCATGACTACTTGAGAGACTGAGCCATACCCAACATTTTTAAAACTTTGTGCAAATGTTTTGAGTTCCTTTCAGGTTTGCGCATCAATTTTCATTGCTTGGCATACATGTTGATGAAAGGAAACTTGCTATTCTTGCTGGGATTTTTGGTTGTCGGGTCCAACACTTTCCCACTCAACTTCTTGGCCTCCCTTTACACTTGGGAAAGCTTAGGAAGGTGGATTGGAATCCGTTGGTGGATAAACTTGAACGAAGGCTAGAGGGTTGGAAAGGAAAGATCTTAAGCACTGGCGGACGATTGGTTCTCCTACAGGCAGTCTTATCCAATCTCCCCGTTTTCTTCCTTTCGATTTTTAAGGTGCCAGAGGGTATCCTACAAAAGCTCGAGGGTATCTGTCGTCGTTTCTATTGGAGCAGCGCACATGGGGATAGTCGGAAGTCTTATATGGTTCGCTGGGATCTCGTCTGTTCCAGGAAGCGAATGGGAGGGGCAGGCGTTCTGAATTTGGGTGATTTCAACAAAGCACTACTAAGCAAATGGAGATGGAGGTGGATGTCCAATCGAGACTTGCTTTGGTGCCGTCTATTGGAGGTGAGGTTCGGCTGCGGAGATCCCCGAAATTGCTTCCCAGCGGTCTCCCCTCGAATCTCTTTCACCTGGCGCAACATTCTGTCCTACACAGAGGGATTCATGGATGCTATATTTTGGAGAGTGGGGGATGGTCGTTCCACTAGCTTTTGGCATGACGTGTGGCTCGGGGACTGCGCACTGAAGGAGCGGTTCGCAGAGCTATTCAGGCTCTCCTGTGGCAGAGATGTGACGGTGGCAAACCATTTGTGCCCAGGTGCGCCACATGGAGTATGGAATATTCGTCTACGACGGAACCCGGGAGGAGCAGTGGCTGATTTACTTCCAGACTTACTACGTGAACTATATTCAGTGGTGCTTGTTGACAGTGTCTCGGACTCGGTTTGTTGGTGTCCTCAGCCCCGTCTTACATTCACCACCCGTGGCTGCTATGATTGGTGGCGTCGAGATCATCCAGTTTTCGAGGCAACTGCTTCGAAGGCGCTGGAAATTTGGAAACCCAAAATCCCACTCAAGGTTCGCATGTTCTTGTGGCAAATGTACCAGGAAAGACTCCTCACCAAAGTTTATCGCGCAAAATGGGCGTATGTGGAAGTCACCACATGTTCTCTTTGTGAGGCGGGGGAGGAGACTGTGATTCACCTATTCCTTGAATGTACCGTTGCTCGTGAGCTTTGGCGGCATCTGGAGGAGTTGACAGGGATGGAGGACAACAACCTCACTTTGAACGCCTTATGGGAAGCGGGGAAAAAGCTTCGGCGGAAGGGAGACAGAAGCGCAGCAGGGAAGATCTCTCAGTCCTTTATTCCCACTGTGGCTTGGACCATTTGGCTTGCTCAGAATCACCGGATATTCAGAGGTTCCCGAGTTTATATGGAAAATTTATGGGAGTCAGTCTTGAACTACATAAAAACTTGGGGGATTGTTTGTGTTGGGGCAAGCAGAGTGATGTATATTGGGGGGGAAATTGAGATCGAGGAATAGGCGTAATTGCATTATGTTTCTTGTAGGTGGAGTCCTCCTCTACCATTTTTTACTTTTCGGCATGTTTCGCTTTGAGTTTTGTAATAAAATTTAAGGCGCGTGCCTACCATTTACATCAAAAAAAAAAAAAAAAAAACATTTTTAAAACTTTTCCATGAAAATCTTGTTCTATCAGAAAACAAAGTGTATACATCAAATGGACAATGGAAAAGGAGGATAGTTGCGAGATAATTTACCCTGTCCAGTTCCCTTTGTGCAATTTTGTTGTCATGTAAACCTCTTAGAACATTTTTGCAAGCCTCTACAGCTTTATAAACCTAAAAAAGAATATAACAATTAACATCAACCAGGAATAAATTTTATTGTAATCACAAGCACAAATGAATGCATGTAAAATGAACAAATACCTTGTCAGGCGTTGAAGTTACTGAGATCACATACCACCCAAAATTCAGCATATCAAAAAGGCTTAATTCAAAAGATACATCATATGTTAGACCCAAGGAGTCCCTCACTGTCGTGAAGAGTCTGCATATCAAAACAGGACAAAATTGAGTAATCAACTCTACAATACAGAAAAAGGTAAAGAAAAATAAGATTGTATGTCCCCGGTCTACTAGTCCTGGAAGTACTGAAAAAGGAGGTCTATGTGTATTTTGACGGATTTTTCTTCTTTATATTTTGGACTTTTTTGAAGGGAGGGTTTGTTTATTTGGTAAATGACAAGGACAATAGAGATGAAGTATCTATTGATTCAAGTACACCCAAATACACAATAGATGTGAAGGAATCAAAGCACTTTCAATTTACCACGTCCGTGATGTGACTTAATGTTTCACACACTTCTATAGTACAATAAATTTTAAAAAAATGATGGAAGTATGTTGAAAACTTACCTAGAATTAATGATCTCTGCCAAAAGCCCCAGAGTGATCCCAAAAAACAATGGATGAGTCCGAAGTTCCTTCCGGAGATTACTTTGTTCAACAAATTTGTTTTGATTTGACGGCTCAGCTGCATTACAGTTACATTAATCAAACGACTTAGTGTTTCAGTATATGAAATACAAAATCTATTAAACAAGCATGTTATAATCTTGAGAAAAAATTTCCCAAGGGAAAAGTTAGAGAGAGCAAGTTTGTATTTCCCGTTCATCAATATTATTTTAAAAAGGGAAAACTGCATGATATACAAATGAAAGAGATCTATGTAAATATGATTTTTCACCTATGATGTCAAACCATAATTTGATGGTGTAGAACTTTATAGTGCAAAGGATAGCATTTATGGCCATCTATCAGATACTGATGCAAGAAAGTTTCATGAAAAATGGGCTCTACTAAATCCAGCTTCAATACTTTGAAGTCTAAAATAAAAAATATGATAAAGCAAAGATCAGAACTAGAACAATAAGCACATAATAAAGTAAGAATTTGAAGCGTAGCAATCAAGATCCAATTCAAATCCAGAAATCTATTTGTCAAACAACAGGTTCAGAAGTTGACGGAGATAATTACATTCAGATATGATAAATATATTCTTCAAAGATTTTATTTTCATCCTGAATGTATACTTTTTTTTCTTTTTCATACAGTATTTAAAAGTGATCTAGCAAAAATCCCATAATAAATATTATTTAGCCAAGATCAACTTTTTCTAATTTTTATTGGTTAAGCTTGTCTCTAATCCAAGAACTCCTAGATGCAAACATCTAATTAAATGAGTTCCTGTAACTACCCAAAAAGTTTATAAATTGGATAATTATAAAAATAAATGAACTTTACCTAATGATAAAATTAGTTTAATTGTTCAACTGATGTGGCACCAAGAAGGCAAGAACTTAAATTCAGATTCAACCAAAATAAATTTCCTGTAGAGTGGTCAAGATTATATGGCAAACAAATTAAGTGGTCTTGATTCTAGAAATCCTATTAAGGGCAGCCCCAATGATGAAAAAACAAAATGAACATTGAAAGATTCACTCAATAATTAATCTTTTTATGACCCAAATATTCTATATAATTGTGATAATGTGACCCACCATCTGCATCAGAGCTGCTATTGAAAGTCTCAAAGAGATCTTTTCCTTCAACAGTAAATCCCCAACGGTTTGGGGCTGGGCCAGCAAGGTATGCACATGCCCTCTCATCAGTATCTTTCAAGAAAACCTGCAAATGATAAAGAGGATTATCTTGGAACTTCATCCCGTTTATACCAGTAACTAAGATGTTGAGGTTTGTAGAATTTCAGAGGATCAATGATGCTTATGCACCCTATAGTACATGCTTGCTTAAATCATCAAAAGAAGATCATCCTACTTTAAAATTTATTCAGAATTACCAATATTAGCAAACAAATTCATCTTTGAGATAACCACGTATAGCTTGCACAATTTTTCTATCCGAATAATCAAAATAAGTTAAAGGGCACCATATCTTTATACAACACATAAAAAACATATTATTAAGTCTAATAAGGCTCCCCAAGACTGCTTTTTCTTTAAATGGGCTGATCCCTTGAAAGATTTTAGCAGGGAACCTCACCTAACACACATTTAATTAACTATTTTCTAAAAATAGCTAAATTCCATCTAAAATATTTAAAATTTCTCACAAGTATTAATCTGAGTACTTAGTGAGTTCTCCAGAAAAGCTATATGAAATTTGTAGTTATAACAAGTATAAATCTTTTAAGAGTAAGGTGCAGATTCCAACTCTCAAGTAACATAAAACACATGCATAATTCATTAATGCATCATGTGCATAGACAGAAAATATTAAGGGTTCCCATTGGACTTACTTGTTGAGAATGGACATTTGATGGTGATGGTCGAAATGTGAAAGGACTATATCCATGTCCATACTTAGTATTTCCTGTGGAGCGGACTGTGCCAAGATAATCAAGAATGCATGCTTCAATATCCTCCTCTGTGAAGTCCCCAACAATGCTTACCTGAAAAAACAATTATTCCAGTTCAAAACAATTAAAAAGCCAAAAATTATATGCAAGCAAGGATATAGCCTTCGTAGATATAATGCATAATGGCCAATATACATTGCTGTCTTTTTTTAATAGGATAAAATCCTGCACGTGTCACTGGAAGTTGGATGGTATTGGCAACCATATGTCCTCAATGCTCACATCAGGCAATGTGTCAGCTTCAAGGCAGATAAGAAAAACCTCATATGTGATATCAAAGATTCCAAAATCAGAACTACCAATATTGCAAGAAGTGATTTGGTGGACGACAAATCTCTCTGAACCATCACAAACTTATAACAGGGAGGAGTATACTGATGCACAACATAACGGACATATAACTAATGTACATATACCTTAACTACCATTATCTGTACACACCTCCATATTGCTGCCAACAAACTGTTTCATCACTGCATCCTTTACCGATTGCAGTGTTAATTTTTGCAAAGACATCGGTGTTGGCTCGACAAACCTCTCATCTCCATTGAGCATTGCCAGCATGAGTTTGTGAGCAGTTGACCGTTCTAGACTTTTGGGAATTGAACGATAATATGACAAGTATAACTGCGTAGCCCTATCAAATGAATCTTCCAACCATACACTGTGCTGCATGTGAGACACAATGATTAGATGCAGAACTAGAAAAATAGGTATCCAAGGGCTTAACTTAGCAAACAAACTACAAATATCATGAATGACATTTTGTTATTGACCTAACATAAATTGTATATTGTATCCCACCTAACCTACAACATTTGATTTTTTTTAAAGTTGACAGGTCAAAGAGTTTTATTTCTGCTGGGATACAAGATACAGTTTAAAGTAACATTACCATGGAGACATGTGATATGGTGATAAGTTTTTGAACGAACGGATATTCATCTGGCAAATATATTTGATGAGAAAAAGATTATTACCTCAAGTACCATATGAAGCAATTGGAAAGCAGCACGCATTCCACCATCTCTTAGAGTAAAACGAAATTCCATAAAGATAAATTCCTCTGTGGAGTCCAAGGAGCAATTTATTAGGTGATTCACACAGAAAAGCTCTACCTGGAAAAATAAAATTACAAATGTGTTAGTGACCTCAAATACCTTCCCATACCCATCAGGAAATACAACCTTCTTGTAGATAATGAAATCTCTAGTATTCAATTTTAAATGCACATTGATCAAACATTGGGCAATTTAGTTGAACACTTGAACTGTGACCTGGATGGATGTATTATGCAAGAGTGAAACTAGAAAAAGGCACAATACAATTGTTTGAATGAAGTACTTGACAATGATTGTTAATAGAAATTTTGATGCTTCTTCAGCGAAGTAAACTTAGACCAAATGGAAAGAAAGAAGGCCATAAAAAAATTCAAAACACAAATAACCCACATATGTATCAAAAGACTATTGGCAGCCATGTTAGATATGCATAGCTAAGATGATCTCTACTTTGTGTTATAAAAAAATAAGTAACCTGGTTGTATAGAGCAGGGAAGAGGTTAGAAAGAAGGCCATAAAAAAATTCAAAACACAAATAACCCACATATGTATCAAAAGACTATTGGCAGCCATGTTAGATATGCATAGCTAAGATGATCTCTACTCTGTGTTATAAAAAAATAAGTAACCTGGTTGTATAGAGCAGGGAAGAGATTACAAGCAGAAAATTGTCGAATTTGAAAATTTATGGTGGTAAAGTCCACAGGGTTGCGGCGAATAAGTCAGGAATGGCTCAAGATTTCTGGAGGACGGAAGGAGGAGTTGCTCATTGGGAGGTTACTACGCGGTGCAGTCTTCGAGAAGAGGAGGCAGTGGAATTTGTTGAACTTTTGGAGCTCCTTCATCAGTCTATCTCACTGTTGGATTCGGAGGACTGTGTGATTTGGGTTCCCTTTCCGATAGAAGGTTACACAGGAAGAGGCTACAATTGGTGGAGAATAGGGAGTTTACCCATCTTCCAAGAGCAAAGAAATCAGGGGTACCAAAGCTCCTCTCAAAGCGAAGGCTTTCATGTGGTTCTTATACCAAGAGCGTCTTCTTACCAAAGTCTATCGGGCTAGATGGCGTCGGATGACCCCATGGATTGTGGTTTTTGCGGTTCCTCGAGGAATCAACTGCGCACCTTTTTCTATCCTCTCCGGCAGCCAGATCGATTTGGGGAAGCTTGGAGAAACAACGGGGATCAATCATAATTTTTCTTCCCTTGAACAAATGTGGACTGTGGGAAAGAGTGAAGAAAAAAGGGGACACAAGCAAAAAAGCTAAAATTTCTCAACTTCTGATTCCAGCAGTGGCGTGGGCTTGCAAGGAACCAAGTGATCTTTCAAGAGGATCCTTTTGTTTCGAAAAAGTGTGGGATGCGGTTGAGAGTTTCATCACTGATTGGGGGCGGCATCATGAGAGGGCCTCCTCGGTTTGGGTAAGCTTATCATTAAGGAGTAATTGTATTATTCTCAGGATTGGGAAGTCTTGAAGACGTCTTGTTTTTATAGTCTTCTCTTACCCTTTTTCCTGTTTCTGTTCTTCCTCCTTTAATGGCCATGTATTGCTTGTTAATTTCAACCAGTTAATGGTCAACTCTTCTTTTCAAAAAAAAAAAAAGAAAGACCACATAACTGTCCATATACTTCCTTACGAGTAATGCTAATAGAAATAGCAATTATGGTGGTTTTTTAACACTCATCAGAAAATTTGGATCTGGATGATTCCTGATATTATAAACATAAGATATATTTGAATAACGAATGCCCTGGGAACAAGCTATTCTTGAAGGTAACTTTCAACAGTCACCTCAAGTACGCTTTCCAGTGATTGTTTTTGCAGAATAAGATAAGCATTAGCTATTATATGCAATTATCTCGTTCATAATACATAGTTCTCATATTGGTTCCTATTTATTAATTTAGAACTAATAGTGACATTTTACATTCCTTTATGAAATAATAATGCTAGCTGTCATGTAAGAAGGGTGAGGCAAAAAATGTACAAGGACACCGGAAGAGGTGGAAATAGTAGACAAGCGCTAAAAGATAACTAATTACATGAACCAAAATTCATGGCATATCACCTTTGCAAAAATCTCATGGAAACATACTCACTCTTTTACCCCTGTAAGAGATGTTGTCTATTCCGTAGCCAATTTTTTTTTGAAGCAAAGGTAGACAGTCTACCGTGATTTCATTTAGAGGTGTTGCGGTACAAGTCTGAATTAAGAGCAAAACAAAGATACAATGATGGAAAGATAAAAGGAGCAACATAGATAGGGAATAGAGGGGAGGCAGAAAATACAAAGGGTTCTGGTGTGTGTGTGTGTTGGGGGGGAGAAGAGATGTTTGCCCGCACCCGCAGCCCCACTTCAAATGTTAGACAAACATTCTATTTTCGACAGAATCTAAAATCCTAATTTTGGTAGACAAACATTGTATTCTGAAGAAGTATGACAAATATACCACAGTAAAGAATGTAAAAGTTCATAAAAGATGAGGCAAAAATAAAGTTCAATAAAAATGGATCAGAAGAGATGAAATACATCAATACAAATCAAAATATCAAGGGAATGAAATGCTTTATGTAGCATCTTACTTGTTCCCGGGAAAATTCGCCAACCCGGCAACCTTCACTCAGAGTTCGAACACCGACCACAACAGCTCCCCCTGAATCAGGGTTATCAATGGCTTTACCACCTCCAACTATCAGCCGCATAACAGCACCTCTGGCTTCATTTTTGGTTATCTAACAGTGTCATTGTTAGAGAGAAAATGATCATCCATGGAAATACAATTCAAAGAAATATTTAATTGCATCAAACCAGAACCAGAAGAATGTTCAAAGAGCCCAAAGGTCAAGATATTAAAATAACATCTATACACTCAAGCACATAACTTTTTTTTTTTTTTTTGCAATGATGCTATAGCAATTTTAAATAGCAGATTTCTATACTGAGAGTGTTTAAAGTATGTGGGTAGGGATACAGCTACAATAGAGACCAATGAATATTTCATCAGTCTCTTTCCCCATTTGATGATAGTGAAAAATGGCCCTGTGCCTCCCTCAGTAATCATAATCCTCACAAAGGTACTCTATACATCTAACAATACAAACAAACCAGTACCTTGTAATTTACAGCAATTCCATTTGAAAGGCGTCGCTGAGTGATGCCTGTTTCTTCGTCAACTATTTGTGTATTGAATATATCTTCACTAGCAGGAACAAAACATGGTTTACGTCGCAATTTTAATTCATGTAGTTGAGAAGATGTTATCAATTCTTTTGGCGCCTCCACCTGCATGCAGAAGTTAAAGGATGATATAAGTAACCAAGATCCCCATGCAGTCAAATTTAAGTAACTACTGTAACTGAGTTCTAAAAGGACCAATATCTACTAGATAGACAAAATTCTAGCACAATTCATAGGTGTATAAAATAGAGGGATTGAAAAGAAAATCAAACAATACATATATATATATATATACCTTATGCACATGTTGAGAGATTGAAAAATGAACGGATTTAACAAAAAGATGATGACATGAATAATCAAAATGAAAAATTACATAAAATTTTATCAGTGTTTCAAGATTGCCAAAAAAACAAAAAAAACCTGAAAGCTACATTATATGCTTGGGGGGAGGGGGGGGGGGGGGAGTTAATTTCGCTCGATGCTAAAATAATATACTGAACGAAAGGATGCAAAGAACCATGTTTTTGTCAATTGAAAGATGTCAGATTGCAGACCTCTGGCTCAGGCAGGATTGGTTCCTTCAACCCTTCTTTGATAGCATCTGTGATTTCATGAGGTAAAATTTTAAATTCAGTTTCACCCACACCATCAACATGCACATTCTTGGGTACACATGCAACGATTGCCGCAGGCAGAGGTGCTGAAGAACTTCCAAAATCAGAAATGAATTCCAGTACCTTTGCACCTGTAGCATTCACCTGCAATACCCATATTTCGAGCGATAAGAGAAGGCATCACTAAATAAATAAATAATAATATGTATGTTCAAAATCAGATTGTTGGACAGATAGGAGCACTAAGGGATGGGAAATTCTAGACATTTAATGTAATAAATGAAATGAGATCTACTAATAAAAGCAGATTTGAGGCACATTACTTCTTCAAGTGTGATTGCTTCTGCAACAGCAACTAAACATTCATGCCCCAGTCTTGGGTCCATTACTGTGTGACCGAGAGCATCATTCTCCATGATGAAGTCCAAATTGTCAACAGATGGAATACTGTCAGCCATAGCTGCTGAGTGTTCACTATCCTTTAGAAGAGCACCCAAGTAGCGAGCTAATTCTCCCTCTGTGACACCGAACTCTTTAAGCCTGCGTACCTACATCATAAGAAACTATCAGAAACTTTGCATCATGCAATATGACAAAATAAATCAGATCCCATAACCAATACCATTATTAAGAGGTAAATACATATTGTCCCATCCAATATATGAACAAATTACATGTTTCTATTGCCCAACGAAACACATTTTCTTCATACAGAAACTTAGCCACAGCATATGATGCATTAGTTCATGTCTGCTTATTGATATACTAGCCGTCATACGAGTTCAAATTTCATTCTCATAATGATAAATAAAGCCTGTCAAAACATGAATTTTTTCTTCAAGCATGCAATCAATGCAATGACAAGAGCACAAGAACTCGTTTCCGATTGTCAATTAGCCATCAAAGAAATCTTAAATTCAGAAGATGGTGCTTTGTGTTGATAATAAAGTTAAATATATTATCTAGAGGGTATCAGTGATCAAATGTACCATCTGAAATACTAATATGACAACAGGGTAGAACACTAACCTCATGAACAGCAACTCTTATTGCGTTCTGCCAGTTCCTGGGTTCCGCAGTCACTGTAAGAGTGGTGACAGTGCACCCCTCCCTTCCTGCATCACTATGATCCAACTCGATTGATGTAAATGGAGGGTCTGAAGTCTGCAAGATTTAAGAAATTCAAAAACTTACTGAGCAAGATTTTTATTTTTGGTAATGAGGAACACCAATATTAGTTGAGAAAAACCCGGATGCACATAATCATCCATAAACCATGTGGACACGTAAAGAATAGGATTGATTTGCTCCTCTCAGTTTTACTTATTTATGGAGAAAAGGTGGTTGGTAACACGAGTCTTCAATTCAAGAACATGATAATACAACTTTTTTTTTGTGTATGTTAATATCTTTTTTATCCTTTATACTCTTTGGTACAACCTCTCATGAAAATATATATCCCATGTGTGGATATGTAACTAAAGTAATATTAGAAATTAGAATTCATTCATAAATCTCGATAGACACTGCCAACATGGTTCCTTGGTTTCTGCTACTAGTATTTGGGAGTCAGCTCAGTCCATCTCGGTGTGGGGTTGTTTTTCCGTGGGCGCGACGTCGACCAGGATGCACAGTGGTGCTTTGTTGATTTCATAGGTGAGGTCTTTTCAATATGTTTAGGGCTTGATTAATCCTTTTAATCGAGCTTGGTATGTTTTTTTCCTTTCCTTTGGCTTGTTGGTGACTTTGCTATCAGCCTTTTTTATTGGGCAAGTACTCCTTTTATTAACATTAAGAAGTAGCAGGTCTACCACTCTTTTCAAACAAAAAAAAAGCATGTTCCTCCATTCCCTATCTGCACCTGGTACCGGCAGAATATAATGGAGGATATTTTGTTGGACAGGAACCTAGATACATCAAGGAAAACAAATGAAATTGCTTTTCAAACGCATCTAGACATACCTTGTATCTCGTATTTATCCGAAAATGCAATGCCGATAGAAATATTCGCTTCATAAAAGCATTCCGCAAGTCTCCATATGTTTGCACTTTATTAACGGGGAGCTGCATCACGAATCAGGAAAGTTAAGCCATTTACACTGTATTAAATCAACATAAACTTAAAATGTTGATCAGAAAAGTCTTGGTTTATAAAATTTGATGAAATTTCTTCTTTTTTTTTTTTTTGGAAAGACACAAGTACATCATAACAGAAACGAGCATATGGAATCAAAATCCCAGATGAATGCATCCAATCCATGATTTGCAAGTCAAATAGAAATGGCAGAAAATCCCATTCTGTAGGGTTTTTTCTCTAAGAAATGGAAGATGCCTGATAAATTGTGGCTCAAGTTTACATTTACCATGCTGATCAGCCTAGGACTCAAGTTCAAAAATATGGTAAAATTTAACTTCTGTTTTCTTTCAAAATTTCACTATGTAAAAGAGAACAAAAATGCTGTGCTATCAGCCTATCACTTTTTTTTTTTTTTTGGAGAAAAACATAAGAGAATCTTATTTCAAGAAACCCCCGGATTTAGGAGAAAAAGGATCTCCTTACAAATTAAAGAAAAGGAAAATACAATTAAATATAGGCTATCAGCCTATCACTGACAGGGAGAAGTAGAAAATCAGGGAGAAAGAATAGTTCGGGGGCAGAAATTTAAGCACAATTTCAGGCCACATATTTCCTTTCTGATCTTCAAATTAAGAATGATATTCCAATGGAGAAAAATAACAACTGACGGTTTGACTAATTAGCTCAACTTTAACAGAATTTTCATTACTAGTTGCCATAAATATGTTAATTTTTATCCCCAAGCCTTCCAGTATATTCAGGCACTACCAAATCTTACATGTTAGACACAAAAAAGAAGTCATTGAAATCCTTAAATGTAAAACAGGCTAATGAACATAACTGTTGCAATTTCCAATGGTCAGTGAATGCACGCAGACTGGTTCATCCACAAATATATATTGTATGCATATGTAATGTTAGGTCCCAGAAACCTTATACCTGAGTTACTTTTACATATACACTCACCCACACACAATAGTTAGCCCATGTTCTCCCACAAATTTCAATTCTTGAATGTGGAATGTATATGCACTTCAAACATAAATACCACAATATAGTACCTTGCAGAACATGTTGATGGAGAAATTTTGAATCAATTCATGCTGAAATATTTGTGGAGGTTTGGCACCGTGGAGAGTTCCAGGAACAGACCATTGATGCTTGACAGGTGGTCGAACAGCATGTCTTTCTTTCTTTATACTTTTAGATTGATCTATGTAGCTTGAAGGAGTAGATGATTTTTCATTCGACAAACTTCCAGCTAGCCCACCTGGCATCTTTGGAACAAGGAAATTTGCCATTGCACCAAATGCACTAGTAGAATGTAATGCAGCCTTATCAGTTTCTGGAAGAGTTCTTTCAAAGACAGCCTGAATGGTGTAAAAAAATGTCAGATATCAGCGACTTCGAAGTCCAAAATATAGCATCTGTGTCAATAATATCATACAAGAGTATCACATCCCAAAATTTTAGTGTGTTTAGCGTATCAAAGCAGCAGTATAACAGACAAATTCAAGCAGAAGCTATACATACTTCAATTTGATGCACTGTCTTAGGGATGTCGCTGATGTCCCCTACAATGTATAAGGTTGAATTTGCAGGGAAATACCATCGCTCATGAAATTTTTGGATTTTATCTGTATCCCACTTTTTAATCTGCTCTTCTAACCCAATTGGGAACCTTCTGCTAAGCTTGTTCTCCGAATGCAGGTGCTGCAGCAACTGTTTCATGGTAAAAGCAGAAGTCAAGCAAAGGATGTTAATTAAGATTAAAGTACCTAACAAAAGATGTTATCTGTTCCCACTCATCAACCCTATGACTATTGCAATCAAATATCAAACATGCCTGGCAATCAACTCGATAATCAATTGTATTCATCATCTGCAGTTCTGAAAGAATTGCTCGTCTCTCCTTTTCAACCCGAGAAGCAAGAAACTTGGGATGAAAGGCTATCTGAATTCATGAGCATTAATATTAGAACAAAGTGCAAATTTATTCAACCTCACATTTAGATATTTAGTAAATGAAAAGTAAACAGATCGGTAAAAAAATATCTAAAGCATGTTCAATTTAAAGAAAAAAAGGTAGCTTACTCCTTAGCATTTGCATGCTTTAATATGGTCAAAAACTTACTCACACTATTACCTATATTCAGACCCCTTTCACACCAAAGAATTTCTCCATTTTTTTTTCTAAAATGGTTACCCTTGTCTTATAAATTAACAAACATCACTTGCAAACAATATATACGATTTATCATTATTCGATAGATTGGCAAACAAGTCAATCATGACACGTACAAAATAGGCCCAAGCAGTAAAATGGAAATTGCATGGATTGGTTTTGCCTCAATATATCTAATCAGTTGTTTTCCTTATAGAATGCTACTCTTAAAGTTTTGCAAAGGTGGCTGCACACTTCCAGCCCTATATAGAAATTAAAGGCCGTCCTGCTAGGAAGGATGAATAGACACAATTTATGACCTCCATACAAGCTCAGAGCAGAATCTCAGAGAAGGCCCAAGGTGACTGTCATCTTACTAGTCTCTTCTTGAGTATTTCTGCTAACTCTAGACCCTGTTTTCATGTATTTAATGATAAAAATATGATTCTTGTCGAACCCTTTGTTTCTAAAAAACCAAATTCATTACAAGTCCTCTAACATAAGCCTTCTGTCCTGTCATTTCAAAATTGAAGAGTTTCCTACTGTTGAGCTCTCACTCCATGTTTTGTAATTGAACTATCTGCTTAGAAAAGTAATTTTGGAAACCAGAAAAGGAGAGGAATAACTGCAATAAAATCAATCAACTCCAAAAAATTATGTGCTCTCTCATTAAAATGATAACTTCCCCATTGAACTATGTTTGAAAATACTGGGGCGGCTATAATGGCATCTATCCGAGTGTGGGTCACTCCTCTTCTTGGAGTGGACTCGCCTTCTAGTATTATGGGACCCAATTGAAAAAGGGCTGTAATTTTTTTGGATATTTGGGGTAAATTAGGGAGGCTTCTTTTCTTTTTTGGAGTCTTCTCCTAATACTCCTTTTGCTTTGTTCATTTGCTTCTTTACTCCATCATGGAGATCCATCATTTCCTTTATTGTTTGAGGGGCAACATTTATTAATATGATTACTCCGATCTTTTCGTCAAAAAAAAATCCATTGAATTGTTAACAGGATCTTTCTTGAGTAAGCTACATCCCGTTCAGTTCACCCAGCTTATACTGATGTCTGAGAAATTCAGTTCAAAGATCCTCAACCATACAGATCATTTCAATCCATCAAGAAGTGCAAGTGTGCAACTAATGATAGAAACCACCAATCTGCACTGAATAACAAGTTCATAACCCAAATAGTGTGCACATAGCGTTTTATCCTTTCTTTTAAAAGTTGACACTTTTTAACTATTCTATGGGGATCCCTCATCTCCATTGTTTGAGCCTTTGAGGGGTTTCATTTTATCCTTTGATATGAATGCTCCAATCCAGTTTGCAAATAATAATATAAATAAAAAAGACAGCACGCCTTTTTTTCCTTTCGGCTTACAGCCTTCTTTTGTGATGAAGCAGCCATATGTGCCAAAGTGAATGTACAGGGACCTCAAGAATAATTTGAATAGGTCATCTCATTACCTCATTCAAAGCATCAAGTACAAATGGAAGTTGATCCTCATCCGTATCCTGGCAAAGATACATTAAAATATGCATATTAATTCCCATTACATATTACAAGATATATTGAAGCAATCATTTAAAAACTTGGATAATTAAAAGGTAATAGTAGATAACATGTAACAATACAACGTAAAGATTAATATGACTTAATCATGCACATGCATGGGTATGTTCGTATGCATGAAAAAAAGCTAGTAGTGTTTCTGCTAGTAGGTATTTCAACTCCATGAAATCCAGTCACATATGTGGCTTATAGAGCGGGCGCCCAGGAACTTCTCCTTTTAATCTGGCTTTCATTTTTCCTTCGATTTGGACAAACCTTTGTTCTTGTAGGAGAATGAATGTGAAACACTGTGTGGTGGAAATCTGTATAAGCATTTGATCGTGCTCCTGTTCCAAGGAGCTTCTCACGCTTCTTACTTCCAAGGAATGCAACATGTTCAATCATATGTGCAATCCCTTGTTCATCATCTTCCTCATCAATCGACCCAGCATGAACCTCCATGTGTGCCTCAAACCTGGAAAATCAAAATGATAAATTGGAATTACACAAATCATTTTAAATTCTAATTACAAGACACTAATCATGAAAGTTGTGGGAATAATAATATCAATTTATCCATCCTTGCAAGATGTCACCCCCAACCCCCCTTCTCTTCCACCACTAATTTTATATACAAAGCAACTTGTATTCATTGAATATTGATGCACACAATAAATTGAGAAAATATCAAGAAGATGGCTGTTGATTTTCCATTGTAATGGATCAGGGTTTTATTTTCTCAAAGAAGGTTTTAGTGGACCATTCGATTATTTAGGTAATATTTGAAATTATTATCACTTAGACTGTTTGCAACTAGGGGGTCCTTATGAGTGTCAAATTGATCTTATAACTTCACAAATCAAGAACAGGATTTTCAAGATCATAGACGAGTTTAAGAATTCTACTCTGTGTTAGATATATAAAAAGTCTTGATTTGCTTATAGGTTAAGTTCAGGAATGTTCTAAATTTATAAAGATTGCATTTTTTCAATCTATTGCATGGATTTATAAATAAGGCCTGAAGTTGAGATTATGCGATTTTTAAAATTTCATTGCTAAAAATCAACACTTTGTTGTTCCTTAGTTGTAACTATCTATTGTTTTGCATAAACTGATAAACATCCTCTCCATCTCCATCCAATCTTAAACCATTGTTTTCACATTGCATCAAAACTTCCCACACATACAAGATTTATTCTTCGGGTACATATATGTGAACATATGATTTTTATGTGTCAAAATTGACAGAAAACCAACCTAACTATAATTACCGGCACACTGTCTTTTCTTTCTTTTTTCTTTGTATGCTTTTGGCATTCCCCTTTCTTTGAATAAAATTAAGGGTGTATGCCTACCATGTCCATAAAAATAAAATAAAAAGCAAAATAAACTACTGGCAGAACATTGTAGTCATATTACATCCCTGGCAATGATAAAAAAATATTACAAATTAATAATTCCAAGTCTGAAGCCATTAGCAATATTGTGGTGTTAGCACAGTGACATGGATATGTGGATTCAATTGTTGATGGCCATATATAGCTCATACCTGTTTCCAGGAACCTTATTAGGTAATATAATAAACCGGAGGCCATTCTTCAGTTGTCCTCGGTATAGTTTGGGATGAGGTGGGAGAGGAGAACTTAAGAACCCTTCCAACTCTGTTCCTTCAGTCTCGGGATCCCATAAACCAATCCCTGGTTTTTCTAGGACTGTATCTGACCAAGCTGTGCTCGCAACATGTGGTTCATCTGGACCAACATTTGCATATGTAACATGAGCCGGCTTTACCTGAAAAATATCCACACTATGTTGAGAGGAATACAAAATTCATGGGTCAAAATTTCTGCCTCAACAATAACCAAGAGGAGGATGAATGCACATCCCTCAAAGGCACCTCAACACATCCAAATAAATCGTGATTGTGAATTTCATGCAAAATCACGCAAAAAAAAAAAAATCACCAAACATTCATGATAGTACTAAAATATCCGACACAAAATGGTCCTAGCAAACAAAGGATAGGCATTAACAAGTAACTTAAAAGATGCCATTATAAGATATCACATATCAATATATCATTATACGTTCTTCAAAAAATATCTTTAACATATTTAGTCAGCATTGCTAGTGATCTAATATAGAAATCAACATTTAAGAAAACACAAACGTTTGATAAAAAATCCCATAAGTGGTCTGACGAAATCAGATAATATTATTCTGGATTTAAGAAGGTGAACTCACAGAATTGTTTTCAAGCATTTGCCTCTGAAGTGGAAAGGAAGATCTGTCCTGAAAGGCCCTCAAGTAATCTCTCTTAAAACGCCACCCACGTCTATGACGATTTCGAAAGAAAGAAACACAATCAAGCTGTTCTGGGAACGATGCCCCAGTCTGAAGTGTTTCATTGCACATGCAACCAAACAGTTTTGATGCAATTCTTCTTTGAGGCTGCAATTTCTCAGTTCCCACTCCTTGCAAGAACCTTCATCCCACAAAAACCAAAATCAACACAAAAAAAAGGATCAGAAGGTTAATTGGCACAGGTAAACAATCATAAAACCTCAATAGTGCATGAGCATGCAACAAACCAACACCTGTGAACATATGAACCATTTCGGGAAAATAGAATACTCTTTGTTTACATGTGTACGTCCTTATTTAAGTCGTCGTCCATGTTAAGCTTGTAAAAGCTAAGATCACAAAATCACTTAAATATGCGATAAATATCCTGCTTTGATCTAAGGCTTCACTACAAAAAGCATGTGCTGTTGATTCCTTCCTGCAAGACATCTAGCTTGATATAATTACCTACATAATAAAGATATGGGCAGATGTATTATGTCAGACATGAATATGCACTGTCCGACAATGTCCAATACGACTGAAATTCTAATGTAATGAAAAAATAAATAAGGGCACCATGCCCACCATAGATACAGAGTGTCAGATCCGTTTCATGTTACATATATGATTTTTGACAACCATCAAGGATGAATATGGACTTCAAACCAACATGTAATGTCTGATGAGTTTCCAGGAAACTTCAATCTTCATAATGTTCGAGATGAATCAAATGTCATGGTTCCCAAACAATTGTTCTATTAACCAAACTTAAGAGATATCCAAAAATAATTATTGCCACCAACACTTAGTCTAAACAAGTGAGAGCAAAGTGAGAGGGGGGACACTTGAAAATTCACATAAAGTAAATGCCTTTCAGAAATTAAACAAAGCTTCAGAAATATCAAAACCTCTCCAAAATGCACCAAACATGATCAAAATTCAAACTTTTTCATCCTGGTACTTCGATTTCTACAGTTTCACATACAATATCACTAAAAACAACCCAAATGTCCAATCCAGATAGAGAGCTTCAATGAAGACCACAAAAGAACACTGGCTCGATATTCGTAGAACCTACCTGTGCTTGGAAGACAGCGACCTTCGTCTCCAATCGGACCTGGCTGAGGTCCGGCAGACGAGGGCGGCGGAAGGCGACCGGGAGTGGAGGAGGAGATTCGACGACGTAGCCCTGGAAGGGCAGCGGTTTCCGTGGACCACCCGACGTGAACAGTCGATGTGAGGAATCGCCGACATCAGAGAAGCCGACGAAGCCATTGCAGAGCGAGAGAGAGAGAGAGGGGAAGAGAAGCCAAAAGAGATGGGCTCTCGTTGATTATACGATTCCTTGTGTGTTCGAGGAGAAATTGACCCCGGTGCTCCGCTTTAACGTTTTGATCGCTTTACTCATGCGCCTAGACTGAACAATTTTTTGGAAAATGAAATGTTGAACCTCTCGTGCAACGACTTTTTTTTAAAAAAAAAATCATTCATTTTTTTATTAAAGTACATATAATTTTATAAAATGAAATATATATTGAGATATATTAATATTTTTTTATTAAAAAAATAATAAAAAATTTACATCATACATTATGATAGTATAGTATACACTACATTATTATAGTGTATGAGACTATAAAACGGACCGCAAAACTAACTGAATCTATTAGTGCTCTAATTTTTTATAAGAAAGGTTGCCAGGCTACCTTGATTTCTATTTGAAGTATTGTAATACACTTGTTTTTTTCTTATTATAGCTTATTAGTGTTTTATACATAGTTCGAAATGCGGATGTACGTCGCGGGGCACATATTCCCCCATATACAGCTCATGTGTCACCCACGTTTGAAGTGACTTCACGTACAGAGGACGTTTGAAGTTCAGTTCAAACGGACTTCGAACATTGAGAGGGTGTTCAAAGTTCAGTTCGAACGGACTTCGAATGTAGAGAGGGTGTTATAAATTCAGTTCGTACTGATTTCAAATGATAAAAAAAAGCCTCTCTAGGTTCAAATTACCATTTGAAAGGTAATTTAAAAGACGACATATCGTTTAAAAGCCATTCAAATGGTGATTTAAACGTAGAGAGGATGTTCGAAGTTCTGTTCGAACAGATGTCTTACTCTATGTGTGATCGCATGTTCGGTACATGCAGTTGCATGTGCTATGTGCGGACCTCGATCACCCCACATGTGGTCCACACATGATATTGAACTATGGTTTTATATCTTATTAGTAGATGTTTGATCAAAATGTTTATGTCATAATAAATTAATAATCACATATTATTTATTTATGAAATGTGAGTTTTAGTTTATTAGAATCTTCTCATAAATTTAGAAGATTGTCATTATGATGTTTATTTTATTTGTAATAGATTTTAATAATTTTTATTAAAATTTGTTTTATTATTTTAATGAACTTTTTATTTAATAACATATAAATACTTCAAAAATCATGTCATTTGCCATCTTTCTTATTTTTTAAGAGAGTATATCTTTGATATTTGTGGCTTAAAAAAAGGGTGTCATTATTTTGTATAAGAAAAATATTTTAAATCAATAAAAAAATATCATTTTTTGTGTATTTTCTTCATTATTGATTCAAGGGTGTCTTATAGATTCAGACCGTCTTTAAGGATCTTAACATACATCAAATTTTTTATAGTTTTTATGTTGCCTTTACACGAAATAATTTAACGCGTTCAATGGCAACCCAGGAGTTTTTTTTTCTAAGGGAGGCTTAAAGAATATTACTTACAATGTAAAACTAAAACTCTATTGACTTGCATATTCATTGTATCACTGATATAAAATTATTTTGTAATAAATTAATTTTTTAATCATTAAAATATTTATTTTTTTTGCATGTTATCACTATGGTTAAGTTTTTTTTTTTCTTCTAAACATGTTCGTCAATACCGTAAAATCATTTAATAGTGGTATTTTATTAGAGCGGTTACATACAATTATTTTTCGGTCTATACTCAAATCAACTACCTATACTCAATTAAAGAGATACTGAATAATTATTTTTTTAAATTTTCTATACATGAGTTCATACGATTCATTAGAATAAATATTTCATTTTTTATAAAAGTATATGTCTTATTAGATGGTGTATTTTTTTTAAAAAAAAATCAGTATGAATTGAAAATAGAATTAAAAAAATGCTAGATGTACCATTTTTCTTGTCCCGTCCACAAACACACCTTTTTTTAAAATTACACACTTGTCCATTGCAGTATATATTGTTAGAGTTAGTGTTTCTATTTTTTTTTCTCAATTTTCAGGGGGGTGGGGGGGGGTTAACCCACCCACCAAGACACATGGGTCCACCCTTGAATGCATTATTTATCAAGTTTCTGCTTCTTTATCAAAGTTTGTCATTCATTAAGCAAGTATATACTTAAAAAATTTCAAACCATAAATGGTTTGTGACCGATTAAATAAAACATTTTGTATATTTAATAAAAAGTAAACTAAGTGGAGTGATTTATATAAAAATGACTAACCTTAGATTCAACAAAAAAAAAAAAAATAGTAATTACACGGGACACAACAAGGGGTGTAATTTGATTGGTTTTGTTTGATTTTTGTAAACTAAAATTGAACCAAATTATAATCACATGTAATCTGAAAATTGAATAAAAAATGATCCAAAACCAAACTGAACTGAACTGTTAAAGATAAACATGTTATTTTTTTCTTCCTACCGATTTGGGTCGTTTAGAGGTTTTTTGGGGGGTTGGTTTCCAACTTTACATAAATATCAAAAGACTAGGATTGATGGTATAAATTAGTTTATTCATTTTTTTATGAATAATAATTATATATAACAACAATATAGTGTTTATTCTGAAAAAAATGATCTTTATGAATATTAATTATGAATAATCATGTGTTTAAATCATAGTTCGATTCAGTTAATTTACTTTTTTTTTTAAGTAAAACCACACTCAAACCAAATAAATCAGTTTATTAATTTTTTAATCAATATCCAAACCAAATACAAAAATTATTGACTCAAATTTGAAAAAAGATCGATTTAAATATGTTTGAATTCGATTTACTTGACATCTCAAGGCACAAGTGGTAATTTTTCATGTGTTGAGTAAAAAAGTTATTTTTCAACTAAAAATATAATAAATAAAAACTATAATAAAATGACCCTACTCGGAAATAATCAAGTCTAACAAAGCATCAATGGATTTTATCCATCCACATTCAAGAGATACTTCTAATTACCGCGAACAATTCATAACTCCTAAGTCCCACCAAAAAAGAAAAAGAAAAAAAAATTATTTGATGAAATCATAAAGCAATGGTTTGAACTTCCATCACTTCATATCCGGTAAAAGCGGAAAATTTGGGATTGTATATATTATCAATATATCAATCGTGACCCGAAGGTGACCACATTCGATATTTTGGAGCATAGCGAACAAAATATCAGAGTCGAAAGGGTGGACAACTTTTCGCTGCGCGTCCGATACCGATAACCCACCTGTTTGGTTTTATTTATTTTTTTTATTTTTACTGAAAATGTAATCACAAAGTTGTTATTGTTTGTTTGTCGAAAATAAATCATAAATAAAATATAAATAACATATAGAATTTTGATTGTATGATTGAACAACTTTTATGTTTGTAGCTGCATTTTGCAATCGCATAATCAAATAGAAAAATTAGGACAGCTAAAGTAAATAGGTCTAAAAGCTGCGTTTTCTAAAACTTAAGAGACAACTTTTTACAAAATAATTTTTAAAGCCCAGCGTTTATAGAAATTAATTTTGTAATTGCGCAACAAAACACAATATAAGATAGTGTTTTAGAAAAAAAATAAAATCATGAATATGTTTGTGCACATCTAGGAAAAAAATTGATTTAACATATGAGCTCTTTATAAGATATATGAAAAATTGATTTGACATGTGAACACATTATATTAATGGCATAAATTGGATGCAATAACCAATTTTAAGAGGAAATGAAATTGTTATATCCCTGAATTCTAGCATACTATGACAAACAAATATTAGATTATACCAATTCAAACATGTATTTTAGACTTATTTCATCATATTCCACATCTATTCTCATATCCAAACATGTCAGATCTGTTTGGTTAGAAGAATAACACTGGAATTGATTAGAATATGAATGAAGAAGCCCTAAAACAACACAATTTCCCCATCTCTGTTTATCCCAATCACTTCACCTAAGAATTGCATTTCAGTAAAGGAAAGGGTAGTCCCACTAACCATTTTTTTGACCCCACCACCCTAATAATCTCACTGATTAAAAAATCATAATCTCACTGCTGTGTTACAATTTTTTTGAACTTTTAATCCCACCGTCCCATTTGATTTCTCTATCCTCTCTTTTTCTTTTTCTTCTCTTCTCCCCCACCATCGCACACCACTATCCCGCAACCACCACCACCACGACGCGTTGACGCCACCACCACTTTGGTCATCACGTCACCGCTATCACACTACCACCACCACCACACAACCACTGCAACCATTACACCACCACCATCACAACTGCCGCCACCAACACCGGGACCACCACCACCATGGCCTCCACGATTTTCTCTTGGCCTCCTTCCTCTCCCTCTCCTTGACCACCACCCATGCTCCCCCCTCCACCCCTTCCCCACCCCACTCTCTCTCTCTCCTCTCCCTCCTCTTCCCCTACCTCCTCCACCTTCCACCTTGGCCCCCTCCCCTCTCCTCCCCCTCTGCTGTCCCAGGTCTCTTTCTCCTCTATTCCTTGTCATCATCATTGCCATTGTTGCACACTGATGTGAGATAAGAGTTGAAGAGGGACTTGAGGAGGGTTAATGGTACTCAAATTAAATTTAGATATCGATTTTTTTTTAAAATGATACATTCGATCTATTTTACAATACAAAACATAAACTGCATATGTTTTTATTTTTTTAAATCATATACATCTCATTTAATGAGATACATAATTTTATAAATGTGAAGTATACATTTCAATAAATAGTATGATATCATTTATAAAAAATATAAAAAATTTCAATAATATGGATATTTTGATATAGTGAGTGAAAGAAGCAAATGAGGTCTATAGGATTGAGACTGTAAAAAAGATTGAGACAAAACTCTTGAGTTTTTAATAATTTTTTATTGATGGGAGGAGATATTCCCCCATCTTTAATTTCAAATCCATCACCCAAATTTTTTTTTTGGGTGATGGATATAGGAAGGTGAGGGGGATGGAAGGAAAGGAAAAGAAGAGAGAGACAAAAGTGTTGGCCGAAGTTTGCGGTGGCAGCGGTTGGAAGATGCCGAAAAAACGGGGCAGGGTAGAGAGAAATGGAGAGAAAAAGAGGGAGTCCCACCCCTCAAGGCCACCTCCTCCCTATCCCTTTCCCACCTTACCAAACCCACCATTCAGATATATTTATTTTTTTGATAGTGGGTTTGAAAGGTTGGGGGGAACATACTATCCTCATCAGTTGGGGGTTTATATGAGAGGACTGTGCTCTTCCACGAAACAAATAAATAATGGGCACGGATATTACCACCCCTTGTATTTTTTTACCCACCCTGTTTTCTATCCCACCCCAACAAATTTTTAAAGGTTTCTAACCCACCCCTAATATGTATACATGAAGATTTGCTTCACAACCTCAACCCAAGCATTTTTTTAAAGCCTTCTTTTCCTTTGTTTTCTCTCCTTCCATTTTTCCTCCACCTTCTCCAACTCCGGCCACCTCCGATCCATTTATCCTCCCTCTCCAGCTCACTCGTCGCCGCTGCTCCACCTCTGACTCCACCCCCGCCGCTGCTCCCCCTCCGGCTTCACCTGCCGCCACCACTCCCCCTCGGCTCCAGCGGCCGTCACTGCTCCCCCTCGGCTTCACCCGTCGTCGCCGCTCCCCCTCCGGCTCCACCCGCCGTCATTGCTTGCTCCCCTAAAACCATTCACAGGTTATAGCAAAACTAACCCTAGTTTTAGAGTAGACAAGTGTTATGTTTTGCAAATCATGCTCAATCAATTTAGGGCCTTTTCGGTTCTCCCATTGATGCAAATCATACAAATAGACTGTTTTGTTATACAAATCATACAAATATATATGCTATTTTGTATAAAAAATCAGTCAAAACACTATATATGCTATTTTGCAAAAAAAATAATGAATTTAAAACCAGGGCCTACAAAACATCAACCCAAATACTATGTATGTTATTTTGCATTTTTATACCTGCTTTCATATTCCACATTGCAACTGCCAATATCCTTTCTCTTTTCCTTTCTATCAGCAAGTATTTCATTTAGATGTGCAAGTTCAATTCCATTCATTTGTTTAGTTAAATGTCCAATTTGTTTAGTCAATTCCATTTATTTTTATACCTGCTATCATATTGCACATTGCAACTGCCAATATCCTTTCCCTTTTCCTTTTCCTTCCACATCAACAAGTATTTCATTTAGATGTGCAAGTTCAATTCCATTCATTTGTTTAGTTAAATGTCCCAAAACATGTAATAATGTATTCTTAAAATTGGTTCAATCGAATTGTTGAATTAAACTTTTACATTCAAGCTTCTTTTTTGTGTAAAAAAATGTGGAGATTATTTTTGGACCAAAGATATTGAACTGAGTGTTGTTTTTTTTATGGATTGGAATGTGTTGACTAAATATATAATATAATAAAAGGGGATATGACAACAAAATGGACAGTAAAATTTATATGGTTGATTTGTTGCTTGCAAGATATGTTAATTTCTCCATGTTCCATCTTACATCAGTAAACATTGACCATTTCTACTTTGTTGTCTAGTTTGCTAACATTTATTCTATACTCATCTGGTTTAACTCACTAAACCTGTGAGTCCTCTGTTTAAGAACTTTTTGGATCCCCCATCTCAATATCATATTTTGTTTTAGAAGAAAAAAAATATGATCAACCAACAAACCTGATATTGAAAATGTAGCAAGAGATCAAATGAAATAAACAAAAGTATCTATGTTTGTGTCAACACCTTCCTCATATGTGGTGACTTCATCTTTGGTTTCAATTGCTAATCTTTTTTCATGTATTTATTTATGTATCATGATAATAGGTTTCTTCAACTTAAATTATGCATTTACCAACTATTGTTTAACTTCTAAATCTGATCTTTTATTTTTTTCAGGTTCGTGGAGACCATTGGCCAAATATATAATAAGGATATTATTACTCTATATCATTGATCTTCTTCTATGCTAGTCCATAAAGAAAAAAAAGGTACTCACTCATTGAGTATGGAATAATACACAGCCTTTTAGTCCTACTTTTAGGATCATAAATGGTATATGCACTTGTATGGATGCATATCATCATATGCATTGATATAGAAACACATCTATCATTTATATGCATTCATATATAGTTATATCCCTCGAAAGCTAGAAGTAGAGCTAAAAATAATTAAAGAACATTTTCTCCTGACTCTCTATGAAACTTATGCTCTGAATGATTTGACATGAACACCAGGGTATATTTATCATGGTTAATATAGACTGCATTCTTTTCTGGCTGCTCCTAAAATTTTCACTCAATGTTCAATTCCACTGTCCACTTGAATACATCAATCTCATATGAGCAATTACACTGTTGCTGTTTTGCTTGAGTGGTCACTCATACTTCATGCAATCAAACTAGGCACCCATAAATTAACAAAACTATTGTAGAGAATATATCATTGAATGATTTAGTACTTTTGGTTTGTAACTTTGGTTGGATGAGATTGATTTTGTAACTTTTTTTACTTTTTTTTTAAAGGAAGTACCATTGAATGATAGATATGTTTTTGTGTATTGGTTATGGCAAAGAAGGAAAAAATAGTGGAGTATAGTGTTATGTATTAGGGGGTTTGTGAATAATGAGTTTAAATTTACCTCTTGCATTATTTAGCCATATATTTGTTGGATAATGAAAAATATTGGGTGATTGATAATGATATGTAGCACTGCTTTTTAATAAACGATTTGTATCATTGGTTCATTCAATATTCATTGCATACTGGTTATGGTAATCTTCTTATTTTTTGTGCATCATGGATCCAAAACTACGCGTTCCACAAATAGCGTCGCATCGAAGCCGTCAATTTCAAAGATTAGGTAATGATGTACCTTCAAGTTCAAACATTTCATTTGTTGAACAAAAGGTTGTGGAAGAGGAAGCAAATGAGCTCGAGGTAGAGGAAGATGAAGTACATGAAGAAGATACACATAGATCGGTCGATTTAGAGATAGATGCAGATAGTTTAAAAGGACCTTTCACGAGGGGTCCAGAAACAAACGAAATCTTAGTCGACTATAGACACGATGTTGTATGGGTGTTGATATTGACTATAATAGTGTTTTGGGTTTGATATGCGTTTTTAACATGTTTTGAAACAAATGTGTTTTGTATGCATGAGTTTTGGAGATATTTTATAGATACAATGCGTTCACGTGTTATTGTGTTCCCAATGAATGATGTTTTGGAGATATTTATAGATATAACGTGATCATGTTGCTGCTAAGCCAGATTTTATGTACTACGACTCTGTGAAGTCGACCTGGGATATAAATAACAACTTCACAAAGTCGAACGGGTTACAGAGAGAGTCTTAAATCTCTCTGACCCATTCGACCCTGTGAAGTCGATCTGGGATATCAATAACAAATTCACAAAGTCGAACGGGTTACAGAGAATGTCTTAAATCTCTATGACCCGTTTGACCCTATGCAGTTGAGCTTGGATATAAGTGATGACTTCACAACGTCGAACGGGTTACAGAGAGTGCCTTAAGTCTCTGTGACCCGTTCGACCCTATAAAGTCGACCTCGGATAGAATTGATGATATCACAATGTCGAATGGGTTACAAAGAGGACATTAAGTTTCTGTGACCCCTTCAGTTTTGTGATGTCGACCTGTGATATAAGTGACGACTTCACAAAGTTTAGATGAGGGATATGAGGGGTTAAAAATATAAGGGGTGGGTTAAGTTTAGATGGGGTGAGTTAAGTTTGGGTGTGTTCACCTCTAAAAAAAATTCATATTTTTGTTTTTAAAGGGGGTTGGTTGAATAACTAAGTGGTTGGAAATTTCGGTGCCCATAAATAATAAGGTCATTTCCGGAACAACTCGCCCCACCTGTGAAATCCTCTCTCTCTCTCTCTCTCTCTCTCTCGTCTACGGCGGCGGACTGGACCGGAGCATGAGCGAGTGAGATTGTTCTGGTCCGATCCGATCCGATGGTGAGGAAGATGGAGTGGGCTGGGAGGGCGACACACCTAGGCGGGGTCCCCCGGGCGGCGACGGTGGCGGCGGCTGGGGCATTCGCGAAGGTGGTGACTTGTCTCCTCAACACGACCACCGTCCACAACCCGGAGACCCTCCTCCGCCTCGTCCGGTCCAGGCCCCCCGGTCGACCCCTCCTCACCGTCAGTAACCACATGTCCACGTCAGCACCCCCGCCCAAATTAGAATTTTAAGTTTTCGTCTTTGTTGATTTTTGTTTCGTTGAATTTGTTCCGAACAACTAATGGGGATAACATTGTATATATTTTATGATATGGGTCGACTTCGAATCAGTGGAATACGTTGTCGAAAAAAAAAAAAAATTGATTTTTTTTGAATTATGCGTTGTGTGCCTTTGAATCGATTAAGGTTTTTTAGAGCATCTCCAATGGCATGCTTTTTTGGTGACTCCTTAGCTATATTTGTGGAGGGATCCCCAAAAACCATCTCCTATGGGCTCCTCAAATGTTTGTCTAAATATCAGTTTTCCTTATTAATGCATGTTGAAACATAAGTTTGTTTTGAGTTTTACGTGTGTGATGTGCTGTTTTTTGTTGGGTGTTGATATTATTTCTTTGTTAGAGATTTGTTCAATTTTTATGGCATTTTGAATGAATGGTGGTTTGGGTTTGCTCTTGTATGGATTGCTCAAAGCAGATTG
This sequence comes from Acorus gramineus, assembly GCA_030737835.1. Classification (NCBI taxonomy): domain Eukaryota; kingdom Viridiplantae; phylum Streptophyta; class Magnoliopsida; order Acorales; family Acoraceae; genus Acorus; species Acorus gramineus. Next base: position 14,791,022 of record CM060855.1, on the reverse strand, counting down.
GATGACCCGCTTATGTGGGGCTTCAAAGGCTTCCCGACAATGGATGCAAGGCTGGCACGGTGGGTGTTGGCAGCGGAGGATATTTGCTTCAAAAACACGGTTTTGTCTTACTTCTTTCGGTTAGGTGAGAATGCTGATGTTCGCGTATCCCATGTTTCACTTGAATTATTGTCTGTTGAGTAGATGTGCATGTTTTGATCAGGTAATAATTTAAAGAAACCAACAGAGCAGAGTGTTCACTCGATTTGTATTTTTGTTTATGTGGCTGAATTATATTTTTGTAGCTTGTGATTTTTCAGATTTTGCTGACAATGACAAATGCTCTTGAGATCATTCAAATAGAGCAGTTGAGTAAATCAATATCGTTATAATAACCTGATTTTAGTAATTACACATATAAAAGGCCATTTTTCTGATTCACATTATAGAAAATGGCATTATGAGTTTATACTTAACAAAGCTATCTAGTTACAAATAGAAAGAAAAATTTCACAGATTTTGCTATCGAACACAGATTGCCATCTTATCTCATGAAGAGAAATATTGTGAAAGGATATATGATGATGCACATGTTCTCCACATTTTTGGAATGTTGTAAATTAGCCTTTTTTATTAGCATGCTCCCATATCTCTTCTTTCCTTGAATATTGTCTGTTTGTATGTGGGTATTCTCTGATCAGGTCATATGTTTAACAAAAATAATGGATCTGAACATTCAATCTTTTTTTTTTTTTTTTAATTCTTTCATTGATCATAATTCATAAGAAATTGGCCAAAATGTCTTAAATTCACTAACGAAGACCATATTGTTAATTCTTTTTATTTTATAAAATATGACATCTTGAATTTCATTTAGAAGTTCTGGAGTTCCCAAAATAAAGGGTAGCAGCATCTTGAAGGCCTGCTATCCACCAAAGATTCGATTGATTATTTTTTAAATGAAGATAAAATTCATGAAAAAAGTTCTGTAGTTGCTCCAGTCATGCTCAATGTACTCTTATTCAGCATTTTTCATTAGTGTGCTCTTGCTTCTCATTGATAATCATTGAAATGTGGGTCAATCTTTTCATGTCTTCCATTCACATTCCATCTTATTATCTGAGTATCTTCTCCCTGACCTCTATCCTTACAAATACCATGGGTGTTTCTTTATGAGATTACTAGTCTCTTTGGCACCCATGTACAGTTATTTATTATCTAGATATCAAAGCTTTATGTGATTCTTTGGAAGGGTGAATTCAGACATTCCAAATCTTGCCCATTTAACCAAATTTAGAGCACCGAATTGCCCTCTGTCCATTTACGGAAGATACAAGAGAGGAAAAAATCTTAAACCATACTGCATTCCATCAGTTGTGTTTCTTCTTAAATTCGTTCTTTACTGACTCCCTTTTGTTTTCTCTATTCAGTTTTGTTTTAATTAATTTATATTCTGGTCTGGAGTTTTTTTTTTAATATTATTTCACTAGTTATTGCCTAAATGCTAGCCAAGTAGAACTTGCTTTCTGAGAAAATATTATGTCCAGGAAAATGTATACCAATTACAAGGGGTGGTGGAATATATCAGGACAACATGAATGATGCTCTTGATATCTTGAGTGATGGAGGCTGGGTAGTCCCTTCTTATCCTGCAATTTAGTTTTTTTTATTTTTCATTCATATAATTCACATGACAAGAATCTTGTTTTCTATCTCGTAGTACAGTTGCACACATTTCCTGAAGGAAAAGTTTCGCAAGGAAATGGACCCATTAGGCGGTTGAAATGGGGAACTGCCAGTCTTATTGCACGTGCCCCTATAACACCAACTGTTCTACCAATTGTACACTGTGGCTTTGAGAAGGTATAATTAAATTTCAGCAAACCAATTTATTTATGCGACCTGCACAGCTTGTATTATTTTGATTAGACTGAGCAACTCCTAACATGATATATAATATTATAATGTTATATAGAATTGCTGGTTAAATGCTGTGTCATTTGTTATATATTCATTTTAACATGCTATCATTTAAATATACCACAACAGTAAAGCTGAGTATCTAGAAACAGTTTCAGATGTGCTATTTAATTTGTGACTTGACATGATTCATATTTTTCATTCTAAATACTGAATTTCATGAAACAAACATTCTTTGGGGAACAAATTACTGTTTCCTGTTCATATTTTCAAGTTGTTTTAGCATCCAATTGAAAATGTTTACCTTCTTGATCTTTGCAGTTTCTTTTAACATAATGTGCATGTTCTGTACTGTAGCATCCATGCTATTTTATGAAATGGTCTGTTTTAAATTATTTGAATATTATCTCATAGATGCAATGAAAAGTTGATGTGCCCTTGTCCCTCATAATGAGTATATAAACTACAGTTATAGTCATGTATCAGTGGATGAAAATGGTGATACTCTATGATTTGTGCTTCAGTACAGATCTTCTTTTGATTTTTTATTCAGATGAATGCAAATCCTATACCACGTGCCATTTGTTTCACCTCGCCTACTTGCTCTATCTACTGTAGGGGAGTCAAGGAGATGCTCCATGGTTGCATTAGCTTAAACACTGTCATGTATAAGATTGGGTTTCTACACACTGTCATAGCATACTGCTTTTGATTACTGTTGCTGTTTTGCTTTTCTATTTTCTGTTTCTATGATAGATATGTCAATTGCCTTTTAAATAATAGTTGATCTAATATGTCAAACATGGATAACTAATCTAATGAAAAGATGGGCGTGTTAAACTGATTTGATGGCCATGACCCATTGCCTATGGTAAGGTTTTGCATCTGAATTCAAATTATTTGCATCTAGATACTCAGCATTACTGTTGTGGTATCTTGGACCTGGTCTACATCTATCATAAGATTCTCAATTGAATCATTTTTTCTTTTTGCCTCCTAATTAAGTCTTTGGTCTACCTAACCACATAATGAAATTTCCAGGTGATGCCAGAGAAATTTTTATTTGGCAGAAGACCACCACTCCCCGTTTGTGGAAAGAAGATCCAGATCGTTATTGGCGAACCCATAGAGTTTGATCTCCAAAAATTAGCGCAGACAGCAAAAACAATGGGGCGAAATTCATTGTGTCAAAGTAAAGGGTGGCCCACCATTCCCAGCCATGGACTGGACGAAGCAGCGCAAAGGTGGCTTTACACACACATCTCTGAGAAGATTCAAACCATGATGGAGAAGTTGCGAAACTTAGGGGCAACCATTAAGAATATAAAGGCATAAGTTCTTAGGAATTTTGTACTAAAGTTAGGGCTAGTTTGCTAATCATTCTCATTCTATTAGAATACTCAAGTAAATTGCGTTTAGTATCCACCATTCTTTCCTGGGTGGCCCTGACATTATTTTCCTTTCTTTCCTCCTTTGGAATCTATTAGAATTGGGTTCCTGGAAAATAAGGAATTTTTTTTTAAAACCAAGAGTTATTAAACTAGCCCTTAATAAGGCTCATCATCTTGGATGTTCAATGTTTCAAGTTTAGTTATATTCTTATTGAAGTCATACTGATTTGAAATTCAGTTGTCCTGGATTTATTGTTTAAGCTGTGGCATTTTCATTCAGTTTGATGCACTTCCTTTTCATGTTACAACTAGTAAAACTTGCCTGAGCCTCCGTGGGGTAACACATTTAGACGCGATTATGCTTTTTAATAAAGCAAGATAGTGTAAACGTGTTATCAATTTTTTTTTCAAAAAACAAACTTAATTACAAAATTATTTACAGGTTTTAGTACAAAAATGTTATTTTTTAAAAAGCATAAAAAATACGCTTTCTAGGAATTAAGTTTATTTATAAGTTACTTTATTTAAAATATTATTTTTCAAACGTGTTTTCGAATGTTACCTGCAAAACACACTCCATTTGGGGCTTGTAAAATTATAGGAAAATGCTACACTTAGGATCATATATATTTTGCAGTCTCGTTTGTAACATATATATATTTTGAACTAATATATTTTAACTAATAAAGGACATCCTTTATAAAAATCAAATGCATATATGTGTGAATTGAATGCATATCTATATATTTTTTTATGTAATTTGTAATAGACTATATACTAGTGGAGTATAAATTATTTTAAAGGAAAGGTAGATATTTGTTATCCGATTCAATTACTTAACAACAAATTACAAACTCTGAAAGGGATGAGGGGTGAGAGGAGGGGATAAATAGGAAATAGAACAAACTAAAATAAAGATACATATGGACGGCAGCGCCCCGGTTAAAAGAGACATCTAACCTGAAGAACACCTCCGTCGACCCGAAGCTACGTTGCGCCCAAACGGTCCCCGATCTTAGCATCTTGCCCGCCCTCCGCTACAATGAAATGGTCCCAATCACTCACTGCAGCTTGAAATGAGTCCCACATACTCTCGTGGTACGCTCTTAACTCCTTGAAATATCACCTCATTTCAGGTCCTCCAAATCGTCCTTGTGCCCGCTGGTACTATAGTTTATGATTTCCTCGCCTCCCGTTCGTTGATCGCGCCTCTTTTCAGCTCCTTTCCCGCCCTTCATAACTCATCTGTATTCCGAAAGGAGCATGTCAGCTCGGTCGTGTGACACACCCCACTCCAAAATCTTTGCACGAACGCACACTTGCAGAAAAGATGGGTGACAGTTTCCGGGGCTGCCTCACAAAGCACGGTGGTATGATCGTTCTCTGCCTATTTAGCGCGATATACCTTCGTGAGCAACTTCCACTGGAAGAGTAGCCACATGAAAACCTTGATCTTCAGAGGAATTTTCAATTTCCATACCTGTTTGAACTTTGGGAAAATCATGGCCATGTTGGCCAACTGCTCGCGTCACCACTAGTAGCCGTTGTTCACAAGATAATCTCCTGCGGCCGATGGGCGCCATCTTAAGGTGTCCTCCATTTTAGACCTCAACACCCCCCGTTCCAACAAAGTCATCAAGTCTGCGAATTGCCCCTTTTCCATCTCGTTCAGTTGGTTCCGCATGAGAGGCACGCTCCACCCACCGACGCCTTTAATACCTTGGAAAAATTTGTTGATAGTGCCCTCATTGTTAATGGCCAGCCTAAAAATCTCCGGTGCTCCTCCCCACACCAACGGTCATGAATAGATGTGCCGCCGCCAATCACCCATTCAAAAGCACGCCCCACTTCTAGTTGTTTTGCGAATATACCTTTACACAAACCTGAAGCTTTTGTATTTAGCGTTGGCCATTTCTTCTCGCCAATCCCATCACCTCCATATCTATCTTTCATCATCTTGAGCCACAACATATTTTGCACCGCCAACCATTTCCACACCCACTTCATGAGTGCTTGATCCATTGCTCTAAGGTCCAAAACCCTTAGGCCGCCCTCCTTTTTGTGTTTGCAGACGGTGCCCCAATCCACTAAATATGGTGTTTTTCTATCATCTTCGGCCCCCCTCCATAAGAATCGACAGCGAATTGAGTCGATTTTCTCCAAAATCCCCACCGAGACCCTAAAGACTGAGAGGTAGAAGAGTAGGAGATTGGTCAAGACTGCCTGTAACATGATTAGGAGTCCCCCTCAACTGAGCAACCATCCTTTCCAACCGGCCAAACGCTTCTCAAACAGTTCCACCAATGGTGCCCAATTGTCCTTCTTCATGCACCCATTAACCAGCGGATGACCCAAGTATTTTGTGGGGAAAACGATCGTAGGGAAACCCATATACTCCTGCCTGGCCTCCTCGCCTGGCTCTAAATTCATCCTTAACATACGGCATTTGCTCCGGTTAAGGGACATACCTGAGAGTAGACCAAAGCACCATAGGATGAAACGTGGAAGCCTTGCACACTGTTCTCCAACGCCTCACTTAGGAGCAACGTGCCATCGGCGTATTGGATAATCGTCACCGGTCGGCTTCCCCGTGCGCATGGGAGTCCCTCGATCCAACCTCCCAATCCTGCCTTCGCGCATAAGCGACTCAGGATGTTGGCCACCGGAACGAATAGAATCGATGACATGGGATCTCCTTGCCGTAAGCCTTTGTTGAGGGGAAAGAAACCCATGATCTCTTTGTTGACGACCACCGACATGTGCACTGTATCGATGCACTGACGCACCATACGCACCCACCGTGAAGGGAAGCCATGCATCTCAAGTATACTAAGGAGAAACCCGCGGTCAATACTATCATACGCCTTTGTGAAATCCAGTTTAAATAGGAGACCTTTGTTTTGAACCTTGGAGCATGCCGATACCACCTCTTGTGCTGTTAGAAAACCTTTCTGAAGGATGCGTCCTGGGGGGAATGCCAACTGGGTCACCTCGACCAAACCCCGCATGCCTGCTTCAGGCGCTTCACCATGACTTTCACGAGGATCATATATGCTCCGTTTACCAAGCATATCGGATGGAACTCTTTGACCCGCACCGCCCCCTCCTTTTTTGGGAGGAGGGTATAAATTGTTAGACAATTTTATATGCTATATTAGTGATGCAATGCTTACAAATGTGGTTGCAAAAAGAACTCAATGCATGAGCACCCAATATTTTATTATGTCATAATGTTGATTTGTTAGTGAGTCCAGTTCAATTATGTCTCTGGTAAACAATAAATGACGTAGAATATATATATATATATGTATATATATATATATATATATATATATATATATATATATATATGGAAAGTGTACGCTAGGTAACCTCCCATTCGGGGTGTAGAATAATTTAAGGCTCCATCTGGCTTCATGTCCTAGCCAAGTTTGCATCGGGAGACACCGTCGAACGCAACTTCCGAAATAAACGTAAAAAATAGCTTCTGCATTTGTTATGTAGCCCCTACGTTTTATGTGTATTTTCCTCTGTTTATCCGATGCATTAAAATAGTGCTTCTAAAAAGCACCCCCCGCCTATCTAATGTAGGCATCCCTAGCCTCCCATCCAAATAGACACTAAAGAATAATGGGAAATAAGTAAAAAAAAAGTTATTTATTTTGTGAAAATAAGCTCTTATAAATTATGTCAAACTATTTAAATGGTGCTGAAATTACTTATCAAATTTAGCTTAGATATACAAATGGATAATAATAATTTTAAAAAATTATTTTACCCAACACTGTCATATTGTCTCACACATCTTTGACATATTTATTAAAGACAAACAATTTTTGTAGGGGTAAAAATTAATTTAGAAAGATATAAGCTTTAATCCACATACTAAGAGTGAACTAAACAACAAGAAGTTCAATCATATGTCCTAACATGGGGATGGGTAACTATATTTGATCACTAAGAATGGGAATAAGTACGCAATTTTTATAGACAACGGATAATTGATTTTTATATAACTTATTCTTAATTTGAAAATGGGATTAGATTGTTTTTGGGTTCATAAGAAGTTGAGTTCCAGCCCGTATTTAAACAGAAAAAACTCTAGTTTTGAAACCTCTCCGTCTTGTCGTGCACGCGCAATACCCAGAGGAACCAATGTCCGCACCCGTCGAGCACGTACACCACGGACTGCGCAGGCTGTCGGCCGAGCCACTCCATCCATGATGCATTCATGCAATCATGCCGCGCATGTACGATCGATTATTAGACCCACCATGGCACCATGTACACGGGCGGCGCTTGCTTCTACAGGTCTTTGAATCTCCATCTCCTCCCGTGGTACATGTACCACTTGTACGCGTCGTTGACCTTGTCGAGCAACGAAGACAGCTCCGCGAGTGGATCATATCCATTGGATAGGGTGTCGGCAAACTTGGCTTTGTGGGCAGAGAAATGCCAGTGACCGGTGGTATAGGCGGAGAAGATGATATTTGAGATGACATAGGCATTGGAAACGGGCCGGGCCTGGCCCGTTGAAGCAGGGCTCAGATCTGTGGATCTGCTTGGTAAGCGGGCCCCAGCAGGGCCGAGCCGGCCAGCGGCAAAAAAAGGGCCTAGGCCATGCCCACAAGCCCGGGCGTGAACATGCCTGATGGGATGGGCCTTGGCTCCGGGCCTATCGGCAAGCTTGTGGGCTCTGATTTTAAATATCTTATTTCTTTTGATTTTGTAATTTTAAGTTGTTTATTTGTATATAATGTTAAAATAACACATAATTGAAAGTATAATGTTGAGAAAAAAATATTTAAATGAATTAATTACTTAAAAAACTAAATAACTTCGTGTACATAACTAGGTTGGCACCTATATATAAATGTCAATAATTTGTATAATTCAACTACAATTCAAATAAAAATCACATAAATACATGTGACTCATCTATTGTATTGTCCTCCACGAGCGTACAGGCCAGCCTGAAAGGGCCCAGTTTCAGAGGGCCGATCTCAGACCCCAGAATCAAGTTGGGCCCAGCCTGCCTTGAAAACGGGCTGGGCTTGCCCTGCCTGCAAACGGGGCTGGGCCGGGTTTTGGTCTTACGGGCCCGGGTAGGGCTTTCGGGTCTCGGGCCTTTTGGGGGACCTTTAAATGATTTGATTTTTATTGCTGATGTTGAAAGATAGGCATGGGATATCTTGGAAAACACAAGGACAATTTTGTCTTCAAAAGGACTGACACACATTTTATAGTGTTTACAGGGACTTATTTGAATATCATTTAGATAAATCTTTTCACTTAACAAAATAGAATATTCATCATAAATTAATGGAAGTTTGACTGGAGGACTAAATTCATTAACCACATATCATTTATAGGGATTTTCGTTGATTTTTAAATTTTACTGTGGCTTTTTATCATTTCAGAAAGATTCAGAGAATTATAACAATTTTTTTCAACACTTTAAATTTTTTTTTTTTAAAAAAGTGAAAAGATAACTTTGTTAGAGGATTAGATGAAAATAAGGTGAAATTACAAAAATTCAGCACAATAAAATACTAAAACAATAGAGAGAATGAGAAGGAGTGAGAGATGAATGGATCAACAAAGCCCACTGCGACGCTTAAAACGTTATTCGGCTCCTCTCGGTATAGAAGTCACGAACCGAACCGCCCCTAGGATCTAGCAAGCCCACACAGAGTGCACGCTCAGGTGGAATCAGAAATTGGCTTAGAACTCTATCACCACAAAAGCACTCGGGCTACTGGAATAATAGGACGTCAGGGCTATCTCTCGAACTCTCACAAGAGACTCTTTCTATTTGAGTGGATACACATTTTGTGTCTTCGATCCATGGAATGGCATACATGGGTCCCTTTATATAGGCCTCTAGATTTCCCAAGAGTCACCTCCAAATTCAAGGTACCCATTTAATTGAAAAAATGGATTTTCCATTTTTCCATGCATGGTTCATTGTTCCATATTCAATGGGATGGCAAATTCAAGGTACATAATGGACTTTCAATGATGAACCAATTCATGTATCCAACCTAGGTGCCTCATTGGAATGAAAACCTTGCATATTCAATGCTTCATTCCACCCTAGGTTCATCATAGAAATTCTACGTACATGAATTCTGCATAGTTAATGCATTAAATATGTTTCACCTCTGGTCGCCCCCTCGGTTCACCTCGGGTTGCCGCCCCCTTGGTTCACCTCGGGTCGCCCCCTTCGGTTCATCATCTCGGGTCGCCCCCTCGGTTCACCTCGGGTCGCCCTCTCGGTACATCATCTCGGGTCACCCCCCTTGGTTCATCATCTCGGGTCACCCCCTCGGTTCACCTCGGGTCGCCCCTCAATTCACCTCGGGTCGCCCCCTTGGTTGTTGTGCAATGTACCTACTCCATTAGCCAATACACATGAATCATGCCAAGTCCACATCCACATGCCATGTAATACACATCCATATATATAGCCCTTGTCCATATTATATCCAAGCCCTATACTTAGTTAATTGATGATTATTTGAAAGCATGTGAGGGATCAAGTTTGGAGTCAAAATATATTAATATATTTTTCATATTAAACATAGAATTTTGAAACTTTAATTTTTGAAAAACATTTAAAAAAACCAACAATCCCCCACAAGTTTCAAAATACCAACGAGTTCCATCCCACAAGTTATTGCGTCTAAGACTTGAATCTATACTTAGTGCAACTGAATCCCTGATTGATAACGCAATAGTGGACTAAGCCTTGAACTAAGCATTACAACCAGTTCATCAGCGCACACACAGAAACTTAATAGCCATATCTGATTGGTAGCACATTAAGGGCCCTGTGCTTATTCTTGGTTCTGTGAGAGCTACTAGAAATTACTAAAATTCCATAAAAGACGGCCCACATCTCCACTCTCACATTGGTAAGTCCATAAGGAGTGCTTTCTGTCAGTCACCCCACACTTTTAAGTGCTATAGACTTATTAAGGCCCTGGGCCAGCCTAATACCACAACAGAAAGAACGCACATTAAAGGCCTTGTGCCTAATTTTTGGTTCTGTGAGAGCTACTAGAAATCACCTACAAATTCCATAGGAAACGGTCTGTATCTCCAATCTCACATAGGTAAGTCTATGAAGAGTGCTTCCTGTTAACCACCCCACACGTCAAAGTGCTATAGACTTATTAAGGTCCCAGACCAGCCTAATACCACAACAGGAAACATGCACATGAGGATAAAAGAATGAGACCTAAAATATTTGTGCATCAATGTCCTTACAATAATGTTTTCTTTGAACCATAGATATCAGTATTACATGGGTAGGTAAACCTTTGAACCCAAACTTCTATCTAATGGTAGAATTATTACAAGACATCACATAGGTCTTAGTCCCATTCCAGCGGTGGTTCTCTCAACCAACTCCCTTTTGAGACCTTTCGTCAAGGGATCCACCAAGTTCTCTGAAGATCTGACATCGACCACTGATATCATGCCATCTCGAATCAATTCATTCAGATAGCCATGCTTCAGACGAATAGTCCTCTTTCTTCCATTGAACAAGCCATTCTCAGCAACAACACCGGTCGCCTGGTTGTCACAGTAGATAGAGATCGCGCACTTCTCTTTTCTACTCAATGGAAGATCATACAGGAGATTTTTCAGTCATTCAGCTTCATCTCCTACCGTTGCCAACGCATAGAATTTCGCTTCCATCGACGATTGTGCAATCACGGACTGCTTCTTTGATTTCCAAGATACTGCGGCTCCACCCAACGTGAACACGTAACCGCCAGTCAATTTGGATTCGTCGATCTGAGCACCAATTTGCGTCGTTGAAGCCTTCCACGATCGAGGGGTAGCCGGAGTAGAACAACCCATAGTTCATTTTACCTTTCAAATATCTCATAACCCTTTAAATCGCCTCCCAATGAGCTTTTCTAGGATTACTTGAGAATCTCCCCAACATGCCTACAGCATAGGCAATATCCGGCCTCGTGCAACTCATCGCGTACATCAAGCTTCCGACGACGCTAGAGTACTCGAGCTGCTTCACGGGTTCCCCATCGTTGGCCTTCAGCTTCCTGTTGTAGTCATATGGAGTCGGAACTTCTGGAAGATTGAAGTATCCAAGCTTCTTCAACTGCTTCTCCACATAGTGAGATTGAGTCAGACCAAACCCAGTGTTTGACCTCACTATCTTGATTCCCAGAATCACATCAGCAGGTCCCATATCCTTCATGCTGAACTTTGAGGAGAGATAACTCTTCACTGACTTCACACTCTCCAAGTCAGTGCCAATGATCAGCATGTCATCGACGTAGAGACATACTATCACGCCTCGATTATCAGCAAACTTGCTATAGACACACTTGTCGGATTCACTAACAATGAATCCTTCATCTCGAATGACTTTGTCAAACTTTTCATGCCATAGCTTAGGAGCCTGCTTCAATCCATACAAAGACCTGATAAGCTTGCATACCTTGCTTTCGATACCTTTGACGAGAAAACCTTCTGGTTGCTCCATATATATCTCCGTTAGATCTCCATTTAGGAAAGCAGTCTTCACGTCCATTTGATGGACCACCATCTTATTGGTTGCGGCTAGAGCAACCAATACTCTGATGGTTGAGATACGAGCAACTGGTGCATATGTGTCGAAGAAGTCAACTCCCTCCTTCTGAGTGAAACCCTTTGCAACCAGTTGGGCCTTGAACTTCTCAACAGAACCATCGGCTTTGAGCTTTCGTTTGAAGACCCACTGGCAACCGATCGGTTTGGCTCCTCTTGGAAGATCCACCAGCACCCACGTGCCATTCGCCATGATAGACTCCATCTCGTCATTCATGGCCTCCCTCCAGATATGAGCATCTCTAGACTTCATCGCTTCCTCGAACGATTGTGGATCTCCTTCGACGTTGTACGTCACGAAGTCAGGCCCAAATGACTTGCTCTTTCTGATTTTCTTCGGTAAAGGCGGATCTGCATCAACCTCCTCCTCAGCTTGTGTTGGATCAGGGTCGGGGACAGCATGGTCCTCGTCAGTGATGAACCAATTCATCTATCCAACCTAGGTGCCTCATTGGAATGAGAACCTTGCATATTCAATGCTTCATTCCACCCTAGCTTTATCATAGAAATTCTACATACATGAATTCTGCATAGTTAATGTATTAAATATGTTTCACCTCGGGTCACCCCCTTGGTTCACCTCGGGTCGCCCCCTTCAGTTCATCACCTCGGGTCGCCCCCTCAGTTCACCTCGGGTCGCCCTCTCGGTACATCATCTCGGGTCGCCCCCCTTGGTTCATCATCTCGGGTCGCCCCCTGGTTCACCTCGGGTCGCCCCTCAAATCACCTCAGGTCGCCCCCTTGGTTGTTGTGCAATGTACCCACTCCATTAGCTAATACACATGAATCATGCTAAGTCAACATCCACATGCCATGTAATACACATCCATATATATAGCCCTTGTCCATATTATATCCAAGCCTCTATACTTAGCTAATTGATGATTATTTGAAAGCATGTGAGAGATCAAGTTTGGAGTCAAAATATATTAATATATTTTTCATATTAAACATAGAATTTTGAAACTTTAATTTTTGAAAAACATTTAAAAAAACCAACAAACTTAAACTCATTTTTAGAAAGCTTTAGAAAAGTCGACTAACATATTTTCTCTATAAAAAATGATCAATGATCAAATCACACTAATTTTTAAAAAACCATTAACCTCTATGTCCGTTTTTAAAAGGTCTATTAGGAAATGAGTTTTGACAGTTTTTTAGTGTGTAGAAAATTATTTTTCTTAAATTTTTTTTAAAACAAAAAAAATTAAAACTAAAAACTACGAATCTATTTATATAAAAAAATATATTTAAAATATGATTTCCCAAAGGTGTAAAAAAACAACTTTGAATAAATAAATTTTAAACTTTAGTTTTCTGTCAAATCGGTTTAAAACGCGGCCTAAAACAAATCGGAGAAGATTCCCAAATATCACCGTTTTAAACAGTGGGTGATCCGACCGGTTTTTAAGTTAACCGTACGTTACAAGAAGTCACTCATCATTTGATATAAATCCAGAACCGTCGGATGCTGATGGAAACCCGTGTAGCAGACGGCATTAGCTTGCACGTCAAGACACACACGCCGCCGTGACGTTGCAAACGTGACGCCCTCCCAACGCGCAAATCCTCGTCATCGCCGATTTTTTTCACCCTTTCTTTTTGAACGTACCACGGATGGTCGTCCTCGTCCTACGTATGCCACTTCTCGGTCAACCCTCTTTAGGGACCATCTAGCATGTACACATTAGGTGTTATACATATAAATAAATATCATCTTTCGTATATACATATAAATAAAACTCAAAAACTATGGTTCATGTAAGTCACTAATTCAAAAATGTTAACTATCACTATAAAAGCATATTAGTTTTTTTTATAAAAATATGTTGAACACTGAATGTTCATAAAAATGAGATATACATTGAAGGACTCATTCACGCATTTCAACAAACGTGTTATAAATGCGGTATTCACATAGTTTCTCTAAAACGATTTTTTCGGATAAAATGATGATTGTTGAAGTGTCTCAAATCAGTATATAAAGAGTATATATGAATGATTAAATTCATTCATACAATTAACAAAATCATAGTCACCAAAAGAGTCTCCTGATCCGGCGATCTCCAGCCTCACGATGGTCTTCTCCTTCATTGCAGCTCTTCTTCATTCTCTACATCGCGGCGACGTCGTCATCAACATCGGCGTCCTCAATCCACAGACTTTCAATATATTTGTTTAAGCTTTCAAAAATTTGTTCAGAATCGGTGACCAAAAGAGCCGTTAAGAAAATAATTGGGACATTTATTCATATATTAAATTAGTATTATGTAATTACCTCCATATTGTGTAACAAACTCTCTCTTAATTTCTCCTAATTGATTGGAAAAAAAAATCATTACATTTATTCACTCTATTTTTAGGTGTTCAGATCTACTGGGAGAACATGTGGGAACTCTTTTACTGTTGCATTCACGATTGGGGACGCTTCAGCATGAGCGAGGGAGTGTCTTTTAGTAATGGGTGCATGATCATTACATAGTAGCAGGATGACATATGTTACATTTAGCTCCATTTCCAGCCTCAATTACAGTCTGCATATGTTTCGAATTTTTTAAAAATAGTATACTTTATTTAATGAGGTACTTGCTTTTATAAAAAATTGAAGCATATACTCCAATGAATTGCATGGATGTATTTATAGAAAATATAAAAAAATTCTTTCAAAGCATATGCCTTGTTAATATGAGCATATGCGTCGATAGAAATCTATCGACGCATATAGATTCTATCCACGCATATAAGACTGAATTTGAGACTGGAAATAGATCTGAGTGTAACAACGCTCTTTATACACACACATAAATTAAACTAAAAAACCATGATACATGTAAGTCACTAATTCGAGAACGTTAACTATAAGTATAAAAGCATTTTAAATTTTTTTATAAAACATTTGTTGATAACTGCAACTCTTCTTCATTCTCTACATTGTGACGGCGTCGTCATCGGCATCAACGTCCTCAACCCACGGACTTTCAATATAAATGTATGAGCTTTCAAAAATTTGTTGGGAATTGGTGACCAAAAGAGCCGTTAAGAAAATAATTGGGACATTTATTCATACAATAAATTAGTATTATGTAATTGCCTCTATATTGTATAACAACTCTCTCTTACTTTCTCCAGATTGATTGAAAAAAAAAAAAACTGTTATATTTATTCAGCCTATTTTCGTGGTGTTTGGGTCTACTGAAAGAATATGTGAGAACTTTTTTGCTGTTGCATTTGCGACTAGAGGCGCTTCATAGTAGGAGCGAGGGAGGTGTCCTTAAGTAACGGGTGCATGATCATTACGGAGTAGCGGGATGACGTTGGCAGTCCTTTGATCTGGTTAAATGTCTTTTCTAACCAGAAAAGCGGATGGCGGAGTCTTTTTTTTTTAATATTCTACATTTTCTTGTACTTTATCTATGTTTACTCACTTCTTTCAGAATTGTATTTTAAAATAAAAAATAAAATTATGGTAGCTAATTTTAGTTTTTTTTTTTTTTTAAAAAAAAACGAGTGTGAATGATGAAGTATTACAAAACACTCTAAAAAGACATTATTTTTAAGATGGTATATAATAAAACAACAAAACAAGGGATCGGCAGCCTATATAAACTTATAGTAAAGTAAAAAAACACAGGTAGGATATATGGAAAGCAAGAAAATTGTGGTTTTGTATATATAAAAGTTTTAGATGCATATCTAGGTCAATATGATATGAATGATAACACCATGACCACCGACAAACTTTTTTTTTTTTTTTTTTTGGGTGGGTAACATCAGCGGACAAAAAGTTTTGATAAGGTACAATGCACGTTGTATGATACGCTGGTGTATATGAAGCAAGCGATGACGTACATCTCATACCGCTTTGTATACGTGGATCACGTGTGGAGATTGATATGCTGAATTACATGATAAAATATATAATTTACATATATAATAACTTGAAATAATAAGGGATAAAAGTCTACCCTGCGATTTAATAACAACTACCACCGCAAACATACCATCACGATGTTGATGGTTACAATGACACGCATGAGTTACTTCTTTGTGATTTCAAATTTTGAAATTTTAATCTCTGACTTTTGGATGGTGTGAAGCGACTTCACTCCATAATCCATGTATAGTTCAACCATATATTAATCATGTTTTTTTTTTTTTTAATGAAGAATCTAGGGCTGCAACTTAGGTAGGGTTGAACTCGAATCCGACAGGTTGAACCCAATTTTTATATGGGTTGGGTTGACCAAATCGGGTTCGGGTTCGAGTTTGAGTTGACCTTACTCACAATCCAACCCAATCCAAACATGTAAATTAATAGTTAAAAAAAAAATCATAGTCGTTCATTTTGTAGCTTCTAATCTAGACTGTTTAAATTTTAGGTAAACCTAACTAATCTTACGGGTTGGGTCGGGTTGATTTATTTAATTGCGGGTTGGGTTCGAGTTAGTCCAATTCGGGTTGAAAATCGGATTGGGTCGGGTTAGGGTTGAGTAGTTTAAAATTTGGGTTGAGTTCGGGTTGGGGTCAACCAGAACCCAACCTGTCCGAGTTGCAGCCCTAGAAGAATTTGATGAACTTCTTGTGAGGATCAATTCAATTTTGGAATCTTCCTTTTGAAGGGTTGCAATTTTAAACTTCTTAGCAAATCCAATCAGCACACTTCTTAGGTTGCATTTGGTTGGGCCAGGCGAGCCCAGAAAATTGAATTTTATTGGTATGCCTTAGGTGAATTTTTAAAATGGGCCTTATATGTTTTACAAAAAAAATCAAGATTGTTTAAATATTGCATATCATTTTATTTTAAGTTATAGATCTTATAAAATAGATATACAATATTATATTATACAATCATTTAAATTAAAACATTCTACATTATTATATATGTTTAATAAATAGCAAAAAAACAAATTAAATTTTAATAGAATGAGAATATTATAAAAATAAAAATATATATTTAAAAGAGGGTTTGAACGCTATATCAATCAATCATAGGAAAAAATAAACTGTATTGATGGGAGTAAGGGAGAGATAAGTGGATAGAATGAAAGTGTTGAAACTACTTTTTTTTGTCCTTATTGTTTGAGAGATTTGGGAATGAGGAGAAATTTTAGGCATGATTTGGGGGCATTAAACGGAACGAGTAAGTGTGTTGAGATGGATTAATTTAAAATTGAAAAAAAAAACTAATCTCATTGTCCAATTTTTAAAATTCTACTTAACAGATGATTGTGTGCCTTCCTTGGATGAGGCTCCTAGGCAATTGCCTTGGTGGCCTTGCCTTAGAGTCGACTTTGGGTCGCGCGATTACAAAACTGGTTATGTAGGAATATGAATTTTAAAACAAATTCTAGGAAGCTCATCCCTCATCTTTTGAAAATCGTAGCTTTTGAACACTATTTGCTTGAAATTTGTCTACAGGAAGCTAAGCTGATACTGTAAACCTGTTTGGTTGCATGATTGTAGAAGTAGCTTCCTGCAAACGCAAAAGCTGTGCAATCGCACAACCATATACACCCTTAGTAAAAACCAAAACTAGTAAAAGAATATTAATTAATCAACCTTATAAGAATATTAATCAATCAACCTTATAACCTTATAGGTATGTACGGTTCACTAGTTCAATTAATTAGTTTTGCAAATAGTGGCCTGGAATCTGGATGAAATCAGCTACATAAAATAGCTATGAGTCCATGTAGGATTATTGAATCCAAAAGAAAGATACTGAATGGTTAACAATTAAATTTATAATAATTTTTTTTCTGATTTTAAATCAGACTAGCTTAATTTAAATATAATGAAAAAGCAAATCCAAATCCTATAAAAAAATATATCCTAAAATATTTCAAGTAATCAAATTTAGAAAATACAAACTATCATAAAAAAATCGACAGGTAAGAAAAAAATAAATAATAAAAAAGTACACCTTTTTTTTTTACTTACACTTATTATAACCAATGAAATGAATTAAGGACAACCAACTCTCTCCTAATTATGTACTTCTCCTAATTACAGGGTCTAACAAAAAATAAAAAAATAAAGAACCTCTCTTAGAACGTTTCAAGAGAGGATAATTTATTATTTTTCTATTAGTCTTTTCTTTAGTTAATGTTACTTATTTTTCTATGAAACACACATGTTATGTACATCCCTCTTTCCTGCCTTAATACCCCTACACTACACATGTTTTTAATTTTTAAAAAATTATATACCTCATCTAATGAGGTATATGTTTTTATAAAAAAAATAAAATATATATTATAATAAATTATATGAATACATTTATAAAAAATGTAATTTTTTTTAATAAAACATTAACTTCTTTAATATGAGTGTATGAAGCCATCGAGGTATATGAGACTGTAATTAGTTAGGTTGTAAAAATGATTGTGTGTAACAAAGCTATTTTTTTATATTGGGTTTCTAATTTGGTATCCGATGTTTCCAATATAGTTCTTTTATCATTAATGTTTTCATATTTTATATCTAAAAATAGTACATTTTGACACCTCCCATTATAAGACAACAAATCTCTTATTACCCACCAAAAAAAAAAAAAAAAAAAAACTCTTATTCCTTAATCCAACTCTGATCACTAATAATATTTAAATTGTGTTTGATTTAAAATATAGAAGTCAAGAATTGGATCAGTGGATTCTAAACATAATAATTATCCAATCAAAGAATACTTATCATCCCACCTAATTAACTTGAAAAATCATGCTGAACAGTTTCACACTAAATTTTTTTTTTTTTAAATCGCGTTGACCAATGTCAAGCGTTTACATCGACGTGGTACATATTTATGAGAAAAATGGGCACGTTTTTCCGAACAAACAAGGAGATATAAAAATATGTCACGACAACGCGACTTGTACGTCGGACTTTGACTCACACGTACGTCACGTTGAAGTTTTTAACGTCCCCACCCTGCAATTTCGTTCCCCCACCCCCTCAGTCAAACCATTCCTTCATTCATTCATTCCACATATTCTGTTTTTATATTTCTCAGTTTCTTTTTATATTTCTTCATTCTGTTTTTACCTTTCCCCGAAGTCTCCATATACACCGCCCACAAGATATCTATAAATAAGACCACCACACATCTCCCCTCAAACAACAAAAACTGTGTTCTCTCCAACACAAACCATTCCAAGTTTCTTCCAACTCCTCCTCGATCTTCAAAACATATCTCTCTATCTCTTTCACACAGTCACACGTACTTACATATTTATATAACAACCTTATCAGACATACCCACTTCACAAAACACCACATAAATGAAGACAGAAGAAGCCATAGCATCCACTTCACAAACCACCACAGTCGTCCAAAAGAGTTCCTCCTCCACGTCCGCCTTTGCCCGGCTTTGCCGGAAGCTCTCTCCGAAGAGGGACGAGCCTCGCCCTAGCCTCACTGTGGTTCCCAACTACAGTAGTGAGACTACTTCATCTTTGGAGAGGGTGTTCAACTACATAGACGAGGACAAGGACGGCAAGATCTCCCCAGCCGAGCTACAGAGCTGTCTGAGGACCGTCGGACTAGAGGACTTGTCATCGGAGGATGCCGAGGCGGTCGTCGAGTCTTCGGACTCTGACGGTGATGGGTTGTTGGGGTTCGAGGATTTCGTTAAGCTGGTGGAGGTGGAGGGGGAGGAGGAGAGGTTGAGGAGTCTCAGGGAGGCGTTTGGGATGTACGAGATGGGCGGCGCCGGCGGATGCATCACGCCCAAGAGCCTTAAGAGGATGCTCAGCCGCCTCGGAGAGCGGCGGACCATGGAGGAGTGTAAGACCATGATCAGAAGGTTTGATCTTAATGGGGATGGTGTCATCAGCTTTGATGAGTTCAAGCTCATGATGCTTTGATTTATTTCAGTGTTTATACAAAATTCTTTTGGTTTATAATCGTTGTTGGTTTAGGGGGGAGAGGGGGGGGGGGGGGGGTTGAGTTTGTTTTTGTATAGTCGTATTAGACTTTGATGCGTGTTCGTATGCACGTACCATTCTTTGATTTGTGCATTAATTAATTGAGTCTATATATGTTACAATTGATTTATTTATTCAATTATTCTTCTTGATTCTCCTCTGGGGAAAGGTTTTATCCATCAATTTGGAAAGTTGGTCAAGCCGACAAATTCTTTGGTGATCAAATATGGTTTGGTCTTCCTAATTAACATGGTCAATGAAGATTCAGAGGTTGCATCATTGGAGGAGCGCCTTGTAACATCCCCCAACCCATGCGTTACCTTAAAATCCTCGAATCACAGAGTATATATCTAAGGTAGTGTTTAGATGTATGTTGTCAAACGCAGCATTTGGCATATGGCATACACAGTTTTAGAGATATTATATCAAATGTCATTACAATAAGGATGCATTCTAGCTTTTTATGTCCTTTGTTTGGATCATTTGTTGCGTTTTGGATGCAAATAGTTGAAATTATGAAAACACCCCTCGTCGCATGGGTTTATATGTAAATGAAATTATTCAAATAGGCATGGGTATCGTCATAAATGACTTGCCCATTCGACTGACCTAGCTTCTTGTGTTGTCAAAAGCATTCTTTTTGGGTGACAATGGATGCGAAAAATTTGCACTACAAACGTGGGATGTGATTTCTATGGTTGCCGACGTCGACTGATGTTTGGATCAGTGTCTAGGCATTTGGAGGCGTCCACGCCGCAAACTCATCTAGACAACACATTCAAATGGTGCCTAAGGTAATAACCATATATTTATCCACCATCTAATAGGCCACATGTTCTCACGTGGGTCATATCTACCATAGCGTAATAGATAAACACCTTCGATACTTACCAATAGGGCCAAGTTTGCTTCATCTTTGAGTGAGCTCACAGTTTTAAATTTCATCTTGATGTATAAGAGTTATGCTCACATTAGACAATATCAGAGTAAATTCATGGTGTGAAAACTCACTTCACTTTCATACTCACTCCATATATGGGTCTTGGGTATCCTAACTCACCATCCTCTTAGTGGGCCATGTATCACAACTCTAATCTACCTACTCCCAAAGGAAAACATAGAGAAATTACAAGGCTTGTATATATATATATATATATATATATATATATATATATAGAGTAATGATACTCTGCGGACGTGCGGACGAGGTCCCCGTGCGGATCCAATTTCGACCGTCCGATCGTGCTCGATCGGACGGTCCAAAAAAAAAAAAAAAAAAAACAAACAAATCACTCGACGACTCTCTCTCTCTCTCTGACTCTCTCTCCCTCTCTCGAAAAAAAAACACCCAAATCACTCGACGACCTCTGACTCTCTCTCTCTCTGACTCTCTCTCCCTCTCTCGACTCTCTCTCTCTCTCTCTCTCGACTCTCTCTCCCTCTCTCGACTCTCTCTGCCGGCGACCACCCGCGACCACCCGCGACACCCGCGAGCATCGGCGAGC
This sequence comes from Acorus gramineus, assembly GCA_030737835.1. Taxonomy (NCBI): domain Eukaryota; kingdom Viridiplantae; phylum Streptophyta; class Magnoliopsida; order Acorales; family Acoraceae; genus Acorus; species Acorus gramineus. The sequence continues at coordinate 14,769,680 of CM060855.1, read as the reverse complement.
ACCCGCGACCATCGGCGAGCACCCGCGACCACCGCGACCATCGGCGAGGTTGAGCTCTCTGTCTCTCTCTCTCTCTCTCTCTCTGATTAGGGTTTTTATCTAGGGTTTGTGATGTTTAGGGTTTTATCCTTTAGGGTTTGTGATGTTTAGGGTTTTATCCTTTAGGGTTTGTGATGATTGGGTGTTTTTTTATCTAGGATTTTTGGTGATTGGGGTTTTTCATCTAGGGTTTGTGATGATTGGGGATTTTTTATGTCTTGAAAAAAAAAAAAAAACTCATGTTCAAATCTGTCTTTGGAAAAAATGTATGTCTTGAAAAAATGCTAAAATCTGTGTTATGAGCACATTGTTTGGTGAATGATTGAGAATAGTAATGTCAAATATGAAATGCTTCTGTTCTTTTCAGTGTATCAAAAAAAAATAAAAATAATGTGACACAGATGAATATAAATTCTAACCTAGCTCATAAAATCACTCATCAAACACCCTAACTCTCCTTGTATGCTCCATCACACTCCCTGTGCACTCCCACATGACAATGATTTCATACAACATACAACGATGCCACTCTAGTCTTAGAACTTGAGATAATTAAAGAAACAATTAAAAAAAAAAATAGATGAAACAACAATTAGCAATCAATCACATGTCTTAAATGTGCTTCTGAAAAAAGAAAAGAAAAAGATAACTGGAATGGAGCAGTTTCATCTGAACCATTCAAATAGCACAATAGGGTGTGACATACTGCCATTTGAAGTTGATATAGGTATCAAGATATTTGAATCTGTTGTATAATCTAAAATAATATGTTTGTATTACATACTATTTAAATGCAATTATCTATAATGACTAATCATAATTCTCAAAATTTAAGTAATCACTGTATTCTAATTCTACAATATATGAAAAGTTACACATACAACATGTTGAGCTTATTTCCAATCACAACCTACCAAAAGCTTAATTAAGAAATATAGACTCACCATGCTATGTCAGATCCACACATTAAAAAAAAAACCCAAAACTGTTTTTACTGAATTAAAAAAAAAAAAAAATTGCTTGCTTTTCAATTTGTAAACTCTATGGACAGTGCATGAATGTGATAGTACATGATTGATTTAATTGCTAATTTTTTGTTGTCTGATTTCATATAGATGAGCATTAATGTGGGAGAGGAAGTTGAAAGTTTTGAGCAGATATTTGAGGAACAGGGGGTTTGGATTCCAGATACTGATGATAACGTAAAACCAGTTATTGGAATGTGTTTTGACACAGTTGAGGATGGAGAGAAATTTTATACCTCTTATGCTAGAGTAGCAGGATTTGGAGTTCGAAAATCCACTACTAAGTATCGTAAGGGCACAGAAGAGTTGATTAAAAGAGATATGGTTTGTGCAAAGGAAGGATTCAAAAACACAGATGTTGATAAACAAATCAGAATAAGAAATAGAGGACATATAAGAGTGGGGTGTAAGGCCAGAATACAATTTTGGAAAACTGAAGATGGGAAATGGATAGTACATGATTTTTTTGAGGGTCATGTTCATGTATTATCAACTCCTCGTAAAACACATCTTCTGAGGTCCCATAGAGAGGTTACCGGTACTCAAAAATCCTTGATTCATTCCTTTCGAGAAGCAAATGTTGGCCCTTCACAGACGATGACCATATTGGGGATGGATTCAGGAGGATATGACAGAGTTGGTTGTACGGAAAGAGATATCCGAAACTACCAAGGAAGAATTCAGAATGAAATAAGAGAATATGATGCTCAGATGTTTATTAATTCTTTTAAAGAAAAAGCTGAAATGAATCATTCTTTTTATTTTGCATATGAGGTGGACGAAGACAATCGGCTCACACACTGTTTTTGGGCAGATGGTGGTGCAAGGAAGGCTTATGGTCACTTTGGTGATGTAGTTGTGTTTGACACAACTTATGAAACCAACCAATATTCCTTAATTTTTGCACCATTCACCGGAGTTAATCATCATTTTCAGTCCATTTCTCTTGGTTGTGGAATCTTGAAAGATGAAAGAACTGAGTCATTTGTGTGGTTGTTTACAAAATGGCAAGATGCAATGGGAAGATGTGCACCGAAGGCTATTATTACAGATGAAGACCCTGCTATGGCTGCTGCAATTGCGAGAATGCTACCAGATACCTGTCATCGGTTTTGCATTTGGCACATAATGAAGAAGTTACCAGAAAAAGTGGGTGCATTGTCTTGCAGATCCGATTTTCTGATGTCTTTCAAGAAATGTATTTTTGGGTCAGAGACTCCTGAGGAATTTGAGGAGGCATGGAAGCAAATAATAACACAATTTTCCTTGAATTCTAATGAATGGTTATCTAAACAGTACAGGAATCGTGAGAAGTGGATCCCAGCATTTCTTAATCACATTTTCATGGCAGGGATGAGAAGTACTCAGCGTGGTGAGAGTCAGAATGCATTTTTTGATAGGTTCTTGAATAAGAAAGACAGTTTGGTCGAGTTTGCTCATCATCTACAAAGGGCACTTGAACGTCAGAGGTATAATGAATTAGTTGCAGATCATGAGTCACTTTATAAAACTCCCGATCTCGTTACTCCCCTTTCCATTGAAATGCAAATGTCGAAACGGTACACCAAAGCAGTCTTCCATATTTTTCAAGAAGAGGTTCAAGCCTCTTTGAAGTATGGGTCAAAATCTTTTGGCCCTCCAGAGGTGCATGTTGTCAAAAGATTGGGGGAAATCAGTAGAACGCATGAAGTTATACATGTTCCATCAAATGAAAAACTTCTTTGCACGTGTAAAAAATTTGAGAGCGAAGGAATTCCATGTGCACATATGCTTGTTGTGTTGAGAAATGATTTCATTGATGAGTTGCCTGAATATCTTATTCTCCAACGTTGGACAATGACAGCCAAAGATAAGTGTGTGTTTGATTTTGATGGCGTGGAGCTTCGAGAAAGCCAAAGCACACATTTAGGGGGAAGAAACATTGAGCTTGTACGTGCATTTGCTAATTGTTTGAACAATGCCCCTTCTGAAGTATACAACAAAGCAAAGGAGTTCGTGTATTCTCTTCAAAAAGAGAAAGAATCACTTAGTGCGTGTGGTAGCAATGATCCAACAACATGGAACACGATGTCAATCCCTTCCTCCATAGATGTCCGACCTCCAAACATTTCGAAGACCAAAGGAAGTGGAAAAAGGTTGAAGGGGGGAATGGAATTAGCAATGGAGGAGAAGGAAAAGCAAAGGAGAACGTGTAGCATGTGTGGCAAGAAAGAGAAGCATAACAAAAGGAGTTGTCCGATGTTGAAAGAAATGTAAGATTAAATTAAACACTCTCTATTAAGATTGATATATGTCTTTTTAAATTTGTTGATACAATTGATATTTTTCAGGTTAGCACGAAACACACAATAAGAATCCTCGGTATATAGAGACACCCAAAATTCCACCATTTTGTGAGGTACCTACAAACTATTGATTATTTTCATTTTTGCTATTGTGGTGTTCATATTAGTCTTATATTCTGGCCTTTTTTTTTAGCTCTTTTCATTGGCTGGAATGGATGATTGATTTATTCTCATGTTTTATGTTTGGATGGAATTCAATATGCAGTAAGCCTTTGTTCTTGATCATAAATATTATTTGGGCACTTTGTTTTAGCCTTTTTGCATTATGCTACTGACAAGCCATGTGCCATGCTGCCTATGCGTTTTTAGTAGATCATGCTGAAGATGTAAACCAGAAATTTACATACAGTGATATCGTTTGTTGTTTTCGTTTCATAGGACTATGAGAATTTCGAAGCATATATTTGCAAGGTTTACAAAGGCAAGCCACCCAAGGCTTGTGAATCACTTGCATCTCTCAAAATCAGGCCTGGAGTGAAGGCCAACCCCGCGGACCGTGTCTGTTATACTAAGCAGACGGAAAGCGCCTCTGCAACCTAGTAGCGTTATGTCAGCTGGACATGTCAAGTCTACAATATGTTCATTAATCTGTATTAATATTGAAAATCAATCGTTGTTAATCTTGTACAGATCTGATATTGTAATCATGTAGAGTTGGTACCCTGCATCAACAGTAGATGCTGATCTCTAGTTTTACTCTATTATGTTTGAAGAAATAATTTGATAGGTGTTGGTTGTATTGGATTACAATTTATGTTCTTATTGTCTAAATCATAGCTACCCTTACATTAGAGATCCATAATTATCAAATGTAGTTAATCTATTCATTTATTTATTTTTCATCCCATTTTAATTCTGGGTTTATCTGCGCAGTCCTTGGCAGTATCAAAACATGCTTTGAACTCATGCATATTAATTGTCAAAACATGCTTTGAGTCTTCACATATTCCATTTAGTCTCTGAACATACATTTTCCAATCCCCCACCATTGTTTCAGCTCTCAGAGCAAATATGTGGAAACAATATAATATAATATAAAGAACCAAAACACTGAAAATGAAAGCATGGCTAAGGTATCAATGAATAACAAAGCTTGCAAAGAAAAAAAAAAGAATAGATTCAATACAGTTCTTATGCACCCATAGGCTTCCACCTGACAAGGCTGTTGGTGTGGGCGAACTTGAAGTAAACATTATCTGATTTCTTTATACCCTCAATGGCATGACCCCTGCCATGTTTGATGTCAAAAGCCTGCCATCCATTGCACCTCCCACACAAGCTTTCTCAGGAGAATTTATGAAGAGGTTTGTGACTTGAAAACATCCTTCTATTTTTTGATGAATAGTGGCTGCGGACTGTTAATTGAATTCCCTATTTCTGGAAACCTTACTTGAATGACAAAATCAAAACCAACACAACACCATCCATTCATTACATAATCTACTTAACACCTTCTATTAATTACATAATTTGAACCATCAAGTTTCAGTACAAGATCAGAACCAACAACATTGCATAATCTAAACTAATATTCAAAATGATTACAATATGAATAAAAGTTACACATTTGTTCTAAATAAAATTGCACAAATTACAACAAGTAAGAATAAAAACACAAGTTTTATTATGCTCCTTATATCCTCTATAGCCGACTTCATTAAAACTTGGGCAGTCTTGAGCTCCACAAGTTCGCTTTGCAGTTTTGAAAACTGATTAGGAGAAATCCCCACCTCTTGTCTTGATGATTCTTCTTGAATTGATAGAGCTTCACCATGCTTGTTTGCATATTCCACACCATTATACGGATACACCCATTCAAAAAATTTGCATTTTCTCTCATTTAATCCCATACAAGTGTAGTATAATTTATTTGGATTCTTATCAGACTCAGAACATTTTATGGCTGCTTTACACCGACAATAGCAAACTCTATTTTTGAAACTCAGTTCACAAGCCTTGTTTGTGGAGGAATATTTGTTGCTTGATGATGCCATTTCAGACATGTTCTATGATAGGTAACGAATTGCACAGTAGGAACTGAAAAAAACGACTTTATGTATAAGCATAATAACATAATAATGAAAGATAAGCACATTATCTGAATTAAAAGCTTTTAGTGCCCCCACACATAAAGTATGTCTACCTTTTTTTCACCAATCCCTCTTGGGGACTTACTTCACTTATTTGATTTGTTCATAACATTGTTTAAGTTCTGTATTGATGCATGTATATAGGTGATTCGGGGCCAACAAAAATGTTTGAAAGGACGGCTAATTTAGTTAACATTCAGATAATCAAATACCGTTGTGATCCCAACTTCAAATGGCAGTATGTCACACCCTATTGTGCTATTTGAATGGTTCAGATGAAACTGCTCCATTCCAGTTATCTTTTTCTTTTCTTTTTTCAGAAGCACATTTAAGACATGTGATTGATTGCTAATTGCTGTTTCATCTATTTTTCTTTTTTAATTGTTTCTTTAATTATCTCAAGTTCTAAGACTAGAGTGGCATCGTTGTATGTTGTATGAAATCATTGTCATGTGGGAGTGCACAGGGAGTGTGATGGAGCATACAAGGAGAGTTAGGGTGTTTGATGAGTGATTTTATGAGCTAGGTTAGAATTTATATTCATCTGTGTCACATTATTTTTATTTTTTTTGATACAGTGAAAAGAACAGAAGCATTTCATATTTGACATTACTATTCTCAATCATTCACCAAACAATGTGCTCATAACACAGATTTTAGCATTTTTTCAAGACATACATTTTTTCCAAAGACAGATTTGAACATGAGTTTTTTTTTTTTTTTCAAGACATAAAAAATCCCCAATCATCACAACCCTAGATGAAAAACCCCAATCACCAAAAACCCTAGATAAAAAAACACCCAATCATCACAAACCCTAAAGGATAAAACCCTAAACATCACAAACCCTAAAGGATAAAACCCTAAACATCACAAACCCTAGATAAAAACCCTAATCATAGAGAGAGAGACAGAGAGACATAGAGACAGAGAGCTCAACCTCGCCGATGGTCGTGGGTGGTCGCCGATGGTCGCGGGTGCTCGCCGATGCTCGCGGGTGTCGCGGGGGGTCGCCGGCAGAGAGAGTCGAGAGAGGGAGAGAGAGTCAGAGAGAGAGAGAGAGTCGCGAGAGAGAGAGTCAGGGTCGTCGAGTGATTTGGGTGTTTTTTTTTCGAGAGAGGGAGAGAGAGTCAGAGAGAGAGAGAGAGAGTCGCGAGAGTGAGAGTCAGTGGTCGTCGAGTGATTTGTTTTTTTTTTTTTGGACCGTCCGATCGAGCACGATCGGACGGTCGAAATTAGATCCGCGAGTCGCGAGAGAGAGAGTCAGAGGTCGTCGAGTGATTTTTTTTTTTTTTGGACCGTCCGATTGAGCACGATCGGACGGTCAAAATCGGATCCGCACGGGGACTTCGTCCGCACGTCCGCAGAGTATCATTACTCTATATATATATATAGGGGAGCGATGGGGTGCGGCCGTGCGCACGGTGCACCCCATCGTGCGCACCCCGATCTCAGATCTCGCAATCGAACGGCTGATGATGATTTAAAAAAAAAATTTTTTTTTTTTTTTTTGAACCGGATGAAACCGGTTGAGACCGTGACCCCCCAGAGCCTCTCCCCCCTCTCTCTCCTCTCATTCTTCTCTTCTACTCACACAACACACACAGGAAAAAAAAAAAAAAAAAAGGGGAGCACCACCTACTGCACCACCTGCTCCGCCCTCATCCGCTAGGCTACGTCCACCCCTCCCCGTGCCCGTCAACCACCGGCCATCCCCTCCCCGTCCCGTCGACCACCGGCCACCCCCTCCCCGTCCCGTCGACCACCGGCCACCCCCTCCCCGTCCCGTCGACCAACGGCCACCCCCACCGATTCGCAATGTAAGTTATTTTTTCATTTTTTGAATCAGGTACTGATTATCTAGGTTTTTATCTGATTTGTTTTCAAATTTAGGGTTCTCTTTTCAGATTTATTTTCAGATCTAGGTTTTCTTTCTGATTTGTTTTCATATCTAGGTTTTTTTTTCTGATTTGTTGTCACATCTAGATTTTTTTGTGATTTGTTTTTTTGTACAGCATTCTTCAAAGTATTATTTGGTTGGTGATGAAATATGGAGAGGTAGAACTTATCGGTGTATGGAGAGGTAGAGCTTCAAAGTATTATTTGTTTCCATTATTAAGTAGGTGTAGATTGGTTTTTTTTTTACTTTGTAGATGCTTATTGAGGAAGGGATTTGGAACCAAAAAAAAGAGAAGATACATTAAGCAATAGATGTATATGCCTGTGTTCAAATTTTTAATTTGTATATACTTGTGTTCAATTTTTTTTTTTATTCTTGCTATTAATATGATGCTTTCCAGTGAGTGCAAATTCTTTGATTTTTTGTAGATCCCCATCAGTTGAGCATAGGTATTATAGTGATATTCCAAAAAAATGAACATATTAAAAGTTTAAGCTTTTGAAGATTCTTTGTTCGGTAATGGATTTGATGCATGAACTATCATCAACAAGATGGAAGATTTACACAGTTTTTCAGACTGGTTTTAGGTTTTTTTTTTTAAATTAATTCTCACAAGGTTTTACTTCTTTCTCAAAGTTTGTTTTTGTTTTCCTCTTGCTGACAGATATAAATGAATGCAAAGAGAAAAGGTGCGTGTCATTGCCCTGAGTGCAGCTGCAAAAACACATGGGGTAGCTTCGAATGCACCTGTAGTGGAGACCTTCTATACATCAAAGACCAAGACACTTGCATAGGTAAGTTCAACTTTCTCTTGTGCTCTCGTAATTGGAGTTTTTAAACATATATTTTCTATATGGCTATTTGCAGCTAAAAGAGCTATATCCAAGCAAAGACCGCATGGGTTGCTGTATGGGTTGTTTTGATAGGCTTGCTTATGGCAGCAGTTGGCACCTATAGGGTTTTTTCACATCTAAGGTTTGAATACATGTTTTGTGCTTCAATAATTGATTTATAATCCTTCAGATGTCACACTGAGTACACTGAGTAGGTGATATGCATGAATGAAAAACAGTATCTTCAATCAACTCAACCGTTTTTTTATCCAACCCTTTGTATTATTGGCATTGTAAGTCTCAACCCATTAAAAGATGAAGGTTGTGGAGAGGTCTGCCAAATAATTCATTTTTTATATATGTTTATTATTATTATATTTGGCCTCTGATTTTTTAGCATTGTTAGTTAGGAGAGTCTTTTGTGACTTATCAGATGGTTTTGTGATGTGGGTTCTTGTTATTTTTACAGTTCCAGACGTGGGTTCTATGTCTCAAGCAAATAGAGAGGAGGATCACTTTGGGACATTCCAAAGAGGTCCAAATCTATGCCTCCTCTTCAAACACTGGTACCACCACCACCAACTCACAATACATTCCCCAATTCAGAGCTTTTGATCACAAGAAATAGAGTTGCTTCTTTCCTCCGCCATAGCAAATGTAACATATGTCAATTTTTGTAATATGTTAATGTTGTTAACTCTGTAAATGTGAATGTTGTTTATTCGAATAATCGTGAATGATGTTTATATCAAATTAGTATTAATTGAATGTGAAGGAATGTGAATGTTGTGTATTGATTGAAGTCTCTCTCTTTCTATCTCACTCTGGGCTACCATTTCTACTCCTCTTGATAGAGGAGCTGTTTAGTGAAACATTCACATTAGTCTCTTCTTTATTTTTTAATGGAAACAACCGATGTTTATTCTGTTTATATCAATTGAAGCATCAATTGTTTAGTACTGAATAGTTTGCAATGAAACATACGGGAAACTAAATAAGTGTTTGTGTGAATTTGAATTCAAGATGTGGAACTAAAAAATGAATCTCTTCATAAATAACATGAATTTGAGTTAAAATTCAACATGAAACTAAAATGAATTTGAATTCAAGATATGGAACCAAAATGTGGACCTTTTGGAACCAATATGTGGATATTGGGTGTCATTAATGATCCAGGTGTGGCTTCTTTTGGATATGGCCTATTAATCAGTCATGACATACCATTACAAAGTTATGCAATCAACATCACTTCTTCAACATTAAAATTACCTCATTTTTTCTAAAAATGCATGACAGAACATGGACAATCACAATTACGGTGCACACCTATCAATGTATTCAAACAATTTCAGTACATCCACCCAACTCTTAACATTGTTCCCATCTAATTGCATACAAACATATATCAGAAGAAAAAAAATGGTCAAAGGTCACCACTAGATGAAAACATCTTCAATAAATTGCTAAATCGCCGTATCAACCACAAATGTTTAAACAAAAAAACCCTTCACAAACAATTAAACATTGCTATCAAATCAGTCTGCTCCTTTACAAGGTTCTAAAACATCTAACAAATTCTCCCCCATTCAAGATGTCACTATGGCAGAAGAGCAGAGCAATCAAGCCATTGTTCAGGCAGAGGATGATGTCTCTATTGTAAAAAAAAATCCTTCCACTAACAGATAAGCTTCATCATAATGGTACAAAAATGGCTTTGTCACTCCAGTTGAGATGTTGAAAGGCATCAACACCTGCTGCTTGGTATTCGATCTTGCAGACCAGAGTGCACAATCTACACCTACCTAATAATGGAAACAGAGGCACAAAGTATGAGGTGAGGATTATAGCAGCCAATAAGAAAGCTAAACAACCAACATCTTTCAAGAAAATTGGAGCTGGCTCAAAAAAATGAAAAGGCCCACAAAAATTTACCCATTAAAGATTTCTTCCAGGATCTTGAGGATGAAAACATTGCAAAGGGATGAACAGGGGAATATATTTTCCAATTTTGTTATCAACAAATGTTCAATATCGACGGCCCAATCAACCCTATGGCTCTCCTGAGTACACATGTGATCTCTCCACATGTTAGCTCATAACGAATTGAATTTAATTATTCATATGCACGCCCAAATCATATATCAACACGTATTTGTATCTCCATACCCTTTTCATGTGTGGTTTCACAATTGTGTGACACATGTACATGATGTGATTTCATCAAAAAGTAATGGACAAGCCAAGACTAAAATATAAACAGAGGTCCACACCCAAAAATTGAGTATGAGATTCCTTTTCTCAAATTTTGCTTTCAAATTGTTCTTTCTACTAAGAAAGGAGTGTTTTATGAATGTTAGAGCCTTAGAGGGCCTGTGGTAAGTATCACACCAGTCAGCATCCACTTTTAAAAACATATGTTTTTAAATAGTATTCCTATGCAATGAAAGCATATATTTTTAAAAAATAAAATATATATTTTAATAAATTATATTGACCTATTTATAAAATATATGAACAAATTTTTAATAAAATATATAACTCGTTACAGCCAATGCAGTTGGCTAATGTGCATGAGAGTGTAAATAATGGAGCAGTAAAATGGGGTTGGTGTAATAGCGCTCTTTATTTTTTTGTTGAGCACTGTTACACTCAATCCATTTTACTATCCTAATTACAATGCTATATATCTCGTTAGCCACTTATACTAATTGTAACGAGATATATACATAGTTAAAAATTAGTTTACATAGTCTGTACCTTTTCCTTAAAAAAAAAAAAAAAAAGAAAAAAAGAGCCCACTGGTGTGTAACATTTTTCTTTTGCATCTCTCCTGTTACGCACGATCTCATATTAATTCGACACTGTTATTGGATTTGAAGCTTCAACAGTCACGATCAGCCCATCAACGGCCTAGATTCACGGATCGCAAGCCCGCCAATCCGTAGCAGTCAATCTCAGTTTCCGTTTCACGTGCTAACCACGTGACATAGGTTGACTCTCTCCCCCCATCCCCCTTTTCCCTTCCCATTCTGATCCAAAGCCTCAAATTTGATCGAACTGAGATTCAAATGGATCCCACAGACCCAAAAATCCCCCTCCGCAACCTCTCCCTCCTCTCCGACAAGGTCGACTCCCTCTGCCGTCTCCTCTCCGGCTCTCCAATCCCCCCCCACCGCCTCGAATGGGTCGCCTCGGAGATCTCCTCCGCCATCCACGGTACCATCATCAACGCCACTGCACTCCTCTCCTCCTCCTCCTCCTCCTCCCCCTTCACCGAAACCAACGGCGGGGATGGAGACATCATAGAAATGGACGCGGAGGCGCTGCTGGCGGAGCACGTGCACGTGTGCGAGGTGTGCGGGAAGGGGTTCAAGAGGGACGCCAACCTCCGAATGCACATGCGCGCCCACGGCAACCGCTTCAAGTCCGTCGAGGCTCTCTCCAAGCCCACTATTGATGGACCGGCGTCGTCTGTGCCCGCGACCCGGTTCTCGTGCCCGTTTGTGGGGTGCAGCCGGAACCGGTCGCACACGCGGTTTCGGCCGCTGAAATCCTTAGCCTGCGTGCGAACCCACTTCAAGAGGAGCCACTGCCCGAAGGTGTACACGTGCGAACGGTGCGGGAGCAAGAGCTTCTCGGTGCTCGGAGACCTCAAGAGCCACCAGAGACACTGCGGGGAGGAGCGGCAGCGGTGGCAGTGCTCCTGCGGCACGTGCTTCTCCCGCAAGGACAAGCTCTTGGGGCACGTGGCGCTCTTTGAGGGGCACTTGGTGGTTGAGGATGATGGAGAGGGGCAGGTGAAAGAGGAGTGGAGGGATGATCATGTGACGGGTGGAGAGGAGGAACTCGATCCTAGCTTCTTCGAGGGGTTGTTTGATTGGTTCTCAGAGTTGGAGCCACAGATAGACCTTTAGTCGGTTTGTTTAATTCTTGTTATTATAGGATGTCCACCTTTTTTTTTTTTTTTATCACTGTTTGGTGGTTTATGGTACATGATTGATTGGGTCTCTTATTTGTGAAGATGGTACTTCTCCTGGTTGTGGGGTTGGAAAATTTATTGGTCGCGTATGTTGCAATGAAATTGTTTCTGCTCATTCAAATGATTATATGAGCTTGCAATTGTTTGACTCAGATCTTGTCGGATAATTACTATGAGACATTATTAATGGAAACATTTCTACTTGTATCTTTCCATTGACTTCAAAGTTGTTTCAAGTTCTTCCCTTCACTGGTGGTTTTTTAATTGGATTTGTGATTGGTGAGTGAAAATTTGATCTGTTGAATAAGTTCACCAAGTTTTAAAAATTTTGGGCATTTACATGTCAATGGGTTGTTGATTTGCTTTGATAAATTTCAAGTTAAATTTAATGTGATGAATGCTTGAAAATTGAGAATACTAGAAATATTGATTTGCTTAGACAAAGTGAAACGTGTTTGATGAACTCTACTAAACCCCATTTAGATAAAGAATTAAGTTATTTTGAGGTTTATGACTATTCTAGTATAAAAAAGGATAAAGTAATTTCTTGTTTTGTTGTGTTTTGAATTATTTTCGTTGGAAAATGTAATAATAAAGTTTTTGTTGTTTGTATAAAATGTGAATAAGGTGTGGATAAAAATTTATAAAAGGTGAAAAAATGATAACAATTAATTTGACAGTTGATTTATAAGAGGTGATGACAGTTCATTTGATAGTGGGCTCACATATTCTTTTGGGTTGAATAATATGAAATAATATAATTCCAATGGTTGGCTAGAATTCATATATTACTTTATACCAGTTAATTCTGACATACAAATTCTCATTTATTTCAACATTTCAAACATCTATTTTGAGGTTATTCTAACTAATTTTTACTTATTCCAGGTTCTATTCTCGAACCAAATGGGGGCAAGCTATGAATAGTGTTGAAGCAACGAAAATTTGGTGGTAGTGAGGATCAAATAGTTTGTGGAAGGAGACCTATGTCGCCGGAGGCTAAAAGTTGATCGCATGAAAATGAGAAGATCGTGGATTAGATATCAGCGTGGTGCATGTCAAAGACTCTCCGACACTTAAGTCACTGATCTCCCCTTTTTGGTGGAAGAAAGATAGCAATGAAGAATAGTATCCGAGAAAAATGAATATCGTACATTGATTTTGGGGATAAAAGTTCTTTCGAGTGATAAAGTTTTGTTGATGAAATCACTTAAAAATACATGTGTTACTCCATGGTGAAGCCATTTGCCGCTAGTCAAGGGGCTGTGACATGTGCCAAGATTTGACAAGATCTTGCACTTCCATCCATTGATCACTGTCAAGTGAAGAATCATGTGCTTATCCTCGAGGTCTTGAGGTGTTGACAGGGTCATCAATGTTAACCGCTAGAGGGCATATATTTTTCGTCAATCCATGTGCTAATTCAGAGTTGAGTGTTTGGACTTTGGTAACACTCCTGGGAACCATTTAGAGGAAATAATGGATTCCTTTTCAGGGTTCAAACGCTGCGCTCACAGGTCATATAGTTAAGCTAGGTGGAGCACTATTTTAGAGTTATCATCAAAGTACTACTCGCCATACAATTTATTTAGGAAGGAGTACCTTTTCAGGTGTCTTTGAGCCAATCCTTTTGTTTCGCTGATGCAAGCGTGGAATAATAATGAACCCCCCTGGCATTGATCCCTCATCCGAAGCGACGTCATTGTCAAAGCCAACAAAGTTCCATGGTTTTCTTTTTCTTTTTCAAAATTGATCGAGTTCCCTCATTTTGTGGACCATATGTTACCATACCGACAAATGTGTCTCCTTCCTATTGTTGCATAGGGATTATCTTTTCTTTTAAGTAACACTTTGAGTTTCGCACACATTTTCTTGAAAGTGCAATAAAAACTCCCTCCATAATGCCCCCCCCCCCCCTCTTCTTCATTTTATGAATGAGAGTCCGTTCTTCAATTTGATTGCCTCTACTTTTGAATCATGATTGTAGTTTTATTGTCTTGGTTGTCGTTTCAAGATTGGGGTATGGATTCAATCATTGCAGATTTCTTGGAGAGAGTATTTCTCTATTAATTTTAAATTTTTGATGGAAGAGGTCTGTCATCTTCTTCTAACGGTAAATCTAAGCGATGAATCTAGGAAGTGATTCTTTCAATCTCACCTTCCATTTGTAGTCATCATATTTGAGACTCTCTTCCTCATTTATTTCATTTGATCCCAATTTTAGTATTGGTGGAACTTCTTCCTTTGCTAATTACCAAGGGATATGAGCTCCCTGTCAGAGTTTGCAATCGGATGGTCTTACCGACCCCAACTCTCCTGAGGTGGTCAGTTTGGAGAGATTACCATCCCTTTCTACCACCTAAGGAAGTTGGGGCTCAAACTTCCCTTCCATACTCTGCTTCATCAAACCTCTTTCATTTCTAACTTCACACCGTCCAATGCCCTGCAATGTCTTCTGTGCCCTTATATGCTTCGTGGCACTCAACCAGAAAAGGCGGGGATGAAACTTGGCTTTAATGAGTTTCTTTCCTTGTACATGGTCCGCACATATTGTTGGATGCCGAGGAGAAAGGGTGACACCTTCTTGGGATAGCTTCTAGACTTTGACCAAGGCTGGAAGAAGTTCAAGGTCACCCTTCCCAACGATTGGGATTGTCCGTAACACTCTTCCCCTTCCCCTCTTTCCTTTCTTTTCTTTCCTTCTTTTTTTTTTATTTTGTCACTGATTTACAAATTTTGTTTTGTTTAAATTCAATATGTACCATGTCAAATGATGCTGCTATCAATTTTATTGACATTGAGAGAGCACAGACACATCCTTTTGAAGACTGGCCTTCCCTTCGTGGTTTCTCCGAGCCTTTGGAGAGAAAAAGGGAGGAGATGGAATTCCCTTCGCTGAGGAATGAAGAGTGCGAGAAGAAGGTAGGGGATGGAGTGGTTATCACCCCACAATTAGCTTCAAGATGGCTATCGCTCAAAGAGTAAGAGTTAATAGTTATGACCCAATGATAATTTCCTCATCGAAAAATGGTCATGACATTAATGTGCCTCTGTCACCAGCCATGCCCCCATTGGTGCTCTTGGGATGAGGACCATAGAAACGGGGGACACCCCTCCTAATACTGAAGAAGTTTAAGCTGTGGTGGCAGCTTTTATTGTGACAAAGGAAGACATAGGGATTCGTGTCTCAACCAAGGATGATGGCTTCAGGAATACTACTCTCATTTTTTATTCCTTTTAACCATCGTCGACTCTGGGGATGACGTTGGGATATTCTTTCAAACATCTTGAGTTATGTAACAAACTTTAACTTTTGATTACTTAGCAATTTAATGAGAATCATTGTTAACAAATACTTGCATTGTATTATTTTTGTTATAATTTGTATTATGGATAATATGGTGTGTAGAGTTCACCTTACACAGAAAATTAGATTATCAATTCCTCATGAATTATAAATTGAGGTTCACAAACTTAGATAGATTTGGATAATCCATTAGATAAACATTATAGTACAAGTTATCTTGCTAATTAGTTTATCTAGGCTATAGAAAACTGATTCATAAGCTCCAAGAGATCATACTAGTGCACTTTATGTACAACAATAAGTTGAAGTAATCATTTTTATGATGGCCAAATAAAATAATTACGCCTCCCCCCCCGGTTTATTATAATTACTAATACTTTAAAATCATGAAATATATATATTATAACCACAAAATCTTCATTATTGAGTAACTTTGAGGAATAGAGCTTTAATACACCATGTCTGTTTTACCACCCATATGTTCTATATTATCATAGTGTATAACATAAAAATTTTTTTATCACTTTTTCAATGTGAAAAAAATATATTAATATATTTCAGTATATATTTTATTTTGTATAACTATATATACTTCAATGAAAGAATGTATATTTTTTAAAAAATTGGTGTGGACTTTGAGAGTATCATTTTCTTTTAAAGAAATATATAAATATAAGAGGAAGGGAAACTCAAGGGGCGTATGACCACAACATTGAGAGAGTAAATCCCCAAAACCTCTCAAGATACATGTATGCCTCTTAAACAAAGCCAACAAGTTGTAACAATACATCTTGAAGCTGAAAGGAGAGGCAGAAAAAAAAAAAACGAGGCGTCCATGGTTATGAATTTTTGAAAAAAAAACAATATATATATCTTGTGCAGTAAATCAGTGATACGTAATAGAGAACGATTTGAAAAACATCAAACAATTCAGATTGAAAATAAATGAATTAAGATTGAAAATAAATGAGTGAGGGGAAAGAAAATGTGCAGGATGGGAATCCCAAAGGGCAAATGGCCACCTTGATTGAACAAATCCCATAACCTCTCACGATTTGATATATGCCCCCAGAACAAAGCCAACAAGTCATATAATATATATCTTGAAGCTGAAAGAAGAGGCAGCAAAAAAACAGAAAAAAAAAAGAAGAGGAAGAGAGGATTGACAATACAAAAATGGATGAGTCTTTACCCGTACGAATTAGAAACATGAAATGAAAAATAGCACATAAAAAGGAAAAAAAGAAGAAGCAAAACTTAGAATTAAGCAAATAAAAGTGAGAGAGGCGAAAGGGGATGATAGTTCAGATCTAATATAGGCGTCTGAAGAAGCCCTAACGAGTGAAGCTATGCTATTTTACATTTTATGTCCTTCACGTGGAATAAAATTACAAATCCGTCCTACTTTCCGGAACACGTTCACATTTTTATTGTGTGGGTTGGATTAGATAAAAGTGGTTATAAGTGATTGATGAGAAGTAAAGAAAGATTTTATGATTTTTTAAATAATAATTATACAGTTTGCATAAATTAATTATGTTTGAGAATAAGCATGTAAGATGCGTGCTATAATACATGTGATATTTTTTGGGATGTATGTAAGAGTGTTAAGTGATATTTAAAAAAATAAAAAATGGCACAAAAGAGTTTTTTTTTTTAAAGAAAAAAGTAGATGTTTCTAACACGATTTTATTAAAGATTTCGAAGTACGACTCTGAATGAGATGAGAGGAAATAAATAAAATAATAAAATAAAATAAAAAAGATGGGAAATGAAGCAATCATCTCGATGACGCAAAACTGATTAGAAGAGTTATTTAACCAAGTTTACGCCACCGAAAGGACTACCTCTCCTTCAACGTGCAATGCTTAGTCGTTTATTGCGAAAATTAACCTCCGTCGAGCCTACAACAAAACGTCTCCAATCTCGAACGTATTCACAGAAAACCTCTAACATATTCTCCCAGTAAGCTTTGACTCCTCTAAACAACGTTGCGTTCCTCGTTAACCAGATCACCCATTCACTCGTCAAGACGATCGATTGGGAAATGAAGGCCGCAATTCTTCCATCTCTGATGCTTCGCAGTTCCTTTCCTGCTGACCAAAGTTCCTCCACTGTGAGAAAACTAGTGGACACCCCAGTGGCATCCCCAATCTCCAACCATAGACGACGTGTGATCTGACATTGACAAAAAAGATGTTGTGTGGTCTTTGATTCCTCCGAGCAAAGAACACACGCGATATAAAAGAGTATGTTATCCATTAATATAAATAAGTCTTGATAAGTACTTTCAACATCGCAGAATAGTTACCAAATTTTATACGAACTTATTCATACATAATTATCAATGTTTGTTCTCTCAAGATAAATTTTTTTGTTATATTACCCTTATTCTATCTTATTCTCATCCTATATTGCACCCCTAAACAAGGGTGAAAGTATCTTCAACCATGCTCATCAAATACATCAATCAAGTATCTGAAGTTGCTTTGCTGCTAGACTGTCTCAAGGACCTGACCCCGAACCAGTTTGCGGAGGATATAGCTTTGGGTGGGGAAGGAAATTTGATGCCTCTTTCGTGGTCCGAAAGGGAACATAGGTGGTGGAAGCGGAACTCACCCGATGTCCATTATATGGGTTTGTGCCCGTCCAGTCTATGGAGGTGCTCAATCCCTCTCAAGGTCAAGGTGTTCATTTGACTTGCCTCCCAACAGTGCACTCTCACTCGTGCTTGCCGGATGAAATGGAGGCCAAAGGAGGGGTCTTCCGGTGCGCTTTGCGACTCAGAGTTGGAGACAGTTGAACATCTCTTGTGTCGGCTCTCATCAGCCAGGCCACAAGCTCATCATTTCAATGTTAGAATTTGTCTGAGCTTTGGGACCAGTTTAACTCAAGAGCTCGGTGGTGGCCATTGCACTTGTGAGCGTGTGTTACTGGAGGAGTTTTGAGTGTCACAGAGCAGGGGTTTTTGTTTCTTTTGGCGCAGGCCAGCGAGTCCTCTCTGTTTCGGGGATCCCTTTTGATCTCCCAGTTTTTCCCCTTCTTTGTCTTATTTTCGCTTCGAATCAAATTGTAGCACCTTTATGTAATAAAATGATCTACCTTTTTTTAAAAAAGAAAAGAAGAAAAGAGAATATGGGAAGAAAATTAATATTTGAACCATATCTATTTCAACAATATTATCTATTTGGCTCTTACTTTATTTTTATAAATAATTTTTTAAACATAATAATAAAATCATATAATTATTTATAAATCTTAAAAACAAAGTGAATTCACTTTTGTATGAAAATTAAAAAAATTTCATTTTCCAAAAAGAATATATATAGTATACTTTTCACTTTTAATAACAATATGCACTTAAATAGACTAATATATATTGATTTTTAAAAAGAAAAATAGTGAGGATTGCAGACCCCGCATGGAGCTAAACATCATTTTCCAATAGCATTCTTTTGCACCAGACAAATCTAAAATTGAAAAATCCTCCAGGCATAGCCAGAGATAAGTTTGCAGTCATGCAATAAATAGAAACAGGATACAGAGAATTAACCAATATATATGTTGAAGAAATCAAACAACTTCAAACCTCACCAAATGAGAGAGATTGGGAATGTACAGAAAGGAGAAACTGATGGAGGTTATATCACCTTGCTGTGTGACATCAGATATGTCGCAGATATCAGGTTTATATATACTACTTGAGTGCCAGACAAGGAGTACCGGAGGCAATTCTTTTTATCGGGTATAAAATGAAGAGGCAATCTTCCCTGACCACTCAGGTAGAATGCAAAATGTACTGGTTGGCTAGCTAATGTCGCTGAACAAACACCTCACCAGAATCAAGGTGTTCCTCACGTCTTGAACTGAACTACAATGCAAGAGATGTCGTCTTTACTGTCCCTATTCAAAGCTTCAGCTATTAACTCCTTCGCTGCTGCCAATGGATCCTTGATCTTTCTAGCAAGATCCACTGCCTCTTGATTACTCATGACCTGCATATATCGGAAAAAATATATATGAGAAGAAAAAAAGCAGCACTCGTCAGGCGCTGTTTATGTTAATTTCACCTTCCATGTACCCTTCCCCAGTAGGCAATCAGAAGGAATTTCCTTGAGATTATGTCTCATGGGACTGAAGGTTCAAAAGGCTTCATAAGATACCCTTTGCATAAAGGATCCTCCACATTTCAAGGCAATTAGAAGATCCCCAAACGAGAAAATATTCATAATATGTTTATTATAGCTCAAACAGCACAAACTATAAAAAGCAAACTTTGATGACATAACCAACCTTCCACAGACCATCGCTTGCGAGGATAAGTAATTCAGCATCATAATTTGTTTCCATGTACCGTATGTCTGGATCTGAACTTAGGTGAGATTTTAAACTCTTGTCACCAAAGGCACGAGAAACGGCCAACTGCCCATTAACCCTTGGGACATCCCCTGACAAAAATAGTTCCAAAAATGGTCTTTTCAGACAGCAGAATACATCAACCTAAATATCTAGCATAGTCCTCCATGCAAGGTTATTCAAGATGGATGAATGATGGAGAAATCAAAATTCATACATATTTTTAACGAAGCAAGCATTTGAATGCCACAATGGGAACAAACCTTAACTCATGGTTATGTAAAGACAGATTCATTCGAAAAAACACTTGTAGCACCCAAAGTAATGATATACATTTAGGGATTTTTTTTTACCATCATGCAATGGCAGATTAATTTCTTGTTGAGGTTGCATTGCCATTATTGTACACCAAAACATCAAGCATTTCTGGTTTGATTTTTTATTTCAAGGAAAAGATCCAAAACCACCCTAGATATTATTAAGAGAGAGCATGATCATAAACCAATAACAAATTTTAATTCTTATCAAGTTTCAACTCAGACAATTCTGATTCAGTAACTATTACAATCTAATATTCTAAATTTTACACCACACCTGAGAAGGTTCAAATCCAAATTCAATAGTATACATAGTCCTGTTATCATTCTTACATATGAAGACTACTTCTAATTTCCTCAATGTGTTAATTTATTCAACATTCTTCATTTTTCTATACCCATCTCAACACACCAACATCATCCAGAGGCAGGCTTTTCACTACAATGAGTCATGAATCATGACTGCGCTCAAGCATCATCTGTACAATACCTAGTCTTTGAATCTTGTAGAATGTCTTCTTTCATTGAGCCAGTGATGAATGATTACAAAACACATTAGGGCTCCACTTAATTTTCCTGCTTAATCTAAAGACACATATTTATTCATGGACTCCAACACTGCCACTTTAAACTCAATCCACTTTGCCATTCATCCTTCATCCCAACCTGAGATTTTATTGTCGTACACTTCCATTTAAAAAAATAAAAGGCATCTCAGGTGCAGTTATATATTCAAATATAAGCTGTGCATGAAAAAAATAATATAACCCAAGCTCCATTTTATTGGTCATTCTCAATCTGAAATTCTGGAATAACCTAAATAATGATGGACCGAACCTCCTCCTGATAGGATGAGAGAAGTACGGCCTCTTTAGTGAGGGGACTTGGGTTCGAGTCTTGCTGTTTGCTAATAGGGAAAGATTTGATCAAGAAAAAAAAAATTACCAACCAAAATAAATAAATAAATAAATGATGGCACCACTCAATCTTACCCATTGTATACAAAGACCATACGTGTAACAGAGAAGGTAGGCCTCCATTAGTGATGATCTAATTTCCTCTTAGGTGTCCTTTTGTACATGTATTTATTCACACATCAATATTTTTTACTTAATTGTCAAAAAAATTCAACATTGATGCTTTTGGGTTTTTTTAATTGGTGAAGTGAACCAATTTGTTGAACCATAAAAAGAGACTAGAGCTTCAGAGACTAGAAGATGAAGCAGATTATTTCGATGACTTTAAACAGGACATTTATTTTGGAGTTCCAAGGGGATAAAATAAGTCATCAATGAACAGAAAAGGTATCTATGACTAAGTGGTCAAAAGATTGAAATCATGTTGATGATACCTGACACTGGAATAGTGAAAGATTACAGATCGTGAAGACCACAAAAGCACAAAATACAGTTGAGACATAATACAAAAAAGAAGATAGGGATCCATGCACCGAGTATTGACAACCGCAGAGATCAGACCCTGCTTTGTGCTAAAACAGATAAAGGGTTGTCCATGTTATTTCAAACACGGGATTCAGAAACACAGCTCAATAATTGATGACTATATTTACACCCAAGAGTTCTTGGGTTAGAACCTAGCCTACGTATTAATTAGAAAAAGATTCGACTGTTGGTGGAACTAAATTGTGTTTTCAATCAGCAGCATCTTTTCTGCCTTGCCTCATTTGGTTTTTTACTAAGTTGGGCAGCAACAATACTATCAGATATCTAACAAGTTAACCATCAGATATTTCAATTTTCTCTAACATCAACTCCTCTTTCCTTCACTTGCCATTATTATCCCGACATTTTCGAAGCAACATAATAGAGTGATTTTAATGAAGAGAACACAAAATACTCAAATGTTTTATGAAATGCAGGGCTTCCATCTGGCCCTGCAATGCAGTGGGAAAAACAGCATATGGGCCTACACAGCGTCAATAGCAATCATTCATATTTGTGTTATGTGTGCATATGTATGAAGTAAACATGTATATGCACGAAATAAAATTAACAAGTTTCCTTATCTGTTGTTCTACAGACTGAAAGGTTCTTAGTGCTAAGTCAAGCTCAAAAATTATTAAATAGAATTTCAAGTACTTTAATATTTGAGGAAATTGAAATATGGAAGAACTTTCAATAGCATTTAAAAGCCAACATAAGTTATCAGACTTAAATACATTATGTCCTCATCCCTGCTTGAATGAGCTTCCAATAATGTTAATAAACTGCAGGTGGTGTGCTCCAAGATTTTCTCCAAAAACTGAGATACGTAATGAATACACACACGGGAGATATTCAATAAATGCCCAACTGCCTTATAAATATCATAGCCAGCCAACTTTGATGCAATCAACCTCTTGAGGACAGATTACCCTCAAAGGCTTTAGTTAGAACATTCAAGTATCCATTTCAAAGACCATGAAAAATATGAAAGGCTTCAGCTATTAGTTATTAAAAAAAATGAAGTTTTAGGCAAAAAATTATAATGGTAATTGATTGAGAGTGATGAGCTTTGGGGATAGCAGTTAAAAAGTTTACCCCAATTAGTCCTTTTGTTCTCACTTTTTTCTCTATTTAGCTAGTCTAGTGCTGGTTCAGACTTCCCCTTCTATTATACCACTCCCTTTGGCTTTGGTCTTTTCGCTGCATTCGGTATATTTCACTTTTGTTCCACATCATTTAAGAAGAGCTTGAAGAAATTTTGAGTAGTAGCAATCTGACATCTACATAGTGAATTGATATGTGATCCTTCATCGTAGGTGGGGAGATCAAGATTCAAGAAACCAAATTGATGTCTAGTTATAACTTGCAGCTATCAACATGCATGTCCTCTTTAAATTCTATATATATCTTATTGCTTGTCTATTAAATGCTGTAAAACTATAGAACTTCCCTTCACTTCTTTTTTCCCAAAAGATGAGCTACAGATTGCAATCCGCCTTTCTTGTCGCCATGACCATAATGCTCTACACTGGAAGAGTTAACACCAAATATGAATCATATGTAGGCATTGACTTAGATGCAAATAGAAAGTGAGAAGGAAATGGTTTTTAGATTTTCTCCATAACTCTGATGATAGGAAGTCAACATTTAAAATTTGGGAGGATGATGAGGAACAACTGGGTATTAGATGTTTTATGACACTAAGATTTGAGTGTTATGATAAGTTTAACTTCTTTCTTTAAAAATAAAAAGTTTGACTTCTATAATAGAATGTACCAACTCAAAAATGTTTCAAAAACATGTAAACTAAGATTTTGATCAACACTACTTTAAAAGACCCCATTCGAATGTGCCAACATCAGAAAGAGAAAAATATATTTCTCACCTATGATCCGTTATCTGGTTAGACAGATAAAATCTAGAGTTCATACCATAAAACCACTCAGTAATCAAGCTAAATGGAATATATTTGACATAGAACAGTTCTTCAACTATCTGGCAAGACATTAATTACATGGGAACATGGTAACTTGATGTGGATTTCCCATGACATTGATGGCATAACAAAAAAATGTGGGCCAACTCTTGCAATGCCTTGGGTGGTTCTTTTTCCGCTTCACCAGGCTCAAGTCAATGCTGAAGTCGGGCAGTGGATCTTCAATCAGATGATGGGATTAGGTACTTCATGATAGTGCTGGAGCAGATCACAATGTGAAACGAGAAAGAGGACTTACTATTGTTAATCACTGTAATTTGCAACATGGATTGGCCGAAGCGAATGATAATGAAATTTAGATAATTTGCATAACCTGGTAACTCAAAATCTAATTCACGAGGAAGCATGTAATTGATTGGTCAAGTGGATGAACATAGATACCAGCACTGCAAGGACCACATGGGATGTGAGGAATGAAAACTTCAGTCTGCAATGGAGTGTAGTTACATGAAGGGCTACAACTTTGTTAGGTCTGACTGAACCCTACGGCTTAAACCTGACTTTCAAGCAGATTGGGTTAGGAATGCTGGGCTTGGAGTTCAAGTTGAGGGGTTCAGGTTAAATTTTCAGGTTGGGTTCAAGTTGGTGTCTCCGACAATCTGAACCAACCAAACTTAAACCTGATCATCATAACATAGATAGTTACATGTCATAGTTTTTTATTAAATTAATAACAAATTTGTTTATTTACATTGAGACTTCTTGTTTGGTGAAATCATATCATGTGAATTTTTGTCACTTATTTTACATGACCTGAATCCAAACTTCGAATTCAGGTTTCTCAGGATAGGTTTGGGTTGTGAATTTTTATCATGGATTGGGTTCAGGTTGGAGATATCGGGTTGAAAGTTGGGTTTAGATTGGGTTTGGGTTAAGCACTACCAACTTTGGGGTGAGTTCAGGTTGGACTTGGGTCCAGGTTAGCTCCAACCCAAACCCAATCCACCCAGGTTGTAGCCTTAAGCATTACAAATTTTTCACCATTTCTAGGCCAACTTTCAGCTGAAACCGGATTTCTCGAAGAAGATTATCCAGACAATGAGAAGGTGCGACTAGTACATGTGAGGAGGTCCTTTAATAACAAGGATGAGAAAATGTATTGATCTCAAAGAAAGAAGTGCTGAAAGTAGTGAGAAACTACATGCTCATTGGTCTCCCAAACAGTGTCTACAAGATTATATTGAAGTGGTTGGCCCAAAGATTAAACTAGGTTATGGGGCCCTCGTAGAAAAGGCACAAACAACTTTCATAAAAGTGCACCCTTTGGCTGACATAGTTATAGTGACACGGGAATGCATCAACTTTGCTGGAAGAGGCTTATATTACATAGCAATGGTATTGCTCTGGATGCAAACAGATCCTCTGAAAGATGAGTTCGTTGTCTTGAGGAATATGCATAGATGGTGAAGTTTTCAGGGCACACTAATGGAAATCTAGTGCTCCTTTCCAGCGATTAAAACAGGAACCTTCTATCTCCATTCTCCACTATTCTTCATTCTAGTCAACATACTTCGCAATATGCACAGTATATTAGAGGGGTGGGATAGATAAAGGGTCTGACAGTCCTTTTATTATTCACTTTTTCAATATGGTGCAAAGCCCAGACACTTCCCTGGAGGCCCCGTACCCGTGTCGGACACGGACACGGCGCAGACACGACCCAGACATGTGTCGGACACGGCTCCAACCGTGTCTGCCTTCATTTTGCCTGGACATGGCTAGGACACGGCTGGGAGACGGCCCAGGACACACCTAGGACACGGCCCATCTAGAAAACAACTCATTTAAACAAAATCTCTTTCTTAGGGTTAAAAAAAATTAGTGATTATTAGTTTAAAATAGTGATTTATAGTTTAAAACAATGATTTATAAAAACAGTGGTTTATTGGTTTAAAACAGTGGTTTATTAGTTTATACAATTGGTTATAAATAGTGAATTAAATAAAATGTGTTTGTTTATATAAAATAGATATATATTTATTTATTATATTAATTTATTTGTGGCCATGTCCTAGCCGTATCTGTGTCCTATTTTTTCAAAAACTGCCGTGTCGCCTTGTCCATGTCACTGTGTCCCGTGTCCAAGTCCGTGTCTGTGCTTCATTGTCATGATACAATTCAAGATTTATTAAACCACACAATTAATTGGTGCCCAAGGCTTCATCGGAGGACACGGTGACTTTATCATCACTTCAAGAGGTTCAACTTGATTAGGAGATGAAGAATACTATGATCTGTCGGCCGCTTACGGCATTGGGTTCTCAGCTAAATCATTGTTAAGTATTCATTCACAAGTTGACTTGATAGGGATTCGACCCAATGTGAATCCTAACAGATGAACACGTGATGCCAATATGTTATGTGAGTTACGTGGATTATAGGAGGAAACTATGGTGCATCTTTTCTTTGCTTGGAGGATGAGTAAACGATTTAAGACAAGGTAGTGACAACATTGAAGACTCAAGGTAATTTCAAAGATACAGAAGCCACGTGGGAAAATTGAGGCACATGAGGAAAATGGGATCGTCATAAAAATGCAAGTTACTGACCTTCGTACCAAATGCAGCATGTTGGTGCATTTGGCGTATATGAAATGGATGTATTTTCAAGGGTGGACAAGCATCATTTTACTCTTCGTGATTGGGTGAATTTTATTTTGAGGGTGGATCCAATTTCTACAATTATGGGGAAGGGTTGGAAGTGGAAGTAGGGTGCTTTTGTTGCTTGCTGTTGTTGTTGGAAACATTTTGTTCTTTTGTACTTTTTAGATTTATTTCTTCCCTTTCCATTTTTTCTTTAATTTCAATTTTAAGGAGTTCTCCTGCCTCGATTGTTTGAGGAACTTTCAGTTAATTCAATTTAATCAGGGGGCACCCAATTTTCTTTAGGGCGCATTTGGATGTGAGGTGCGGACATCCGCATTCCAAGAATCCAAGGGTTCAAACCCCACGTTTAAGAAACCCAGTTTTGGCCGCATCCAGAAACGCGAAAAAAGGCTAGAAAAAGCATTCATAGGTAGTGTAGAGCAGTATCAATGCAGAAGCTGAAAACCCGTTTGGATCTGATATGGTGTTTCACCGGATTCCATCACAGAATTCGTCCCATCGCAGATCTAAACAGAGCATTAGAAAAAGTGATGTCAAGACTGCAAAGTAATTTTCAAGAAAAGTGTGACAGTTAAATTTGGCAGATGTACAGGTCCAACATGGCAACATGTAGGGTTTTCTATAGTAGAGTGGAGATTTCCCAGTGAAGTACCTTGGACTTCCTCTTCATTTGGACTGTCCAAGAGTTTAGGACTGAAATCCACTACAAAGAATTGATAGATGATTGGCAGTGTGCAAGGTGTCAAATAATTTTGCGCAGAAATTGTCCTTTGTTGTGGGCAACGGGGAAGATATCTGTTTTTTACTTAATAGGTGGAATGGAGATGATACTTCGGCGGAGACACAAATTTATTTAGAGTAACAACAGACAAATTAGGCTCTGCTCAGCAGAAAAACATCGTTGAGGTTGGTGGTTGAGGGCAAGTGTCCACAAATGAGAAGAAATCTGTGCGGTGAAGTGACTTGAATTTGAGGTCTTTTAAGGAGGCTGCAGGGAACACCCATCAAGAGTAACGAAGAAGACAAGGTTTATTGGATTCGTAGTAAAATTGTAAAAGAAAGCGGTTTTCAGTGAAGTCCTTCTATTCAGCCCTCATGGAGCACTAGATGAGGAATTAGGCCTGATGTACAAAGATTCATCATTAAAGGTGTAGAAAATGACTTGGCTAGTCTATTTGGATAAAATCCTTCTAAAAATAGATAGAAGCAAATGGGTGAATGATGGTGATATCATGTACATCCTTTGCCATTCAGATGAGGACACGAATAACATCTCATGGTACAATGCGCTTTGACCATGGAGACTTGAGGGAGATTTAACTTGTTCTAGAGCAGGCCAGTAAGGTTCGATGATATAGGGAATGTTTGGAGGTTTTTCAATATGATGAACAAGCAGAGCAGAAGCATCAAATCTATGTTTCTTTTATATGAAAGGTGGGAATCCACCACCAAAATATTACTAATTTGGGATAAGCTCCGAACAATAGAATGTCCGCAGATGAGGAACCTGCCAGACCAACAGAGACAGAGGAGAGGCTGAAAATTAATATTCATTACAGAAATAAACAAGTGAATTTATGGACAACTCATTCTCCATTTTTTAGTATTGAGGTTTGTGGCTGTCAAGGAATGAACAACTATTTCATGGGAAGCAAAGCTATTCGAATATCTAGGAGGCGATCCTCAATTACTTATGACATTGGGGCAAGCATAATATGAGAGTCTCAGTCCTAATTCCTGACAGACATAGCCTTTTGTTTCTGCTTCTACATTTTTAAATCCCCCTTTTGCTTTGGAGATGGGAGCATGCCTCATATCTTCTTTGTTTTCTTGGAGAGGTCATCATTGAATTAATATAGGTCAGGTGATACTCTCACCCTTTAAAAAAAAGGATAAAAAATGACTTCCTCATCAAAGTATGACCACTTATCCCACTGTTGCATTGCCAGTCTCCTTGATGTCAGAAGCACTAATACAAATATTGAAATTTGTGTAAGTGTCAATAACGATATACCTCAATAAAGCGCGACAACTTAGTTTCATTGCAGTTCTCCATAGATATCAAATACACTAGTACAAATATAAGTGCCAAGAACATGCATTAAATAAATCGCACGGCCAACTGATTCCACGAAATGTATGCGAGAAACAAACAAGGCATTGAGAAATATGATAGCTAATAAACTACCCAACAAAAGAATAAATCCAGTGTCTACTCACTAGTTTTCTTTTATTTGAACTAGCAAAAAAAAGTAAATAAATCACTTTCTGTACAAAGTTCTTTCACACAGATATTTTTAAAGATATAATCCTATAATCTTTTTGAACAATTTCATATCTATTCCAACAATAAAATAAAAGGAGGATCCAGTTCATGATCAAATAATAAATCAATCACAAATGTGGTATCTAAATATATATATTGGCAGATCTTATGCATTTACCAAAGAAAACACAAGTGGATATCATATCATAATTTAACCAGAATAAATATTGAATGTAGGCCAAATGGCTTTGACAAAAATCAATAGTACTTTTTTCAGTAAAGTTGAACTTTGAAACCTGGCATATTTGAAACAAAGCCTCCCCTTGTCTCTATGCTTCCACGCTCTGTGTTAGGTTCATGATCTGTTGTCATTTGTATTACCTCTCCACCTTTTGCGAGAACTGCCCGTGAGTCACCAACATTTGCTATCCATAACTTTTGGCCATCTATTAGAATGGCAGTAACGGCGGTGGAGCCACCTCGCCCGAGATCAGGATTATGCGAAAGAATAGCCTTGTCTGTTTTGTCATAGGCTTTAGAAATTGCTTTATCTGGATGAGTCCAAAACTCTTCCTACACAAACAAAATTAAGATAAGGCAGGATACATGCTATGGACACAAGAATATAAATATCGCATTGAAAAACCATCTGAAATCTGTTACTCACTTCCTTCATAATATTCGAAAACAAATGCTTTTGTAGGTAACTTGGCACACTGTCTCCCAAATGACCATCGTAAATGGCAAATAATCCAAGCTCGTGACCCTTGGCGTGGACGAACTTTGCAACATGGAAATCCTCCATAGGGTGATTTGCTTTGCCTTTAACAAGGCTGAATCCATATTTAACCTTTATCGGACTCTGATGGCTCTTCCCTTGACCTGAGCCACATGAGGAATTTCCTGCAAACTACGCAACGGAATTGGCTTGATCAAAAAAGAAAAACTCAGCTTAATAATTAAACATATCGGTCCTACACCATGAATTTCTATTCTTTAGCTAGACATGCACATTTTACAGAAGAAACTCATTTATTCAAGATAGATTAATTTCAATACTGAAGAGCAAGAAATAGTTGGCTACACAAGACCAAACCTTCATGTGAAGGTTTCACTTTGTCTGAAAACACATATCAATAGCCTGCCTAACAAAAATACCACGGAGCATAAACCAAATGGATAAATAAAAAAATAAAAAATTCTATTTCCCTGTTTTTATTTATTTATTTAAAGAAAAATGGGATAACTGCCACTGCTCCTCCAGTATTATTAGACTTGAATATGTAAAAAGTTAAAAAAAAAAAAAAAAATTGAACTAAGAGGGACTGATTAGTTTCATTTAATATAAAGGATTAGATGAACAAAACGGCATCAATTAACTGAAGGAGTTGAAGCCCTCCAGATGCCAAAAAAACAATACAGAAACAAGCCGAAATTAATAAAACAATACAAAACAATCCAATCAATGATCAAAATCTGAAGCCACATAAAAGAAAGGCATGACTTATAATCAGTTGACATAAAATCCTGTTTTGGCTATCCCCTTTACAATCAAAGCCAAAAAAAAAGTAAAGAAGGATCTATCACAGTAGATAAATTAAGTGTCTTATGAAAAATCCATCACCATAAAGTCCGAAAAAACACTATAAGATGCATCAAGGAAGATATCCATTTAAAAATAATAAACTTCTCACCTGAGAATAGGCAGTCTTAAAACAGCATAGCCTATCCATATAAATCCGAACAGGGGCACCTTATGCCCTGTTAAATCCTCAACATGTGCAGATCTTCAAAAATCCAATTTTTGACGAAAAATCAAGCACCCCAAGCTCCGATTTCTTCCCAACCCAAGAAGACCTGCAATCGCGAAAAAAAAACAAAATAAAATCCGATCTCAAAAATCAAAGATTCCATCAAGATGAAAACAAAACAAAATCCCCGAAACAAAAAGAAATTAAAAAAAAAAAAAAAAACCAATCCTCACCTAAACAAACACCTAAAATCAGCAAAACCCAACTTTGTTTTCTTCTTCTTATTCTCTCAGGAGACTAAAAAATAAAAAACAAAAGAGGCGCATATAAAAGACTTTGAGAACATAAAAATTTATATTAACAATGATACACAGATGTGCGTGCACTTGTTTTTAAAAACATTGAAACCGTCCGACGAGAGAGAATTCAGAGGGCAAAGAAACATCAAAAATTACAAATAATAATAATAAAAAAAAGAATATTAAAAAACGAGATACGCACATAAAAATATACAATATGCTTTTGGAAGCCGTTTGACTTTTGGGACCCGAGTAGGAAAAACACATGGGCATGACCCCATTAACTGGAAGTGCATTAATGGGGGACGAAATTACCCCTCTGAATTTGAAGAATAAACAGTTTGTCCCTTCTCAGTGAATATGATGTCAAAGCCCATAAATAGTTGACTTGGGCTTGACTTGGAAAAAGCCATCCACTTGGGAGGTTTTTGTTTTGTTTTCTTCTCATTCACAATTTAATTTTTTTTTTTTTTTTTTTTAGTGTTGTCACGCTCAGTTTTTTTTCTCAGTTCAAAACACAGTCCTATATATCACATTAAAAATCTAATAAACATATATTTTGTTAAATGTTATATATACCACATTAAATATTTTTTTACACTTATTAAAGATAGGTTCATTTAAATAAAAAATGAGCTATATACACTTTTTATTAAAACATATACCTCATCAGATGATGTTTACTATATTTAAAAATGTGAAAACATATGAGGTCTGTGTATTTGTTAGTAAATGTGATTGAGTATAACATTTTCCTTTTTTTTGTCCTTTTTTTTTCCCTGACCTGTTTTAAGCTTTACAGAAGGGAGTGAGGGCAGCTTGAAAGTGGAATGTCCACTGTAGTGAGTAAAATTTGGGGGTGATGGGTACTTTAAGGTAAATGTTAAACTCAAACATTTTTTTACAGTTCAAATACAGAGTACATATATTTTTATATTTGTAAAAATGATAAACATCATCTAATGAGGTATATGTTTTGATAAAAAGATATGTATCGCTTCATTTTAAGTTGAATGAATCTCATTTTAGTAAATATAATTTTTTTTATAACAGGTATATCTCATCTAACAGTACATATGTTTAACTGGATTTATAATGATGTATATAAGACTGCATTTTAAACTATAAAAAAGACTGTGTGCAATAGTGCTCATGATTTAATGACGACACTGGCTCTCGAATTCATTGCAAGTCAATGAAAGGCTACGGTCCCCAACCATTTTAATTTTTCCTTAAAACATATACTCGTCTAATAAAAATATATATATTATTATGAAAAATAAAATATATATCCAGATAAATCAGCGCATATTACTTTCTAAATAAATAAATAATTTTTTTTTATAGATTGCACAGTATGCACTCCACTAGTGGAGTATATAGGCATCTGGGTACAGCTTCTGAGCTGTAGAAAAGTTACAAAATAGACTGTGTATCATCATTCATAAAAAAAAAGGGATTTTTATTTTTAAGTGCCTATAAATTATATTATTTAGTGATCGATCCCTTCCTTCTTCATATTTCATTTTAAGTCCCTAACTTCTAACGCTTTTTTCGTTCTTAGTCCCTGCACCAATTGTCCGTCAGAATTCGAAGAATATTCAATTTAACATTGGTTTATCAAAATATTTTTTAAAAAATACCAAAATTGCCCTTAGAATTTTTATATTTAAGTCTTTGTAAATTATGTAATTTAGTTATTGATCCATCCCTTTTTTATATTATATTTTAAGTCCTCAACTTCAAATTTTTTTATTAGTCTTTGGACAAAATGTCTGTCTCATTTTATAACTATTTCAATATTTAGAACTTGTATACAAATTGTTCGGTGAAATCTCATTAATGAAAGTTCATATCCCCCCCCCCCCCACTATTATAGAATCTCTGGTTCTGCCACTGCACCACACCATCATTGATTTGAAGTATCAAATGATGGAAGTTGAAGAGAAGCTTAATCAGAAAATCGATATCCTGATTATAAAAATGTTGAAGAGGGTTTCATTTGAGATTTCTTTTATTTAGGGTGACTAGTTATTTAAAATTTTCAATTATCCGTTAGCCCTAAACATGGACGTTTTGCGTAGAGACTAATAACGAAAAAGATGTTTAAAGTTGAGGACTTAAAATGTAATATGAAAAAAAGAGGGATCAATCACTATAGTTTATAGGGACTTAAAAATAAAAACTCCAAAGTATAGTTTACGAATTTCAACTATTGGATAGCCCTAAACAATTGAATGTTTGGTGCATGGACTAAAAATAAAAAGGGCGCTGACTTAAAATAAAGGGAAAAATGCATATACCCTCGTGAAAGTTCGCTAATATACATATCCTCCCTTTTTTTTCTTCTGAAAACCCATACCCCCTTGGTTAAGAAAAAAAACCTGAGTTAAATTACCATCAATTTAGAAATAATATTAGTGGAATATTCTCTTATTTAACGTCACATTAAAAAAATATATTCATATGACCCCTTGAAAGATTGCGAATATACATATTGACCCCTTATTTTTTTGAATATCTATATAAACCCCTTGAAATTATGTGTGCTTAATTCATATCACCCCCTACCGTTAATTTAGAGGGATTGTATTGGATTTTTCTTAAATTTCATGAGATTATTTGGATAAACACATTTGCAAGACCTTTAGATGGATAGAATATACTTAGAATATTTCTTAAAATTTGATAGAGAACTAATTGAGCGACATAAAAAGCCATGAGAAAATATAGGGGGTTATATGAGGGGCCAATATGAATATTCACAAACTTTAGGGGGTTATATGTATTTTCCCATAAGTGTAGGTGCAAGTGACGAGGGTAAAAAATAATTTTAACATCTATAGTTAAGTTAACCACACCCTCATTTAAAGTGTTAACGGCAATATAACCCAAACAATTAGGGGGTTATATGGATTTTTGAAAAAAAGAGGGATCGATATGCATATAAGCAAACTTTAAGGGGGTTATATGCATTTTTACCTAAAAAAAATATAAATTAAAGAAGGGTGAGATTGAACACTAAATAGCATCATTTACAGGAACTTAAAAATAAAAATCCCTTAAAAATATTTGGGCGTTGTTGTCCCTAACACCTTGGCTTTTGAACCCCTAATTAAAAAAAAAATAAGTACATTTTTTTTTAATAGTTATATTCCAACTCTTCCCCCCTCTTCTTGCGACGAAGGTGAGAGCGAGGCAACTGCACAACGGAGATGGCAGAAGAGGGCACAATGACAATGAGAGGACATGATGTGAGCAGGGCCGGCCCTAAGAATTAATTTTTTTATTGGACCCTAGGCGAATTTTTGAAGTGGGTCCCCATGCATATTTTAAAAAATATAACTTGTTTAATCTTATATATCATTTTACTTTAAGTTATTATAATATTACAAAATAAATACACGATATTTATAATAATTTAAAAACTTAAAAGCAACAAAAAAATTTTAAATTTTAATAGAATGAAAAAGTTATAAAATCATAAAAATAACTAAAAGGGTTTGAGCACTATTTATTTTAAACAAGGACTAGAGAGAGAGAGAGATATGGAGAGGAAGATATTGTCATTGTGATTGGAGATATTTAAGGAGGTGAGAAATTTTAAGCTTGATTTTAGGAAAGAGTATGTGTTGAGATAAACTAATTTAGGAGGAAAAGTGATACAGCTCACCATTTATTTATTTTATTCCATCGATTATGTGGTTATTGAGTCCCTCCTTGGGTGAGGACCCTATAAGGGCGGAGCCAAGGGGGCTGAAAGGATGGGTGAAAGTTATTAGAAGAAATATGATATTTAGCCGTGAAATATTTCCTTGGTGAAGGCCATGGATTTGTTGGTAAGTGTTATGCCCTAGAAAAGCATTTCATTGGTAAGTTCGTGTTTGATAAGCCATCGTCCACTGTTTATAGCAT
Organism: Acorus gramineus; assembly: GCA_030737835.1. Classification (NCBI taxonomy): domain Eukaryota; kingdom Viridiplantae; phylum Streptophyta; class Magnoliopsida; order Acorales; family Acoraceae; genus Acorus; species Acorus gramineus. The sequence continues at coordinate 14,735,211 of CM060855.1, read as the reverse complement.
TGAACGATATTTTCCTCGGCAGATGAACCCCTACGAAAAAATATTCATTGATAAAATATTTCGTAGCTAAAAGTTTGACATTAATTATACAATGTAAATATATATTACCTTGAAAACTTTTCCTTGGGAAAGATCATTTTTAAAATTGAGTGGGAGGGGGGTCTCATAATGAAATGAAGTGAAATGTTATGTAGGTATTGGAGTTGAAAATTGTTTGTATTCAATCCAGTTCGCAATCCCGTTTGCATCTCACACAAATTTTTTTTAATATATATTTAGCTAATTAAGTACCTTATCTCATAAAAATTAAATACATACTCATATAAATTGAACACATATATTTTAATTATATTTTTGTATAAAAGGTATACTAAAATGGTGAAATAAATATTGTGTTACGTGATTTTATATATTGTGTTAGTGACATGACTACAAATGGGTTGCATTTTTTAAATTGTTAAGAAAAACCTTGGTTTTAAGGGATGGTAGTTGAAAGACCACATTTTTCTTTATTTTTTAGTATTTTTTTTTAATTTATTTTGTATTTTCATGATAGCTAATTTGAATATCTTGAACTTTTTTGAAAGTGCATTTTTTAAATCTATGCTTTAAGAGTATCCTTGTATTACTCCTTGTATTGCGATCGATTGTTTTTTCATATTTATTTTTTAAATATTTTTCAAGCTAATTATTTTAATTTTTTGTGAAGGTAAATAATGAGATTTCAATTTTTTTTTTTAAATTTACAAATAAAATTTCCTGATTTTTCAAATGTGATAGAAGCAGTAAAAAACTTCTATCTAGATTATCCATTACTTCAAGGACAAAATCATTATTTGTCAAATCGATCTAGCTCCTTGAAAACTTATGAAAATCAGAAAAAATCCCTGTAAAATTGGTAAGTCCCCTCAGGTCCCTATCTTATTAGATAATATTTATTTTAGTTTCTATAACTAACTAGATGTGTGGTTAACCCTAACCATGCATAATAAATTATTGTTATACCCTTTTAAAATTTATTTTCTTTGCTAGAAAAAATTGATATAACTCCCTTAAAATTTATAAAAATTGAAAAAAGTCTCTCTGAAATTTAAAAATCGTCTTAACTCTATGAAATTTTCAAAAAATCATAAAAAAATCCATGCGATTATATAAAAATATATACTGATTTATTTAAATTTTATTAAACAAATTATAGTTTTATAGTCAAGGTGTTATGCTTTTTATTGCTAGTAATTTTAAGTTAAGAATGTATTATAGAATTTTGATTTGGTTTTTAAATTGTTTTCTCTACTGATTTTGTAATAGAGTTAATGAAACTGTAATTTTTTTTGTTCAGTCTCTGTAATGAGATTGAGGAGGGAAAAATGACTCAATTTTATAGATCAATTGAGGCTCAACGGATTTTTTTTTTTATATAGATGAGGATGACATTTTAGGACATGAGAATGTTGAAAAATGACGGGGGTATTTTTGTGTTACAAAAGAACTAAATCTGATTTTATAAAGTTTGTAGGGACTGAATCCAAATTTAGTAAGTTTCTGATGACTTATTTCAATATAATTTTAATCGGGGACTAAATTCGTTAACCATATAGGGATCTAGGATGATTTTCTGATTTTGGAGGGACTTTTTGTGATTTTAAGAAGATTTAAGGAAGTTAAGAAGATTTTTCCCTTTTATTTATCATGAATTACCATATAATTATATCATTTTATAAATACATTTTTTCTTAGTCTAAGTCTATTAGCTTCTGGCCCCCTTTGTTCTAATTCCTGGCTCCTCCCTTGGGACCCTGGGCAATTGCCTTGATGGCCTTTGTCCGGAGTCAACCCTGGATGTGGGGGAGATGGCAAAGGGCGCAAAAATTGTGGCAGAGCCGTAGAGGAGTACAATGGTGGCGGTAGATGTTGTGATGGCTATGATTGTGATGATGATTTTAGTGGTGGTGGTGACTATGGTTATGGTGATGGTTGTAGTGGTGGTGGCATGCGGCAGTGGTGGTGGCGGCACGGTGAGGACATGGTCGGAGACAAGCTCGAACGGAGGGGAGAGAAGGTTGGCCAAGGGAGGTTAGCGGGTGGGAGGGATGTTAGGGGGAGAGAATTAAAATGTATGGGATGACTTAATAGGTTTAGAATGAAAGTATATATGGCGGCGGTTTAAAGGTTGGTTTAAAGACGCCTAACTCTTCGTAAACATTGAAAATCCCATATAAATCTCTGATAAAGTTAGGGCAGACATACAAGTCCTTGTAAACACAAGAAAATCTAAATACATTCTTACCATTAATATTTTTTAACCCTGACTTAACCTACCTTCGTTAACCCTAACTCGACTTATAAAAATGTCTGATTTACACCTATTCCTTTCTCTCTCTCTTCCTAGAGCCCCTATTTTTTGGGTTGGTACCTGTGACTCTAATACGACACTCACAACGTCATGACCATCCACCGTCTTCGTCGATCATGCCGCGACCATCCATTGTCTTCGTCAAACACACCGCGACCTTCCTGACACCATATACGATAAGGGCATTTCTTGCTGGCCTCGTGACCATCAAATTAAACACAGAAAAATTACATACAAGAAGAGTTCTCTCTCATATGTTTTAAATGCCTGGGATGAATTTTTTTTTTTTATAGAAGTTCTTGAACCCGGGTTGGTGGAGGAGGATTTGGTGGAGCAACAAATGAGGGAAGGGAAGAACTGGAGGTCAGGGGAGGTGAAGGTCGGACACCGGCGGTCGGGATGCAGGTGTTCAGGTCGGGGTGAAAGAGATAGAGAAATATTAAAATCTTGCAAGGATAATTTTGTCTTTTATAGGGACCGATATGTCTTTATGATTGTTTATAAGGACTAATATGACTACATAATTTTATCGAGATGGAATATTCTATGAATTATTTTGTTAGAACCGATGAAAATTTAACTTGGGAACGACTTTTGGATTTTATTATTTTTATAATGACATGTTTGTCTACTATAATTTTAACAGAGACTTATAAGAGTTTTTTAATATTTACAAGGACGTAGATGTCTTTAACCCATAGCCCTCGTTTAGAAGCAGAATAGGGGTTGGAATATCTTGAAATAAATGAGAATAATAGATTTTGGTTGTTTGAGAGTCTTGAATACCTGAGGATAAACTATGTCGGAATGAACTGATATAAAGTGGTATATGGATTCGAACCAATAATTGGAATTAAAGTTATAAAATGTTATTTCACCCAAATAATATGTGGATCCACTGTCAAATCAACTGTCATCACCTCTTATAAATCACCTGTCAAATTAACTATTACCATTTTTTTCATCTTTTATAAATCTTTATCCATACTTTATTCACATTTTATCTAAACAACAAAACTTTATTATTACGTTTCTCAATGAGAATAATTCAAAGCGCAACCAAATACAAAATCACTTTATCTTTATTTATACCCACCTATGCCGGAATAACTATATACCCAATAATAAGTCATGTTCTGTATCCAAATGGGGGCTAAAGATTACATGTTTTGGTAGGTGTGGTTAAAAACAAGGTCGTGACAATGTCACTTTATCTTTATTTATACCCACCTATGCCGGAATAACTATATACCCAATAATAAGTCATGTTCTGTATCCAAATGGGGGCTAAAGATTACATGTTTTGGTAGGTGTGGTTAAAAACAAGGTCGTGACAATGTTTATAGGAATGGAAATAGGGGATGTTTATTTCAACCCCTTAAATTAATCAACCCACCCCTTCAAAAAATCAAAATTAAACTTTTTTAAATGGAAGAACCCAGCCTCTCATCACCGTTCACGTCGAGACAAAGCACGCATATAGGGAGATGAGCAATAGCCGGAGATGACACACATTGGGCGAGCAGCAACCGCTTGAACCGAAGCCTCCGACGAAGCTCCGTCGTACCGGGTCAGAAGGTGACCCCTGCGTCTTCGGTGAGATCTCACCTGCAAGGGGACCGACGCGGGTCGGGAAGGGAATGAATGACGCCGGTGACGAGATCGACGCGGGTTGCTGACAACATGAGAAGTTTCGCTATTGGAGAAGAAGAGGGAGAAATGGTGACTAGCCTCCGTGTCCTTGAGGAGCATCTTGTCGGCGACGGGACTGACACAGGTTGGGACAAGAAGGAAACGGATGACGTCGGTGATGGGACCTACACTAGTCCCCAACGACGAGAGGATTGTTGGAGAAGAAGAGAAAGAAGAAGACCAATTTCTAACAGGTAGGTCTGGGGTGGGTTCGCGGTTTTTAAAAAAGTAAAGGGGTGGATATGATAATGGGATGGGTTAGATAAGTATTGGGGTGGAAAGAATGACCACCATGAAAATAACCACCCCAATTTTTTTTAATATTATTATAATAAAAAAATGCTTGTTGACCTAGGGGCCATAAAAAAGTCTGGCCCGGGCCCGTTCGCGGGTCGGGCCGGGCTCAGGTCTGAGTTTGGGCATCGGGCCCCACCCGTAGGCCCATAGGGGGCAATCCAATAATTGAGTCACATGTAATTTTATGTAATTTTTATTTGAATTGTGGTTGAATTATACAAATTATTGACATTTATGTAGGTGCTAACCTATTTAGGTAAATGTAGTTATTTATTTTTTCAAGTAATTAATTTATTTAATTTTTTTATTTTTTCTAACATTATACTTTAAATTTTCTGTTATTTTAACATTATATATAAATGAACCACTTTAAATTAAAAAATAAAAAAAAATAAAATGTTTAAAAAAACCCAGGCCCTCTTTTTTGACCGCGGGCCAGGCAGGGCCCGGCCCGTTGCGGACACCTATGTTGACCACCTTAAACAATTTCAATCCATCTACGTGATATATTATTATAGACCACACACAAATATTGAATCTTCAAGTGAAGTACCCACAATCCTCTTTTTCTCCGACTCGAATTGACATGCATGGTCTGAGTTTCTTCGTGCAATGATTTTTTTTGTGCAAAGACCTATGTGGGTCTGAATTAGGGCATGAGTGGGTATGAATTAGGGTATGAGGCTCCCCTCTCCAGTCTCCTCCCATCCTGAAAGGCACTTAAAATCCTAGCCAGAAAACATTGCCATACAAAAACACAGTTTGTTCTTAGTGCGTTGGCATCCCCCTCAAGAATCTCCATAGCTCGAACTGCTTCCCGTTTAACATCATGAAATCCAATTTTGCTCCTTACCAATGTACCTCAATCACATATAGTTGGAATATAGTGGCGGCTTCAAAATGTTTTATAGATGGAGTCTTTACAAAAATAAATTTAACAAATTTTAAAAATTTTATTCTTATCATATATTTATAAAAAACATAAACTTTCCATTTGAAAATAGAACAACTTACATTAATAAAAAATAAATCATCAAAGAAATGAGATCAAAGATTTCCAATATATATCAAAGAGGAAATCGGCAATGCCAGCGGCAATCGACACGTCCAATTCGTCTGTTAGTGATTGGTGCGTCTATATGTGCATAGGTAATCGGTCAGCCGACATTGATAGAAAATAAGGGACCTAGTCCCACAATATGATTTTTAATGTGTCCTGTGACTTTGATATGGTTATATAAATGAGTATCTTGAATGATCCCACTGCTTAAAAGCTGGTTTGTTTTTTAGCGCTGATACACTCGGTCCGTTTTACAGCTCATTTGCAGCCCTATATGCTATGATAGTATAACAGATACCGTGTTATCATAGTGTATGGACTAAATTTTTTTTCAAAGTGAAAAAAAATACATACATTTTTTTTTCAAATTGTTGTATCTAAATATATACATCATTTCATATAACTGCATGCACTTCAATGAGATAGTTTATGATTTTTTTAAAAAAAGAAAAAACGGTGTGGATTTCAAATGGTATTGCAATGAAGACTGGATGTATCATTTTTAAAAAAATAAAATAAAATTGATGGAGTCTGATTGTATAAATGTGCCTCTAAATGACCCCACCACATAAACTCTAGTTTGTTTATTTTTAAATTTTCTTTTGATGGGATTGGGGTAAATTGACCCCTTCTCTTCAAAGTTGGAGCTGTCCCTTTCAGAATATGATCTAAGTCTTTGTGGCTCAGCTGGTGAACAATTAAAGCCACACACAACCCCCACACAAATTTATTAACCTTTTGACTAGCTCGACAAATTTTAATCTTTATGGGCTGGTTTGACAAGTGGTTAATGTTTTGAGGATGAGTTATTCTAATTTGAGAGGATAAAAAATCTATCAATTTTGTCTTTATTCACATTTGTTAAAATTGAGATAAAAAGTAGAGATAAAGTTTATTCCTGATTTTAGGTGGAACAAAAAATCTCCATTTCATTTCAAAATCAAAACAACTATTTGTATTTTATCTCGATTATTTTTTATAACAACCGGGATAAGTTGTCATCTCCCTCACTTATTTCCACAATTACCCCTTTTTCTATTATTTATCTCATTATCAAACTAGCCCTATATGTCCAAATTCAATGAGCAGTGGTGTAAACTAAGGCTAGGTTAAACCAGCTCCAAAACATGCCCGCCTTGCGAACAAACAATTATGTAAATTACCTTATTAAAATGATCATTAGGGCCCATCTGAAATAGAGGAAATCATGCTATTTACAGTCCAAACTTAGACCACACATGTTTTCATTTTCTTAAAAATAGTAAACATAATCTAATGAAGCATATTCTTTAATAAAAAGTGTATACTGCTTCATTTCGAATTGAATGAACCTATTTTTAGTAATTGTAATAAAAAATTTAACGAGGTATTTATATTGTGTAACAATGTATATACATCACTGGATTTTTAATAAGGTATATAAGACTGTATTTTGGACTGTAAAAAAAACTCAGTGTAACAATGCCCATTCAATTAAGAGTTTAAGAAAAATGTTAAACTCAGTCATTTTTACCGTCCAAAACTCAAATCATACATGTTTTCATTTTTTTAAAAATTGTAAACATCATCTAATAAAATATATGCTTTGATAAAAAAAAATGTATATCGTTCAATTTCAAGTTAAGTGAACCTAATTTTAACAAGTATAAGAAAAAATTTAACGAGGTATTTACATTGTCTGATGATGTATATGTTTCACTGAATTTCTAATAAAGTATACATGAATATATTTGGATTGTAAAAAAAACTAGTGTAACAACGCCCTTTAAATAGGTGGGCCGGGCTATTAAATTAGGGGCGCTGTCACATCGAGATCCATTTTCAGCACCAACTCCAGCCCTATATGTGTCGATAGAAAATTAACGATGCATATGCTCATGTTAACAAGGCATATGCTTCGAAAGAATTTTTTTACATTTTCTATAAATGCATCCATGAAATTCATTGGAATATATGCTTCATTTTTATAAAAATATGTACCTTATTAGATGAAGTATACTATTTTTAAGAAAATTCAAAACTTATGTAGACTGACATTGAGGTTAAAAATGAGGCCGGATGTAACATTATCCTTAAATTAGATATTGACAATACACATAGGGGGGCGTACAAACAATGGTGATTTTTGTAACATTATCCTTAAATTAGATATTGACAATACACATAGGGGGGCGTACAAACAATGGTGATTTTAATGGTGCAAATAGAGACACCCTTCAATAAAGCTATGGCTCACCCCCAAACCAAGGTGGAATATAGCACACAAGAATAATAATACCACTGCGAAGTTATTCACTTATGCAGGAATGCATGCATCTTCTTATACAAGGAAAACAAGAGGACTTATCCTTCTACCAAATGGAAATATATGCCAAGGACCATCAATAGTTCCTTTTTCTTATTACAGTCCCGGTCTAAATTTATCATGTATATATATACTTTACTTCCCGTGAAGCATCTGCTTAACAATCTTTTCCATGTTCAGATAAGAAGATCCTTGTTGCCCAACAGCCTTCTCTGCTTTCATCTTCCATTCCAAGGCCTTTCCTTTCATAACCTTCCCTCTCTCTCCTTCCATCAACTCCCTGATAAGCTTCTCCACTTCCTCTCTCTTCACATCGTCATCAATCTCCATCCCCACACCCCACTCAGCGTAGGCATAGTGACTGTTGGTCGCTTGTTCTGCAAAGAAAGGCCAGCACAACATTGGGACCCCTCCGCACACACTCTCCAGTGTCGAATTCCAACCCGAGTGGTTCAAGAACCCCCCGATGGCCGGGTGTGTGAGGACCTTCTCTTGGGGGCACCAGCTCGCGATCATGCTCCTCTCTTTAGTCTCTCTGAAGAACTCTGGAGGTAGTATCGCCGCATCGCCCATTACGATGTCGGGACGGATGATCCACAAGAAAGTTTGCTTGCTATTTGCGAGCCCCCAAGCGAACTCTATCAACTGTTTGTCAGTCATAACAGTTACGCTCCCGAAATTCACATAAACTACTGATCTGGGCTCCTTTTGATTCAACCATTCCAAGCAACCAGGTTGTTCTTTCCATAAATTTGAACCAATGGAGTCCAAGTGATCCCCTGCTATCTGCAGAGTCAGCAAAGACAGGGGACCTATGGTGTATACATGAGGGAACATCGACTTGATGGCATCAAGAACGCCACTTTCCAACTCATCGAAAGTGTTGATGATAAATGCCGACGCTTTGAAAGCTCTCTGTGTCTCGTCACTAACGAAGTTGAGCATGATATCATCACGGTCCGTCGTTTTGAAAAAACTTGGCAGGTGTCTTAAGCGTATGTTGTTCATCCCCGGTATCCAGTCGATGGGCATGTCTAGATGCCCGTTGCTGAACCAACTGATATCTGTATTTCATACAAAGCATCTAAAATTTGTAAATTCACGTTTGGAAAATGTTAGACTAGCCCTTTTTACCGTCTGACATTTATATTTCATACAAAAAACACCGGTGACGTGTTTTTTTTTTTTAAAAAAAATTAGTAAACATAATCTAACGAGATATATATTTTGATGAAAAAATATATATCGTTTTATTTTGAGTTGAATTAATCCATTTATAGTAAATTTAAAAAAATTTAACGAGGTATATATATCTAGTCTAACGATGTACGTGTTTTATTGGATTAATTTTTGTAAAAAAGACTGAGTATAACAGCGCCCCTCACGTTCAGATGCATTTATAGGTTTACCATAAGGATAATAAGCCTCAATGCCAATCTACATATGCTTTGAATATTTCAAAAATAATATACGTACATGTATTATAAAAAACGATAACATAGATTCCACTGGATTGCGGATACGCATTTATATTCTATTGAAGTATATATCATGTTAATATGAGTATATGCTCCACTTATTTTTTATTGAATATCAACGCATATGAGACAAGAATTGAGACTGGAAAAAAAAATAACAACACTTCGTATTAGATGCAGTGGTGCGGGCTAGGCCTGGGCCCTCCCAAGGCCCAAACCATGCATGGATGAAAGTTCTGTTTGTCATTTTTTGTATGGAGAGGGCGCTCATATAAATGTGTAATGAAATGAGGTGGAAATATTAAGTGAGTATTGGAGTTGAAAATTATTTTATTCAGTCCAGTTCAGAGTCCTGCTTACATCACATGTTTTTTTAAAATATATACTCACCGATTAGTAATGTTATGTACAGTTTCTTTTTCAGCTCCAATTATAGTTTACATGTATTTTGAATTTTTTAAAAATAATATACATCATCTAATGATGTACATGTTTTTATAAAAAATAAAGTATATACTTTAATGAATTACATGAATACATTTATATAAAATGTAAAAAATTTCTATTGAAACGTATATTAACGAGATATGCTCTGTTGATTTTCTATCGACGTATATGAGACTAAAATGGGGGCAGGAAATAAAATTGTGTGCAACAACACTCTAATGGCCCATTTGGATGGGGGAATAAAGGGTTGAATAGGGGGGATAAAGGGGAATAAAGCTAAAAAAGTTGTTTAGGTGGGTGGTATAAAGAGATATAAACAGAAAATTACTTATTCCATTGATAAAGTCAACAATTATTAAAATATGTATAAACCCCAGAATAACTTATGCTTCTATTCAAACGGGCCTTAGCTAGTTAAGTAACTATGCTCATAAAAATTAAATACATACTCAAATAAATTAAATACATATATTTTAATTTTATATTTTTGATTTTTTCCTCTCTGGTTTTGGTGGTTGAAAAATCATAGTTTTTTTTATTTTTTTAATGATTTATTTATTAATTTAGTTTTTTTTCATGATCTCTAATTTGAATCTCAGATTTTTTTAGAAGTTAATTTTTAACATCTATGCTTTAAGGGTATCCTCGTATTTCATTAATTGTTTTTTCATATTTTATTTTTAATTGTCTTTCAGCTTTTTTTTTTTTTTCATTTTTTGTAATGATGAATAATGAGATTTTAAATTTTTTTAAAAAAAATTACAAATTTTCTAAACATGGAAGAAATAGGGAGAAACAACTTTCTATTCAAGAACTCATGTCTCTTTATCTGTCAATTTTAATTATCTTATAATTATATTAATTTATAAATATATATCATATTACTCTAAATTTAGAGGCTCCCTTTTGATTTAATTCCCGGCTCAACCCCTGATTAGAAGTACACAAAATGAAGAATACCTCGATAAAAAAAAAAAACAGTTGTGACAAACTCAAGGAAGATGCATGACATACCTTTGAAAGGGGTGATTCCGCGCTCAATGAGTTGACGATAATGGCGATAACCCATGAAGCCGCAAGCACTTGCCGTCCAAAGCAAGATTTCAGGTATCTTGAACTCCTCGGCCACTTGAAGGGTGAAGGTCGTGATCCCGTCGGAGACTATATGTGTCACAGGTGGTGCATCAGATGAGACATTGTTAAGCCTACACAAGAGGTCTCGGAAGGGACCCACAAAGTTCTTGGAGATTGAGTCGCACAGATCGGGGATGTTCTGAGTGGCGTCTTGATCCGACGGTGGGAGGCCATCGGGGATGGTCTCAAAGGAGAATCCATCAGTGCCGTCAAGGGAGTTGGGGCCTCGGGACCTCAATAGGCGGTTGTGGTTGAATTCGGTATTGACGAAGGTGATGTGAAAGCCTTTGAAGTGGAGGAGCTTCGAGAGCTTCAACATGGGGTTTACATGACCCTGTGCAGGGTAGGGAATGCACAAGGCGTGAGGTTTCTCCTTCCTCCCCTTTGAATCCATCTCTCTCTCTCTCTCTCCCTTTCTCTGTGTGTGTGTGTTTGTAAGTGTGTGGTGTGTGTTAATTTATAGACCCACGAAAATGCCATATATGTATAATTTATAATATCCATGCTGAAGAAAGTAACGCAGGTGGTTGAGAAGCGGTGTTTAATTTATTATTTTATAAAGATATTCTTAAGTGAGGTCATGTCAGAGATGTAAACTGCGTATATACATCATTTATCAAGATATAAAGCATATTAATAGAAAATTTAAATCTAAGATAAATATAAAAAATAACGCAAAGAAGATAAGAAGGAAGAGAAACACAAATATATTGAAAGACTATAACTTCAATTGAAAGCGATTACATGGATTCTATTTATAGACTCAATAATTTAAGTTTAGATAGTGTCACATCTCAATAGAGTTTGTAATTAAATCATTCAGTTGAGATTTGATTTTATCTTATACAACTTAATCAAACTCTTATTGATAATACCCTCTTGCATAATAGAGTAAAACCGCATAATAGAATAGTGTGATTGTTACATATAATAAAAAAACAAATGAACTCGATTGTATGAATTGACAATCATTCATTTATCTTTTGGAATCTATCATTTTGCTCCCGCTCTTCATGAGTATGTTGGAGTCGCTCCCACTCTTTTTGAACCTATCGAAATCGCTCTCGTTTTTCTTGAGTCTGCCGGAGTCGGTGATCTACTAAATCAGATCTATCACGATCTCTTTTAATAAACACATTTATGGGGGCTTCCTAAAAAAATTTTAATTTTTTATTGAACTAATAAAAGAAATGATCACATTAGATCAAAATCTGATATGGCTCTGATAACATATACCTCGATAAGGAACGTATATCCGTGATTCGCACCTGTCGCATAACCTCACCTAATCACTATTGTATTTTATACATGTATATATATATATGAGATAAATATTTCTTTGTTATAATAGCAAAACAGCTGTATTAAAAAAAAATTATATATGTTTAGGCTATGTACTAAAATCTACCTTGTCAAGATTTTTTAAAGCCAATAAAATGTTTTTTTTTTCTTTTTTTCTTTGGTGTAAAACGGCTTCATATATAATGAACAAAAACGTGGTGTGTTTGAACAGCTAGCACACGCTGGTATATAATGAACAAAAACGCGGTGTGTTTGAGCAGCTAGTACACATCGATGTCTAGTATTTACATGAGTCTAAGCAATCTACGGATAGGGGTGGTAAATGAGTCGAGCAACTCGAGTTCGGCTCAATTAAAGCTTATTCAAGCTCGTTCAAACTCGTTCATTTAGACAAATGAGTCGAGTTTAAATATTTTTTAAAACTCAATTTGTAAATGAGTCGAGCCCGAGTCTATACGCGCTTGTTATTTAAAATAAAAAGAGGGAAAAAAATCTGAGCTGAGCCCGAGTCGAGTCTGAGCTGAGTCCGAGCTTATGTTATTTTCACGTGCATAATGTGTTGTGATTTATGAAATGTGACTTCTAAAATGCTAAGCAAGTTTTTTTTTTTGTTTTTAGCTAAATGAGCCGAGTCGAGTTTCAACTAAGCTATTCACCAGCTAAATGAGTCGAACTTGAACCCAAAATCAAGTTTGGTCCCGAGCTGAGCCGGATCCGAGCCGAGCCTGATACTAAATGAGCCGAGCCTAAACAGGTCATGGCTCGGCTCGTTCGACTCATTTACCATAACACCCCTTTCTATGGATCTGATCATTTGAATAAAAAAGAAAACCGGATCGATTCATATATAACAAGGGACTGGACTGGATCCGGTCAGTTTAGTCAGTACCAAACTGGACGACGTGAAAATCGAATTGCACCACTTATAAATCGAACAATATAATCAATTGTTGGGTATTTATTTCACTTTCTTATTGAATACTGATGAAACTTAAGAATTCATATTTTCTCTAATAACTGATTGGATTCAATAAGAGAGTGAAATATATACTCAATAATTGATTGTATAGTTCAATTTATAGGTGGCACAGTTTGATTTTCGCGTTCAGTTCGTTACTGAATCCGTTCTCACAGTGCCATCAATCTTAAAAAAAATTGGAAAGTACCTTAATAAATTAAAATGATTAGTTGTCCCATCAAATAAAATAAAAGAAAATATATGGCTGGTAGGCTCCCGAATATGAGATTGCAAAGATCAGCGGTAGGCCCACCACGTGGACGAAAATAAAAAAATAATAATAATAAAAACAGAAAAAAATGTTAAACTCGGAATTTTTTATAACCAAATATGAGAACATAATATTTTAATTTTTAAAAAGAGTAAATATTATATAAAAAAATATTTTATTTGATAAAAAGTATACATCATTTTATTTTAAATTTAATAAAATTATATTTAATAAATATAAGAAAAAATTGAATGAGACATATAAAATAACATTTTAATTGATAAAAATGACTAAGTATAATTATATAAAAAAATAAACCTTTATTTGTCATTAAAAAAAAACACATGGATAAAAAATTTTGTGAGAAAAGTTGGTAATCCAAGAATGTAACTTGTAGGTGGAATCAACATAGCGAAGCCATGGATATACGATTCACTTGGAACGATAGGCAGATTACTTGGTGTTGGAACTTGGAAGCCAAAAATCATAACACACATGTGAACAAATCTTATCACCCAAGTATCTTTCAAGTTTCAAGATCTCTCTTGGTTTCTCTGTCTTATCCGACTCACTCTTACTAGATTCTCCATACACCGAGATATATAGAGCCGGTCTAATCCCACCAAACCAATTACTTCCCCCCCCAATCCAATCAAAAGTTAAAACATTTTATTTTAGACACTCATCACACCAACCTCACTTGACACAAACTTTGTCATACTGGAACGTCTAATGTGACCCAAGGTGTGTCACCCAAAATTTTTCAACTACAATATTTTAAAAGTTGCGCGACACACCTTGAGTCACCATAAGTTGTTCGATTTGACATACTCGAGTCAAACTAAGATGTTTACTATGACTTAAGGTGTGTCACATAGAATTTTTCAATTACGATATTTTAGAAGTAATGTGACACACCTTGAGTCACTATAAGTTATTTGATTTGACATACTCCGAGTCAAACTAGAATGTCCACTATGACCCAATGTGTGTCGCCAAATACTATCCAATTAACAATAAATTAATTTTTTTTATCTATCATAAATATCATAAATACACAACAAATAAAATATCATAAATAAACAACATTCGTATACATGGTCATATAAGTTAATTCAACATTCACATATCCAACCTGCACATTCACAAATCCAATACATTATTTTTTTCACAAATGAAAACCTACTATTAACATAACAGTCTTCCCTGTTGAAAATGTATACATCCAAATTCAATTAATTAACACATCCACGTTAATACATTTTTTTACTTAATACATTGTTCAAAAGCCAAAATATAATATAGATGTGTTCGTTGGTTGAATTTGGATGTGTGAATGTTGAACAAGGAAGACTGTTATGTCAATAGTATGTGCATAATATGTATGTGAATTAACTTATGTGATTATGTACGTGAATTTTGTTTATTTATGATATTATTTGTTATGTATTTATGATAGATAAAAAATTAAATTATTGTCAATTGAATAGTGTTGAACGACACACCTTGGGTCATAGTAGACACTATGGCTTGACTCAGAGTATGTCGAACTGTATAACTTACTTTGACCCAAGGTGTGTCGCGTCAAAATATTGCAATTAAAAAATTTTGGGTGACACACTTTGTGTCATATTAGACACCCCAGTATGACTGGGTTTGTGTCAACTGAAATTGGTGGGATGAGTGTCTAATACAAGATGTTTTAAATTTTTATTGGGTTGAGGGAGAGAGCATTTAGGTTGGTGGTGATAGACGGGCTCAGATATATATCGTAGGAAAAATTTTATGCAACCACAAGTGCAGTTACAAGTTTACAACTGTTTAGCAGTTGAGGATGATGTGGTAACCACACGTGGATACGCAGTTACAAGTTTACAACTGTTAAGCAGTTGAGGATGATGTGGTAACCACACGTGGATAGGCGTGCCCTAATGGTCTTGGGTGCTATATATATATATGATTAACAAATATGTAACACGTTGTAATGACAGAGTGGGGAACGAAGGATATTGCTATATTATATTATTAAGAAAAACTGCAATTAGTTCCTTAATTTTGGGAACAATTAATGTTAGCTATTACTTTTATACTATCAACAAAAATTATAACAATAATGTTGTTTAAGCTCTAAAATATAGGTCTCATGATAAACTCATAAGTTAGCATAGGGCTCGGATCAGCTGTTTCCACTGGAAACAGGAAACACGAAACCCAGCCAATTATATGTCACCACGTAGGATCTCAAACGGGGCACCGAACACGGCGTCTAAAAAGAGATGTAAAAAGTACGGTAAAGTCCATGCATAATAAAATAATTACAAATGAGACCCTCAAATGAATCAGGCATGATAAAATACTCAATCTGATGTGAAAAAAAAAACTCACCGACTGAATGAATTGAAAAAAAAATATTAAATAAAAAATAATTTTATGATCATTCATACACAATTTAATTTTTAGGCCTCGTCAGCCTCCTCATGCACTGTGATAATGGGATTGTAATTTTTTTAATTTTTCAAATAAAAAAATAACTGATGTATCTCAGGGAATATACTACATTCTCTATCTCAGTGTATGTAGTTGTAATTTTTTTATTCTTTTAATTAAAAAAGTACACTGATGTATCTCAATGCATATATCAATTCATAAAATAATATGTACGGAAACAAGCGAATGTATATTTTAAAAAAAAACTAGTGTAGATTGCGTATAGGACTGGATATATCATTTTTTAATTTTTATTATTGCAGATGCACATCCACCAACCACACCATTTATTAAATAAAAAATCAAAATTTTCAGATAGATTGAATAAAAAAACTTATATGAGTTTCAAACAACTTCTACATAGTTGTGATTATAAATCAAATTAAATTGTAAAATGACCGTCAAATTTAATTAATAGCATCCAAGTCAGTCATTTCATAACAAATGAAAATGACAACAAAAAAAATTAACATTTCACTCTAGTGCTGTTACACACAATTTTTTTTCCAACGTCAATTCTAGTCTCATTTGCATCGATATAAAATCATTGAACCATATACTCATATTAATGAGGTATATGTTTCGATATAAATTTTTCACATTTTCTATAAATCCATCTTCATTTTCTATAAAGCCTTCTTACTTTTGTTTTTTTTGCTAGTTGTTTCTCCCAATAGAATCAATGGTTTTATCATGCCTGATTCATTTGAGGGTCTCATTTGTAATTATTTTATTATGCATGGATTTTACCGTACTTTTCACATCTCTTTTTAGACGCCGTGTTCCCGTTTGAGATCCTACGTGGTCACATATAATTGGTTGGGTTCTGTGTTTCCTGTTTCCAGTGGAAACAGCTGATTTGAGCCCGTTATGGTAATACGTCCTTTTCTATAGTTGATCCCCTCAAATTGAGGAGATGATTACAATTTTTTCATTTTTCACTTGTGGTACATTTAATTCCGCCTTTTTTTTTAGTATGGCCCATTATTTCCATGGTTTTTTTTTTTCTTTCTAATTCCATTGAATTGAATCGTGTATACTCATTTGTTCTTTCACCAATTGAATCGTTTTAATTTTGTGAATCGTGTATACTCATGCTTTTTTATTCCTTCCAATTGAATCTGTGTATTCTCATTCGTTATTCTATCATTTATATGTTGTGCAAACACAAAATAGCATATGAAAATTTTTGTTTGAAGGATTTCTGTGCACTATTTTTGTTTTCAATCGATTCGAGCAAATTGATTATCAATGGTTGTCGATTCAGATTTGAATTATGTTATTCTTATGTTTATGTCACGCCCCAGGGCGGCCAACCCAGGGACGCGGCAAGTGTATATATCATATCAGAAGCCTACACAGGAGGTCAATAATATATATATCATACACAGACAACTAGAATGACACACATGCAACAAAAGGGGCTGACATGATATATACACCAAATGCGGAAGCAAAAGACTGAATCTGTGAATAAACATTCTACAGACTCGATGCACAATCATACGTCCTGTGAGAGCCAATATACACAATATACAACTGAACATATACCAACACGTGCCAAGCACGGAAATAAAATACATACAGCCAAGGAAAGGGATGCTGACAGCCTCTGGTACTCGCGGACGTAGCGCTGCTCCGCTACTGAAGAAATCCCTCGGAAAGCTCCAACTGCTGCTCCGGCTCTAGCTCAGGCTCAGTGACCACTGGGGAAAAACATGTGCGAGGGGTGAGCCACACGCTCAGTGAACAGCACAACCCACGCATCACAGACAATATTTACCAATATTCCATTATTTATCCAGCCATCAATACATAACAACATAAACCAGTGGTTCGTACTTCGCCGAACCACCATACCCTCACCCTCACCCATTCATGGGCGACATAGGCTATTGGGACTGATAATCATCTATTCACAAATCCAGTAGGTCGCTCATCGCCAACCCACTACACCCTCACCCTACCACGGGTGACATAGGATTTTGGGACTGACTAGGCTGTTGGTCACCCTTGGTCCACCGATAGTCTCTCCCTCCACTCCGTAGGCCGCCTGGTCTACTCCCACATTCAGCACAGTCCGAAACCAAATCAGGAGGTGCCTACTAATGGGAGCCCTCTGTCAGGAAGGCCCTGTCTAACGCTGGGGGTAGCCTCTACCGAATTCAACGCAGGGAACAGAACAGCCTATCCATACGCATATGATCCACTCGGATCCGCCAACTACATATCATTACAACTCAAATGTCATGAATTCCTCTGAATTCAACCAGGTGCATCATCAAGATGCGGGAACATGTACAAAAATCAGTAAGGCTGGAATATCATTGGGGGAAAGAAACTCGGAAGGGCGGCGTGAGTTCCCGTTATAGGATACCCCGACAACCAAACAAGGAACACGGAGTACCCTAACCCGGGTCTCACCGCTGTCCTTGCAAGGCCCCTCCCCTACAATATCTACCAACTATACTAATAATTATACCAATCATACAATCATTACATATAATATTACTGGACTAGAACCTTGGGAGGGCAGCCCGAGGTCCCGATACAGGACATCCCGACAACCAAACAAGGAACACGGAGTACCCTAACACGGGTCTCAGCGTTGACCTCGCAAGGCTCCTCCCTATAATATTATCCTAAGGCATGCGATCTAACAGATACCAGCATTTAATTTAATAATTAAACTAGTAGGACGCATGCATAGGCCGGGGTTTCCTAGCATGAAAACCAGGGGACATGCTGCATGGCTCATACGCATATCCTATGGGTACAAGTCCCTAACATAAAAGCCTAGGGTAGCATGCATTCTACATTTTCATCATGCTCACATGCAATACATATTATTATAGGTTAATATAATCCACGGTGCCCCAGGAGAGGTCGGTATACGCCCAAGTGCGTATAACACCTCTCTACTGGGTTGGATTGTCCCACTCACCAGTATCTGGGTCGTCGCGCGACCGCCCGTCGAGATCTGCAAGACAGGGTATTATTTGGTAAGTATAAATCCACAAATATTATTAAATACATAAACCCACAATTAAACTCCCAACACTCGGGCAAACGTGCATACGACCCGCACGCACGCTAGCCCGAGCACTTCGACAACCCCCCGCACGGCCGGCCACCACCCGCACGGCCACCCGACCGCCCGGACGCGCCGCCGCGCCTCAGCCCGCGCACTCCGCGCACCGCCCGGGGCTCCGCGCGTCCACCGAGCCCAGCCGCGGCAGCCCGCACGCGCCCCGCACGCCGTGCGCTGGCCCGCGAGCACCCCGCACGCCCCCGCGCGCGGCGCCTCGCCACCGCGCACACCATCCCTGCCTTGCCGCGCCCCGCGCACGCCTCCTCGCCCCGCGCGCACCCCGCGCGCACCTCCGCCGCTCCGCCGCGCACGCCTAGCACCTCGGCCACCACCTCGCGCACGCCTAGCACCTCGCGCGCACCTCGCACGCACCTCGCCTGCCCCGCTGCGCCTCGCGCACACCTCGCACGCACCTCCGAGCGTACGCCCGCGCGCGCACGCTCGCGCGCACGCACGCGCGCACGCCCAGCCGGCCCAATACCTCGCGCACCAGCTCCTCGCGCTCGCTGCCCGCTGCCTGAGGCCCCCAGCACGCCCGCACGACCGGCACAGCACGCCGGCACGACCAGCACAGCACGCCTCCCGCGCGCGCCAGCTTGCACGCCGCGCGCACCGCGCCCGCGCACGCACGCGCGCATGACCGCGCGCGCCCAGCCTGCGCGCTGCTGCTGCTCTGCCTGCTGCCCGAGGACAGGGCCCCAGCCTGCCGAGCACCTCCAACCACCCCTCCCACTGCTGCCGACCCCTCCAACCACCTCCGACCACCCTCCGACGACCCCCCACTGCCACCAACCACTCCCCAAACACAAAACCCCCCCTAGCATTCATCTAGACAAGAAAAAAGAGGGAAAGGAGGCTTACCGAGGGGAGGAAGAGGCGTCCGGTGGATCTCCACGCGCCGAAACCCTTCCCAAAAGCCTTCTCACGCCCCGATCTATCACGGCCCTCGATTTGGCTCGAAACAGAGGAGAGAGAGGGGAGGTCGGGGAGGCTAGGATCGTCGGAATTCGGATTTGAAGACACCGGAGCGTAGATCGGGACCCGATCTACACTTCTCGTGCTTTAGGTTTTTGATTTTGAGGGGTCTAGGGGGCTTGAAAGTGAGAAAAAGGGAGAGGGGGAGAGAGGGAAATCACGTCGGGAAGATGATGAATAGTGCTACTCGATTTTAAATTCCCTTTTAAGTAGAGCGCGACTTAAAAACCCGGATACGCCCCGGAACTGCGAAATTTTTGCAAACGATGCCAGAATTCGATGAAATTTTCATGAGAGGTCTAAAATGGCGCCAGGACACCAAATATGCAGTCAGATTTCCAATCGGAGTCCTCTAGCTCAGACGATAGCTAACAGTCTGAAATTATGCGGTTCCGACCAAAAACCCTAAAATTTTTTAAAACTGCCAGGACGCTCTAACGGTTACCAGCAGGCTAAAAGTGACACAAATATAACAGTTTATTCATTGGATTACTCGTCACACTTATTTACATTTTTATTTTTTTGTTGAATCTAGTGTTTGATATTGAATCTCGTGTTTTAAAATTCAGTTGCATTTTCAAATATATCTGAATTTTATATGTAATATACTCTCTGTTTTTAGTGTGATTTTGAACAATATTTGTTTGTTGTTTTAAAAGTCAGGTACATTTTTGAGATTTATTTTTTTAGAAATGTATCTAAACATTTATGCAATTTATGTTTTTCACTAAAATTCAGTCACATTTCAAATCGATCTATTTTAATTTTATATGCACTATACTTTCTTTGTTATATTTTTAAACAATGTTTATTTTTTCTTAAAATTCAGTTACATTCCAAATGTATTTGATCTTTATACGCATTATATTTTCAACTTTTTTTGTGTTATAAAATAAATTTTATTTTTCTTTTAAAAGTCATACATTTTGAAATGTATATGCATTTTAAAAAGAATGGTGATGGTGAAGGTCAGAGGAGGTGGAGGTTGGAGGCGCGCTCTAAAGGTAGCTAAATCATATCTCATATGATAGAGAGCGATGAGAGGAATCCAATATGGTGACGCTGGTCGCTGGCTAAAATGAATTTTTGAAGTGGTAGATGACCTAGAAGGGTAAAAAAAAATTCTCTGAAAAAGTGGAGGAAGAAGTTACAAATAACAGAAAAGGAGTGGAAGGGGTGGATTTTAAATGAAGGGTAAAAAAGGAATTCTCTGAAAAAGTGGGGAATATTCTAATTCCGATAGTGGTAATTTAACTCAAGGGGGTGATTTAGATTTTATGTACGTTTGTGGGGGGTTATTTGAGGTGCAAGGGGTTATTTAGATTTTCATATATAGGGAGGATTTTTTTCCCTTCAATTAAACAATTGGTCTTCGGAGTCTTGTTTCTTGAACTCGGACCCGATTAGTAATAGATCCTGCACTCACAAAGAAATTAGGGGGACACCGATGTTGTGCTAGCCAAAGGGCCTCCGAAGAGATGTATCAGTAAGGGAATTCAAGTCAAAACTTACTTAATTTGGCGGCTTGAGAGTAGGAAATTCGATACCTTAACTTTTGGATTACTTTCCTTTTTATAGGGTCCTTTGGTTAGATTACCGCTACCACTTTCCTTTGGCTGTTACAACCGTTTCCCCATTTAGCTCTTAGTGAGCGCTCTTTGTGGAAACCTCCACGTGTTAGTATGGCACGTTGTGCCACTAACCACGCTTAGCAAGTTATTGGCCTTAATTGTCCGCCTATCAGTTACGGGCGTTATGGCCCTTTGACCGTTTCATTGGTTCTCTTCATGGGCCTTTGACCTGATCGTTCATCTGTTACGTCCGTGAGTGTATCTACGAGATGAAAGATCGCCCAACCAGACCTTCTATCTAGTCGTGTCTTTTCTAACCGTTCGCGAGGTATAAGGTCGTCCGATTAGACCTCTAATCTGATCGTGCTTTATCTAATCAAGGTGACATTTGCCTGTGAGGTGTCTGATTGTTCGATTAAACCCTCAATCTAGTCGTACCATGCCTACTCGAGAGTCTCCTTATGACATTTTGGATTCGGATTCGACCTAATAATGCGTTAAAATACGCCTACACACGCGTGCATACGCATACGCACCCTTATACAGGTGAGCTAATATATAAAGTGAGAAATCATTTTAAATTTTTTGATGTGGGACTATTCCCAAGCACCCATCAGTTATTATGATCTTCTTTAACAACAAAAAAACGGACAAAATTATAATAAAGAAAAATAACGCCAAACCATTAGTCAACCGGTGAAGGCCGAAAAGACTGGATTTGGATTTCATAACCAGCGTTCCGACCCATCCACATATACACACACACAAACACACAAGATAATAGCAGAAACTACAGAGTGGACAAATACCAATAAATCATGAACGGTTGAAATAATCTCCTACTTCTGGATAAGCACCTCATCGATAAGCTTGTCCAGATTCGCAAACGACGACCCTCCCTTCTTGGTCGCAATCCTTGCTTTCATCATCCACTCGAAAGATTTGTCTTTCATAGCATTCCCTTCCTCTCCCTCCATCAACTCCCTGATGAGCTTCTCCACTCCCTCTCTCTTAACATCATTGTCAATCTCCATCCCTATGCCCCACTCGACGCACGAGTAGTGACAGTTCGTCGTTTGTTCCGCAAAGAATGGCCAGCACAACATGGGGACTCCCACGCAAATGCTTTCCAACGTTGAATTCCAACCCGAGTGGGTCAAGAACCCTCCGATGGACGGGTGCGACAATACCTGCTCTTGAGGGCACCAGCTCGCGAGCATTCCCCTCTCTTTGATCTCGCTCAAGAACTCCTCCGGCAACACCGCCGAGTCGCCGTTTATGAGATCGGGACGAATGATCCACAAGAATGGTTTCTTGCTATTCGCCAAACCCCATGCGAATTCAATCAACTGTTGGTCTGTCATCACTGTTATGCTCCCGAAATTGACATAAACAACTGAATTAGGCTCCTTGTCTTTTAACCAGTCCAAGCAACCGGGGTCTTCTTTCCACAGGTTGGATTGGAGGGATGACAAATATTGATTTCCAAGTATTTCTTGGCAGAGCATTGATAGGGAGCCTAACGTGTACACGCGCGGCAAGACCAAGCGAATGGCGTCCAGGACGTCGCGTTCGAGTTCCTCGTATGTGTTGAGAATGACCGCTGACCCTCTGGAGGCTCTCTGTGATTCGCGGGTGCAGTAGTTGAGCATGATGTCGTTTGGGTCCGTCGTCCTCAGAAAGCTTGGGAAATCTCTTAGACGCATGTTTTTCACCCCGGGTATGAACTCTATCTGGGTGTCCAGGGTTCCATCGCCAAGGGATTTCTCGTCTGTCGTATCGAACATATAAACATATATAAAAAAAAATTTCTCATCAAAATTTATACTAGATATAGAACTTTGGACTGTGATAGAACATTATCTTAATTAATTTACGTAACCTTTCAAAAACATATTGTTAAGCCATACACCATAAAAAGAAAATCGTAGCAGATTGTAGTCCTGCTTTGTTAAACATCACTATCATTTCCGATGTTTGATGGTGTCACTAACGAATTGATTCGGTGCGCCCATTCTTAAAAAAAAAAAAAAAACAATGTATATATTCTTTTAATCTTGTATTTTAAATTTAGCTTTTGAAAAACATTGATATATTAGCTTTTCAATTCCAAGATCTTTCTATCTAAAAGTGAAAGATGATGGTTTGATAAACTAAACATTGAAAATGTGTTTGAATCCAAACTTTTTAACTCAAACACAAATCTAAATTAGGCAAATTTTTCAACTCAAACACAGATTTAAACGGGCCTTAATCTAAAATTGCCGAGTGTCGTGCTGTTTTAACGGATTAATTATGGGAAAATTTTCAAGTTAACCTTACTTTATAATTAATGCTAAAATTAACTTTAATTTTATAATTTCTGCTTGTACAATCTCTCAACTTCACTGTGACTAGCCATATGGTTAAAAAAAAAAAGACAAAAAAGAGGTTAAAAAAATTGTGTGTGTTCAACTTTTATTACCTTTGAAGGGGGTGACGCCTTGTTCAATCAGTCGTCGGTAAGTCATATAGCCCAATAAGCCGCAAGCGCTCGGCGTCCAAAACAAGACATCGGGAAGGTTCATCTCCTCGGCGACATCTAAGGTGAAGCTCATGACCCCGTCGGACAGTATGTGTGTCACGGGTGGAAACCCAGATGTGACGTCGTCGTTGAGTTTGTTTAGGAGGTCACGGAAGGGACCCTCCATGTTCTTTGTGGTGGAATCGCATAACGCGGGGATGCTCTGCGTAACATCTTGATCGATCGGAGGGAGACCGTCGGGGATGGTGTCGAAGCGGAAGCGCTCAGCGCCGTCAAGGGCTTTGGGGCCTCGGGACCTCAGCAGGCGCTTGTGGTTGAATTCGGTGTTGACGAAGGTTATGTAGAAGCCTTTGAAGTGGAGAAGCTTTGCGAGCTTCAACATGGGGTTTATATGACCCTGGGCAGGGAAAGGGATGCACACTATGTGGGACTTAGGCACAGCAATGGAACCCATCTCTCTCTCTCTCTCTCTCTCTCTCTAAAGAATTCTCTGTGATAAGTTGGGTTCTCTGTTGCAAAAAGTGTCAATATATAGGCATCTTTAGTTGTTGGTCACCAAGCGTTTAGAAATGTACAGTTATCTTAGTTGTGGGTCAACATGTGTTTCAAGGTTTTAACATTTTAAATGTTTTAATTATATTATATTTTTGGATGACCCTCCATCTTTTTTGGCTATTCAAAATGTAATTATATATATTTTGTTAGAAATAAATTGAAACATACATTGTTAGACAATATTTATATCCCGTTAATTTTTTTCTTACGCTTACTAAAAATTAGGAGTGGTAAAAGAGTTAAACGAGTCGTGTTTTAACATGTTCAAGTTCGGCTTATTTATAATTAAGCTTGACTTGAGAAGGGGCCGAGTTTAATTTTGTATTTAAACTCGACTCGTTTTTATTATAAAAAGCTCAATGAAGCTCGGTTCAGCTCGTTTGTAAAATTAGAACACTAATCAATACAAAGTTATGCTCTTTTAAGCTCGTGAGCTTTACTCATTTAGGTTAAAATTTTATGTTTAATATCTAAAAACCCTAAAATGAAGAAGAATACTAAGCTCGTTTAGACTCATGAGCTCGACTCGATTCATTTATAACCGAGCTTTAAAAATTATTTAAATTCAACTAATTTATCTAATTGAACGAGTCCAAATGAACTCCAACCGAGGAGAGCCGAGCGGTTCATTTCGTTTACTAGCCCCACTAAAAATGAGTTTATTAAATATAAAAATAAAACAATATAATTTTTTTTTTATGAAAGCATATCTCTTATTAGATTAATGTTAATTATTTTTTTATGCAATATGATTTGTGTGTTATGATTTGTGTTTTAGGTTATAAAACAAGACTGAATACAATATTATTATTTTCTTATTATTAAGTGATAAAGTTCGTCAGTCATGGCCTGGGTTTGCATTATTTCATTTCTTTTCAGAGGTTGGTGTTTGGATTTCCCCAACTTTCAACGGTGCCATTTTTTTGTTTTCTTTTTATGGGTTGCAGTTATTTTTAATGCGTAACTCGTCTTGATACCGAAGAGACAAGATTTTTGGGCAGATACTTTTATGTCCACAAACCACAAACTGAACCGCGTCCATTCAAAAAAGTATTTTGTACGATTCACGTCACTTGTCAATCTTAAGAAATTTTTATTGTAAATGGTCGGAGATAGATAGCTGGTCGGTTGAAGATTTATTAATAGAATAATGTTATTGAGTTAGATACTGTCCTTTCTACGAACGCAAATGTAATACCTCACTAATTTTTAACCCTCGCTGGAATGAATTCATTGAATATAAAATAAAATCATATATATTTTTTTATTCATGCATATATCTCATTATATGAGTTCTATTATTTTTAAAGAGTAAAACATGTACGGATTATATGTACGATTGCATTTAAAATTGTATCTAATACTATTCTTTCTGTTTTGATATTTTACAAATAGTAAACCTTATCTCATTAGTCATATATATTTTTAAAATGTAGATATTTTTGTGATATATTGCATGGACTAAATAGATGAAAAAATGGTTTTTTATTTTTAAGTCCCCATAGACTATAAGATTTAGTGATCGATCCCTTATTTCTTCA
This sequence comes from Acorus gramineus, assembly GCA_030737835.1. Lineage (NCBI taxonomy): Eukaryota > Viridiplantae > Streptophyta > Magnoliopsida > Acorales > Acoraceae > Acorus > Acorus gramineus. The sequence continues at coordinate 14,709,170 of CM060855.1, read as the reverse complement.
TATTTTGATTTTAATCCCCTAGATTTAAATGATACGTTTCTTTTTAGTCCCTCCTAGGGAGTAAAAAGAAAACCAAATAATTTAGGGATAGGTCTCTCCCAGGAACTAAAAAGGAACATATTCTTTAAATCTGAAGACTAAAACCAAAATATGAAAAAATGAGTGATCGATCACTGAATCCTTTACAGGAACTTAAAAATAAAAGACCAAAAAAAAAAAAAAACTACTAATAAGTTATATGCTTGTTTTAAGGTTATGGAGGTTTATCTTGTATGACTTGTTAAATAGAGAAACGTTACTTAGAAGTTTTTTTTTTTTTAATGCTATTTTTTTTTATTGATCAAATCTTAAATGCGTGATAAGACTCGAATATAAGTTTAATTGTTAAAGAGAGAGCATCTCTCTCATCTTATCAAGAGACCAAGGTTCAGTCATTTACTTAGAAGTTGTTTTTACCATTTGCCATTTTTTATTTTATTTTAAATCCCACGTGAAGTTAGAAGGGAACGGGTCGCCCATAAATGTAGTGACAAATAATCTTATTTGCTTGAGTAGTCCAAGAAAAACTAGACCAGGTCACGAGGAGAGGCATTCTAATAGTTTTTTGGGGAGAGGTGACAAACCAAACTGGTTGGGATAGAGAAACTCTTAGACTAGTCTCAAGTTTATATAGTGATGATTTAAATCGTATCATTTATAAAAAAAATTTAAAAAATTTCAATGAACCATATAACTAGTTATAGTAAATAAAGAAAGTTAAAGAAATACATGAGACTGCATTTAAGATAATAAAAAAGATTGAATATAAAAAAACACTCAAATTGGATTTGAAAACCTTCGATGTGTCAATCTATCTGGAAGCATGGAACGCCCATTTTGTTGACTGTGTTTTGCATACAAAGGATGATGCAATGTTGGTGTCATGCATCTTTTTAAATCGTCTGTTTTAATATGTTTATACATTTGTTCATGTCTCAAAGCTAATGCCATCTGTCGGATACTATCCGTCGGATTGTGCATCATTGACATATTTTTATTTTCAAAAGAAACGTCATCGACTTATTTAATTTATGCAATTATGATACCATCATATTTATTTAAATTTGTTTTGGGAGTCATTACAATTGTGCCACAATAATTGGAGTTGAGCATGCATTAATTCCAACTTGCCTGATTAGCTCTTCATTCAAAAATATTGTCTCTAAGTTTCTAAAAATACAATTGGATAACGACTGCGCGCCTCTTGACTTTGGCATGTAATAACGAATGAATCCTTACGTCAATCATTTTTAATGTAAAATCTAAAATAATTGAGATGAGATGCATGCTTGTGTTAACTCTGTATAGGTAGCTAGGTACACATGGTGCACTAAGCTTTTATTACCTTGCTTTTTGATGCTCCATGTAAAGTGTTCGTGAATTTGTTAAAGTTATAGTGATATAAAATCTTGATTACCGAAAGAAATACAAAGGCGTGAACATTTTGAATGTTTGCTCTATAGAGTAACCATAAGGACAACTCCACTATATTCATGTTTCAATTTCGGCTGTTTGAACAACTCATTCTAAAAACTTTGGCTGTTTGAAAGATGCATCTTCATATTTTAGATGCCGCAGCCCCAAACCAAATAAGAAAGGGGGAATCCTCACTTGGACGACTATAGATTATTCAAATCAACAGAACAGCAATTGAGGAATAAAAAAAGGAGTTCAAACAACCACGATGAATCTTGGAGGATAGCCTGTCCCTACCTCCAACGAATTGAATGGTCCTCACACGCCATTATTGGGCGAAGACTTCCCTCGAATTGCTGGAGCGTGACATTTATTAATTTGAAGTTCGCTAGGAGATCTGTGGCCTGTGGGGATGCCGACAGAGGACCTTACGTATATCGATTTTTTAATTAATTGGGCGTCACGCATAACACAAGACCGTTAAATGAATAGGACAGATCCGGAGTAAGATAATTATAATGAGTTGGACTTTGCTAGCTATTTGTGTCACGAGATCCTCTACACACACACACACACACACAGTTAAGGTGTGTTTTTTTTTTTTGGCCCATAACAGAGCTTTTATATTGAAAAATTCATAACAAGCTATTACATTCGGAGGCATAGTAGAGTGTGTGTGTGATATACAAGAACATATATAATCATCCACAGGCCAGCCTTTGATAGAGTCATTGATTTCTGGCAGCTGCTAAGTTCTCTCGGCATGCTCGCACTCACATAAGACTTTGACCTCGTTTGGGTTTGTTTTCGGGTAATTTTTTCTTTTGAAAAACTAAAAAAATTCAAGCTCAAATTCAAACACATTTTCAGTGTATAGTTTTTCAAACCATCATATTTCTTTTAGAAGCAAAAAAAATTTATAATTGAAAAAACTAATAAAACAATATTTTTAAAAAACTGAGTTTAAAATACAAAATTTTAAAAATCTCAACGTTTTAATTGCCTATCCAAATGGAGCCTTTGTGACATTGGATGGGATCTATACTTGAATCCATCCTCCTAACTTGTAACAAACTCTCCTGTATGTATGTGTGGAGGTCTTGGTCCATCTCGCTGTAACGTAACAATACTCTTATTAGTGATTATGGATCACTACATATATGTATATTGGTTAGTCCCAAACCTCTTGCAAGGGTAACACCTAAACAAATTGAAAAATGATATGTCCAGCCCCTTGTGTAGCTTCAATTACAATCCACACATATTTTTTATTTTTAAAACACACACTCTCTCATTGAAATACACATTATTATATGAAATGAAGTATATAATGAGATATATTAATATATTTTTTTTATTTTAAAAAATTAAATTTTTTTTAGATCATATACTATGATAATACAATATATATTGCATTATCATGAATTATGATATATATGTATATATAGACTAGACTGTAAAATAGACTAAATGTATCTCAAACAAATTCCTTCCACTTCCATAAGCACCGGAGTGGACCACATACTGTTGACACAACCACCATGACACATAGTGACATAGGGCATTGTAACTTCAGCCATATCAATGCCGTGCCTTGGCCGGCCTGAAATTGTCGTTTGACAACAAATGCGTGGGTCTTGGAAACTTATAATATGTATTATTTTTAATGTACATCGGTTTGTTAGGGCTCGAAAGTCAAATTTTAAAAGGCCACCCTTGTTGACACAACTTTCTTTTTGTTACAACCTTACAAAGTTTTTCAAAAAAATTTAAAAACTACTTTTCGGAACAATTTGAACAACTCCTCAAAAATTTAAACCCTTCTTGACACTCCAAGTCGGTATTAATTTTTCTAAGCAGGAGCTAAGGATAGAGTACATACCTTCTCATTCATTCCTTCTCATTCATCCCTTTAATCTTCTTATTCCCCCCTCAATATCCTCATGTAACCGTTAAATCCGATTTAATAAAAATAAAAAATGATAACATATAAGAAATTTCAATAAAACAAATTAAAAATATATATATATTTTTAACTTTTGGGGCCCTCAGATCTATCCTAAGATGTGGCCCCCGATCAAACGATCAATGATCGCATGATAAAATATCACATAAATGGCATTGATTGAAAATAATGCCTAAACATTATCCATGCATCTTAACAATTTTTAAGGGCAACCTACACGTATCTTCACGTATTGAGTAAGACAGATAAGTGTGGTGATTCCCTTAACAAATAGATTATTTAAATTTTGAAACACCTTACGAAAAATTTGATGCAAAACATATGGTGACTTTGTACGAATCCATTTATTTATTAAGCATATTTGTCACAATCGTAATAACAATGTTTGAGCACGTTAAATATTTGACAAGTGTTTTGTTTGATTCAGAATGTATCATTTATAAATAGTAGGAGATGGATATAACAAAAATACATAATAATATCAACGAAAATTTTGTCTAATATAACAAAATTATTATCATATATATTCACTATTTTAAATAAAACCAATTATGATTATAAGAAAAAAACAAAGAATTAAATAAAACCACCAAAAAAACTATATATACGACCATTACTGCTAACTAACATCGAACAACATAAATAATTTTATTAGAAAAATCGTGACTGAAAAAATTATTAAAAAAAAAAAAACCATTGTAACCGGTGACTTCTTCTCTCTCCTTTCTTTTTCCTCTCATATAAAAAAAATTGAAAATTATTTAATGGTTAGGTTTTTTGGACAAATATAAATAATGTTTTTTATAAAACATGATATGACGAGCCGAAATACATTTTCTGCTGCTTTGTCAAAAGATATTCAGAACCCAACAAATTTTATCATTTAATGGTTAGGCATGTCCCCTTGTCTAGCGAGATGAAAGAGTCGCACGAGTCTCTCGTGAACGACCCGGGTTCGAGCCCAGTGTGTATGCCCCTCTCACGGGATGCGTTTCAGGCTTTGCGCCTGAGTGTATGCCCCTCTCACGGGATGCGTTTCAGGCTTTGCGCCTGAGTGTACTTGCCGTCTGTGGGCTTTGTCTATCAAAAACTAAAAAAAAAAAAAAATGAAAACAATTCAATGGGGGTGGTCCTTTATTGCTGGGTAAAAAAATAAAAATCTATGGGGACCCTCTTTTGTTTTTTTTTTTTTTTTGGGATGTTATTACACTCGGTTTTTGTTACAGTTTAAAATATAGTTTTATATACCTCATTAAAAATTCAATAGAGCATATACTTCATTAGACGATGTATATATCTCGTTAAATGTTTATTACACTTATTAAAAATAAAAACATATGTGATCTGAATTTTAATTAATAAAAATTTTTGAGTCTAACATTTCCTTTTTATTTCCCCCCGAGACAAAACTAACTCGATCACTTAGACTTCGGGTGAGTTTGATTGCACAATTACACAGCGTTTGCGGTTGCAGAAAGCTGTTTCTGCAATCGTACAACCAAACAGTTTTATTGTAACAACTTTTTGTACATAGATTTTAAGTAAATAGTATAAAAAAGTTATGATTTTCAAAAGCTAGAAGAAAACAAACTTCCTACAAAATCAGTTTTAAAATTTAAATTCCTACATAATCATTTTACAATCGCGCAACAAAACACACCTTCCTCTCTTCCCATTTGTTGGGCCCATTTTCATAGAAATGACACCTTGGAATGATGACAGCAGGCGACACGTATCATCTGAACACCATGACACGATGAGCGCAGTGGGAGAATATATATAAAAAGAAATGAAAAGTCAAACAACATAATAGGTGTATTATTCTATCCCTATGACGTAGAACATAAGATAAGAATAATGAAGAATAGTTAAAAAAAATTGTTTGTTTTAATAAAATAAATTCTGATAGTTATATCTAGATAAACTAGAATAAGGCATGATAACTATTCTTAAGAAATTGTGGAATTGCTTATCAAGGCTTATCTATGCCAATAGATAAAAATATCCTTCTCTGTCATTTTAAAAAATTTATCTCACCTAATAGACTCACAGATTTCAAAAACTGTCACATCTATTAAATCAATCATATATCTCTCACACTATTCCCAGGGGGTATAATTGTCATTTAAAAAATTATAAACTCTTATTCATCCCTTATCAACAATTAATCATCAATTTATCCAAGATGAACCAAACAACAAAAAAGTTATTTTTATGTTTCCCAATGAGAATAACAAAAAAGATAACCAAACAAAAAGTTACTTATTCAGCCTAGATTGTTATCTATCCCAGTATAGCTATCGGGAGCGAATAACCTAATATCACACCCCATACGGGTGGCCAGAGAATTTAAATCTTAATCCTACATAAAATTGACTTAATCATCTGAGGGCTTTTATGCATGTCACTCATCTCTGTTGGTGGGATCTAAGAGGATGTTCACATGAGGATCCCACTTGCCCGAAGCATGGAGAGTGGATCACCACGCTCAACCGGATCCAAATTCAAGTAGGGAAGTTTTACCCCTCCATAAGAGCGGCTCCAATCGAGCTTCAAAAACCAGATTTGAAGGCCATTTTGGGTGTGTTTGGTTGTGCAATTACGCAATGTTTGTAATTACAAGAAACTACATTTGTAATCGTGCAACCAAACAGTTTTACTGTCACAGCTTTCTGTATACAGATTTCAGATAAATAGTACCCAACAGCTGCGATTTCAAAAAGCTGAGAAACTGAGCTTCCTGCAGAATCAGTTTTAAAACTCAGATTCCTGTAGAATCAGTTTTACAATCACGCTATCAAACGCACCCTTTGTTTGTTCCAACTCCAACCGACCTTCAAAATGAAGGTTGCCGGTCTTTAAAATCACTCTGGGCTCCATATTTGGAGACCCACTATTTGGGTCTCCATATGTCACATCAAGTATAGGTAATCCCACGAATGACCTTGTTAACTTAGAACAACTTTTAATAAATGACATTTAACTTTTACAAAATTATAAATTCATAATTTTTCATTTGTATTTAATAAAAATATGGAAATTTGAAAAAAATTTGTTAAATTTTTCACTAAAAAATTTCATTTAAAGTTCAAAAGCAATGTGTCAAGAATATTGGATATGACTTGATAGACATGTATCATCATTGGATTCTTTCAAAGCTTGGAAGAATAAACATTCAATGCTATAAGATGTAACGATACAGATATGCCTTATCCCACCAACATTGGACTCATTTACATAAATGAATGATAAACATCAAAAGCTCTGAGACATAACAATACAGAGATGTCTTACTACATCAAGTCAGATAACTGGATATATTAGATACAAGTCTAGCTACTTGCAACTTTACATACATATATACCATTTTTTTTTATATATGTAAATATAGAGTTAAGATAATTTAGTTATTTACATTAAAATTAAAACATAAATGTCAATAAACAATAAAGGTAGAAGGGACAAATTGTAGAATGAGAATTTTAACAAATTAAAATAGTGATTTGAAGACCCACACCAAAAAAATTGAAGATCCACTATTGAAATTGATGGGTCTTCAAAACAGCAAAATCTTCAAATTGAAGACTATATTAGAGTTCAGGAGTCTTCAAAAATCCAAAATATCCGATAAGAGTTTTCAAAATGAAGACTCTGTTAGAGATGCTTTAAGTACTTCATTGTAAAAGAGAAAAAAAAAAAAAAACAGATGGTGACAAGTGAGGAAGGACTAAACCACCCAAGGATTCCTCTATTGAATAAAAAGAAAAATATGAAAGAAGAGGGTGGACTATTTAGCTTGCGACGAGTCGATTGTTACGATTTTCGGATCTTGGGATACAATCAATCAAAGGAAATAAATAAATAAATCGAAGCAAATACATAAAAATTTACGTGATTCGACAAAATTTGCCTACGTCTACGGAGTACACCAAAAATCAATCCACTATCGATGAAAAGTTTTCACAATGATCACACCGAAGATAAAAACCCTAGAGCCTAATGAAAAATATGAGATGCCATTTTATACTGACATCTCATTAAGGACAAAAAAGTCAATACACGAAAGACACAAAAAAAAAAATTATCGGGCATATTATACTGACATGTCCTTTTATACTGACATCTCATCAAGCTCGACCTTCGTCTGACCCTGCGTAGCGCCAACAATCTTTTGTGCACATTATTAGGCTCCACAATATATAACATCGATGACAGATGCTTTCTGGTGAAAGATTTGGGGGAATATCTCATGGTCGATGATTCGCAACATTTTTTTTTGTTTTTACTTTTAAAGAACCAACCTGATTTGGATCTGTACTTATGTAGGAATGGGTATTGATTCTCCGTTTATTTTTTCACACTTAGATCTTTTTTTACTTTTAGGCATAGTTTGGTAAATGGATAAATTTTTAGGATAAGTTAGCCTAATTTATAAGGATAAAAAAATCACTATTTTTATCCAGATTTGCATATGGTAATGTTTTTATTATCCTTATTTTTTGTGTTCTTATCCTCAATCTTGTATTTGGATCAAATATGGGATAACTTTAAATTTTTTTAAAAAATATCAGATCTACCATTCCTATTAATGGGTCATTAATATTGTTTGCTAGAACACATTCTTTAGATAAAAAATTGAGATAAAGTCTGTTCCATTTTTTACGCAGAACAAACTATCCCCATTTTTTATCTTAAAATGTGGACAATTGTCCATGCTTTATCTTTTTTTTTTAATGCCATATGGGATAACAAGTAATTTAATCTAATTTTTTTCTTATCCTAACCCCTTATCTCTATGCCAAACTAGGCCTCATTGTGGGACTCGGCGATCCAAAGTCTATTTGGCCGACTCATTCTACGGGCTAGACAAAGTTCGGGGACTTAGTTTGGGTTAAGCCATTGAGTCTGTTCAACTACCGTAACATTTAATAAGTACAAAAGTGATGCAAACCTAAGTTTACATATCATGATAATTAAAATCAAACAACTATAAACACATCAAATTATAAATGAATCATTGCGTTCATTTCATTTAATCAATTTAAAATTGTTGATTGATTGAAATACAAAACAACCATAGAAAAAGTAGACGATTCTAACCCATACCTATGTAACTGTGAAGCATTGTGACCTATAACTGTCGACAGACACGGTGGCCTAACCCAATTATTATAAGCGTGTTGTAAAGGAGAAGTTAGTACCAACAACTTTGTACATTAAAATTTAGGGTTAAAGATATCTAAGTCCCTACAAACATGAGAAAATACATGTAAGTTTCTACTAAAATTAGGACAAACGTATGAATCCTTGAAAATTTAGAAAAACCCAATTATCATCCCTGAGTTAAATTTCCATCCAAACTTAACAAAATATTCCCAGAATATTTCATCACATATAATTGTGTAGACATTGAAGTCCTTATAAACAGTCATAAAGATAAATTAGTCCATGTAAAAGGAAAAATTGCCCCTGAAAGACTTTTACATTAAATTGTGTATATATTGCAGTCCCTATAAACAATCATAAAAATAAATTAGTCCCTGCAAAAGATAAAATTACCCCTGAAATATTTTTACATTTAATTGGATAGACATTACAGTCCTGATAAATAATCGTAAAAAAAAATAATATAATGTCTACATAATTAAAAGTAAAAATCCTTCAGATGCATTTTTGTCTTTTACAGGGACCAATTTGTCTTTACAATTATTTATAAGGACTGTAATGTCTATCCAAATAAATGTAAAAATCTTTCGGGTGCAATTTTGTCTTTTGTAGGACTAATTTGTCTTTATGATTGTTTATATGGACTGCAATGTGTACACAATTTAATGTAAAAGTCTTTCAGGGGCAATTTTATCTTTTGCAGGAACTAATTTGTTTCTATGACTGTTTATAAGGACTTCAATGTCTACACAATTATATGTGATAGAATATTCTGGGAATATTCTGTTAAGTTTGGATGGAAATTTAATTCAAGGATGATAATTGGGGTTTTCTTGGGTTTGATGGACTAGTATGTCGGTCTCAATTTTAGTAGGGACTTATATAAGTTTTTTCATGTTTATAGGGACTTAGATGTCTTTAACCCTAAAATTTAATAAATAAGTACGTGGGTGACAGGAGAAAGAGTACACCGACATCACATCAAATGCCTCACAATGAAATCATAGCAATATTTCTTTTGAACTTCATTTCCGGCCAAAAATCATTAATGCACATGAATAATTGGTCCAGAAGTTAAATGTGTGAAATATATTAGTACTAGTTATTGATACGCGCATACCCACGTCAGAAAATCACTGTTATGTAATTAATAATTATAATTAATGAAGTGACAATACATGATAAATATAAGCAGAAACAAAAATATGTAATATGAAATCAGTATATGGTATATGCACATAAAAGGATACATATCCTATGCATATTTTTTGGTATAAAGTCAATACACCAGGTAGTGTACCAAATAATTTTTAGAATTAGTTACTCAAACGGGTAGAAGCCTCAAGAATTTCTGTATAATGATGTTGATCTTGGAGGATTTTTTTTACCTCTGTTAGTCTAAAATGCAATTCTTTATACCTCTACTAACTATATCAAAGTATATATATATATATATATATATATATATATATTGTTAGAAATTTTTTATATTTTTTTGTAAACGATATCTTTCAATTAATTAAAAAATATATATTTCACATTTTATAAAAGTAAATATCTCATTGTATAAGTAACGCAGCGAAAAAGTGATAAAAAGATCCAATCAGTGTTGAGATCTCATAAACTCCTTGAATCCACAAGGAATCCTTGAATCCACAAGGAAGAAAGCCCCAAAATAGAGGAAATTCGAAATATTATTGATAAAAACAATTTTTTTTTTTTGATCAAAAGTTTTTTTTTTACAAAATATGGTGGCACTCATTATATAGGCCACAAACATCAAATACATATTCATAATGTGAATTATGACTCTACTAAAAATAAAGACACAATTACAATGACAATAATTAAATTTTAATAAAATAAAACATAAGATCCTAAAAATCCTAAATTCCTAATTCACCAATAAAAGGTGATTAATATGACTTTAAATAATGAGATTTATCAATACATGACAAAATCTCATAAAACTTTATTTTGATGACAGATTTGAAATCAAATATTCTACAATGATTTCTTTTCAAATCTGTCCTACATCAGTCTCCTCTTCTTAAAAAAAAACTCGTCCTCGAGTTTAAGATGAGAGGATCTTAGATGATCAGGAGGATGATATTTGATGTAATCAAATACATCAATATGAGATATTAAGATATTTCCCCCCATCTTAATTGATGCATCCTTGTATTTGACCTTTGACAAGAGGAGAGACATCTTCTTGATTTTAAATTCCTTCTCAATCAAATCGACAATTGTGGTAGTCGCAATGTCCCCATCATTATTGTTGTCGACGATGGCATCTAAAACGCTCATGTTGATGTGGCTTGCAGTCTGCAACACGAACGTTTGTAGGGGCTTTTCTATCTCTGGTGTCACCACTAAGAAATAAGAAAATGACTTCTCTTGTTCTCCTCCAATAATCTTTTCAGATTCAACGGAGAGAACAACATCCTCCACTTCTTTATTTGCGCTGTCCTCATCAATTTCTGATTCAACTAGAGGTTGATCATGGGGGTCGGTCATTAGATTCTCTTGATTTTCTGGTGGACTTTCTTCGATCTTCTCCATCGATTCATCAACAATATCTTGACTTAATGTAACATCTAGCTGGTTGATCATGGAAGAGCCTTTGGACACCACGTGCACTCTTGATCTCTTTAGTTGTGATTTCAATCTTATGGCCATAAAGATTGCTTTCGTCAGGCTGTAAATCTCTTGTGAAGCAATATGATCTTGCACTAATGGCCTCAACCCACTAAGATAATGGGCCACTCGTCGCCACTTAGCCTCTGCAAGGTTATATTGACCCGAAAATTTTAAAAATTCAGCAGTATAATCGAATACGGAACGATTACCTTGACGACAATTATGGTACAATTGGAGCAAATGTTGTTCATAATCTAGAGGAAGGAAGCGATCCATGAGAAATTGTCTCATCCTCCTCCATGTTCGAATAGGTGCTCTTCCTTGTCGTTGTCTAGTCCTTTGAAGGTGGTCCCACCAATTAGCGGCACTACTCGTGAGTCGAAGCGCCACCAATCTGACCTTCTCCTTTTCACGCACCTCCATTATCTCAAAGAATTTATCAATCTGTAAGATCCAATCAAGGAACTTATCGATTGACAAATCACCGTTGAAATAGGAGATGTCCACCTTTGAAAAATAATTGTAGTAGTACGTGTGCCGCTTTCTCAGCTGATAGTCGTACAGTTCACCGTCTTCATTATCTGAGTCATCCTCATAATCGGTAGATAATGAGAATATCGTCGAACAACGTTATAAGCAACAGGTTGGCCTCGGGCAAATCTCACGGCGTGCATCCTGTCACTCCCAGGTCGTCTGTTGTCGGTGTTGAGATTCACGCCAGCCTTCACCTCATGAAGAGTTGTCGCGTTTGTTGATGAAACTCCTCCCGAAGTGATTTCTGGTCCTCCCGCAACTGCTGAAACAGCTCCTGCACCCCACGATCACCGTCAATGGGATGGTTGTTTCCTGCACGGCTATGTGTCAAAGAAGCCAGGCGAATCCTCGCTCTGATACCACCTAACACAGCGTGAAACTGATAAAAAGATCCAACCAGCGTTGAGATCTCATAAGCTCCTTGAATCCACAAGGAATCCTTGAATCTACAAGCAAGAAAGCCTCAAAATAGAGGAAATTCAAAAACTAATTGATAAAAAACTCTTTTTTTTTTTTTGATCAAAAGTTTTTTTTTACAAAATATGGTGGCACTTATTATATAGGCCAGAAACATCAAATATATATTCATAATGTGAATTATGATTCTATTAAAAATAGTAAAGACACAATTACAATGACAATAATTAAATTTTAATAAAATAAAACATAAGATCCTAAAAATCCTAAATTCCTAATTCACCAATAAAAGGTGATTAATATGACTTTAAATAATGAGATTTATCAATACATGACAAAATCTCATAAAACTTTATTTTGATGACAGATTTAAAATCAAATATTCTGCAATAATTTCTTTCCAAATCTGTCCTACATCAATAAGGTATATTATTTAAAAAAAAAAACTTATGTGATATGCATTTTTTTATTGTAAAATAGATTATGTGTAACATTTACCTCTTCTTTTTTGGTGTGATATGCATCAAACTAAGTCTACAAAATATAAAGGAAAAGTTACACGGCCCATTTCATAGTTCAAAACATAGACAACACATTTTTATTATTATATTAAAATCACATATCTCATTTTATAAAATGTAAAGTGTATAGTCTGATGAGTTATATATATGATATAATTTATAAAAAAATTGTGATCAAATGTATTACCTCCAAGTTGGTGATGGAGATTGTGAGAATTATATAATAATGTTCCGCTTCCACTTAATATTTTAAATTTTTCAAATGTTATAAAACATTTTCATTTTTCTTTTACCTTAAAAATGTGATATGTGTTTGGCAAATGTCTATGTTGTTCATATAAGGTTGGTCTGTTGTCCTGATCAGTCGACAAATATATCACATGCCTTAAAACATATATAGCAAATGGGAAATACAGAAAACTCAGGTCACACAATCACCCTGATGCGCTAATGCTTGCGATTTTCTATTTTTGACTGGGAGCAAAAACATTTTCAGGAGAAGGAGAACCCACCGACACCACATCAACTACCACACAATTAAATCACAGGAAATTTTCTTTCGAACTTCATTTCTGGCCAAAAATCATTAACGCGCATGAATAATTGGTCCACAAGTTGCACGTGTGAAATATGTGTAATTGGATTTTAAAATTTTCAGGACCCATTTGGTCGTGCGTCCTGAGTGCGTCTTCGGCTGGGAATTGTTGAAACGCTGAAACCATCTCCCAAACATCTCAATGCAGAGTGTAACACCGAATTATCCCTTCTGCGTTCACAGTGTAAAAAAATGGATTCCGTGAAATGCCTGAAAATTACGCTTCGAACAACGCAGATCACAACTCCCCTGCAATGTGAGACACCGGCCATTCCTCCATTTCCTTCCATCGAAAATCAGTTTGCATTCAGCCATTGTAATCCACTTCAGATGATCTTCTTCCTTACCTCGTTTCACAGTCACTCGGTGTCATATGGAATATGGTTCTCACCCTTCTTTTCATTTGTTGAAGAAGTTTCAGGTTGTGGTTGTTGTTTAGAGCTACAACTTGAGTCGGGTTAAACTAGAATCCAATAGGTTGAACCCGATTTTTGTATGACTTGAGTTGTAAAAATATGGTTCAGATTTGGGTTGGTCAATTCAGGTTAACACAAAAATTAGATTGAGTTCGAATTAACATCACTCACAATCTGACACAACCCGAGCCCGTAATTTAAAAAAAGGTAACTTGTTTCACGAGTGAAGAAGATCAACTACAAACGTAAATTAAAAAAAACAAAAAATACAAAACTTGAGCCACACAAATCAGGGCTCTTTTTGAGCATTTCGAGGCAAATGTGGTTTCTCTGACAATATATAAAAAAACCACTCCTAGTTTTATTAAAACCGCTTTCATTTTTTAAAAAAACCACAACCATATTGAAGGGGGGTTTCACCCATGAAAGCTAGAGTTTGCAAGCTCTGCAATTGCGAGGCCTATTTGTACTGTGATTCGGACTCTGCTGACCTCTACTTTGGATGGGACTCCATCGTCCACTACGCCAACTTCCTCATCTCCCACCATCTTTGGCCTCGGTCACTGCCCCTTTCGCCCGATCTGCCACTCCTGCGACAATTCCACCTCCTCCGCCTCGTCTTCCTGCATCTCCTCCACCGAAATAGCTTTGACAAAGAACATCAAGGGATCACGACCTGATCCGAGGCGGAGGACTGAACGAGATGAGAAAGCAGAGGGCATTCTGGTCAATTGGTGTGCACGATTGGGGGCGGAGCACCGATGACTCCTGGTGGCAGCGGCGCTGGAGGTAGCGAGTTCTGCAGGGTCTTTGGGTTGGATCGGTTGGTTTTTTTAATTACAGGTTGGGTTCAGGTTAGAGTGCCGGGGTTAAAATTCAGGTTAGGTCGGGTTAAGATTGAATAGTTTGAATTTCGGAGTGGATTCTGGTTTCACCGGAGTTACCGTCCTATTGTTGTTGGCCACAGCTACCGTTGGGGAAAGGGGAAGAAGAGAGTTAGGGTTTGTTGTAGGAAATAAAAGGGGAATATATGAATGAGGGGTATTTAGGTAATCTACTTATCCGGCTTCCAAATTCCACTATAGTCTCCAAACAAAACTCCCCTTCTGTTGGACCGCTTGCTTAACGCACCTTGTTGAGGGTGTCTTCCTCAACCGCAGTGAATTACAAACCTCAAGTTTGGACACCCACAACCAAATAATCAAATAAAGATATAATAGTGGTTTCAACAACCAAATTCATAATTGAAGTTACGAGAATTATTGGTCAAATTTGTGCATTAGTTATAAGAAAGATTTAGTTTTTTCATTTTGAATGTGAATATAATAATGTGCATTGACCTAATTAAAAAAAAAAAAAAACTGGAAGAAAATAAGTCTCAAGAACATCTGTAAAATGATCTTCATCTGGGGGGATTGTTTTTGAGCTCTTTTAGACTGTTATACTTGGACCTTTTAGAGTCTAAAATATGTAACCTCTATACTCATTGTATTGAAGTATATAAATATATCATTAAAAAAAGTTCACATTTTTCATAAACAAAATCATTCAATTAATTGAAATATATATTTCACATTTTATAAAAATACATTTCTCATTAGATGATGTATATGATTTAAAAAAAACGAAAACTTTTGTGATTTGTAATTTGGATTGTAAAATAGATTGTATGTAACATTTTTCTTTTTTCGGTGTGAAGGCCCACTAGGCTTGTATGTACAGAAAAAAGCATCAAACCAAGCTTACAAAATATAAGGAAAAAGTTACATGGTCCATTTCATAGTTTAAAATAGACAACATATATTTTTTTTATATTAAAAATATATATCTCATCTAATAAGATATGTATTTTTATAAAAATGTGAAGTGTACACTCTGTTAAATTAAATTGTATAATTTATAATAAAAAATGTAATCAATTGTGACCTACAAGTTGGTGATGATTGTAGGAATTATATAATAATATTATAAAGCTTTCAGAGTGTAATAAAACATTTTCATTTTTCTTTTGCCATCAAAATGTAATATGTGTTTGACCGGTATCTACGTTGTCTACATAAGGTTGGTTCGTTGTCCTGATCAGTTAACGTCCACGCATTATATGATTCATATCAATGAAGTATATAAGCAAATAGGAAATAAAAAAATCCTGGATATCATGGTCTCTCAATCACCATGATGCGCTACTATTATTCAAATGCACCAGATTTTACCACCGATTTCCTTTTGAATTGTGACGCCCTCTTGGGCCTCTTGGCTGCCTACCCATCACCCCCAACGGCCCAGACATCAGAATCACCCCTTAATGGACACACGTCCTCATGTGAAGATATTAGGCAAAATGTTCAAAAAAAAGTTTCATAAAAGTTAAAAATACTCGATACTTTTAAAAATTATAAAAAAAATTTCTATTTCATAATTTTATAAACACAAAAGATTAACCTACCTTTATATAATTAGATCCTTAACATATTTCATACATCTTAACTTTGTTAAAATATTTCACCATCTTAATTTTGTTAATGTATTTCACATATTTTCGTGTATAACTTTTTTTACTTTAAATTTTTTGTGATTAGGTAGATTTTGTGAGATATGTGCAAATATAATTTGATTTTTTTGATGATGAACTCCATTAAATATTGATACTTCTTTAAAAATGGATATGTATTAATGACGCTATAAAAAAAAAAAAAAAGCCAAGCAAAAAAAATAGTGAATAAGGATTGAAAATACTAAAATATTATCTGCTGTATTGGGGCACAAAACAGATTTGAATTACATAGTATGATTATACACAATGAAAAATGATAAAAAAAATATCATATAAGATATATATAAGAAACACAAAATATAATATATAATAACAAAACCTCTAAATGGATTGATTTGTGTCATATAGAGAGAGATTGTTGTTTTGTAGGAAAAATATGTTTTTGGTGTAGAATAATCTAATAAGGGTTAACGGGGTGTTAATGATTTAATTACATAAGGGTAGATTAATCTTTTTGTATTTTCAAAATTGTGAAATGAGACTTTTTTATGTATAATTTTAAAAGTAGTTGATTTGGATAATTCTAACTTTTAAGAGTTTTTTTTTTTATCATTTCCCCAAGATATTATCCATTTTGTCTTTGATTAGCTTACGGCTTTAAAAACACGTCTTGATGTGTAAGAGTTGTGCTTATATCTAATCATATACTGTCTCTTTCCATTAGACGATATGGGTCTAAATATATCACCGTCACCCAAATCCAATTCATAGGCCTAGTGGGGCTCTTGGCTATCCTGGTCCATAAACCACCAAACGGCCAAGCACGATAGCGCATGGTGGTATATACTATGTTGACAAGTGAGATTGTGATTCTGTGAATTTTGGAATTTTAGTTCAGATTGATTGGGATTGAGAAACATGTTAATATATTTGATAAGGAACATATTTCAAAAAACATGATTAAGATTTCCAATCCCAATGATGTGCTTGGTAATATGTGGATTACGATATAAAATATATATATTTCTAAAAAAACGCAATATATATATATTAGATAACACACAGACACACATATTATTATTATATATATATATATATATATATATATATATATAGTTAAAAAGAGATGAAGAGCATGAGCAAAAATAATTTTTTTTATATTCACTTACATTGGGATAGGAGGGATGCCACCTCAGAGTGGTATTCTCAATCCTCCTAATCGATGATTCACAAGCCCACTCTTCCAATCTCAATCCATTTTTTAAAATTTATTCAAACAACTTATTGATCTAAGTAATCTTTAGGGTTGCAATTAGGGTCCGGTTGAACCCGATTTTTACATGGGTTGGGTTGGCCAATTCGGGTTGACTTACAAATCAGGTTGGGTTCTGGTTGACTCACTCACAACCCGACCTAACTCGAACCCATAAATTAATAGTTAAAAAAAAAAAGATCATGACCGTTCATTATGTAGTTTCTAATCTGGGCAGTCCAAATTTTATGTAAACCTAACTAATCTTACGGGTTGGGTCGGGTTAGTTTATTTAATTTGCACATCATATTAGAAAATCGGGTTGGGTCGTGTCGGTTTACTTAATTATGGGTAGGGTTCGGGTTAGTTCAATCCGTGTTGAAAATCGGGTTGGATCATGTTAGAGTTGAATAGTTTAAAATTCGGGCAATCCGCACAAGTTGCAGCCCTAGTAATCATAATCCAGACACTTAATACTTCTAACCAAACAGACCCTCATAGTGTATGATTTTTTTTTTCCCTAAAAAATATGCTAGTGCATTTAAGCATATATTTACTTTTATAATAATTTGTATTTCAATGAATAAACGTATATTTTTTTTAAAAAAAAAAAAAAAAACAAATAACAAGAACCACGTATACATATACGGGATTACAAACCTGATTGGACAGTGTCCCACCCAACACCTGCTAAAGCGGTGGTCCAGACTCCAGTCATGACTTTCCTAAAGCCCCAACGCATTGCTTAGTTGTTAGGATCTGTTGACCACCCCAAAGATCCCTCGTTTGGACTACACCTCACATTATAAGTTCCAAAAACAATCACAGTTGTCGCACATTTCTTTCAATATAAAAGGGCAACTTGAAATCTGAATTGCTAATATATACACTCCCCAGATGATATGACAGAAGACAACAAAACCCCTTCTAAATTATAAATGAAAAGGAAAGAACAAACAAAGAGAGGGACACTGGGCTAATTAAGAGCGCAGAATTGACACCCAGGGCGGGACCTATCTACATCTTCTTCTGTACAGTATAAAATTTCAACTTGTAATAAGAGAGACCACATCAAGTGCTCACGTGCCTCTGTTTACCCAACAACAGGGCATGTAAAAGTTGGAAGAGCAAAAAATCAAGAAAAGCTTTAATGGTGCTACAAACTTGTCTGAAAAGAAAAAAAAGTGAGGATTGCTATGCAATGATGGTCCCTCTCATCAATCAAGGGTTGAAGAGGTGGTCTCCGCACCTGCATTTCCATCCGAGTGGCTTGTAGTTTGAATATTTGTTGTAGGACGAGAGGTCCAAGGGGACGCCCACTTTGGCAGAGCCGACACCCTTTTCGACGTCGCCTCGGCTGGGCAGGGTCGGGACTTGGACGGCCGTGCAAGGGCTGCAGTCCATGCACCGGTTATGGCAGCTCGGCGGGATTGACCCCAGCCGCATTTTATCCTCCATCAACGGCCCCTATTCACTCACACGCATTTGAATAATCAGAACAAATTGAAACAAAAATGTAGTTGAATGAATGGATTGGACAGGCATTTACCTGGGGAAATGTATCGCCGGCGGCTGAGGGGGGCAAATTTTCGGCGGAATGAGCGATGAAGAGGAGATTGAGTGCCACAATGAGAGCAGAAGTGAATAAGGGCATGGTGGCTGGACCGTTTCATCTCATCCCCATTGATCTTGGTTGGGTTTGGATGGATGATAATGAGCCCAGGAAGTCCCCTCAGTTGCTTCTCCAGCAGTTGATGCCTATGGCCCTATTGTAGATGAGAGAGAGAGAGAGAGAGAGAGCAGATTGTGACAGTTTTTTATTTTACTATTGGGGATGGGTTTTGTTTGGGTGGGATGGGATGGGATACAAATGCACGTGGTCACACCTCTAATAGCCAGAGAGGGGCCTCAGTGACAATAACAGGACGTCTGACTTCTGAGCGATACAAATAAGTCGAATACAGCTCTCCCTCTCTCTCTCTTTCGCGGGCGCGCGCGCGCGCTCACTCACAAAATCAAACACAAACAATGTCTACATGAGAATGAGAGTGGGTGAGGGTGTAGCTGATGGTTCGACATAATTGCAAAGATTTGAATCACTAGTTAAAAAGTAAATTTTGTGTGGGGTGTGTTTTAAATGCGTCAGAGTGAATCAGTGAATGAGATGCAGAGGAGTCTCTCTGTCTCACTAAAAAGGTCCTGCTTTTTCAAAATTTCGTTTCTTGTTTTGCTGCGTATCGCAGTTAGTGGCAGAGCGCGTCACAGTCACCCTCCCATAAAAAGCCGTGTGACAGTAAGATATGACATGTTAACGAGAAGATTACACAACGCACGAGACATGTTAAGAAACGTTGTGCTCAAGTTTCCATATCTCTGTTACTTGCAAACCAGATATGGGTGTGGTTTTTTTTTTCTTCTTCTATTGCCTTTTCAAATCTGTCGAGACTTACTTCTTTCTGTTTGGGGAAGTGCAAAAAATAGTCTCTGTTCTTTCCAAGACTTCCATTTTCCCTACTCCATTCACATCCACATGGAGGGAAGCATGTCTTAGTCGTGGGAGACTGTATTCACTGTGTCTCATTTTTATCTTTACGAGGATTTTCGGTTACAGGCAATATATGGTCTGCATACGCTGCTCTCTCGGTTACTCGTACACGTACACGCCTATATTGAATGTGTAGCTTATAAAAGACCGAACGCATCTTTAGAAAGGTTTTGCGTTTGATGGTCCCATTCGCTGCAGATGTGGGGAAACGTCCACTGTGTTTTGAGGTGTCGCTTCTGTAAAGTTGTTTGCTCTTCAAATTTTTAGATCAATAATGATTCCCAAGCCCCAACTTCACAGGCCCCATCAAAGGCCCCATGAGGTGGCATGTGTCTAATACCTGTTATACCCTTAGTTAATTTTTTTTTTTTGATAACTGATCCCACAATATAAGGAGACAATTATGATTGATTAAATAAAAAATAAAAAAGATCTTTAAATAAAAAAAAAATAAAGGTGAGTCTGGACGGACACAATTTTCTTTCTTTCGAGTAAACTCTTTTTAATCAAACCTATTAAAAGAACGGCCTATCCCACTCACGAAGGAAGTCATAAGGTCAAGAGCTTGACGGCATAGAACTTTGTGAATTAGCTCATTGGGTTTGGCGGTGAGCGGTACGTTATTTGGTAATGTCAACTTCTTTATTTCTTTATACGGATGTCGAGTTATCTTTTTTTGGTTCCTAGGATGATTGTTTTTCCAATGTTTTTTTCCACTTTCTCTACTTTTCACTACTTTTTTTTTCGAATCTATTGAGATGGTCTCTTCTCTTCCAACCTAAACTTTCCAAAGATCTCCTAGAAAAAAACCCAACTATGAAGAGTATTATAACATGCAAAAGAATCAAGATCCTCTGTTTCTTTGTTCTATTGTTTCTAAGGTTAGTTACATTTAATTTATATATGATTTGTATGATGTTAATGTTACATTTCTGACATCGAATAAATGTAACAGTCTGAAATGTAACATTTATTTGTGTATTGCATTTGTTTAAATGCATGTAGTAATTTATATTTGTTACATTTATTAATGTAACAGTCAAATACATATATTTATTAAATGTATCACACAACAAAAAAGGTGTTTGACATTTTCTATAAAATGTAACTGACTATTGAAAATAGAATCTGTTTATAAATTGTTTAAATGTAAATGTAACAGTTTTTATGTAAATGTAAAGTTTTTATGTAAATGTAACAGTTTTTATGTAAATGTAACAAATCGTTGTGAGAGATATAAATATTTAAGAAATGTACTTGATATAACTGCTTCATATAGTAACTATATATGTTTTTTTATTTAAATTTGAATACAATAAATATCTGAATTTTTTAATGTTCAGTTAATAACATTCTTAAAAAAAAAAAATTTAATGTGTATAATAAGAATATAAGTTTGAAGAAGAATTTTGATTAAAACAATTTAGATAATTTTTTGTGTAATTTAATTTTAATTGTAATTTAGGTAAGGATTTCAAAATTCAAAATTTGAAATGGATAAATGGATTTCAAGATTCACTCATAACCGAATAGAGAAAATGTGGGGATTTGGATTAATGGGATAGATTTTTAATGAAGGGCATATTTGTATTTTGACATTTTACCCTTTTTGAAAAGTCAACAAACCAATTAATAAGAACCAATAAAATAATGACACCTCATGGGGCCTATGAGTGGGGCTTATTTTTTGGGGCCTGGGTATCACCACTGTTAGATTCTTTTCATTATGTCGCTTTCGTTTGTTAATTTTTATTTTATTTCATTCTATTCCTTTCAATGTTAATACAAGGAATGAAAAAATCCAAATAACTTTCAATGAACCGTCCGAAATCCATATAACCCCTTATTTTTCCTCCTGAAATCTATACATCAACTGTATAAACATAAATAATCTCATAAATTAAACTTTTGTTGTTAAATAAAGAATATTAACAATTATGTGAATATTCTGTTGGTTAATTCTAGTTAAAAACACAATATATCAAAAACCCTATATAATTTGTAAAAAAATACAAAAAAATCTTCTATAAATGATAATTTTACCACTCAAATAGATTATAAAACCCCATTTGGAGAGGTAAAATCATCATTTAAAGATGTTTTTTTTTGCATTTTTAACACTTTGTATATGTTTTTTTAATATACTGTGTTTTCAGCCATAGTTAACCAAATAGAATATTCACATAATATTTCTAATCTGTCAACGAAAATTCAGTTATTTGGATTTACATAGATGTTATCAGGGGGTTATATGTAAGCCTGTTAATTATCCAAAAAAATCTGAATCCGTATCCGAAAAATCAGAAATATCCGATATTTGAATATCTGGAGTGCAGATATGAATATCAGTCTATCCGACCTGAAAAATATCCGTATCCGACATATATAATAAATATATATATATTTGTATTATATATTGCCCATATTGTTATCTTCTACGATTAATCACTATAATAATATATTATAATACTATTAAATTTTCAATGTATAATATCTGAAAGAGATAATAAACCTTAAAATCTTAATTTTAATTTTGATATCTCTCTAACATATCACTTGATTATTCAAATTAATGTTAATATTTAAATATATCAATTATCTTAAAAATATTCATATCCGATCTGTATCTGAAGGGATCTGAATCTGAAAATTAATATCCGTATCTGAATCCGTCTAATTGAGAGGCTTAGTTATATGGATTTCATATTGTTTGCATGGGGTTATTTGGATTTTTCCTTACATAATGCAGGGCCGGCAAATGTCTACTAATGAAGCCCACCCTCCTGGTCAAAGTTACAAACCATGCTGCATCTGTATTCTTTGTTTGGATGCGATGGATATGGTATGGTATTTCTGTGGGGTCGTGAACCAGATCAAAATTTCATTTGCAATTCAAGGTTATTGCTAGATAAACAGAAGCAGGGAAATAATAAACACGACCCTCCTAGCACCTGCCAGAGGTAATTGTGTTACAGTGTTGTCCAAAGGGGGAAGAAAAAGAAGAAACAATTATTGTAAAGGTAATTCAAGGTACCATTTTTGGGTACCCAATCGGTCCTAAGGGACCACAATAGGACCAACCAATGGTCGACACATGGCACTAGTGACATCATGACGCGTGTCACCTGCCGCACAATTCACCTTCGACCGTGACCAACCTCCGTGTCCTCCTGAATCCCACCGTATCCTAGATCCATACGTGATACGCCATGCCTACGGACGACAGATCCAAGAGGGATTGCGATACAATCAGGACGGGTGGGGGATATAGGAAGGAAGGAAAATCAAGAAATGAAGTTATGTAGAACTCTTTTTGCAATAGAATTAAAATCTACTGAAAAAGTGAAATAGACATATTCACACCTCTAGAATAGATCAAATCTAGTTACATCAGGATGTTGCATACATATCTTCTGCATGACACCGCCGGCGTGACCCAACATCTCGTGTGCTGATCGGCACACAAACACCTAGCTGTGCAGTCACAAAATTAGAATAACATTCTACAGTTGGCTCGTACATTTTTATGCATACTTATATTATAAGTTAATAATAAACTTATGTTTGATATGACAAACATTTTCCCCTTGTGAAGCCATATAAAACAAAAAAACAAAAAAAAAACTCTTTGAATATGAATAGTACTTTTTCAGGTTGATATTTGACATCTGATTTTTCAAAAAACAAGTGTAAACATATGACCACATACAATGCCTGTAGATGTTGCATGAATGCACCAAAGCATACCGTATCAACACAAAGTATAATTGGCCATTCTGCTGTCACATATCACATGCGTGACACTGCTCATGGGGGTACCTGCACACTGCAGTAAGTCCATTTACACTCTCTATAAGAAATTTATGTGGAGGATGACAGTGCACTGAATTCTGTTGTATGACTTCCGTATATCAGCCCATTCATTATGATTAATTACCATGGAATCAGAACGCTGACATGCCTGTTTTGTACAGAGCATGCAATGCCAATGTTTATGCAGAACATTTGTTAGCATTTCCACAATGAAGCTGTTCAAAAGAATGAGCAGTAAATTTTCTCCACTTGCAAAATTAAGAAAGATTTAAGAGTTTTTAAGTGAGAATTTCTTGATTGAGGACTGATTCTGTATAAATCTGGAAGGGGATGGCAAGCCTAAACCATCTTACAGAAGAGTTCCAAATTTCACTAATCTTTGGAAGACACAAATTTCAATGTGTTTTTTATTTATTCTCCTTGATTAAAGTGAGCTTTCAATTCATTAGTAGTACAAGCACATATATATATAGATGTATTAAGAAGCATAAAGTGAGCTTTCGATTCATACAGCATTTGTGTTCTGAAATTGGTCTTGTATTAGAAGCTGGGCTCCATCGACAAGCCTCTTCACAACTTCTCCTGCCGGAAGAATTTCCTTGACCAAGCCTACTCCCTCTCCAGCATACATCACCATACTCTCTATATCACCTGTTGTAGTTTGGTTTGGAACTGTACCAGCGAAACGCCGAATTTCTTTTTCCTGATCAAGGTAAATAGATGTCAAGAATCTAAATTTAGAATGAAAATGTTGATGCCATTTTTGAAATACAGAATATCATTTTATGCCAATCCACGACTTATAATTGCAAGCTGTTATGAGTCTCTCTTCATGTTTTAAAGGATTACTTCATCTTCAACTTCAAAATTTACATATCAATTGGCAACAAAGAACTACAACAAGTGGCAAATAAATAACAGCCCAAATGCTCATAACCACTTAGCCCCAGTTTGGGTAGCGACATAAGCTATTCCAAGATAGATAACTAATTTAGAATAGATAAGGAATAAGTAACTTAGCCCCTTGTACTAATATCATTGATTCAGTTCCTATGAATGTGAGCCAGCATCTCCACTCAGGGTTTCAGGCTGATAACATAGACAATTTTGCTCACTCAAAATAATAAATACTGCATGCTCCCTAATTTTTTAAGCAACAAACACTTTTGATATCATAACAAAATGTATAAATTTTACTAGCACGTTTTACTCTACAAGTTGCAACACTACTTGTGGACTGGTGCTAAGGCTTCAAAACATATAAACATTTGCAATAAGTTGAATATATAGAGAGAGGAGGTGCTCACCACCCCATGGATCACTGAATGGCCTATGACAGGCTGGTTGGCTTCATTTTCATGATCAGGAAGAAGCCTCCAATGCTTGAAAAAAGGGGTATGCAGAACACGTTGTGGTGCACCGGGCCACCTTGAACGACCATATACATTTGTGTACTCCGTTTGGTCTAGTTCAACCAACTTTGCTTTGTACAAAGGGTGAGCAAAGCTTTCGTCGGTAGCAACAAACCTAGATTATGAGGTGAAGTAAAATGTTTAGTCTAATAATACGGTCTTTCGACTCCAAAATCAGAGTATAGTAAAGATGGAACTCTATGGACCTAGTGCCAAGACAAACACCATGAGCACCAAGTGCTAATGCTGCAACATAACCACGTGCATCCACGATACCCCCAGCGGCAATCACAGGAATACCACGACCTGAAACTAAATCAGCCACTCTTGGCAATAGTGAGATCAATCCCTCCTGCACAGATAATAAAAGCTGAAACTAACTAATGGTTTTATGAATCTAATTCCAATAAAATAAAATTAAAAACATGAAACATGCAAACACATGGAATAAAAATTTACCTGACCAAGGACGTGCCCACCTGCTTCACGTCCTTGAACAATAATTGCATCAACACCAGCATTATAAGCCTTCTCTGCATCTTCAAAATATCCAACCTTTGCCAATATAAGATAATAATGAAATTGTTACTAGGAAAAACAGAATAGTCACAGATGATGCATTTCCTAATTGTAAATTTGGGTCATGGCACTAATACATGATGGTTCATGGGGATATTACAACAAGTATTCTTAGCAAATAGAATTCCAATGATAATGATACATGCAAATCAACATGAGATACTAAATACTCATCCTCTTGCACAGTGTATAGAGATAGGTTTAAAAAATCAAGATTTTGGGGATTTAGGATTCTGGAATTAGTTTATATTGATTTAGGATACAGTTGTGAAAGATTGGTTTTTGAAATAAGGCTTCGTGAATTTCGATTGTGATTTTTTTTTTATTTGGCCTTAAAAAGTTGATGGTCATGAAGCATAACTGAAAAATCGAATACTTAAACGAGAAAAAATAGTTAAAGCAAAACCTTGTTTGATTAAAAAATTAAGACCTGAAAAAAAACAAATGACAAATATTCCTTGATTTCTTTTGGCTGCACAAAAATGGCTGGAATATATCAACTTCGTGGTTCTCCTAGATTGTCTGCAGATGTAATCTTTGGTATCTTCATTACAGAGTGCAAATACTTGTCTGAAAAGCATCACAAAAAATTTCCAGCAGTAGAATCCATAATCCAAATGCTGCGGATGATATTTCTCAGTATGGTTACTTTGACATTTTAGTTGAGTACTTAGTGGCAATGACTTTGTTAATCTTTATATATTATTCACAATTCTCATGTTTCATATTTAGTTAAAAACCTTCAGGAGGAAAATGTGAAGGAATTTCCCTGAATGATTCACAACTCTTCCAAAACATGAAATTACTTCTTGTTTCCTAATGAAGATTGCATGATTATGCTATTTCCATTATGTCCAAAATCGGTCGTGCAACAAGCTACTTAATTCCACCTTATTATATTTTTGGATCCTATAACTAACATTATCATACAGAAAACATACCAGATACCCATCGACTACTGATGTGCGAAAGTAATGTTCATACTTTTACCTCAAAGAATCCATCTTCAACATAAAAAAACCCATCATGCTAGATACATAGAAACACTCAAAAACAGATTGTTTAAGAAGCATGACAGACAAATAATTGACCATCTTTCGAAATAATTCCAAGCAACATTTGTCAGGAATCAAGAATCTACTTCAGATACCTTTCTCCGGTCGGTTGTGAGAAACCTAGCAGGATCATACATATGCTTGAAATTTTATAGTACAATGACAATGTAAGACATCAGACTTCTACCCAGCAAATGGCAGAAAAATGCAAAATTATGATATCATCAAATAATCACCAGGAGAATTTAACTTTTTATACTAATCATAGGTAATCAATTAAAAAAGTCAACAGCCAAAAACAAAGTGCATTTGAGAAACACTCAACAGTCAATTCATGATCAGTCATAGTGGAGAGAAAGGAAGAGGAGATGGAAAAGTATTTGAAAATGACCCATAGATTTAATTACCAATTTCTATTCCATGACTTCTATTGTGTGACTGATGTTTGCCATAGCCTCACAATAAAAATAACCTGCATTTTAATTACTCACGATGAAAATTATATTGGGTTTCACTTCCAAATATACCAATACAATTTAAAGCAATGACTGAAATGACATTAGAATTTGATAAAGTTTTAGCATTGTCAAAAATCCACATTCCTCATGTAAACGTAGTGGCAAAATAATATTACATATCAGCAAGCAAGTCCCCCATGGTTGACTGTTAGTTAACAATCTTAATACTTGACTGAACACCAGACAAACAAAAGACCAATAACAAACACTCACTTGGTGGATAATCTTGACCCCTGCTCGGTGAGCCTCGTTTACTAGCTCAAGTGGGTATTCACCCCAGGAAACCTGCAGCACTGCAACTTTCTCATCCAATATGACTTGTATATTGGCTTTGTGTGGGAATGGCAAAACAATGCCAACCCCAAATGGTTTGTCAGTCAAACTTCTTGTTTTTCTGATCAGCTCTCTCAGATGTTGGGGCGATTCCTGGGCACAACATAATACAAACTATTATAAAAGAAGGAAAAAAAGACAACATAGACTCTGTGGAAATTCCTCGCAACAATTAGGTGGTCATACAGCCATATTACATGTGCAGATATTATAGAACATTATTTGTATCATAAATCAGCTATAATATTAATCATAAGCACAACTTATACAAAATAATTGCATAAGGATTGTTATATATTCAAACAATAAATTCCATAATTATACACTAGATATTGTTGCTCTGTTTTGCTTTCTCACATAAGAATATAAAAATATTTCGCACTGATAATGTTATAGCTTGACTTGAGTAATCTAGGCCCACGGATATAACCACTCTTAGATGTGCTTTCTAATTAAACATGAACCCTTATTTGTTTCTCATGGAAACATTTACCTTGAGAATAACCAACGTGTCCACAAGAATTGACACTGGAATCAATCTTCCTTGGATATCCAGAACTTATAGACCTAATTTTGTCATACAAAAGAAGAATGGCTTAAACTTAATGGGGTAGAAGCCTTTAAAACAAGAAAAGGATCATGTGAAACTCTACCCTCATACAAAGCCAACTAACGCAGGAGAGCTTATGACATTAGTTTGCCAATAATTGCGTCAACTAGAACCAAACATAGTTAAAGTGATTCCTTGTTCTCAATGACATACAAAGCTATGGATAATACACTCATGGAAAATATAATTTTTAAACCAAAAAAAAATTGCAGAATTTAAAAAATATGATGACCGGAGGTGTTAATTTGTAATTATTTTAAAATATAATAAATGGAATTTCCCTTGCTCAGATGCAACATCGAGACTAGAATGCAGTAGAAAATAAATAGGGAATTCATTTTAAGAACAATGCAATAGTGAAATTCCATTAAAATTTTAAACCTAAATCAAAATAAATCATATTTCCATTTAGAAAATATTAATCCCATCAATTTGCGTTAGAATTTAGGACTCTGGTTTAATCCATCATAATTTAGAATTATTTATAATTGGCTCTTAGTTTGTCATCCAAACCCTTTTTTTGGTAAGCAAGTATTTTCCTTTTTTCTTTTTGGTTGGTTAAATATCTCCTATTAGAAGTAAATCTCGAACCTAGGTAAAGAAGGGGTTAACTCTATCAACATGCCAAGAGGTGGTTCTGTGATCAAACCACCATTTAGCGGTGGACTAGAGTCCATTGTCCAAGGGAATCTACCATATTGATAAGACAGTTCGCTTAAGTATAAGCTCGTTTACACACATTTCTTGTAAAGAGACTAGGCAAGAAGGAACAAAGGCACATGACATTCAGTATTCACATTCATCTATAAAGTCAATTCAAAAGTCAAAGTGCCCAATTGAAGCACAACTCGTCATTAGTCAAGTATATATTCTCAGATTGAACAACACTAGAAGTTGTCATTCAATCCTTTCCTCATCCTTCTTCTCTTGTTATAAATGGTTTCTTGCTTGAACATAAACATTCAGCCCAAGTATGAATTTTCTTTATTAGCCTCTCACCCAAAACTTTTGTAATCAACCCAATTCAAATCTCACCAGGGTAACAATAGAAAAAGAACAAGTAAAGCACAAAATTAAGAATGAAAACCAGACATGGAGACACCATAACCATATAGTCATTCTAAATAGAATAAAATTTGCAAAGAATTTTAAAAAAATGGCAAAGGGTTAAGGTTTGGTGAATAAGTTGTCCTAATTTTAAGCAATGTTATAAAAATCCCACCTAGGCCTGATTAATCCCCCCGCCTAGAGCTAGGCAGTCCCAGCCCGCAACGCTTAGCACTTAGCCGCTTTTCTAATTAATCCCTCGTTGACTAATAAGCTATTAAATTACTTTATATATTATATATCCATTAATTAATTTTTTATGTTATCCCTATTTATTTATATTATTAATCTTGTTTTGATGTTACTTTGTTATTATTTTGTAGTAAAAAATTATTATATATAATATGTGTGTGTGTGTATTTATTATATCGATTATTATAAAAGTGATTGATTAATCCCATCTAGCCGATTAATTCCTAGTCCCTTCTCAATCGCTCGACTAATGCCTAACGCTTTTTACGACATTGATTTTAAGTGATAAAAAGTCAATCAATGTTGTTCAAATTCATATTTGTCAAAATTAAAAAAAAAAGGGGGGAAATAAATGTTATTTCATACTTTAGGTAGAACAAAAAATCACAATTTTCATTTCAAAATCAAGACAACTGTTCGCATTTTATCTCGATTACTTTTAAGTTTAAACATGATTAGTTGTTCACCTCTTCACTTATCTCCACAATTATCTTTTATCCCACCACTCTTCCCAAACTAGTAGTTGTCCTCACTTTATCCCAATTAATTTTTAGTTTAAACGAGGTAAGTCATTCACCTCTTCATTTATCTCTACAATTACCTTTTATCCCACCACTCTTCCCAAACTAGCGTTAATTGGGTTAAAACGACAGCAAATTCGAATATCCCAATAAACTGTTGGGAGAAATCACATATGCAGAGAGAGAGAAAGGGAGTACCCAATCTGGAGCTCTGAGGATACCAAGAGCGCCAGCATTAGCGACCGCCGCAACTAACTCAGGCCCAGAGATATCGGGCCCCAGTGTTCCTTGAACGATCCCATATTCGAATCCCAGAACCCCTCTCCAGCCCATCCCAATTCGTTGTTGCGGTGCCTTCCAGTTGTAAGAGGAACAAACAGAGAGGGAACTCAACAGTGAACCTTATAGACGAACAAAATGGGAGACGTAAGCAGTGATGCAAAGGGCCCCAACATATCTTAACCCCGGTCAATTTGTTGTGGGTTGGTTCTAATGATTTTTAATTGCCGCCGCCTCCCCCCCCCCCCCCCCCCCGGGCTTGTCAAGGGGGTCCGGATCAGGTTCAAAAAAAAGAAATTTCATTTTTATAAAATAATTTATAAATTAAAAATGTAACATAATTTTTAAAATATATAACATAGAATATATTAATTTAAATACTAAAAAGATTTAATACAAATTACCACAAACACATAAAAATCAAATTTATTTTTTAAAGTCTTACAAGTTACAACAACACTCAAAATAAATCATGCAATAAAACAATCAAATTATACAAATATAAAAGTTCATTATTCAAAACACTAAAATAAGTTAATCAAAGTTAAACAAACATACTGAATTACTAAAAGTTTACTATATATTATATGCGCTTATATATAAAACAATCTGAGTCTCGGGTCTATAGGATCAGGTCGGGGTATACCCGGACCCAATCTGATTTTATGTTCAGGTCCACCGGGTCAGGTCGGATCTAGGGACCCGACCCTTTAACAAGCCTAGACAGAGGTGGAATAATCCCCTCTTCAGATCCGGACCCGACCGGTTAATAAGCCACAATGTACAAAAAATAAATTTTAGGGTTGACACTAAGGATTCACCTCTGGCGGTCAAGCAAAGTCTCCGAGTTTGGCTCTGATCATCCAACAATAGCAAACATGCAGATCATTCACCAAAATCTGAATTCAACTGAGGGCCCATTTGGATTTGCGATGAGGTTGGTTGTTGCTAAAAATTCTCCGACACGAATCTAAACAAAAATGGACATTTGACATTTAAGATGCATTTCATGCATTTCTTTGCAAAAATTCTGGCGTTTGAAAAGCTGTTAAAACAATGCTTTTCTAAATGCAGAGTTTGAGTTTGGATTCTGGAAAAGCCTACGTTTGAATCTCATATCCAAACGGGACCTGAATCCTCCCCCAGCCTTCTTCAACAGCTTAGATAGTTATAGTTCACCAGGTTCCATTTTAGATCCAATCTGTTCATTTTGGCCTTTGTGAATATTGTTCCTTCATAATTAAAATCGAAAATGTTTTACATTGAACTATTGACAATCAAGGAAGCCATTATTTTCACCCTAGTGCTTTTCTAACCCACCCCGTTATCATATCCACCTCCTTACTTTTTAAAAACCATAAACCCACCTCATACCACATAATCCCTCTTCTTCTTCTACCTCTCTTCTTCTCCAACAATCCTCCTGTGGCGGCGACCAGCGCTTGGTCTCGTCGTCGATGTCATCCGTTTCCGTCCTATTGCAACCCGTGTCAGTCCCGTCATTGGCGTGATGCTCATCAAGGATGCGGAGGTTACCGTTTCTCTCTCTTTTTCTCCAATAGCGAAGCTTCTCCCATCGCCAACGTCATTCATTCCCTTCCCGTCGCGACCTGCCTCGGACCCATCGCAGGTGAGATGCTCCTCGAGGACACGAGGGTCACCCTATGACCCGGTACAACGGAGCTTCGTCGGAGGCTTCTGTCAAGCGGTTACTACTCGCCCGATGTGTGCCATCTCTGGTTGTTGCTCGTCTCCCTGCACACGTGCTCTATCTCGACATGAACGTCACGCTGAGTTCTTCCATCCAAAAAAAAATTTAATTTTGATTTTTTGAAGTGGTGAGTTGAATAACTTAAGGGGTTAAAATAAACGCCCCCCGCAATTAAATGCCCATAGATAATCATGCTAACAACGATGGAGAAGAGTATTATTATAGATGTCAATGTAACTCAATAAATATCTTGACCTTTATGAAAGAGGTTAATGGATCAAATCCTGAGTAGCATCATTCTTTTATGGGATTTTTAGTTTTAAGTCCCCACAAACCATCATATTTAGTGATCGATCTCTCCCTTCTTCGTATTTAGGTTTTAGTCTCCAGATTTAAATGATAGTTCCTTTTTAGTTCCTGAGAGGGACCTATCCATAAATTATTTAATTTACTTTTTAGTCCCTGTGAGGGACCTATCCATGAATTATCCTTTAAATCGGGAGACTAGAACCTAAATACGAAGAAGGGAGGGATCGATCATAAATATGATGGTTTGTGGGGACTTAAAACTAAAAATCCCTTCTTTTATATATATATATATATATTGTCAATAAATTGACTTTTTGGGCAGGATATATAATTTTCTGCGTGAGTAGTAGAAAATTGGAATTGGGTATGTCAAAAGGTTGGGGGACCTCAACCAACAACCCTATTGTCTGGTACATGGCTCCATTAAAAAACTACGAAAATTGCCCTTGACGATCAATAGTACTGTTTTTATTATTATTATGCACCTGATTTAAGTTTCTTTTTAAGATGTGGTCAGGGATAATTGACTGGTGCGAACTAGAACAATACCAAGAGGGATGAAGTAAGTTAGTTCTATGATTTGGATATCATATATCTATTCGATGTTGCCACAAAAGTGATTTCAGTGAGTATTCATAGAGATGGATAATTTAAATTTTACTATTTTTTTTTACGGTCTCCAAATTTTTTAGCATATATCACTCCAACATCAATGGTCACATAAATGAAAAGAAAAAAAAAGGGGAGATTTATTTTCACCCCACTACTTCTCTATCCCACCCCCTAAAAAAAAATTTGGGGTGGGATAGAGAACCTGATGAAAAAGAGATACAGAAAGGGAGAAAGGGAGAGGGGAGAAATACATAAAGGGAGGAAGAGAGAAAAAGAGAGGATGGCTGGCGGTCATTTAGCACGCGTCATTAGCGTCGCCGTGCGTGTGATGACCGCCTCGTCGCTACCGCACCCTTTCTCGTTGTGGCTAACGAGGACCCCGACGAAGTAGTGTGCATACGCAAGGATATTGCGCTTCACAGCATGTACGGTACCTTCCCCACGGCGGAGATGGCCGCGCGCGCACATGATGTGGCGGATGGTGGCCCTCCACGTGCTTGAACTTCTACAACTCCGCGTGGTTGCTACCCATCTCAACTCCTCCTCGGTGAAGGACATACAGAAGATGTCGGGTTTCAGCCATTGAGGCATTTCAGTCGCCGCCGAAGATGAAGGCAGCAGTGGCTGATGGTGGTGGTGGTGGTGGGTCCGCAAAAGGGGGCGGCGGAGGGGGAAAATGCGGCATCGGTGGTGGAGGGTAGATTGGTAAGGATGGATGTCGAGGTGGATTTATTTGGGATGTCGGGGTTGTGAAGGAGATGATATTGGGATTTTTAACGGGTTCTCTATCCCATCCCAGGAAATTTTTTTTTGGGGGTGGGATAGAGAAGTAGAAGGGTGGTAAGAAAGCTCCAAAAAAAAAAAAAAAAAAAAAAACATTAATGGTCGCATTTTTTTGTAGATCTTTTTATCTCTGTCCGTTGATCGTTGTCTTGTTTGGATTCCTTTTTACATGGTAACAAGTCAATTTAGGGAGGGTGAAACTTGAAAGGGTGCGAGCGATCGGTTTTACACTCAATTTCCCATCACATGCAGTGCTCATGTCCCATACAAGAATTGATAAGATCCAGACGGATCTAAAAAAATAAAGTATTAAAAAAAACTTTTGAATTAACTTCCACTGGTTCAAATTTGGGTATTAAACATTTAAAAAGGCTCCGAAATACGCATACATATTTTTTATCTTAAACACAAAAATTTACATTACCACATATATATACACACAAACAAAACAGTAGGGTAAACATAATCTTAATTAAACCAACGTAGAACACGAAGACGTGGAAGGGTCCAACATCGCCGGGACCAAATGCTTCCTCCCGTTCACCCCAACCGCGTTGTAACTAGCTCCAGTGGTGGCGTCCACCAAAAGGTCCCCCGCGTAACCAGGGTAAGACCCCTTCCCATACACACCCGGACAAGCCGCAGCCACCTCTAATGGCGCCTCCGGTGGACCCTGAAAGTACCCCTTCCCAAAGGGGTTCGTCACCGTCCCCGCCAAGAGACTAGCAATGTTTATGACCATCCCATCCAAACCCACATCATTGTTTGGCGCCACCAAAGCCGGCGTTTGAGGGCCATAGATGGGCTGGTGGAAGGGCCACGCGCACTGTCCCGGGCACTGACTCGCCGAGTTCCCGACCCAAATGTAGGCCGAGTTGGTGTTTGCATTGGAGCCATGGAAACCACAGTTGCTCATGCAAAAGCCCTCCACCGCAACGTCTTGGGCGGTTAGAACGATAGTTATCCCACCTATAACATTGTTATTCGCTCTGGATGCCAATTCAGAGATTTGGGTCTTCTTGAGGGATTTGCCGACGGAGTAATCCGCATCGGAGACTTGGTTGGCTAACACGATGTGGGTGTTCTTCTTCCCGGCCTTGTGCATGTACGTGTCAATGATTTTCCACCACTGAGAGACTGAAGGCGATGTTGAAGCAGAACCCATGTTTTGATGTGATGGGGTTAAAGAGAGAAGGAAATCGGAGACGATGGATTTCTGGGGAGGAGTGAATGTCCCATACCAAACAATGGAGATGGGGATGTCTCCATCTAATAAGCTGCCTTTGTGGTATGTGACGAGGTTTGGAGGTGGTTGGTATAAGGAGTTGAGCTTCCTAAGCCCAAAACAGAACTCAAGAAGGCTCAGAAGAGCAACCACAACAAGCTGGGTTTGTTTAGCCATGTGTATGTTAGAGATTTTGTTTGAACTGCTTGTGTTGGAAAGCAAGGTTGGAAGGGGGGGTTTAAATAGGTGAAATTAGAATGTGTTGGGAAGAGTCACGCGTCGGCACTGCGCAATGGGGAGGGGATTCTTTGGCAGGTAAGATGGAGACATCAGCCGAGCATCTCTCCTTTGCCTCCTCCCTCTCATCTCTATTATTTTGGCGTACATATATACACAATAAATGGATTAGAGATACAGATTCGTGGGTGGATTTTGGGTGTCGGCTTGCATATACGGTGGATTGGATTGCCACAATCAATGTGAGAAATGGGTTGCACGTGTGGAGAGAGGGCTTCCTTGTCTGGGTTTCTTAAGTCCATAAGTTATTGAATTGTTATCGTGTGATGGAACCGCAAGTTATGCCTTTCTATTTTAAACTGACAGTGCGGGGCGAAGTCTACCTTGCTTGTTATGGATGTATTAATGTATAGCTTTTGACAATGTACATAATTTACCATATGTCATAAATGTGGATAGGATTCCAAACTGGACTGCTATGACATATTCAAGTGTTCACGTGATTCGACTCTTCTCAGACTTTGTTACGAAGATAGCAATTTGTGAAACCTTGTCTAATTGTTCTGCAAATATATATTATCATAATTAGCATCGCAGATTCTGTCCATATAATTCTAAACAGATATTTTAAAAAGTTTGATTTGAAATCAATGAACTACAGGACTTGTTGGACAAACAACCTTTGTTCTGTTGCGAAAAACCTCTCCAAATAGATCTAGGTTTGAGGGTTTGGGAGAGAAGACGAACAAATTAAACAAACAATCACACAGAAGACAAGAAATTTACGTGGTTCGGCAAATTGCCTACATCCACGGGCGGCGGTGATGATTTTATTGAGAAGAATTGTCTATTTGTCTATGTGCCTCATAATATTTTGTTTTCCTCAAGAACATATATAGGAAACAAACAAATTTAGAAATAAACAGATTTAGTGATCTCAAGAATCTTAGAGACAGATTTCACAATCTCCAGAATCTTAAAAATATATTTTACAATCTCTAAATATATTTTTCAATCTCTAAATATATTTTTATCATGACTTTTAATTTTAAACCATAGAAACTTCATGTTCAATCAGGCCTATCCAACAAGGAGCTGTGGGCTAAAGTTCTCCGCGTTGATCACTTAACGAGGAAATAATATATTAGGCATTACAAACAATAATGTGACTGCATTGTCTCCTAGGGAATTGAAGTTTTTGTAGGCCTCTTTAGAGGACAAGAGCAAAGACATAGCAGAGTAGAGTAGGATATCAAATTTCAAAGATAAATCATGTCGTCCGCTGCCCTTGAAATAGGGAAAAAAAACATATCTAATCCATAAAAAAATTTTTTATTGAAAATATGCCTTCTCAGGTCCCATGATCATGATGGATCTGATTAAGAGGCAACCAGATGGATGGGCACTGTTACACACGTGCTATAATTTTATTGTTGAACTCGAATTAATAATTCAGTATTATTAATTTTATACTAATTGAATTTACGTAACAAAGTTACTCTTCGCCATACGAAGGAAATTATGAGTGTCCAAATTGTGTATACCCTTTGAAATATGGATAGAGCACCATCATCCACCATTTTAGAGAATGAAGTGTGGTTGGATAATATAAATATAGATATATACTAAATATGAAACTATTTATATGAGAAATTATGTAATTGTGAGCATCTCCAATCATATTCTATTTTTTAAAATTGAAGGATGGTGGTGCTCCAATCATACTCTAAATGGGGTATCCATTTTGAAGATAGATCTCATAATTTCATTTATATTTAATTTGGACGATCACTCAGGCATCCTCTAAATTAAATGAGTAGAAATGATATTTTTATAGCTTTTGAAAACAACATAATTTTTGTTATATAAATCTAATTCTTAAAAAATTAGTACAGTCGGAAATATATGTTTGAGATTTTTTTTTTTTTGGTGTGTAATTTTTTTTTTTGTCAAGTCTTCCCTTATTATCAGGCGACAAGACTCGAACCTAAGTCTCTTCATTAAAGAGGGGGTACCTCTCCCATTCTACCAAGAAGATGTTCGGTATATATTTGAGATATTTCTAATGAGGCAAATATTCAATATATTAATTTATATTTAATGTTAAGATATAATTAATTAACATTCATATACGTGTTATTAATATTGATTTGATTCATTTAACATTTAATTTAATTTATTATGTTTGAGTGACTTGATTTTATGCAAGAAAATGAGAGATTAAATTTTGGTTCATAGATAATTTTTTAAAATAAAACAGAGATGGAGAAGAGAGTGTTAGAGCATCTCCAATGGAGATCTCTAAAATGGAGGGCCAAAAACCAATAATAATAAAAAAATGAAAAAGTGTTTTTTTAGAGTTTCACTATTTATTTATCAACTCTAACCTCAATTTCTATTTCCATTTTTGTTCTATTTATATATATATATATATTATATATATATATTTGTAAAACTTCAATTTGTAATATCCTTCTTATTTTTTTGATATAGTATACAAATTGAAAAATATTAAGAAATTTAAAATCGGTAGAAGTTAATATTATTAATTCCGGATCAGGTGATCAGTAAACTTATCGGTTATTCCAAAATTATAGCTGTATCTAAAAAGCATGTATTTGTATCCGATTAAAATATCTGTATCCAAACTATTTTGAAATGGACATCAGTACGAAGGAGAATTAGGAGATTGCTAATGTAGAGGTTCATCTATTTCAAGATGGATCTAGATGCTGTTTATTTTGTGTTGTGTTTTCGTTATTGTGCTTTATTTAATTTTTCATGTATCTTATTTTATTGTGCTATCGATTTCGATTAGAATGAATGATATGTTAGTACATAAGCGCAAATAATAATTAATAGAATAAAATCAATATTAATGTTTAAAAAATAAAAAAATCTTATTAAATATATTTTTTTAAAACATATGTTAAACATATTCATTATTAGACTTATTTAAATCGTATCAATAATATATATCTAATGGTACTAGTTTTATAAAAATTAAAATTATGTAAAAGAAACACACTTTTTTTTTATAAAAAGAAAATCACTTATCCAAATATGAAGACTCAAAAACCATTTTTTGGTGGACGCTTAAAACCTCCGTATTAGAGGCTCAAACGCCTCAAATTTGGAGGCTCAAAAACAAAGCACGCCTCCATTTTGATGGACGGTTAGAGAAGGATTTCCACTAAACCGTGCACAGTTGGAGAAGCTCTTAAGCTGGATTCTTTCTTTCTTTTTATTTTCTTTTTTAGATTTCTTTGGCAAAAAATAATTATTATACATTAGGAATTACCAAAAATTACATATGTGCAAATAAATTTAAAAAGGCAAAGCAAGGAATACGATCCAAATACAACAAGAACTAGCTAGAGAAACTTTTGGCTAATTTATGTGTTACATATTAATCATGGACTCCCAAATTCCCAATTTATATTTCCTTTCCTTTTGTTCAATCATCTAACAAAGAGTCTTTTTTTATTCTCTCCTGGAAAGTTGTGGGGGTTACCATAAAATTCATCTTCAAATTAGAAAAATGTTAGTATCAAATCCCGAAAATTTAGGGGCTTGTGACCCATATAATAATCTCACCATGATCGATAAGATGAGCTTGACGTTATACACATACTCCGTTACTATGACAAGACACCCATGATACAGCTAAACATATCCATCACCAAGACAACCAAAATCCAATAAATAATATGGGGTCTCGTCCCTAATTAAATTGCTGTTCGATTTTCATATACATAGTGACATAGAGATAGGCATAGAGGGTGTTCCCCCACCATCATAAAAGAAAGGACAGGACAGCTGTTTGAAACGCAGACCCAGAAACAGAAGACTTTGGATGCACGCAGAGATTTTTTCGGATCCGTGAACCCATCACCCCCGCGTGCAACTCATTTATAAGCAAATACTGAATGAAGATGTACTCATCCGTGACTCTACCCTACCTATTCTTTATATAT
Source organism: Acorus gramineus (assembly GCA_030737835.1). Lineage (NCBI taxonomy): Eukaryota > Viridiplantae > Streptophyta > Magnoliopsida > Acorales > Acoraceae > Acorus > Acorus gramineus. The sequence continues at coordinate 14,669,893 of CM060855.1, read as the reverse complement.
GTTTATGTTATATGCGTGTTACTGTCTAATCAGACAAAGCAAATTAAACGCATGCATGCATCATTTTTTTCATTATGATATCTGATTCGTGTCTATCGCAAGACCTGCTGGCATGTTATGATGGGTGCGTTGGTTGACCTATTCTACCGCCCTGAATTGTTTTGTTGATGAATTTATGTGATTGAAAAGAATTAGATTCCCTGTTTTAATATGGAGTCATGTGGGGCCTTGTTATGCATGGCATGGGCAGGCGTTAACATAGATAATAGGTTCAGCGTGGGAAAAGCGTATGTTTAAATTAAGGCTTTGGTCTTGTACGACTGGGGTCACCCCCCTTTTATTTTGTTCATATCAGGTTCAAATGGCACCCAAACAAAGACACATTTATATCATGTGTTCCGATTTTCATCCTCCTTTTGGGTGCGGGTAATGTCCTACGAGGGTAATTATTTTTCCATGTTTTAGGATTTTTCCATGTTTTAGGGGTGCACCAAAATAAGTGAGGATGAAACATGAAAGCAGGATCTACCAGGGCCTATGGTGGATCCTGCATTAGCGACTAGCTCGATAGGCAGAGGACTCCCAGAGATGTGATAATACGTCCCAATAATATTATTGAACACATTTTAATTTGAGGAAAATCCATATAAACCCCGGTAAACTATCGAAATTCATATAACTCTCTAACTTTTTCTAAAGTTCATATAACCATTTGAAAACACATATGTAAGTCTAAAAAACTCTCTGAGTTAAATTTTGATTAACAGATTAGAATTATTCTATGAATATTTTGTTTGATTAACCCTGATTGAAAATATAGTGTACGAAAACCCTCTGGATTGGGTTAAAAATGCAAAAAAAAAAAACAATTATAAATTATGATTTTAACCCGTTGAATAGGGTTTTATAATATATTCAAATAGATAAAATCATTAATTATAGATAGTTTTCACATTTTTAATAAATTGTAGGGTTTTTTGATATACTGCGTTTTCAGTCACAGTTAACCAAACAGAATATTCGCATAATATTACTCATCTGTCAATGAAAATTTAACTTACGGAGTTATTTGGATTTACATAAGTGATTTCAGGGGGTTATATGAAATTTAAGAAACGTCAGGGCTATATATGAATTTCAGACAGTTTACCGGGGGTTATTTGGATTTTTCCCTTTAGACCCGTTTGGTTTGTATCAATTTGGGATAGATTTTGATTCCATGTGAGATTATCAAGAAAGTTTGTAAAATACAGTGTTTGATTTGTGGTAAAATTGATGGTTATTGTGAGACCCACTATAATTAAAATCAAAGCACGTGGAAAAAAGAGTGGAATCAAATTCTTACCCTTTTTAAGATAATCTCAAATTCAATTAGGAATCTTAAATTAAATTACTATTCTATTATTTACAGATTAATTAAATTACCATCTACATCATTTCTAAAATAAATAGCTTTCCATTTTTTTTACCCCACCCTTTATATATTCGTTTTGATTTTATAACTAAGAAACTATGTTATTTTATGTTTTTGAATTTAGTTTTTATTTTTATAGATAGGTTTATATTATTTTTTTTTTAATTTTGATATGGGTAAAAGAAGTAAATTTTGCAAATATATGTATAATGGTAATGATATTTGAGACATTTAAACCAATTTTTTTAAAATTTTTGATGTGTGAACCAAACATCAAAAATTGATTATTTAGATAAATTCACTAACAAATTAAATAGTTTAATGAAAACTAGATTTATGATAAAATGATTTTTAGGAAAATAATTCTATAAAAAAAAGATACAAACCAAACAATGCCTTAATTTAATGATCATTACGGTGCACTAATGAGTTTAGGAGTAGCCGTTGTGGGGTCACTTATAATTGGTGTTTCTAATATATATATATATTTATTGAGACTATAATAATTCCCTTGGCATATGTTTGGGTACATAATAGCCTTTGGAATAACTGAGAAAAGGTGGAATAAGATTTTTTTTTATTGTTTGGATGTACCGAATATGCTGGTATAACATATGTCAAAATAGATTACATAAACCAATTCATGTGAGGGCTGGAATTGACTTATTCCCGTTTATTCTACTGCTATCGGTATACGTGGGCCCAACAATCACTTCAAACTTTTTTGGGTTAATTGTCCAAAGACCCCCGCAGGCAACCCTCAATATTTTCTATGCCCCAACCTTTTGAAAGAAAAAAATTTCAGCAAATACCTATTTTTTTTTTCTAACGTCATCCCTTTAATTCCTCAGCCCCACAAAATCGGAGTTTTCCTTCCGTAAGTGCATATATGTTTTCTGTAACTTTCGCAACACAAAATATAATTTCTGTAAATATTATCTTTAAGTGTATTACTATGCATGTCATATAAAAATACTAACTTACAAAACACTAGAGAAACATACATTAATGCATAATACCTGAAAATATTTTATCACAATAAATATATCAAAGCACTTGAATTCATCTACTGTTTGCATTCCGATGTTCTTTTCCTACCTTAATGAATTAAGATGTTGTATTTAATCTGATCATCTTCATGTCATTTTGATTAAAATCAAATCCATTATTACATCTTCGAGTTAGTAAGCGTACATCATTAGGAAGAAAGCGCAGTTCAAACTATATTAGAGATGCAATAATTAGTCAAACACTCAAATAAATCAAACACCAACAAGTGTGTACTTCATGACAATATAAGAACCACATATATATTAATATTATGCATTAATGTATGTTTCTCTAGTGTTTTGCAAGTTATCATTTTTACATGACATAATATGCATTTACATATAATATTTACAGAAATTACATTTGTGTTTTCCAAGTTACAGAAAACATATATGCATTTATAGGGAAAAAACTATGATTTTGTGGGGCTGGAAAAATTAAAGGGATGAGGGTAAAAAAAAAATTAGATGTTCGTTGCAGGGATAAATTTTTTTTTCTTTCAAAAGGTGGGGCACGGAAAATATTGGACAATTCACCCTTTTTTCAGGCAGTACCCGTTCTGTTATGTGCATTTGTCACTTCTCACAATTGCTTTCAATCACCATTTTTCATTCAATTCTCGCATAGACTTCTTCATCCTCTTTGATGGCTTCTATCGGATTATTTTATGGATCTTGATTATCTTCTTGAAATCAATTTCAATGGCTTTCAACCATCTTGAAACAATTATCTCATGGATCTTGATTATTATTTTTTTACATGAACATGTTGCATGCTGTATTTCATCCAATAGATTTGGTAATGCAAGTCTGGTATAATTGAAACCCCTATCGAGTTGCAATAGTCATGTCCCGTATACATGTGTTGTGTAACGATCCGTTACAGCCTTTTGCTCTCCCACATTGCAGCCAAGTGAGAGAACACTTTTTTTTTTTTTTGGTGGGTAAAGGCGGGTTTGAACCCGCGACCTCCCCTTTGAGGGGTGTGCATCTCAACCACCCCACTAGGAGGGTCTGCTATGGAGAACTCATTTTTCATTCAATGCAGTTTGCTGTTTTTTTTTTTTTTTTTTAAATCAATGAATATGAATAAGTGGCAAGAAATGTTTAAGAAAGCAAGAAAAAAAAATCACAAGTAAATGATAATATTGTCATTTTAATTTTCTCACAAATATCATACATCAACTTTTTTACACATTATTCACTATCTACCAAACAATACAGTGTTTATTGTTACGTTTCCTAATGAGAATAACTAAAAACATAATCAAACATAAAATTACATATTCCACTGCAATGCTAAGTTATGCTGAAATAACTATATACTCCAGAATAAGTCCTATTCTATATCCAAATTGAGGCTCGGGATATTTAATCCAAAGCAATTTTGAAAAGAAAAAAAAAAGCAATCATTTATGGATTATGTTATATGATAATCATTGGATTTTACCTCTAGCATGGCACACTTTTGGCCGGTTTGGATGGAGGAGCAGCACCAACTGGAATAGGAATGAATAAACCTAAAACATATGTTTGTATGTATGAAATTAAGTAAGAAAGCATAGCTATATCAAAGTAGTTGAGAAGAATCTAGTATTGGTATTCTAGCTTCCCTTTGAATTAAGTTATTTCACCTAATTTATTCCATTAAACTATCACTTATTTCATCTACAAAATTCTATATATACTAATTTAGTTATGATATAAAATCATACAAGCATTTTGTAAATTATATATCTTGAAACTTACATCACAATACACTCATTATCTTAAAAAAAAATTATAACAATATCATATTATAAAAACCTTAAATATTGAAATAGAGAGAATGTAGAAGAAAGAAATACCTACGAGAATAGGTTATGTGATTGAGTTCTTGTATGGTTTGAGTTGCCAAGAAAAGATTTTTTGATTTAAAAAAAATGATGAAATTCTCTCACTTTCCTTTCTATGGAAGGAGGAAAAATTCCCTCCATGTATGCCTGTCAACGGGTCAGATCTGGGCCGGGTTAGAGTGGACCCGCCAGGTCCTTGAAAATGTGGATTCAGACCCGAATCCGGGTCCGACCAGCTCAGACCCGACCCAATGATGGTTAACAAAATAAAAAAGGGAGAGTTCATGAAACCCTAACCTGATACAGAGGTTAAAAATGTTCTTTAGAGAATCAGAATCAACAAAATAAAAGGGTGCGTGCAAACAAATCATATAAATTGAAGCAACAACAACATCAATCGATCAATACAACGACTCGCTCATCCGAACCCAAATTCAAAATTTCACCTCCAAAAGAACCTCAAAATCCAAATGCACTGACACTCGACATGAAAAAAGAACAAAAAACGAACATGAAGATCATAATTCATTCAAATAGAGTGATTTGACGCGAAATAACAAACTCGAAAAAAAACCCTAATAGAACTGAAAGCATAAAAAACGTCTTCAAAAACTATCAATCACAATACGCGGTGTGATAAAAAATATAAATAAAAGATAGAGGGGGTCTACAAAAAATATTACCTTGATCTGAAATTTGTTGAGACATGATAGAGTGGTCGAGTGGGGGCGGAGATGAAGGCGGAGTGGAGAAGAGACGGAGCAGAGCGGAGGCGGCTCTCAGAGAGACAGAGACACAGAGACCAGAGAAAAAACAAAAAACAAAATAGGGCATCATATATTAACATTTTCACTTTAGGCCTTAGAGCATCACATTCACTGATTCATTTCAGGGCATTTCATTTGTGGGGTTTGTTTTAAACTTGTGGGCTTGGTGGTGGTTTGTTTGTTTGCTTGTTTTTTTTTTTTTTTGGCGTCGTGGAGAACTTGTGGTTGTGGGCTTGGTTGGTTGTGGGTTATGATTTATAGGCTTGGTTATGGACTTATAGATATAAAAATGAGTTAAGACTGATATTTGTAACTTGATAAATAAGAAATAAAATTATAGGTCAACTAATACTAATAGTCTTGTAATATATGAGCATATATTAATAAAATAGTCGGGTCACGGATCGAAGTGGAGTGGACCCGGAACCGACCCGTTTATATGTTCAGGTTCACCGGGTCAGATCCAAATCGGGTCAGGTATGTTGCACGTATAATCGAGTTCGAATCAAGTCAGATTTAACCCATTGACAGGCCTATCTCTAGGTAAAAGACAAAATAATAATCCCTCTTTTTTTTCTCGTTTTTCCTCTGACACAACCACACCCTTATGACAAACCACCTTAACCACATCCAATTAACCAGTCAGGTTGTATCCAAAATGAAGGTAAATATTTTCCAAATCCATTAAGCAAAAAAAGAAAATTAAACAAAGAATGAAAGAATTACATATCAGAATACACAAACAAAATCCCCAATCCCTCTAAACAAGTGTGGAACAAGAAGATGTGGAAGCGTCAAACAGAGCGGGCAACAGATACTTCCTTCCATTCGCACCATTGGCATTGTAACTTGCACCCGTGTTAGCGTCCACCAACAAGTCCCCAGCGTAGCCAGGGTACGACCCCTTCCCATACATTCCCGGACAGACGGACGCAACCTCCACCGGTGCCTCTGATGGACCCTGGAAATAGCCCTTCCCGAATGGGTTGGTGATCGTCCCCGCCAAGAGACCCGCAATGTTTATGACCATCCCGTCCAACCCCACATCGTTGTTGGGTGCCACCAATGGCGCGCTCTGTGGTCCATAGATTGGTTGATGGAACGGCCATGCACATTGCCCTGGGCACTGACTCGCCGAGTTCCCAACCCAAATGTAGGCTGAATTGGTCTTCGCATTGGAGCCATGGAACCCACAGTTGCTCATACAAAAGCCCTCCACCGCAACGTCTTGGGCGGTTAGAACGATAGTTAGCCTGGCTTTATTATTTGGTATGGATGCCAATTGTGCGATTTGGGACTTCTTGAGGGATTTGCCCAACGAGTACTTGGCGTCGGAGACTTGGTTGGAAAGTGTGAGTCGGGTGGGTTTTTTCCCGGCCTTCTTTACGTACGCGTCGACGGTGGTCCACCATTGCGAGACCGAAGGGGTTGATGGACTTGTGTTCTTCTTGTTGTTCTGTTTTGGTGGGGTGAGCGAGAGAAGGAAGTCGGAGACTATGGATTTCTGGGTTGGTGTGAATTTTCCGTACCATACAAGGGAGATGGGGAGGTCCCCATCAAGCAACGGCCCGTTGTGGTATGTGACAAGGGTGGGGGGTGGTTCATACAAGGAATTCAGCTTCCTTGATCCAAGACAGAGATCTGCGAAGCTGAACAGAAAGAAAAGAAGTATCACTGTTTTGGAAGCCATGGGGGAGAGAATTATTTGACTTTGAGAGGAGAGGGTATTGGTGGATTTTGTGATGAGGAGAGAGGGGGTTAGAGGGGGTGTATTTATAGGAGGAGTGGATGCATGAACAAAGCAAAACAATATTGAACGAGGGTGTTGGGATTCCCCATGTGGGTTTCCTTGGAGCTTCCTTCCTCAGTCCACAATGGCTCACTATCACGGGAGTTTCGAAGATCGAGTAAAGAGGGGGGCGGGGACACCTGTAGACCATCTCTTTTTGTTCGCTCTCCGTGTGTGGTAATATTTTTAAATTGTTCTTTGTATGCTGAGGTCTTATGGAAACGGGAGACCGGGTGGCAGTCACATAGATTTTGCTGTTAGTTCGCATGTGTGGGACAGTAGTGAGATTATAATATTGTAATCATAGCATGTGCTAGCTTTTTTATTATTATTTGGTTTTATTCCCTGGCCTCTTCTTTTTTTTTTTGGAAAGTTAGTCCGCCTTTCTGGCGCTTGTGCCGCTTTTGTGTAGTTAATAATAACAATATCGGCCACTCTTTTCATGTGCACAAGTGAAGCCCTGAATTAGGGCGGGTAAATGAGCCGAGCAGCTCAGACTCGGCTCGGACTCAGCTCGGTTAAAGCTTGTTCATGCTCGTTCGATTAGATAAACGAACTGAGCTTGAATAAATTTTAAAGCTCGGTTTCTAAACGAGCCGAGCCCGAGCTTAGCCGAGCTAGCCGAGCTCGTTTACTAGCCCACTAGTGGTACTGTGTTAGCCCAGCCCGACTAGTCTACCCTAATGCCCAGGCCCACCCAACCCGACCACCCGACTGTGCAGCCCGACTACCCGAATGCCCGACTACCGGACTCTCAAAGTCTTAGCCTCTCAGGTCTCTCGACTCTCAAATCTCAATCTCTCATCAATGGAAACCCTAGCCGACCAGCGACCCTCTCGCCTTCCCCGACCACCGCAGCCCGCGAATCACTCGGCGTAATCTCTCGGCGTCTCAGCGATCTCTCTCTCTCTCTCTCTCTCTCTCTCTCTCTCTCTCGGCGTAATCTCTCGGCAACCCCGACGCCGCTCGCCCTCCCCGCGCACGCCTCTCGCCTTCCCCGACCACCGCAGCCCGCGAACTCCCCGACGCCGCGATCAACCTGGTAAGGTTCGTCATAGTTCCTCCAGGATGATTTATTTTGTAAATCTAGGGTTTATTTTTTTTTTACTGGATTCCATTGTTGTAGCTTTGTTGATTTAGGGTTTTTTTTAACAGAGTGCTCAAATTTTTTATTTATACTATGTGAATGCATCTAATATGGGCACATATTATTTGATCCCCTGTAACATGTTATAGTTATTTGATCCCCTTTTTATCAATTATCACCACCTGCATTTTGTATCATTAGCTAGATATTTTGATTCACCAGTAGCTTAGTATTATAGGGTCATGGCTTTGAATTTTGGTCCGGGGCAGAGACATAAATGTTGTGTGTATATGTTTATCTCATTATCGTTTGTACTGAATTGTGGAATGATATGAATGATAGGAACTGAATTGTGTATTGGAGAGTTTTGAAACTCATTATCGTTTGTACCTTACTTCATGTTTAGCATACTCCTATGTATGTATGACACCATGGATTATCATTGTCAAGCATGTACTTAGACTTTCTTATTTAGGTTTATGCCCCCCCATGCAATGATGAAGCATATAACTTTTTATATTTTTATAAGTGGGTTTATATGGTTCATTGGAGTATAAATTTCATCAGAGAATACATACTTAGACTTTCTTATTTAGATAACTCTTTCAGTCCCACTTTTTTTTTGTGTAGATTAACAATGTTGACTACTTTTTTTGTCTAGGTTTATACCGACCACTACCAGTCCACTAGATATGGCTTCCATTACTCAACCTGGAGAGGCTTCCATTACTCAACCTGGAGGGGCTCAAACTGGAGAGGCTGCTACAGCTGATAGTACCCCAAATGAAGGAGCATCTCAACCTTCTCAAGAGGCATCTCAACTATCTGAAAAGAAAACTACAAGGAAGAGGACATCAAAAGTGTGGAAAGATTTTTCAGTATTAACGGATGAAAGTGGAAGCCAAAAGGTGAAGTGCAACCAGCCATTTTATATGACTCTGGGGGGGCCCACTACCCATCTGTTAAGACACTTGAAGGTTTGCACAGTTCGTCTAGCCAGTATCTCGGGTCAAGGCAGCAAGAAGCAGAAATTGTTGGCTTGGGAAGGGTTGGCAGATGCAATTCATGGCGGAGGGGGGTTAACAAACTACAAGTATGATAAGGACAAGGTAAGAGATATTCTTACTAAGATGATTATTGTGCATGAGTATCCATTTAGAATGGTTGAACATGAGCTTTTTATACTGCTTCTCAAAACACTTAACTCAAGATATGAGCCATTGAAGCGTCAATCTGTGAAGAATGATGTAATGAAAGTTTTTGCCATTGAAAAAGAAAAGTTGAAAGTTGCATTTTCTAGCATTGACAGATTTAGTTTGACTGCTGATTTATGGACATCAAATCAAACCATTGGATACATGTGCTTGACTGGACATTATTTAGATTCAGACTGGACGTTGCAAAAAGAATTTTAAGTTTTTATTGTTTACCACCTCCACACACTGGTGTAGCCATTGCTGATAGCATCTTTAAGTGTCTAATTGATTGGGGGATTGAGAACAAGGTGTCCACTATCACTTTAGATAATGCATCTGCAAATGATGTGGCTGTTAGAAACTTGAAAGATTATTTTTCAGTGAAAGGAAGCCTTTTCTTTGGTGGAAAAATTTTTCATGTCCGTTGTTGTGCACATGTTTTAAATCTAATGGTGCAAGATGGGTTGAGTGAAATACGGGATCTAATAGAAAATGTGCGTGAGAGTGTCAAGTATATAAAAATGTCTCTATCACGGCTTCACAAGTTTATGGAAATTGTGAAACAATTGTAATTGCCTACTTCTAAGCGCTTAATCCTAGATGTACCTAATAGGTGGAACTCAATGTATGCAATGTTAGAGTCTGCCATTGAGTTCAAACAGGTGTTTCCAAGGTACAAAGAAAGGGATCCTAACTACAAATGGTTGCCATCTGATGAGGATTGGTCACGCGCTGAGGAGGTGTGCAAGTTTTTAGAGATTTTTAATGAAGCAACAAATGCTTTTTCAGGATGTTCTTATCCTACTTCAAATTTGTTTCTTGCTGAGATTTGGAAAATAAAGGAAATATTGAATGTAGTGTGTTTGGATACTAGAGATTACATGATTCGAATGACTGAGAAGATGAATGAAAAATTTGACAAGTATTGGGGGGAGTGCAATCTATTGATGGCAATTGCTGCAGTGTTAGACCCTCGATATAAAATGATGCTTATTGAGTTTTGTTTCCCCAAAATATATTCTACATCTGAAGCAAGGGTGCAAATTGATCTTGTGCGTCATTACTTACATGAACTGTACAAGGATTATGTATCAAAAGATGTGGCATCAAGTAGTGGCAATATCCCTAGTGTTCCTCCCTTTTCTAAGGGGAAAACTAAGAGCAGAAATGAATTTGATTTGTGGGCCAAGCAGTTAGCGACTACTGTTGCTTCTGAGTCTGCTTTTAGTGCAGGAGGACGAGTTCTTGATCAGTACCGCAGTTCATTGAAGCCCGAGACAGTCGAAGCTTTAATTTGTGCTGGAGATTGGTTACGTACTGATTTTGGTCTTGTTGAGTCATCAAATGTAAGTATAATTATATATTCTACATTTCTTCTATTAACGTAGTGATTACATAATATGTATCTCATTTATCTTATACGTTATATGTACAGACCGAGGAAGAATTCATGCAAGTTGTCATTGAAGGTGGAGAGACTACTACAAAGGTAAATCTCATTTTTATTTTAAATCTTTGGCATTTTGTTTGTTTATGTGAATCCATTGTGTCAAAGATCAATCCATTGTTGGACCTTATGCATCTTTTGCTATTTTATTTTTTTGTTCAATGCAGTAATCTATAGGGTGTTGATCGGAGGTGTTCAAGGTGGTTTGGACTCACTGGATTGTTTATTAGTGTGGTCTGTTTGAACTGTTATCTATTAGTGTGGACTGTTATCTATTATGTTTGTTTATTAGTGTGGACTATTTGTTAGTTTGGACTCGCTGGATTATTTATTAGTGTGGTCTGTGTGGATTGTTATCTATTATGTTTGTTTATTAGTGTGGACTATTTGTTAGTTTGGACTCACTAGACTGTTTATTAGTGTGGCCTGTGTGTGGATTGTTATCTATTACTGTGGACTGTTATCTATTAGTATGGACTGTTATCCATTATTAAATATGTTTGTTTATTAGTATGGACTGTTTGTTAGTATAGATTCACTGGACTGTTTATTAGTGTGGACTGTTATTAGTGTGGTTAAATTATGAAAGGTTGTTTGGTGGTTGAATTATGAAAGGTTGTTTGATTAATATGTTTGGTGTTGACTGTTGGAGTTGTTCAAGGTGATGAATTTTAAATATGTTGTTATTTTTTGTTTATTTTGAATATGTTGTTTATTAGTGTTGAATTTTGAACATCTATAAAGTGTTGTGATTTGTGAAAATTAACTTCTAAAATGCTTTAAAAAAATAATTTTAGCTTCTAACGAGCCTGAGCCGAGCTTTGCACGAGCCCAACGAGCCGAGCATGAACACAAAATTAAGCTCGTAAACGAGCCGAGCATGAGCAGGTCGAAGCTCAGCTCGTTCGGCTCGTTTACTAGCCCTACCTTGAATTGGTTGATGTAGTTTTTTTAATTACTACCAAACTTTTTCAGTTTATGTATAATCAATTTTTTGATAAAATTAGATTACTTTGTAAATAAATTTTTTCTTTCAGATTATGCCCTGAAAACCAACAAAAAAAATTTAAGGAAATATTTTGTTGGAGTAGTTTTGTCTTGAATCATTATTTATATAGAACATAAGCTATTTTTAAAAAGATAATGTTAAATAAAGTCCCAATGCAACACAGTTACAGTTTACACATGTTTTATTTTTTAAAATATAGTAAACATTATTTAATGAAGTATATATTTTGATGACAAATTGTATGTCACTTCTTTTCAAATTTAATGATTTCATTTTTAACAAATATAGAAAAAAATATTAATGAGATATATATCTCATCAAATGAGATATATAATTCGTTTGAATAGCTACTTTTTAAATAATTAAAGAGGTATGTGAGATTGCATTGGAGGCTCTAAAAAACATTGTGTGGTTCATCACCCTTTTCAAAATGGATCTAAATGGGATTTTAAGTTAAAAGAGCGGCTTCTCAGTTCAAACATGCTATACTTGGTGGTGCAAAGACCTCCACACAGCCGCTTGAACCAGCCAAAAAATTCTCGCAAATATGATGCTCAAAGATTCTCACTAAAGTTAAACTCTTCATGTGATTTGTTTTAAATTCTCGCAAATATGATGCTCAAAGATTCTCACTAAAGTTAAACTCTTCATGTGATTTGTTTTAAAAACGCCTGCTAACAAAGGTGTACCGGACCAAGTGAAAGGCTTCTGAACCAGTAAATTGCACAGCTTATGGAGAGGAGACCGAGACGGTTGTCCATATCTTCTGCCACTGCAAGGTGTCAAGGGACCTATGGGCTATCGTGAGGTCAGTCACACTGATTCCATCCATCTTTGACACAAATGAGTTGTGGATAGTAGGAAGAATTTGCGACTACTTGAGAACTCAAAACTCACTAATACCATCCTCCAATCGGTGATTCGGCGGTTATCTGATCGATTTAGAAGACCCAAAATGATGCGATATATTTTTAAGGGCTCATGGGTAAATGTTAAAAATATGTGGGAGATAGTCATGTTATATATCAAAGAGTGAGGCGAGTACGAAAATATCCCCTACCAGCAAAATATGTCGGAGATAGTCATGTTATATGTCAAAGAGTGAGGTGAGTACGAAGACATCCCCTACTAGCCCCCCTGGCTTTTAGATCTTTTCTGCATTTCTTTCTCTAATCTCCTCACACCCAATTTGAACTTATGTGCTCAAAGTCAACTAAAAATGCTGGTAATAAGCTTTACATTTTATTTATTTTTTTAAATTTAAAATAAAAGGATGTGAATGATTTTCTGCTCATTATCATTGTAAATTGAAAAATGTTATATTCAGTTCATTTTACTATTTAAAACACAGACCGCACATGTTTTTATTTTTTTAAATAATATATATCATCTAATGAGTATGTATTTTTATAAATAAAAAAAACTTATTGTAACAAAGTTCTTATAAATTATGTTTAATTTTAGAGTTCCTTAGCCTATTTTACATTTACATTAATGTCTTATATACTTCGTTAACCACTTGCACTTATTATAACGAGATGTATATCTCGTTAAATTTTTTTTTACATATTACATAAATAAGTTCATAAAATTCATTAAAATATAAAAAGGTAACCAACCGTTTATTTAGACTTTACATTTTACTCAATTTTATTTACAACCATGATTTTCAAATAAAGATGATGCATTGGTTATGCATCGCATCCTATATATTAATATAGTAGGCAAGGAAGTTGAAGAGCTCTTCGGGCAGCTTTATAATATGAAACTGAGCGCGTTTTCCACTCTTATAACAGATGTCATTTTGATAAAATAAAGAATGGATTGGTTTTGCAAAACTGTGTTCCCAAACAAGTACAATATATAAGATAAAGTCGGCTGTACCCATTGAAACAGTAACACGAACCAATTAACAAGATTCCTTTGGTCCATCGTTCCCTCGACATGCCTGCTAATCACTTATATGTTATTACTTAAAATAATTGTGTCACGCTTTTATTTTTTCGAGGGAAGACTGAAAAGTGTTTAACATGCCAAATTAATATGTAAAAATTGAAATCCAAGTAGCTTATATTGACTTGGATGTTAATGATATCTCACGAATACGATGGTCCCATTTGGCTCCGTGGAGGGGTGAATTTTGGCATTAGAAAATTTAGAAAATCTCTATAGCAGATCTAAAGAATTTTGGGCATTTGAGGGTTTTAACATGTTTCACGCATTTTCTTTAAAAAATCCCATTTGCAAAACTGACAAAACAATGGTTTTTAAACGTCAAGTTATAACGCGTGGATTTTCAAAAATCTAGAATTAGCATCTAGGATTCAAACAGACCTATGTGTAAAAAGAAAATGCCACAATACTTTGTTGAACATGGGATGAAATTTCACATAGATTTTGTCTACTCTAACCATGCTCCCTATATTCCAACACGTGACACTAGGGCTGCAACTTGGGTCGGATTGAATGCGAATCCGATGGGTTGAACTTAATTTTTACATGGGTTGGGTTGGTCAAATCGGACTCGGGTTGGTCAATTCTGGTTGACTCAGAAATCGGGTTGGGTTCAAGTTGGCTCACTCACAACCCGACCCAACCCAACTTGAATCCGTAAATTAATAGTTAAAAAATAATTCATAACCGTTCATTATGTAGTTCTAATCAGGGCAATCCAAATTTTAGATAAACCAAACTAATCTTACGGGTTGGGTCGGGTTGGTTTATTTAATTTGCACATCATGTTAGAAAATCGGGTTGGGTCGGATTGGGTCAGGTTGGTTTATTTAATTACGGGTTGGGTTCGGGTTAGACCAATCCGGGTTGAAAATCGGGTCGGATCGGGTTAGGGTTGAGTAGTTTAGAATTCGGCTTGGATTTAGGTTGGGGTAACCGGAGCCCAATCTGCCCGAGTTGCAACCCTACGTGCCACCATTAACGTTAAGACACATGACACCAGCAGTCTAATAAAACTTTGACCATGGCCGATTGGGATCAAATCCCACATTTTCTTCATACACACCATTGTATCATACCAAATCAGATCCCAAGGTATCCTCCCATGCTCAGTGATGGGTTTACGAGAGGATAAAAAATGAGATAATGGATAATTATGAGGATAAGTGAGAGGAGAGGACAACTTATCCCGTTTGTTATAAAAAATAATTGGGATAAAATGTAAAAAATTGTTCCAATTTTAAAATAAAAAATTGAATTTTTTGCAATGTTCTAAAAAGCGTTAGGCGCTTGTCGAATGGTTCAAGAGGGACTAAGGATTAATCGGGGATTAATCAATCACTTTTTAGAATATAAATATAATTCATATGCATATACATATTACATAAATCATAATTTTAAACTACCAAATAATAATAAAGTAACATTAAAATAATATTAATAATATAAACATAATAAGATAGCATAATAAAAAAAACTAATTAACAGGTATATAATATGTAAAGTAACTTAATATTTTATTAGTCAACTAAAGATTAATTGAAAAAGTGGTAGGTGCTAAGCGTTGCGGAGAGGGACCGCCTAGGCCTAGGCGGGGGATTAATCAAAACCTAGAAAGGATTTTTAGAACATTGGTTTTTTGTTCCACTTAAAGAATGAAATGACATTTATCCACATTTTTTGTCTCAATTTTGATAAGTGTGAATAAAGATAAAATTGATTGACTTTTATCCTCTAAAATTGAGATAACTTATTTTCAAAATCCTAACGTTTTGTCAAACAGGCCCTAAGTGTGGACGATAAATCGGAGGAAGATCCGGTAGGTCTCGGGTCCATTGTATCGAAAGTACAATAAAAACTTGATACAAAATAATAAACGATTATTGTAAACTAAGTAGAATATAAATACATAAACAAAACACACAAGCAAATAGAGAATGATGTAGAATGGACGATCGATATGTTATTTGAGCGATTAGATCATCAAAAGAGATCTAGTAAAAAAACTGTGAGAATAGCAGGTGACAAGAATAATTCAAACTATCTCAGAATCCCACAATATTTGATATGCTGAATTATTTTGTGGAGATATTTAATTTTGCTAGATTTTATCATTAAAACCATTAAATAAGCAAATTTGTCATTTATAGCAATAATTTGCATGGTTATTTTTTTCCATAAATATCAAAATTATTACCATTGATTCTGATTGATTTGTGGGATCTTAGAATAAATAACTATTATATTTATTTAATATTTTCTACTTTTAGTAAATTTGTAATTAGGTTTAATGAGGTTTCTCATTGGTGCTTATTGAGTTTATATAATAAAGACTTGTAGCCTAATGGTATATTCAACTTTTATCTATCAATAATATCGAGTTATTTTAATTTTCCTTCTCTTTGAGAGATATTGTATAAGATCTTGACATAGATCAGATCTTTTATCATTCTTCTGCTCCGTTAAAGAAGTAGAGAGAGATATATATTCTTCAATTGTTGGTTATGAAATACATGACAAAACCCCTCAATTTATATAGTTCATAGAGGAATCCCAAAAATTATAAGTTGCAAGTCTAAAAAAGTGAGAGGTACATAGTGGAGTAATAAAGAGTGTGGGTTATGGAGTTGAATGAGAAAGTTTTGTAGTTGAAGAGAGAGAGTAGTTATGGATTGAAAAGTGGTGATTATCCACTATTTTCACAACAACAATGACGATAACGACGATGATGATAAATTAATAAAATAAAAAATATCAAATATTAGGGTTTTACTAGATGCATCTTTTACCATGTACGCCGCATCCTCAAATGGTCATAAATTTATAAATTATTTATTGATAAATATCTTATTAAATTTATTAACAAATAAATAACCCTTTCCCCAACAAACGCAACAAGATTTTTAACGAGAAAAAAAGAAAAGAAGGAACAAGATATGTTCATTTAACGAATATGACACCCTGGATCCACATGCCATATTATTCAACCAACAACAATTAGGACCAAAGATAAACATAAGATACTATTAGATTTCTGTAGACCGCCTATAAAATTATAGCCCGCCTAGGTACATTGGAGTATTGGACGGCTATATCCCTTCCTGGGGACGCAAAACAATCACCATAAAAAAAATCAGAGCCTTATCTTGAACAACTTTTATTAATTAATGATAAACGTGTAACCAGCATTTACTATGGAAGTACTCGCACAGTTCTCAAAATGACAGCAAGACGAAATGGTTGAAAATATGATTCGTTTCGGCAAAGGACATAAATTATTTTAAAATTTATACTTATTTTCAAAAATTATTTATTTTATTAATAAAATAAATGATTTCAATCATTTTCGTTGAAAAATATAATAATAAAGATTGAAATATTTAATTAATAAATAATAAAATGTGAACAAAGTTTAAAAAAATTATTTAACATATAAACTTCATTAATATACAAAAGATGATAACAAATAATTTGATATAATATTAATTTATTTTCACGTAATCCTATGTAATCATACTTTTTTATTCTATTTATCTAAACATTTTTTTTTTTTTCCACTGTTCTTCTGGCCAATCAGGCCCTCAGTGAAAGCTCAACCTCACTCGGGAACATCATAAAACAATCTGGAGATGATTATTACTTATTAATGAAGATCGGTGAAGAAGACGCGTTCACAAGTAGTGAGTGACGAGACACACCATCCATTATTCATCATTATTTCTTCAGACTTCGAGGGAAAAGTCAGACCCTCTATCACGCACACTAATTGAGCGACTACAGCTGGCAAGTCCGCTCCTTCCAATATTATTGATCCAGCCTGTCTCCTTTTTGAAGTTTTAAAAACGGAACAGTGCCCCTCTCACTTCATTTTTTTTGACGTATAAACCCACCCCACCCATCACAAAAGCGTTACATGAGAGGGGCATTTTCGTAATCGTTCATCCGCCTTCAAATTGCAAGCTGTCTCTGTTTTGTCTGGTTTCGTTTCGTACATGGTTTACTTTTTTCTTTATTTCTCCATTGCCAGCCAATCTTTAGTGACCGTTGTTTCCTGTCCCTCACTCGTTTTCCTCCACTCTTCTTTTTGTTTAATGGATTCAAAACAAGCCAGCTCTCCCCATTTTAAGCTCTGCCTTCCACTCTCCCTATATAAACCCACTGAACACTATCACCTCTATAATCACCACCAACTCTCACTCCTCAATTCATAATTCTCTGTTTCACATCCAGACCTTCACAGAATGGCTTCTTATTCTTCAACCTTCTATATTTTTCTTCAGATCTTCTTGTTGGCAGCTCTGTTCCAATCCTCATTGGCTTCAAGGAAGCTTTCCGAATTGGTGAAGGAAGAGTCACCCCTAATGCAATACCACAATGGGTCTCTCCTCAACGGACCCATCACAGTCAACCTCATTTGGTATGGCCGTTTCACCCCCTCCCAACGCGCCATACTATCTGACTTCGTCGCCTCTCTCTCCTCCACCCAGCCCCAAAGCAGCCCTCCGTCTCGTCATGGTGGAAGACCACCGAGAAGTACTACAAAAACAACCACCACCGCCTGTCTCTGACCGTAGGAAGGCAGATCCTCAACGAGGGCTATTCCTTCGGGAAGTCCCTATCCACCCAAAAGATCGAACGTCTGGCGGCGATGGGCGACCCCCGCAACGCGATCAACGTGGTCCTGACCTCGGACGACGTGACCGTTGATGGGTTTTGCATGAGCCGATGCGGCACCCACAATGCGTCCCCTCCCGCGAAGAAAGGGAGGTTCGCGTACGTGTGGGTGGGGAACTCGGCGAGTCAGTGCCCGGGACAATGCGCGTGGCCATTCCACCAGCCCATCTACGGCCCTCAATCACCACCGCTGGTTTCACCGAACGGTGACGTGGGCGTGGATGGGATGGTGATGAACCTGGCGAGTCTGTTGGCGGGGACGGTGACGAACCCGTTTGGGGATGGGTACTTCCAGGGGCCAACCGAGGCTCCTCTCGAGGCCGCCTCGGCTTGCCCCGGCATGTATGGGAAGAACGCGTACCCTGGGTACGCAGGGGACCTGCTCGTGGACCCCACCACGGGAGCCAGCTACAATGCCAATGGGGCACTAGGGAGGAAGTACTTGCTGCCGGCCTTGTTTGATCCCACCACGTCGTCCTGTTCCACTCTGGTTTAGTGTGTTGTGTTATACAGCGCGTATACATTGGATTAGAGTAGAGGGATTTTTCTTTGGTTTTGGAGGAACAAAGATTATTACACTCTTGTAATTCTTTCATTCAATTAATGGATATTTCATTGCGCAATTTTTTTTTTACTGCATTTGATGTTCTAGCGTAAGCCGTGCTTTTTTTTCTTCTTCGGGGATAAATCGACTTTTCTCAACAAAAAAAAAAAAAAAAATCCTTGATGCCCCAACAATTGTTGGTTTGACAAATGATGAGATAAAGAGATGATCACTGAAATAAATGGGTTTAGCAATGAGATAAATGATGTGAAAAAGGGTAATTATAAAAATAAGTGAGTGAGATAACAGTTTATTTTTTTATTAGTGTAAAAATAAATAGTGAACAGTTGCTTTAATATTACAATAAAAATAAAAATATTTTATTCTACTTAAAAGATTTAATTATGTTTATATTTATTTTTTATTTTAATTTTAACGAATGTAAATATAAACAAAATTGATATATTTTTTATCTATTAAAATTAAGATAACTTATATTTAAATCCTTAATCTTTTACCAAACTATTAAGGAAAGGAAGGTAAGTTCACATCAAGATAGTTTAATCCTATTTTACAAATTAAACATAATTTTGTCTTTAGAATGTTATTTTTCTTCATGAAACATCGCTGGAGTCAGCCATTGCATGATGTAATTTTAAGTGATTATGAAAACTTTACAATGGATTTAGATTCATCATAATGGACGGTGTAAAATTTTGATCTCTCTTGTCATCCTAATTTACTCATCAAGGTCCCTCCATGGTTCACACGTCCCCTAGCCCAGCGAAGTGGACGAGGTGCATATGTTCTTACTGGATGACCTGGATTTGATCCCGGTATGCCTCTCTTGTGGAGAGTTTTGATTAGATTTTGAGTTTTGTGCCTTGTTTGTATGTACCCTTTACGGGTCTTGTTTACCCAATATAAAAAAGAAAGAAAGGATCCCTTCATGGTTCGCTTTGGTTTGACGAGTTAGAATCGAATAAAGTAAGTTTTGCCCCAATCTAGAACATATCCAACCCTTTTTTTATTTCATTATTTCTTTCCCTCGTGAAGGGAATACAATGTTTCTTTTTTCTTTCCTCATTTTTTTAGTGACTAGTTTTCCAACCCTCTTTTTTTAAATGACTTTAATGCCCATCCAAACTTTCAAAAAACTTGTATTAAATAAAATTGAAACATCATTTCAAATATTATGAACCCCACCATTTTTTTTTGGTAAAATATTATGAACCCCCACATTTGATGAACCACTTTAGCTCTCCAGATTTCATTTCATTTTATTTTTTTGAGGAAATGAATGGAGAGAGGCCGGAGTGTTTAGTTAATTTGGGTTTGGTTTCTAAAAAGATAGAATCTCATTTTAAGGAGATGGTGAAGGTGTTTTTAACCTCTAGTCTTATATTCCTGTTTGGGATGGAGCATAAGTAAAAAAATAAAGAAGAATAAAAGAGAATAGTCTAAATTTTTTTTTTGTTTTGCAAGAATAAACCTTAATTGCTGTGTCTGAATAAGTTAAAATAAAGCATAATAACTGTGGTGGACGAAATCAAGTCGTCCACTCCTGGGCCGGATTGATGTAGATCCGGGCTTTGGTAGTTGGTTTGAGATGATGTTGATGCTGACTCCTCCTCACGATGATCCAGAACAAGCTTCGTTTGCTCACCGTCCTCCTCCTTCTTTGGCATTCGAACACCTGAAACTCACACCAATGTGGTGCCAGTTAATGCCCCTCCAACGTTTAAGTCAATGATTTCTCCATTAGAAGAAAAATACCTTAGAATGCTTGAGCACAAGTAGGGGAGGGAGAGAGAGAGTGCATACCTTGAGGGGGAGGTGATGTCCTCCTTTTATACTAGAAAAGGGGTGTGTCGAACTTAGCCTTGTGGAGTGAGCATATCATGAGATAGAATCTCCGCATGATTCTTGGAACTGTGGACACGTGTCACCTAGGGATTGCCATACTGCAACAGATTTTCTGACATCTAATCATTTTCCTGTGTTAGGGAATATTCCCTTGGTTAACCGTTATTTTATAGAGGTGGATGCATGGCCGACCTACATTCCAGTTCGGGTATTATGGTTTAGACAGCTCGTACTTCAAGTCGGACCTTTTGTATTCAGCCATCTTGACTTGGTTGGGCAACACTTTTGCGTCCGTCCCTGGTTGGCTTAGGGATCAAACATCCGACCTGCGTCGGAGTCCGACTTGTCCTAGTCGGGCAATATCATTTACCCGACCTGGTGAAGAAGATGGGCCTGTTTAGCCCATGGGGTAATTTGGGATCTTGAGATTTCTCATTATGGATCACTTGTTAGTCATAATGGGCGTATCTACACTTAACTCTCATATTTATGCAATCTTACCTTATTCCATCTTGTGATGAATTTGGTCTCCTACAATAACTATCATCAGAAAATGCTGGAATTGTTTATTAGGGTTTATCTATGCTAATGGATAAAAATACATTTCTTTGTTATTTTAAAAAATTTATCTCGCCTAACACTCTTTGCACACATTCTAAAAACTATCACATCTGGCATATCACACATACATCTCTCACACTTACTCCCAAACACATAATTTATTATGAGGTATAGTTGTTATTTAAAAAATAATAAACTTTTATCCATCTCTTACCTACCATTTATCTTCAGTTTTTCTATTATACCGAGGTATAATTGTTATTTAAAAATTCATAAACTTTTATTCATCTCTTACCTACCATTTATCCTTACTTTTTCTATGGTTAACCAAACAACAAAAATATCATTTTTACATTTTTCAATGAGAATAATAGAAAATACAATCAAACAAAAATTTACTTATTCAGCATGTATTATTATCTATCCTAGTATACTTATCAGGGGTGAATAACCCTATGTCAGACCGTAAATGGGAGGATAATGCATAAATAGAAGCGATTCAGCATCAGAACTTTTTAGAAGACCATTTTTTTCTTTGCAAAAAGTAATAAAGCGGTGTATTTACTGAAATAAATCACAACCATAGCAGATCCTACTGAACTTCTGTCTGTTAGGTTTCTTCCCCATTTACTTGCTTCATCCCGAGGGCTAGTTTGGTAAAGGGTTTGGGTTTTTAGGATAAGTTGGTTTAATTTTAAGGGATAAAAAATCTATCAATTTTATTTATATTCACATTTGTCAAAATTGAGACAAAAGTGAGAATAAATGCTATCCCAATATTTAAGTAGAGCAAAATATCATTATCTTCATTTCAAAATTGAAACAATTGCCTGCAGCTTATCCTGATTATTTTTTATATTAAACAATGATAAGTTGTCCTCATACTCACTCATTGCCATAATAATCTTCTTACCGTTTATCTCCTTGTCAAACTAGTCCTTAGGGTGCAACTTTGGTCGGTTACGAATCCGAACCGATCCAAACCAATTTTTTTCAAGTTTAGGTCAATAGATTTTTTATTTAGTTTATGTATGGATTGAAAAATTAATAAACTGATTTACTTTTGTTTGAGTTTAGTTTTACTTCAAAAAAACTGAATTAACCGAACTGAATCAAATTATATTTAAACATATGATTATTCATATTAATATTCATTTAGACTATTCTTTTTATATTAAAAACTATTTTATTGTTATATTATTAATATTTATAAAAAAATAAATACACTAATTTATATCATCAATCCTAGTCTTTAGATATTTATGTAAAGTTGTAATCATCTCAAAAAAATAATCTAACCAGCCCAAATAGGTAGGAAAGAAAAAAAAATGATTGGGTATATATATGTTTATCTTTAACAGTTCGGTTCGGTTCGGTTCATTTTAGTTCGATTTAAGAAAACAAGATTCAGTTCGATTTTGGGTTTTTGGTTCACTTTTCGATTCGGTGTTCAAATTATATGTGATTATACTTTTATTCAAGTTTGTAAAAACTGAATCAAACCGATCAAACTGAACCCGTATTCACCCTTTTCTTTGATTTGATTTTATAAAAAGATCCACTTTCACATAATCATCAATGGAGCCCTTTTTTTTTCTCTTTAAAGATGACAGAAGTGCTTCTGTCACCTCTACCGGTTCAAATGTCTCTTTTCCATACATCACTGTAGTAACAAAGTGATCATAAGAATTCAAAAGAGACACCAGCAAGAAGATCTACTACTAGCTCACCGTTTAAAATCGTGATTAAAAACTTTTAATCACAGTTTTAAACTGTGATATCTGAGAATATGATTGTTTATATAATATTTTTTTATCACGCTTTTTAAACATGATCATTGATAAATAAACAATCACGTTTTTACAATGAAATGTGTTCTTTGATAAAAAAAAAAAAAAAAATCAAATTGTGATCTTTAAATTTTTAAAATCACACTTTATAAAGAATCTATAATCTTTATATTATTTAATATCGCACTTTATAAATAATATGTAATCTTTACATTAATTACAATTCATCGAACTATGATCTAATTTTCAATATTGGTTTCACCTGCTCATACAATTCAATTTCATACATCAAATGAGATGCTCATTAATAAAAAAAAAAACTTTCATTCATTTCCAATGTATCAACTTATCACAACTCTTTTTTTTCACACAGACAATTGTTTCACATTACTAAAAGTCACCGAATAAGAGTTAAGCGAGAATAAGAGTGGTATAAAGGTGGTATAAGAATGGATAAGAAAAATGGCTGTTTGTTTACAGAGTATAATTTGGTATTACTAAGCCAGCTTGAACGAGTATAAGAGAGTATAACAATTCTAAGTAACCCCTCGAATAATCTATACTTAGTTTATACTCAAATAACCCACTATGAATTGGTGGGGCCCACCTACAAATAAAAAAAAACACATCAAATCACCTATCAACAGCTCTTATACATCAATTCAAATCAACCTTTTACACTTTATTTATATTTTATTTTTCATCAACCAAACAACTCAACCTTTATTCTTACGTTTTTCAATAAGAATAAAAAACACAATCAAACAGAAAACCTCTTATTCATGTAGAATTGTTATCTATACTGGCATAGTTATTTATCCAGAATAACTCAATTCCTCAATCCAAACGGGACATTCAAGTTTAGCATCAAGGCTACTAAACTAGTAGAAAGCATATTAATAGTATTAATATATCCCAGCAGATCTGCATCCGCATACATATCTGTACATGTACAACTTGTTGGACAAATTTTTCCATACATTTTCTTCATCCATTATGTTGTGGATGACCACATTAACAAGATTGAGACAGTTCGCGCTTACAGGATCTCTCATCCATCCCCCCCCAATGAGAAGTCATCTTCTTTGGTTTTTTTAGCTTTTCCCATAAGCTCCTTATGAACTCCTTGCTGTATAAAATTAAAATTAATGATCTTTCATTCGTCTTTTCAATAAAGAGTATTTCTTCCATTAAACTTTCTGAGCTCATACTTTGTTACCTTTTTGTCGATCATCTTCACTATACTTCAAATCTGAATCTTAAGCTGGCTCTAGTACAATTTGTTGTTGCAACAATGCCTTTAGTGTTAAATGAACTACGATGAACTACAGTCTGAAATAGTTAGAACTATATCAATCAAACTTAATCCAACTATATACTATCAAGTAAATCAAATTTTAAAGTTGACATGCTCCCCACAAAATATTTAAGTATTTTTTTTTGTGAAAGTATGCATTATCTTTAAGTAAAGTGTAATGACAATAACTGAATGAGAGGTGAGAGAAATAGACTAATAAAACAACAAAATGTTGGGAAGGTGATTCGCGGAAGCCAACAACAAATACAAGAATGAAACACCACATCACACGAAGAACACAAGATATACGTGGTTCGGTCTATACCTACATCTACAGGGCAAAAAACAGATAATCCACTTTGATAGTTGAGTTACATTAAGAGACTCACAAATTCTCTCAAAGAGTTACCATCTCTTAGAACTCTCTCAACCTTCTCTTAGGATCTCTCCATTGTATAATTCCTTACCCAAGTCTTGCCATGAAACCCTAGAAGATATTTATAGAGATAAATAATTTTTTCCCAAGTAATCTTCCAATTAATAAACAAATATTGTTCCCATTACTCTCCTAATTAACAAACAAATATTGTTTCATATTTTAAGATATTCACTTTAAATATTAATTAAGATTGAATATGAATTAATATTCTACCAATTAAGTGTCCATAATATAGTTTCATCATGTCCATCCAATATGATACACCGTATTGAGACATAATCCAAACACAAAAGACATAAAATCTAAAGGAACTCACAGTGGCAAGAAGAAGATGTGAAGCATGAACTGGGTATACGAGAGACCACCTAATTTGCCAAGGGCCAAACTCTACTCCTCCAAAACCAGTTGACCCCCCTCGAAGCGCACCCGAAAGATGCATTCCCCAATCCGTGATGCACCGAGTAGCCAAAAACCACAAATTCTCAAAAGAGAACCTATGAGCCTTGAATACCCCACGTCATTTCAGATCAGCAATAACGCCCACACGCACGCCTGGGGACTAATGTTGATTACTTGAAAATGAAACCAATGTAAAAACATAATAACCGTGCAAACAATGGTCCAGTTAAGTCTTTACTAATCATATCTTAATTTCTTTGTGGACTCTAGAGGTTTTCATTTTGTTGATTTTACTGAAAGTGATCACATCATTCTATATTTTTTTTTATTGCTTCACGTACAACTTCTTTTACAAATATTGCATCTGAGTATCTGAGGAATGGAAGACTTATGCACCAACACATGACTGTTGCTACCTTGATAATTTACTAGAATTAGATCCTGATGGGCTACAGTCGATGTTCAAGCACATCCTCCGGAGCACTCTCTACTCATGTCATGTTAATTACAGACAAGGAAGGAAGCAAAGCCAAGTAACAAATTCTGAAAAGATAATCTTCTTATAATTAAGTTAGCTGTTTCCATGCGGATCTGTCTCTAATTGAAGAAAACAAAAATAAATCCTGAACTGCTCTCTCCGGCAAGCCCTCTATTTTTATTGTATATATTCAATAAATAATTTTTTCGGAACATGACATTGAAAGCTAGTTGCAACTTGCAAGGTTCCAACAATGGAGAGCCAAGTGAAATGTCAAGTTGTTCCTTCAAAATTTCTAGCACAAGCGTTTAATGAAGGGCAGGCATTTATGAAGAGGAGACCAGAAGAATCTTGATGTTTCTTGGCAAATAATTTTTTTTTTCCTCCTCTTCTGAACAATGAACATCCGACAAGCATCTGAATTATTTATAACCAAACGTATCCAACTCAGATATTCCACCTTGTATCTTGCCTGTTCCATACTATGATTCATCTCCAAATCCCTAGACGTCCCACAACTCAGATATTTCATCGATCTACTTGTCCACGTATTTGCAAACCTTTTTTTTATGCCATCCAAGATTGTTGCCTCCTCGATGACTTTCTTATACTTTCTTGATCAATGGTTTTGGTCATCATTTTGGGGACGCAATTGGTTCACCTGTGAAGCAAATTGAATTATTTGAAAAAATGTTAGACTAGATTATTTTTACGATTTAAAATTCAAATTACACATATTTTTATTTTATTTTTAAAAATAATAAGCAATCATCTAATAAGCTATGCTTGATAAAAAATATATATATATCGTTTAATTTTGAATTCAATGAACTCATTTTTAATTTATAAAAAAAGATTTAATGAAATTTTTAACGAGGCATACATAAATGCATATTGGACTTTATAAAAAAAATTGCGTGTAACAGTATCCAATGATATATGGGTCTGGACATTGGCCAGCGTATTTGTTGCTGCTGAACATGATTTTGGTCAACCTCATTCTCCCCCCCCATCATAATTCATCGTGACCTCGTGAAATTTTAATGAACTTTGTTTAATTCTTTAATTAAAAAAATATTATATTTTGCTCGCATTAGTAGGCATTGATTTTTTTATTATTTGACTTATTATGTGATCTAATGGTATTTTTAGACATTCAATGCTTGCAATTTTTTTTTGGGTACATTTGCACGTATATATATGAATTACATTGGTTGATGGTGTGGTAGCTAGAGAGAAGGTCTATATATAGGTGGCATGAATTGTGAGAATTGTGTTGTGTATTGATGTATAGGTAAGCAGAGGTTTACGGAGAGTGATGATCAATGTATAAATAAGAGTTTTGTTACACAGATCCCACTATTTAAACCTCAATCATAGATCCTCATTTTGAAACAGACTATTGGTTTCCGAGTTGACTTTTATAAAAAGATAAAAAAGTAAAATATAAAACTACCCCTATTTAACTCACAAGATTTCCATGCCAAAACCCTCATTTTCGTTCCTACTCTCGAAACATATCCAAAAATATAATTTTGAATCATAAAACACATTCCAAAATTTCTAACCGTTTTTTTATACATATCCACCACTTAAAAAATTATTATGGCCGACCTGCTTATCTCCGGCGACCAGTGTCACCACTATTGGATTCCTCTCGCTACCTTCCATCATATGAGAGGTGGTTCGACTACCTTTCCAGTCTTTCTCCGAACTCTATCGTTTTCGACCTTCACATCTACCTTTTGATGAATGTAACTAATTTTTATGAAAATCGCTAAGATCAAATAAAAAGTCAGTTACATTTATAAATGTAACTTAGTTTTAAAATATATTGCACAAAAAATTCTGTTACATTTGTGAATGTAACCGACATTTATTTTAAATCCATATAAATAAATTAATTATATTGTATAAATGTAACCAAATTTTACAAATAAAAGTAATAAATGTTCATATTAGTTACAAATGTAACTTACTTTTGAAAAAATGCATATAACTCCACAAAAAGGTATGAAAATGTAATAGACATTCAACAGTCACACAATCACATGCCATAATAAAAAACTTTGACATCAAATACCATATTTAAAAGGCCAGATCAGATACTTCCATATTTGAATTCAAAAACCATATTAGATATCGTTAGACTTAAAAATCAAATAAGCAAAATCACAACAAAAATCTCACTCTAACAATTTTTTTTTTGAAATCAAATAAGCAAAAATCTCGACAAAAAAATCTTACCCAAACAAGTTTTTTTTCCTTTTCATGGCTTCTTTTCCGAAAGAGAGATGCTTCGTGGCTTCTTTTCTGAAAGAGAGGGTTAAAAAAAAACATGAAAGAGAGTAAGACACGTAAATGTCAAATTTACGCCACTAAGAAAATAAAACAAGAAGTAGATTAGCATGTCACCGGAATAAAAAAAAAAAAAAGATTGTATTAATTGCAAAAACAAAAAATCCTCCAAAAATCAAAACTGAGGTTGAAAAACATCTAAAACAAACTTTGGATGTGCTTCTTCGATGTGTTCTTAAAAACAATGACAATCGAGGAGTTGATTCAATTATCAATAAATAATTCGAATGTGATAAGTAAAAAAAAAAAGTTAATTGCATGTATTCTACAGTTTCATATGAGAAAATCATAATCATCCTATAATTAAGGTGAGAAGTTACCAAAAGTG
This sequence comes from Acorus gramineus, assembly GCA_030737835.1. NCBI lineage: Eukaryota > Viridiplantae > Streptophyta > Magnoliopsida > Acorales > Acoraceae > Acorus > Acorus gramineus. The sequence goes on along the minus strand of CM060855.1, from coordinate 14,641,613 downwards.
GCTTAAAGAGCAAATTTGGTATTACTACACATGCCACCTTATGAGGCTTATATGGGACTTATAAAATAGAGCTTATAAATCATTTTCTGCTGCATAAATAAATAGAAGTTCATGAAAAGTAGTGGTGAAGCTGATTAAGTTATCGGTGGTATAGAAAGTCATCAATCGGGTAAATGGTGAAATATTGAGATAGTTTTTTTTTTTTTTAGTGATCAAACTGTTGAGATAGTTGAGTGGTGGGAGTGGTGGAGGAGATAAATGGGTGGTGGTTGATCGCTGACATGTGTAGGTCACACATGTGCAAGGAAGCCATGCCAAAATTGCTACACACGTTACAATATAGCCTTACCATATCCCCCAAAAAGAAATTCAGAAAAATAAACTAAGATAAATCCTAAACTTTATTTTAAAATTTAACATGAAAAAATTTGTAAGAGCGATGATTCCTGAGCCTAATGCAAATCAAGAATCAAACGTAAGTGGGAACTTTGAGAGAGAGAGAACTCTACAAGTCAACAATCAATGGAGAACTAAATCATCTTTTGACAGGTTGGTAAAAGTATTCCTTACTCTCTCTTTATTAAGGGATCTTGGATTTGAATCTTGCCGCTGCTGCTGATAGATAAATTTGACCAAAGAGGTGTACAGACAAATGGAGAAATCTTCATTTTTTTTCTTCTACAATTACTAACTTTAATGGTGGAAGAGTTTGCCATCTTTTTTTGAAGGTGTCTCCTCACACGTATATAGGATCCTCTCCTCGTTCTTGATGTACCAACTTGAGAAATGTCAGACCCCGTTTTTTCAAATTGAACTTATAATTTATCAGAAAACATAAACCAACATTATCTACAAATTAATTCCAAACTTGGATGATTTACATGCACGGAGAATTATTTAAATATTATTTTTCAGATATTCAATCACTTACTAAAAAAACCATGAGAGATTGCACCGTAAACAAATATGACTAGGGTGTACAGTCGGTTTAGTTCGTTTTTGTGCCAAACTAACTGATTTACAATTGCACTCAATCTGAAACTGTATTTGAAACCGACTAATTAAACCCATAAACCGTAATAGAGAGACACGAAGATATCAAATAGTGCAACTAGAAGTTATACTAACCCAATACTGACAATCAAAAGTAAAAGAAGAATGAACAACTTCAAGAAGATGAGGGAAAAATATTGGCAACTTGATTTCACTACAAGACTTAAGCTTACATCAAAAGTGGACCACTATGTTTTAGGTGATGTTGGGGTTTTTGTAGGATGAGGTGGGTTGAGTTGATGGAAATGGTGGGGGAGGGTTGCTTATACAAGCAAGGTTGGTATGGAGAAATGAGTTATGGGTAGTTGGTGTACATAATGACTTGTGTAATGTATCAATGCATGGGTAAATGAGAATATACGAGAAAAGAGTGGTCAATATGGTTTATAAATGCATAGGTAATAGAAAGGTTGTGATTTGAAAAATCACGAAAAAATGGTGTTAATATAGCAAGTTAAAGCTTCGGAAAGTGAATATTTATGCAAGTAAGTCAGAATGTTCTATACAAAATTATAAAATTACCTAACTGCATCCCTTAATATAAAAACTAAGATAGATAGATAGATAACAAAATGCATTTTAAAAATTTCACATTATCGAATTTGTCTAATCAATTTAAACCCAATGGAACAGAACCATTGCACCCCTAGATAAGACCATGGTGTTCAAATAAGAACTGAAAAATGCATTCAATGGTTTCGCAAGCATTACATCATTTAAATGAAGGGGAGAAAAATAATATAATGAATCAAAGAATTACAGTCTCTTCCTACAGGTGTTGTACATACAAAAAAGTTTCAAAAATTTAAACCAGAGTGGAACAGGACGACGTGGTGGGATCAAACAAGGCCGGCAGCAAGTACTTCCTCCCTAGTGCCCCATTGGCATTGTAGCTGGCTCCCGTGGTGGGGTCCACGAGCAGGTCCCCTGCGTACCCAGGGTACGCGTTCTTCCCATACATGCCGGGGCAAGCCGAGGCGGCCTCGAGAGGAGCCTCGGTTGGCCCCTGGAAGTACCCATCCCCAAACGGGTTCGTCACCGTCCCCGCCAACAGACTCGCCAGGTTCATCACCATCCCATCCACGCCCACGTCACCGTTCGGTGAAACCAGCGGTGGTGATTGAGGGCCGTAGATGGGCTGGTGGAATGGCCACGCGCATTGTCCCGGGCACTGACTCGCCGAGTTCCCCACCCACACGTACGCGAACCTCCCTTTCTTCGCGGGAGGGGACGCGCCGTGGGTGCCGCATCGGCTCATGCAAAACCCATCAACGGTCACGTCGTCCGAGGTCAGGACCACGTTGATCGCGTTGCGGGGGTCGCCCATTGCCGCCAGACGTTCGATCTTTTGGGTGGATAGGGACTTCCCGAAGGAATAGCCCTCGTTGAGGATCTGCCTTCCTACGGTCAGAGACAGGCGGTGGTGGTTGTTTTTGTAGTACTTCTCGGTGGTCTTCCACCATGACGAGACGGAGGGGCTGCTTTGGGGCTGGGTGGAGGAGAGAGAGGCGACGAAGTCAGATAGTATGGCGCGTTGGGAGGGGGTGAAACGGCCATACCAAATGAGGTTGACTGTGATGGGTCCGTTGAGGAGAGACCCATTGTGGTATTGCATTAGGGGTGACTCTTCCTTCACCAATTCGGAAAGCTTCCTTGAAGCCAATGAGGATTGGGACAGAGCTGCCAACAAGAAGATCTGAAGAAAAATATAGAAGGTTGAAGAATAAGAAGCCATTCTGTGAATATGAAAACAGAGGTTTATGAATCGAGGAGTGAGAGTTGGAGGGTGTTCAGTGGGTTTATATATATCTAAGGTTGTGGTAGTCTTTCCACGTCTATTTTAAAAAAAAAAAAACAAAAAACAAAAGAAAGTTGTTGATTAGTTGAGGAAGCTGCCTAGAAGTTAGACAAAAATTAATAAATAGGGAGTCCACAACACCTTGCAATTGCGCGTTAGTTGGACTGGATTACCCCCTTTTGACCTGCGGTCCATTGAAGGCCGTTATGTTTGAAGAGGGTAGCTGTGGGAGAGATGGAAAAAGTGGTGGGATGGACAGGCTGGGCCTCCGGGGTTGAGCGGCGAGGGGACAGGTTGGAAATGAAAATTGCACGCCGCTCGGGGCTTGTTACAGCTGTGTAGACTGTGTAGCGCGTCACATGACAACTGTGCACAGCTCTCTTTACTCCGCACTGTTCGAATAGGAGAACAGCTGATCTACCTATTTTGCCTTTTTTAGCTCGGTTTTTCTTTTTTTAAAGTCTGTTTTTGAAAGCACATTTCAAAAATGCGTTTGGAAACTTTTTTTTTAGTGTACAGTAGATAATTTCTATTCCATTCATTTATTAATCAAAACTTCTAAGAGTTTGAAATACAAAGAGCAAAAAGAGATACAACAAAGAAAAATAAAGAGTAAAAGCAGCATATAAGAAAAACCACGTGGGCCACTCTAAAAAAGAGAGCACTACATTGTGAGTCCGTGTAGGAGAATAAGATTTATGTGTAATAAGCATACTTTTGTGTAACTGTTTGAAAACTAATTTATATTTTTTATTTTTTTAAAAAGCAAAATCAAATCTAAATAGGTTTTCAAACGCTACTTAAAGCTATAATTATTTTATTAAAGGAAAAGCCATCCAATTTTATATTCTCAATTTTCTTATATTTTAATATAATGATTAGTTTTAGATTTAAGATGATTGTGTACCAAATACATACAATTGTTGGACAATTTAGTGGCAAAGCATCCACTAAACAATACTATGTGGAACAAAGTTTTCTTCTAATATACCATGAATAATTACAAGTGATATGAATACTGATTATACTTAATACGGAGTAAGTAAGTATATGATGTCTAAATTATACTTCATACTACTTATTAGCCTCACAGCAAGCTATATACTTAGGCTTAGTTTGACATGGGGATAAAAGGTTGGGATAAGAAAAAAATTGGATTAAATTAGTTGTTATCCCATATGACATTAAAAAAAAGATAAAGCATAGACAATTGTCCACATTTTAAGATAAAAAATAGGGATAGTTTATTCTGAGTAAAAGTTGGAACAGACTTTATCCTAATTTTTTATTCTAATTTTGTAAAATTGGGATAACATTTATGATTACCATTCCCAACAAAAAAAAAAAAAAGAATGTGTTCCACCAAACAATATTAATGACCCATTAATAAGAATGATAGATCTGGTATTTTTTAAAAAAATTTAAAGTTATCCCATATTTAATCCAAATACAAGATTGAGGATAAAAACACAAAAAATGAGGATAATAAAAAACATTATCATATACAAATCTGGATAAAAATAATAGTTTTTTTATCCCTATAAATTAAACTAACTTATCTTAAAAATTTATTCTTTTACTAAACTAAGTCTGAGTGTACTTAGAATATCTTATAAATAAAAATTGGAAGCGTACTAAATTGAAGAAATATTACTTGTTGATGCAAAAGATGAGTACTGAGGTTAAAGTTAGACTTTATTTCTTTAAGACAGATTTTGGCTCACACTAGTGTTACCGGCTTCTGTTGATAGCGATTATCTCTTAGGATTCAACCATCGAACTCCTTTGATAGCAATACTACCAATCACAGGAACGACAAAGCAACTGTGGTGCGCTTAATCTCTCTCTTGGATACTGAATCCACCGAACTAGATGGATGCAATGACAAAGGAATGCTGACAAGATTGGAACTCAGACGATTCGTTATGGATTATAGACAGAGGAGTGTTTACATAGCAGAAGATTGATAGTTCCCATTGTTGTTCAAAGCATCTCTTCCATGGTATAGTTACACAATTGCAACCTTTCATAGCCCGAACACCCCGCCGTTATGTCTAGTTTGATAAATAAATAAACATTTAGAATAAGTTAACATAATTTATGAGGATAAAAATATTATTTTTTTTTTCATATTTATATTTAGTAATGTATTTTGTTATCCCCATTTTTTGTGTTCTTATCTTTAACTTTACATTTGGATCATATGACGTAAAATATGGGATAATTTTTAAAAAATTTAAAAATATCAAGTATACCATTTCAGGCATTAATATTCTTAGTTTTTGTTTTATGAAGTTTTTTATTTTTATTTTTTCAGGAATGACAGTCATAAATGTTGTCCATGTTTTACAAAATGAGATTAAAAAATGGGGATAAAGTCTGTTCCACATTTTACTTAGAACAAAATATCCCCACTTTTTCTCTTAAAATATGGCCAATTGTCCATGTTTTATCCCTTTTTTTTCTTATACTATAACATGCGATTTAAACTAATTATTTCTATATTCCAACTCCTTATCTCAATACCAAACCAAGCCTTAGAGTAATCGTATTTAAACCAAGTCTAAATAGTGTACTGCTTTCATGGGCTTAAAAAAATCTGGATAAATAAATAAATTTTGTCAAAAATATTTTAACAGGCATGAATAGAAGGGGTGATTGTGTGTTCTTAGGCCAAGCTCACCACAAGATAGATCTCCCTTTCCAAAAGAAAAATATAATACTCAGTCACTTTTACAATCTAAAATGCTGACCACATGTGTTTTAACTTTTTTTAAAATCTACTCTCATATATTGATATATGTATATTGATAAAGGGTAAAATATATATTCTAATAATTTAAATGATATCATTTATAGAAAATTTAAAAAAAAATTATCAAATGACCACATGTGTTTTAACTTTTTTTTAAATCTACTCTCATATATTGATACATGTATATTTATAAAGGGTAAAATATATATTGTAATGATTTAAATAATATCAGTATATGAGGTGCCCTTAGCCCAATAAATGAGTCAAACCCACCATATATAGTAAGATATGCTACGCTTTTTCGATCTTCCAATGTGGGATTATAATTTTCCCCTCTACCACCAACTAAATTCACTAGGTTTTTAGAGTTTCTTTGAATTCAATTTCTCATTCACCCAAAAATAGTTTTAAGAATATAAATATACTACGTTAATCTCCTTAACAAGGAGAACATAATCTAATAGTTTTTCACTTCAAATAATTAGAGGAGATCAAACTCATTTGTTCCAAAATATACTTGGTCAAACCAAGTTTCTAACAATAGTTAGATTAGTTTTGCTTTTTCATAAATTACATTTCTATTATCTCACTTATTAAAGGGAAAGAGATCCATATTCACACTCCCAATTCATCGCTAAATTTTAATATAATAATTAGTTTTAGATTGTGTGATTATGGAACAAATACATGTAATTGATATTAGAATATCCCTATGTTCTAGTTACTAATTAGATCTGCTAGATTACAATGGCAAATTGCCAAACCACATTTTGTTTTTCATAAAAAACAGAAAGTGGAGAGATGAAACTTTGTACAACACGCAATCAAATGCAACTTTGGCCTCAGTCGAGTATTACTGTATCTTGGTCTTAAATTTGTGTTTCGTGAGAATAGAGCCTTTATACTAAATTTGTAATTACAAAAAAATAAAAATAAAAAAATAAAGTAAAAAATGACTTGGAAGGAGCATGTAATCGCTCCATAACCATTTTACATAGACTTGCAAAGTGACAATATATGAACAATGTGACAGTAAGTTATTTAGGATGAATGTGATTTTATAAAATGCAATAATGGCATAAAACATGTACTTAATTATTTATATAATTGAATCTTCAATTACCTGCATTGTCCATAAAAACGTGTGCCAAGCAGGGTTCTAAACACAACTGTAGTTAATTAAAGATTTTGGGTTTTGAACACCATATAGTTCATTAAAGTTTTTGGTTTTGAATACCGAAAACAAGAGTTTTTTTACCCTTAGTATTTTTTTAAAGCTTCTAATAAAATCTTATATATCTCATTAAATTAAATTCATTATATTTTAAAAAATTAAAAAATGCGTTTTCTGCATTTTGAATGGTAAAACAAAATGTGTAACATTTTCAAAATAAAAAGATGGCAAATGTAAAGCCATTCATAACATGGTCAGGCATGGCTCACAAAATAGTGTGTCCAACTCTGGATAAAATTGGAATTCTTTATCTGAACATGGTATGGCATGGCTCACAAAATAGTGTGTCCAACTCTGGTTAAAATTGGAATTCATTATCTGAAGTAGATCGGCTCATTCAATTAACTAAGCTTAAAAATGTAGGATATTATTGTGCGGAATGCCAAATCACCTTAAATTTGGGGAAATCCTCCAATGTGGTGAAGCGTCTAGGAACCATCCCCCCTCACATGCTTTTACCTAGGATTTCGTTATAATAACATAATATTATTACAGTCTGCCACCCCACCCCTACGGCCTACACACGAAAACAGGAAGAGAATTCTGTGTGTGTCACTCCAATCTCCCAATACTTCAAAAAAATGAAAAGCGAAAAAAGAGAGAGATGCTCGCCAGATGTCCCCATCTCATCAAATCTCATTGAAATATTTCGTGATGTGGGGGAGGTCATTCCAGGAGAGGAAGCTTGGAGGAAACCCACGCAAAGAAAGACCCTCGACCCATTTTTCAATACTTGTTCATGCACCCAATCAACCTATATATACCCCCCAGAACATCTCAAACTCATCACAAAACCTCCCAAATCCACAACAGACCTCAATCCCACAAGAACTCTTTCTTTCAAAAATGTCTTCCTTTCAAGCAAACCAAATGACCCGCCTATGTGCTCTCCTCTTCATAATTAGCTCCATCGACCAGTGTTTTGGGTTGAGGAAGCTAAGTTCCTTATACAATCCACCCCCCACTATTGTCGAATACCACAATGGGGCGTTACTGGAAGGAAATCTGCCCATCTCCATTGTATGGTATGGCAAATTCACGACTGCCCAGAAATCCATAGTCTCTGATTTCCTTCTCTCTCTCACTCCCAAAAAAACTCAATTGCGTTCCCCCAATCCAACGCCTTCTGTGTCACTATGGTGGAAAACCGTCGATTCCTACATTGTCAAGGCAAAGAAAAAGAAAACCCACATCACACTTGCCAATCAAATCTTCGACGACAAGTGCTCGCTCGGCAAGTCCCTTAAGAAGTCCCAAATCTCATTGTTGGCGGCGAAAGCGCGCAACAAAGGTGGGATAACAATCGTGCTGACTGCCAAAGATGTCGCCGTGGAAGGCTTTTGTATGAGCAACTGTGGCTTTCATGGCTCCAATGCGAAGACCAACTCAGCCTACATTTGGGTTGGGAACTCGGCGAGTCAATGCCCGGGACAGTGCGCGTGGCCCTTCCACCAACCCATCTACGGCCCTCAAACGCCGCCTTTGGTCGCGCCAAACAACGATGTGGGGTTGGATGGAATGGTCATAAACATTGCTAGTCTCTTGGCGGGGACAGTGACGAACCCTTTCGGGAAGGGTTATTTCCAGGGTCCCCCTGAGGCTCCACTGGAGGTGAACAAGGTCTGCCCGGGGATGTATGGGAAGAATGCGTATCCAGGTTATGCGGGGGACCTGTTGGTGGCTTCGACGACTGGAGCGAGTTACAATGCACATGGAGTGAATGGGAGGAAGTACTTGCTCCCTTCATTGTTCGATCCGTCGACATCTTCTTGTTCTACTTTGGTGTAGGGGGAGTGTTTGATCAAGATTGACAATAACGTGATGTGGTGTATATATATAAGGTGCATGTTTTTGTGATTTATTCATTCTTTCATAAATGACTTATCATCCATAGTTCAAGTTTTTATAAGTTTTTTTATTTATAGTAAATTGTGGTCATTTCTATCCCAACTGAGGGGGGGGGGGGGGGGGGGGGGGGGGGGGGGGAGAATAAAATGAAAAGAACAAAAACAAGGAGAAAAATAAAAAACCAATCGCAAGGAACATCAGACATGGGGGATCTTTCCTACCACCCCTCTACTTCTTTATCCCACCCCCAAAAAAAAAATTCTAGGGTGGGATAGAGAATCTTGTAAAAATCCTAACATCATCTCCTCTACATTCCACAACAACAAGTCCACCTCGACATCCATCCTTGCCAATCCGCCCTCCAACACCGATGCCGCCTTTGCCCCCTCCGCTGCCCCCTTCCGCGAACCCACCATCACCACCACCATCAGCCACTGTCGTCTTCATCTCCGGCGGCGGCTGAAACGCCTCAACGGCCTTGGTCACAGCCTTCTATATATCATTCGCCGAGGAGGAGCTGGGAGGGGTAGTAACCACGCGGAGTTGTAGAAGTTCAGGCACGCGGAGGGCCACCATCCGCGCATGGCCATCTCTGTCATGGGGAAGATGTCGTACATGCTATGAAGCGCAATGTCCTTGCGTATGCGCATTACTTCGTCGAGGTCCTCGTGAGCTACAACGAGAAAGAGTGCGGCAGCGACGAGGCGGTCATCACACGCATAGCGACGCTGATGATGCACGGCGACGCTGATGGCGCATGCTCAATCACCGCCAGCCATCCTCTCTCTTTCTCCATTTCTCCCTTCTCCCTTTCTCCATCTGTTTTTCACCAGGTTCTCTATCCCACCCAAAAAAAAAAAAATTTGGAGGAGGAGGGGGATAGAGAAGTAGTGGGGTGAAAATAAAGCTCCCCTGACAGACATGACCCAACCATAAACCAGACCCAGCAGAAAAGCTAGGTTTCTACAGAGTGGTGACAAGTAGGAAATCTCGGAGCCTGAGCATTGATCTGACACACCTCCTCGCTCAAAAAAATACTCATCGCCCACGCAAGGCCCACGATTGTTATTTTATTTGTTAACTGCCATGATTTGCTCATGTTATTTAATTTCTAGTAAAAGCATTAAAACAAGAGGAAAGTAAATCTGTCAATTATCTAAAAAAATATTCCTATCTGATCCAAATCCGCATCTAAAAATCTAAAAAATATCCGATATCTGAAAAATTCGAATATGTATCTAAAGAAAATATCCGTATCCAAAAATTTTCAAATCGGATACGGATATGCTTGTATCCGATCAAAAAAATATCCGTATCCGAAAATAATATTATTATATTATTTATTCTTTTAGGATTTAGTATGAGTTTTTATTTTTATTTTTACTCTAAAACATGTAATATTTTATGTATATATTTATACTTTTATGTTTTATATTAGATAATTATTATATTTTTTTAAATATTAGATATATGATTTTTATTTTTGGATAATTAATTTTTGGATATTTTAATCATTATACATACATTTTGAATTTTTGGATATTTCGGATAATTATCCGTATCTGAATCCGGATTTTTTGGATCGGATACGGATACTCACTTTCAATATCCGTCGGATATCAAATACGGATATTTTTTCAGATATCCAATTTGAATACGGATACGGATATGTAGACTGCCTATCCAATCCGTATCCATCCGAGTGACAGGCTTAGGTGTAAGTTTTGAAATTCTGACTTCAAAAGCAAGATTTGCATTGCCAATAGATGCCTGGAAAACAAACTTGGTTACATTAATTTTTGACTGATGAATATTTTTGGTTTATGAAATTATTATGCCTCATGGAATAAACAGCGCAAATTATAGTGCACTATATATCTAGATACACTATATTAAAATATTAAAGGGCTGTGGATTTTATAATTTATCAATTGTATAGACACTCGCACCACACCTTGCTTGGCGGGGTGGTTGGATTGCACCCGCCTTTGGCGAACGTCCTAAGTTTGAACCCGGTTGTACTCCCATGTGGAGTAGTTGCCCCCTTGGGCTGTAAATTTGGACATTTGAGCTATGTTCAATGTACATGCCCCCTGTGGTTTTGTTTACCAAAAAAAAATGTATAGACACTCAGAGCGGGGCTCCATGTATGGCCTTACCTTGCTCCTCTAATCGCAGAAGCTGGTGGCATGGAAATTGGGGGTTCAATCTTGAATGTGGTGTCTGATTCTGAGGGGCCTATATTATGGGTGCAACTTAGACGAGTTAAACCCAATCCAACTTGATTTTTTTGGTCATCGAGTTCAATCAAAGTCAACCTAAACTCAATGGTCGGGTTCAGGTTGGGGAGTTGGGTTGGTCAGGTCCAACTTGAACCCGATCTTATTGTTGCTTGTAAATGTTGAATTTGTGAAGTTATGCATTTACAATATACCCTCTAATCTTAACCATTAATTTTATGAGAATAAATTAAAGTCATTCACTTAATTGATAACCCTAGATAATCAACTTTCTCCTCTTCTGTATAACCGTCCCTTCCATCTCATTTGTTGTCCCCTCACTGTATGAAAATTAAAAAATATTCACATTTTCAAAGAAAAAATACTAGTGCATCTTAATATGTGCTTCACTTTATAACAATGTATGTATTTTAATAAGAGATGTTTTATTTTTAAAAAATGAAAATGTTGAAGGCTGCAAATAAGGTTAATAGATAAGAAGCCTTGGGGCAGACCCACAGTCCCTATCCCCCCCCCCATTTATTTTATTAATATTAGTCCAATGTCTATGTCTACCCCCACTTTGTGTTATAGTTAAGCCCCAAACTTCAACACCCCAATTTATTTGCTTATAATATTACCCAATGTCTACCCCCATATTATGTTATAGTATTAATATTAGCCTAATGTATAGTATATACTAACTTCTCATCTTGAGTTTATATTGGTTATTTATTTATAAAAAATAAAATAAAGAATTAAACCTCATAGGACATTTATTCTAGTATTTAATCTTATTAGGATATTATTACTTCTATAAAATATTAATTACACGCCATTACAAATTTCATATGAAATTATACAAGAGAGAAGGTTTGTAAAGGCTTTAACCTCATCCACAAGAGCGCTCATGGTAAACATCCCCCATCATATTGAAATTTGAAGAGAAAAAAACACATCAACCATTAAAAGATAATAAAACAAAGGAAAAAATAAGAAAAATCTTCTTATCATAACAAAAGTTTTTCAAATACATATGATTTGCTTCTCTCTCACCCATTTTAAAGTCAAACTAGATATAAAAAAATATTCTTTCAATTTTTTTAATGAACGATATAATGATTTTTTTAAAATTAATTTTATGTTAATAATATAATGTATATTTACAAAAAAATTATTTTGCATGTTCAATAATTCACTTTGAGCCCACCCTTAAATAAAATCATGAGTCCGCCAGTGGAAGAAGCTAAACAAACGAGGCTCTACAACAACACAGTATTTATTCAGTATTACAATCTGACTTTATTTACGAAGTAGTACTATTTCTACAATATATGATTTCATCTGCTTGGCAGTGAATTCTCCCTTATTCAGTTTGGACAAAACCAATGAAATATATAAAAATATTAAAATATAAGTACAATAATTAAATATGTAAATGCAGTCTTATATCTATCTTCCTCTTTTGTCTGGATTTGCCAGAATCCTGATTTAAGGTCAAATTTAGAAAAGATTTTGGAATTATAGACCTTCTTGATCAGATCTTGCTTATTGGGGATAGGATACCTGATCCACTGGAGAACTTTATTTAATGGCTTGTAATTTATGACAAGTCTTGGTACTCCCCTTTCTAACTCTGCGGCTTTCTCTACATAGAAAGCTGCACAGCTCCAAGGTGAGGAGCTCTTCCTAATAAGGTTTTTTGCAAGTAGCTGGGATACTTCCTCTTTGCAGATCTCAAGGAGCCTATTATTCATTTGGATAGGCCTGGCTTTTGTGGGGATGTTTTCTTCATTAAAGTCTTTGATGTATGGTAGACTTACCATATGCTTCTTCTTATGCCAGAAGGCAGAGGGAAGGTCTGAACAGGCCTCATTTTCAATAGTTTTTTGAAAATCAGAGACCTTTTGGAAAATGGGACTACTAATTTGCTCAGATGTTTTCTGGAACTTGATCTCTTCAGAGAGCTCATTAATAAACTTTTCTTTGTATTCTAAGGCCTGTCTAAGCTGGTTGAGAAAAGATAGCTTTGGTGTAGCACAAAATTTGTATAAAATATTTTTCCCATTTTGGGTGGCATGGATGCCTTCAGTATCAACCGAGAAGGGCTTTATCATATTTATGAAGGGGGTTCCTAGGATGACACCTTGACGAAGATCTTTTACTAAAAGGAACGATGTCTTTAAACATGATCCTTTATTACAAACATGGACATCTGGTATCTTATAATTAATCTTTAGGCTCTCCCCATTGGCAGTGTTTATACCATGGGTAGTCTTTTCAAAGTATCTTGAAGGGATCAATCCTTCCCTAATGCAGTTCATATCTGCCCCAGTGTCAATAAGGGCTTTGTATTTTAAAGAAAATGTCTTAATTTTTAGGAGAACTTCAACATTCCATTTTTGTTTTGTATATCTTTCGAGAGAGCTAATAAATTCTTCTTCTTCTTCAGGTTGCTCTCTGATAGGTTCTTCATTATCAGAATTTTCATTGTTTTCCCCTGATTTAGGGATGGATTCAAGGTATGTAACCCTGTCTCTAAGGTCCTTGATTTCTTTTTTCATATCAATTTGTTCTTTTCTTAGTTCCCCTATAGTCACCCTTTTGGGTTTTTCAGATTCTAATCTTTGAATTACCTCTTTATAAGAGTATTTTTCCTTATTCTCTTCTTGAGTCTGACTGATAGGGGTTTTTATTAAACTGATATATTTTTCTAATTGTCGTTTCTTTTCGACAGGATTCTCAATAGAATCAATAGTATCTAAAACGAACTGTTCTTGGACTGAAAGGACCATTAGGCCATCTGTGTCTGAGGATGAATCATAGGATTCAAGATCACAACAGTCACAGCCACAATTTTCAGACTCAGAATCCTGTTCTTCTAAGTTTTGTATAGATTCTTTATTCTTCGTTTTTCTACTAAAGCATTTATTGGCATAGTGTCCTTTCTGCTTGCATTTGAAGCAGGTAGGAGGACTAGAGGTGCTGGGTTTCCTTTTGGGGAACCGCTTTCTGGGTTTTTGGACATGAGTTCTATTTGAGTTATAATATCTTCTCTCAGGAGGTCTTTTATTATAAGAATGTTTGGTATTCCTTTTCCGGGATATAGAGGGACTCTTAATGTCTTCCTTCTGATACCCGAACTGGTAGCAGAAGTCTCCGAGTTCTCTCTTGGAAGTCAAATGTTGATTTTTGAGCTGATTCTTTATCTTCAGATCATTGCAAAGAGCCAGACCTATCAGGTTTATTTTTTGTATAAGCTCTCCGAATGTTATGACGGAGTAAGGGATATGTCCCCCATATTCTTGACGAAGGTTGTTTCTGACCCTTTCAGCGAAGAGCTTGGGTAGCCCAGAGACAAATTTTTCTTTCCAAATATCACTGCTTGAATTGTCTATCCTATAAATTTGTGATAAAAATGTGTCCTTATACCATCTAAAATCAGATAAGGTTGGACACCTAAGATTTATAAGCTGTTCTCTAATCCTGTCAGCAGTGTCACTATGGCTGCCAACAAAATGTTTAAATATAGTGAGAACTAAAGTAGTGACAATATCAGGCTCAGATCTCCCATTGGGATCTACTTTTACAGCTGTATAAATAGCACGTCTTTGCTCAGGGGTAAGGAAGTTATCCCACCAACCTCTTAATTGGCCCATGAAAGATGTGGCTATCATATCTGTTATATGTTTATCACTATTGCCCTGTATCCTACAGGCATTAGCATAAATAAGCATAGAATGACATAATTGGCTGATTTGATATTCAGACATGCCATCAAGATTCCATTCAACGAGAGATTTACCATCATAGGAGGTCGTAAGAGTAACATCATTATTTTCTTCTATTTGAACATCAACTGGGGTTGGTCTCCTATAGAAGTTTTTTGTTCTCGAGGTCTGAGTTACAGTCCCTAGCTTATTGATTTCAATATCAGAATGATCAGGCGAGTTTTCAGGATCAGGAGATTTTCAGGAATGCTCCCACTCTCACTATCATTTTGAGAGTCTTCTTCACAAGAGGACTCATCGTTGATGTTATTAATGGATAACTTTCCCAATCTTTCAGATAATTTAAACAGCAATTCTTCAGAATGTGTATCTTTGAACTTGATCCCTTTTTCAAGATTCTGTTGAGGAATGAATATTGGTTTTTCAGTCCTTTTGACTATATTTTTGGATGAAGTAGCCGGGGTCTTTGGATTTTGCAGACCTTCGGTATGAATATTGTCAAGGATACTGTTTTCAGTGAGGGCTTTCTCTATCCTTTCAGTTTGGCTACTTATAGATTTTAACGCAACATTAGTAAAATTATTTTGTTCCATGACCTGAATAAAATATTCAGCCTTGAAGGGACTGCCAGGGTCTACCCCAGTAGTAGTCTTAAGAGGGCTGGCTATAATATCAGATTTTGTAACTTTAATCTTTTCAAACGGTGGGTGGATAGATTCCACCTCTTCATTGTTATACTTCCTCCATTTAGTGGTATATTTATCAATTTTTTCAAGGACCATAGCATGGTCTTCTTTGGGAAGATCAACGAGCATGTTTTGTAGCATCGGAATATAAGTTTGTTCAAACCAATCAAAGAAATATACAGTGTTTCGTTCAAATCTCATATGATCATACCACTGTTCTCTAATCGGACCTTGTTCTTCTTTGGGTATAGTGTTGAAAAACCATTTTCTTTTCTCATTATTTTTTGATGAATAAAAATCATTTTTTATGATTTCTTTGTTTATTTCATAGTCATCATTCTCACTTATAGTAAGCATGTCCGACTCAACGGGATCATATTCAGATAAAGGAATTTCATTTTGAGTTTCAGCTTCATAAACAGCTGAAGCAACTCCTATAGGCTGGCTAAAGTAGGAGGCATGGGTTGCCGAATACTGGCTATCTCTCTCAGAAACAGAGCGTCTTCTGGGAGTCAAGTTTTCCCTTCTGCTTACCGGAGTAGTTCTAAAAGATCTTGTCCTTTGTAAACTACAATTAGTATTAGAAAATCGTATTTCAATATTACCACCATCCTTTTCAAGAATTTCTTTAAGGTCTGAGTTTTCCAGGGGTCTATCAGGTTGAGCATTTTCAAGGGTCCAGGAATTAGGTAGTCTGATCTCATCCCACTTTAAAGTTTTAGGGATGAAAGAGTTATTCCTTGGGTTAGTCTGAAGCAAAGTGGTAATACCTTTAATATCAGAAACCCTGCTTTTAGGGGCTAAAGTATTCATAACCTTGAAATAAACTCTATAACTAAGGTTTATATTTAATGTGCCATTATTAAGGCTGAAACCATCCGTCTGGATTCTTAGGACTAAAGTGTCCAAAATGTTGGGATCAGCTAAGGACACAGAGAAATTAGGAAAGGCATTAAAAAATATCGGTCCTTTACTTAAGCTGGATTCAACTATCCCAAGAACAGAATCAGCAAATCTTAGATGCCTATTGTCTTGGAGACAAATTAGAACAGCAGTGTTCAAGTTCTCTCTAGCTAGGGCATGTACTGATACCTGCACTAATCCAATGTGAAGATAGTGATATTGGGATTTTGCCCTTATCCTGTCTATTTCCTTTTGGGATATAAGGTGGAAATTCTCATGCCCATCAGTCAAAGGGATGGTTCTTTCAATGGTCTTGATATAATAGTCTGTTTTAAGACTAAAGGTGTTACAAACATAAATCTCGTTAAATGGGACTTTAGGGATTTTCCAGTTACTGACAGATTGTTCTATATTCTCATAGTTTATATGTTGCATATTTTTAATGGACATAGTCCTAATGGCAGGGGGATTTGATGCTCTAGAGGTGGAGGCTCCATCCGTAGAAGTGGAGGCTTCATGTACCCATGATATAAGGGATCGAAAAAGATTGGCCATGAGGGAGTGCAAGGAAACCAGTCAACGACGTATTACGTCCCTAACTCTACTGAACCTTAGAAGAGAGTGTGGACAACGCGACTACAAGGTCACAAAAGCACTGTTCACCGGCCGGTACTGTTCAAAGTACTGTTCAAAGTACTGTTCATACAAGCAAAAAACCCTTTTTTCAGGCTCTGATACCACTTTTAGCACAAAAAATTATTTTTGGGTGTCACTTTTAATACAAAAAGGTTTTAGACCAAATTCTTTTTAGAGAGGGAATTTTTTTTTTTTTTATACCATGTGTTTCCGGTTCAGTAGCCTTTGAAAAGACTACCCATGGAAGAAACCTGATTGGTAAAGGGATTTTCAAAGGCTCTGATACCACTTTTAGCTCAATAAATTATTTTTGAGAGTCACTCTTAATACAAAAAGGTTTTAGACCAAATTCTTTTTAGAGAGGGGTTTTTTTTTTTTTTTTTTTTTTTTATATTTAATTAACAGGAAACAGATAGAAACTGAAAAGACTTATATTATTAAACATGCATAAACCATATTACATAGCAACATGTACATAGAACGTAGCACATAGGCTTACAGAAAAGAAAACTTACAACTCTGGGATTGAGAAGGATATCTCCCTCTTTTGCCCAATCTTCTATGTTACAAAGTACTCTGGGTTTTTTGGTGGATTTTTTGGTAGAGGGTTCTTGTGGACTTGGTTTTTTCGCCGATGCCCTCCTTCGACTAACTTGCCTCCTTTTTATAGGCAAAGCTTGCGGACTTCAAAGGGTTTGGAATCCGTGGTCATTCTTCCTTGAGTGACTTCTTGTCCTCTTCTGGTGTCATCTTTAAGTCATTTCTTCTTTTTCTTTTTTGTCATGCGCTCCCGTGACTGTCCTTTTTGAACCCGTGAGTTGCTAGGGTCTTCTGGATTCTTCTTTATACATTATTTTATTATTATCTCTTTTTTTTTTTTTTTTACACAGATCCTTCAGCTGGATCAAACTCGTCTTCAGGAAAATCTGAGGGTATGTTTTCAAGTCCTTGGGAGTCATTGTCTGTATTTTGAGAATCACAATCTTCTGGCCTTTGAGAGTCATCTTCTAACCCTTGTTGGGTCCCTCCCGGAACTCGAGAGCTGGTTGCGTGCTTGTCTCCTTTGAACATCTTGAACATGTGCTCATATGCCTTTAATGCAATGGATTCCTGGCTCAAATTTGGGAATCTTTTAGTGTATTCTCCAATAAGGCTTGTTTTGATAGTCTCATAACTATCTTCTCGTGGCCTTCCATAAATTGGTAATTTATAACCAGATAAAATTTTCTGTGGGTTATATTTAACCCACCATTTTGTGTATATGTCCCTCTTGAGGTGAGGAGGAAATCTTTTTTCTACCTGGAAATCCCATTGGAGGATCCATGGTATCCCTGTCTGATTGTGGTATTGTAATAAATCAATATTATTTTGGGGGTTTAACTCTTCCTGTTCCATATGAGTTTGGATACCTTCTGGTAAATTTTTCCCATCAGCACCAAATACTTGCCACCAGGAGTAAAACCAAGTTGGAATGTTGGCTTGGCAGACAAAATGGATATGATAGCCACATCTTTCATGGGCCAATTAAGAGGCTGGTGGGATAACTTCCTTACCCCTGAGCAAAGACGTGCTATTTATACAGCTGTACCTTTTGGGCTAAAAAATGCACCCTCGGAATTTCAAAACATAATGAATGAAATATTTAATCCTTATGGATCATTTTCCATTGTCTATATTGATGATGTATTGATATTTTTTGAGAACATAGATAAACATTGGAAACATCTGAATATCTTTCTTAAAATAGTAAAACAAAATGGTCTGGTAGTATCTGCCAAAAAGATAAAACTCTTCCAGACCACAGTTCAATTTCTAGGATATAAAATCTCTGAAAATGATATTACACCCATAAAAAGGGTAATAGATTTTGCAGATAAATTCCCGGATAACATAAAAGATAAAAAACAACTTCAAAGATTTCTTGGTTGTTTCAACTATGTCTCAGACTTTTATGTACAATAATTAAATATGCCCTAAAAGGCTAAAACAGAGGCACTCCGTAGTCCCGTAGTTCTCATGCGAGTGTTGAACACTGAGATGTAATCGGATCCCACATCGCCGGCAGCAAGTATTTCCGACCATTCAATCCGAACGCATTGTAGCTTACCCCACTCTTCGGATCCACCGGAACCCTCCCTGGATATCCAGGATAAGCTCCGCTCCCAAACATCCCCGTGCACGCCGACACGGCTTCCATTGGCGCGTTCTTCGGCCCCTGATAAAACCCTCCTCCAGACGGGTTCGTGACGGCCCCTGCCAACAACGTCGCGATATTTATCACCATCCCATCCATCCCGACGTCTCCATTGGGTGCCTTCAATGCCGGCATCGACGGGCCGTAGACGGCCTGGTGGAACGGCCACGCGCATTGGCCGGGGCACTGGCTCGCCGAGTTCCCAACCCATATGTAAGGAGCTATGAATTTACCAGGGGCATGTGTTCCGCACCGGCTAGTGCAGAACCCTTCGACAGTAACGTCGGCAGCGGTTAAGACTATGTTGATCTGATCACGTCCCTGAATTATATTAGAGAGAGTGATGATGTCTGAGGACTTGAGGGATCTGCCCATGTCATACTTGTCGTCGAAGACTTGGCTTCCGAGGTCTAGATGGGTCGGACCGCTCTTAGGGTTGTAGTTGTCGGTTATCCTCCACCAGTAGGCGACGGAGGGTTGGGATGGGGTGGGAGCGTTGGGGGATAGGGATTGGATGAAATCGACGATGGTGGATTGTTGGGAGCGGGTGAACTTTCCATACCATATGAGGTTGATCGAGTAGTTTCCCTTCAAGAGGGGGCCGTTGTGGTATTTGAGGATGAGAGGCGTTTGTTGGACTAGGGCGGATAGCTTTCTTGTTGTGGCTGTGGACAGGGTCGGCCCTGAGATTTGAAAATTTGGGTGGGGCCTTAGGCGATCTTTTAAAATGGGGTCCTATCACCTAAAAAAAATTCATCTTATTTAAATATAACACAATAAATTATCATTTGTCATTGATCTACTAAAAGAGTATAAAAGATAAATACATACTCTCATCAATTTTATTTCACAACTTAACTATCATATATAATCCATCTTATAACAATTATAAATTACAAGCACATACATATAATCCAATTTTCTACGAATAATACGGATTTCACGAAACTTAGATTCAAAAAGGGCTACATACCTTATAATAGAGATGAATTTGTTATAAAATCTTTATATTTTGATTCTTAAATTTTGAAATGGTTGAAACTTGAGAGAGAGGGGGATAGAGATTATGGAAGAGAGATTGAGATAGAGAGAGAGAGAGACTGGGGAGAAAAATTAAAAGTTAGGCTAATTTAAGAGTGTGATTATTAACATTCTAAAAAGAGATTTTAAAATTTTAATTATGCATGGGTGGGATTGATTGCAATTTTTATTGCCATTTGGAACCTTGGATGAGTTAAAATAACAAAATTCATCATTCGTAGTAGGCTTATATATTTGCAGATTCATCATTCGTAGGGAAACCCATAAATGATAAAACAGGTTATGTATGATATTAGTGGGATAGAATGATTTGGGGGCCCTTCCCTGGGTGGGGCCCTAGGCACCTGCCTACTGGGCCTACACCCAGGGCCGGGCCTGGCTGTGGATGACTCGATGAACAACAATACACAAAAGATGAAGATGGAGATGGTGATTGTTAGAGCGGGAGAGGTCGAGCGAACCATGGTTCTGTTTTTTTCTATTTGTTTGTTGGGTTAGAATAGATGGTTTGGTTGTGTTTGGAGGAGGGAGATGTTTATATATATCTATATATATGGGCAGAAGAGGACTTGCATGACAGCGGTAGAAGTGTTGTGTGGGGCATCTTTTTGTACTCTATGATTGCATGCCATATTTGACTCGTGTGCGTGTTTAATTCCACTCTTCTGTTTTGTTTATTTTTTATTTGGGTGCTGTAGAACTTGCGGAGAAATATCTTTTCCTGCACAATGGTTCTCTTGAGAGTTGAAGTCCAATTTAATTTGACTTGTTGCCCAATTGGATTTGACCTGTTTTTGGATAGACAATCAGCAATGCAATACAGGACAACAATCTATGGAACACTGATAAACTCCTTAGGGTGTGTTTTGGTTACGCAGTGCGGTAATCTAAGTTTTAAAACTGATTAGGCAGAAAACTCACTTCTTCAATTTTTAAAAATCACAGCTTTTAAACACTATTTGTCTAAAATCTATACGAAAAAAATTGTTTACAGAAACAGTTTTCAACAAACGCAAAAATCGTTCAATCACGTAACCAAACACACTCTTAATTGTTCTTTGTTTCAGCTTGATTAAAATAATAATTAATGGCCTTTTGCTCAATTATCCGGGTTGAATATAATATACGCCAGCTTGCAATACTTGATCTTATATAAACCAGTAACTAGATAAGGCTCTTTGACCAACCAAACGGCCTAATAATTGGATTATTAGGTTGGTGTTAAAGTGACAAATATATGTATATATTATTATATAGGGAAAAAATTGCATATACCCCACTTAAAGCTGGCTAGTATCCATATCCCTCATGTATTTGTTTTGAAAATTCATATAACCCCCTAAAAGTGTCCTGGTTAAGTAAAAAAAAACACCCCAAGTTAAATTGCTGTCAATTTAAAAAGAATATTCGTGGAGTATTCCATGACTTAACGTTTTCTTAAAAATATATATCCACATGATCCCCTTAAAGATTGCGAATATAAATATATTGACCCCTCATTTTTCAAAATATCTATATAACCCTATGAAATTATGTGCTTAATTCATATCACCCCCTACCGTTGCACAGTTAAAACTTGTCTCTAGTTAACTTAACAATATACAATAATTTATTTTTAACATATTGAAGAAGAAATACAATGAGGGTATGGTTTTATGAAGGGCATTTTGGTCATTCAAGAGGATTGTCTTAAATTTTTCTTAATTTCATGAGGTTATTTGAATAAATGTATTTGCAGCATATATATATATATATATTCCTTAAAATTTGACTGAAAACTAATTCAAGAGCCTAAATCTTTATACACGAGAAAATAGAGGGTTTTATGGATATTAAAAAAATAAGGGGTCAATATAGATATTCGCAAACTTTAAGGGAATATATATTTTTCCCATAAGTGTGAGTGAAAGTGACAAGGGTAAAAATGTAATTTAATCGTGTGTCGTTAAATTAACCACACCCTAGTTTTAAGATGTTAATGGTAGGGGGTATATAAATATAACGCAAAAAATGAGGGGTTTTGTGGATTTTTGAAAAAATAATAGAGAGTTGATATGGATATAAGTAAACTTTCAATGGGCTATATACATTTTTCTCTATTATTATATTAAGAGTTGAAAGTATTCGA
Organism: Acorus gramineus; assembly: GCA_030737835.1. Lineage (NCBI taxonomy): Eukaryota > Viridiplantae > Streptophyta > Magnoliopsida > Acorales > Acoraceae > Acorus > Acorus gramineus. Next base: position 14,619,387 of record CM060855.1, on the reverse strand, counting down.
CTCTTAAAACTAAAGCATCGTTTGGTTGCATGATTGAGTAACTTTTGTATTTGTAGGAAATTGCTTTTACAATAATGCAATTAAATAATTTTATTATAAGAATTTTTTACAGATAAATTTTAAATAAATAGTATTTAAAAGTTAATTTTAAAACTCAGATTCACACGTATTCTTATATAAAGAGTTTTGTCATCCAGTAATCCAGTGCAACCTCAGATAGTCGCACGGCATGTTTGACAATGTCAATTTCAATGATTAAAAAAATACGGGCCGCCATCACCCCCAAGCTCTTGAGAAAGCATGTGTTTTGAGCGCGTGTAACTCAATGATAGTGATGAGCGTCCATAAATATAAATATCTTGTCAATGCATCCCGACATCAATATACATACTTTATAATTCCTACTGAGCACAATATGAAACCATATTAAATTTTAAAATAAAATAATAATATATACACAAATGATGAGCAAGAAAAGAGATCCAAATCCTTTGGCATTCGTCTTTGGATATTGGCTTCCCTTTATCTTCCTCTTAACACTCAAATCCGTATATCTAAATTCTAAACCTGAGTTCCGTTAAAAAATATAAGGATTATATTTTTAATATTTTTCACTCACATTTTTATATGTATAAAAAAAGAGCATACATAGAAATCATTTTTTTGGATCCAATGACTACCTCTCACATGTCCCAAGGGATAACCAGTTCACGTCAAAATGACACTTTTAACAAGGTGACACGTCTAACTGATAATTCAATGGATTATGATTGCAACCGATTGTATCCCACATTATCCTTTTATATTCTCCGTGTTATCCCATACAACACCGCATCCAGGATGAGCCACCACATCCTCTCCGATCCCACCAAATCCTCTCAAATCCCAAAAATATCCAATTATGATTAACTACTCTTGTGATTAACTATGGACTACCAGTATTGCATTGCCAGTTGAGGATCCAGTAGGGTGAGGATTGGACGACAATGATACTGTGGGATCCCATCCAATTACTCAATCCAATCAGATTCGGAAGACCAGGTTTTATCCCTTCCATGATGTCATATGAATAAATCAACCGATCTAACTAGATAATCAACTGATCCCCCCATGATCTACCGATCCATCGAGTTGGATCGGGAATTTTAAAATATGGTGCTGTATGAGGGTGTATAAGGGGGTAACTTTGGTCGATTAAATCGAATCTGAATCGTTTGGTTTATAACGCAACGCAAAATGATAGAAAAGATTTAATAAAACATTGAGATCTCATAAGCTCTTTGAATCTACATGGAAGAAAATCCAAAAAATGAGCAAATTTGAAATATTATTAATAATAAATTGTTGATCATAAGAATGGATAGAGATCAATTTCAATATATATAGAAATAACTCAAATCTAAAAATTACTAAAAAAAAGTAAATTTGTTAATTTGAAGGCCTAAATAAAGGAATGTTTGGAAACTAAACATTGTTAGTTGTATAACAACTAATCCAAAAAATCTCCGTATTATTTTTTTCTATGTAAAAGTGGACCTCTCCGCACCAAAGCGAATTAAATTTAAACACATAATTATTCATAATTAATATTCATTTATATCATTATTTTTATATAAAAAACTATATTGTTATTATATTATTAATATTCATAAATAAATTAATACACTAATTTATACTATCAATCCTAGCTAACATTTTGATATATTTATATAAAGTTATAAATCAACCCCCTAGATAACTCCAACCAACCCAAAATTGATAAAAAAAAAAAAAAAAAAGATATATCTAGGGGAGGGTTCCGGTGGATCCGAAGAGTGGGGTAAGCTACAATGCGTATGGTTTGAACAGTCGGAAATAATTGCTGCCGGCGATGTGGGACCCGATTACGTCTCTGTGTTCGACACTCTCATGAGACCCACAGATCGCTTTTCTGTTTTAGGAGCCGTATAGCACATATGTCTCGTGATTATATTTTTACTTTTTATATTTTTCATTCGTTGTGCTCGAAATGTGCAAGGCAGGAACACTACCAAGCAGAGGACATTGCATATTATAGAAATGGCACTATCTTGTCATAAGTCAATCGTATTGTTTTTACATAATCGTTTGTCGTTCAAATGCGGTCTGCCGGGTCTGGTGATCGTTTACACATTATGATAATATATTACATCACACTATCGCATTTTTATAAAATTAATTTTTTTTAATAAAAAAATACATTAATGTATTTCAATATATTTATACCCACTTTCTATAACAATGTATATAAAAAAAAATGATTACTTCATACATAATTGAACATATCATTTTTTTTCTTTTTAAGTTAAAAAGGTAGACATATCACCTCTTTTAATTAATTAAAGAAAACCACCCCATTTTACGAAGACTAATTGGAAAATGACAAATCTAACTAGCTTGATCAATATCTAATCTGCATCTATAAATATTCCTTAAATTTTGATAGAAAATTAACTCAGTCGTTTAAATCTTGGGTTTTTTTATTTTTAAATTCCCATAAACTATAAGATTTAGTGATCGATCCATCACTTCTTCATATTTTGGTTTGGGTCCTCAGATTTAAAGGATATGTTCCCATTAACTATAGGATTTAGTGTTTCAAAGTTAATATAAAACAATAACATTAGTTTAAATCAATAATTTAAAAAGTGGGCCTAGAAGGAGATTAAACGCCATCCCTTAATCAGCCGCCTAGGAGGGCCGAATCAACCCATTCTATGAAAATGTGAGTGTAGTTGGATGATCCATTTTTGCCTGGTCAGGTCTTTACATCACTAAAACAAAACCTCGAAAACTCATACCACCCGTATGGGTTGTGACTTAGGTTATTCGCTCCCAATAACTATACTATGATAGATAATAATCCAGGCTGAATAAGCAACTTTTTGTTTGGTTGTTTTTTTTGTTATTCTCATTGGGAAACGTAAAAATGACTTTTTTGTTGTTTGGTTCACCTTGGATAAAGTGATGATAAATGGTTGATAAAGGATGAATAAGAGTTTATGATTTTTTAAATGACAATTATACCCCTGGGAATAGTGTGAGAGATATACGATTGATTTGGTAGATGTGACAGTTTTTGGAATCTGTGTGAGTCTGTTAGGTGAGATAAATTTTTTAAAATGACAGAGAAGGGTATTTTTATCCATTGGTATAGATAAGCCTTGATAAGCAATTCCACAATTTCCTTAGAATAGTTATCAGGCCTTATCCTAGCTTATCCAGACATAACTATCAGGGTTTATTCTATCAAAACAAACAACTTTTTTTAGCTATTCTCATCTATTCTTCATTATTTTTGCCTTATGTTCCACACCATACGGGGGGATAAGGAATTGGAAGTGCTTATTAACCATACATCACTTGCAGTTTGTATTAGATTTTTGTTGTTATATCACTACAAAATGTTTATTTTATTAATAGACAATTGAGTAATGTTTAATTCCTTGTCATCCTTATTTTAAGCATTTATTTTATTTATATATATATATATATATATATATATATATATATATATATATATATATAGTTTTTATTATTTATAAAGCAACCGATGAATCTTTGGTTAATCTCCGACTAGCCAATTAATTTCTAGTCCCTCCTCAACCATTCGACTAACGCCTAATATTTTTTAGAACATTGGTTTAAATAAATGTATTTTAAATAAGGAGACATAATGGTGAGGGATACCGGGAGACAAAGGACACTATGCAGGAATGGAGACCAGGCAACGAAAGACATCAAGAAATGAGGGACATCGAGCGGGGATATTGATGCAGCACGGTAATGGACCATTCAATTAATGTTGAAGACCATCAAATGGAGGATTATGGACGATTTGCACTTTTTAATATTTTAGTTTTATTTGTTAGATTTATCATATATTTTTTGGATAATTAGGATTAGTTAATATTCAGTTATCATTCAGACATGATTTTTAAATTTTTAGTTAGGATTTGAATTTTGATTTTAAATTTCAATTTGCTTAGTTAGGATTTGGTCAAATAAATTGGTGATTTGAGAGAGTTGTTGAGATAGTAGTTTGTTAGAATTTTTTACTCTACAAATAAACTCTCTGTAAATACAAAATTAAGAAAGATTAGATTTTTGAAAATTAAAAAAAAATCTAAAAGATTAGATAATTCTAATAGTTTCATTCACGTATTTATTTTTTTCTTTAATAAATAAATTTTAGTCAACTAGCTTGACCATCTCAGAGTCTCTCTTTCTTTTTTTGTAGGTCCCTCATCGCAATACCGATCAGAACCTTTCATTGTGGTGCACCAACCTAGATCAAAAAATCGGATCCCATAAGTACCTACACAGATTCTTACAAAAAAAATTCACAAGCGTTCTTATGGATCTGACGAAGAAACTAATCAAGATCCTAAATACAACATGTTGTATTTTCATCCATTATTTTTACTTGGCACTAGTGCTGTCATTTTTTTTCCAAGTCTGCCGACAAGAAGCGCATGCGTACAGTGGGGGTGAAGAGCCTTAAAAACTGGAGCTTTTCAGATCACTTAACAATAACAAAAAAAAAGATTCATCGAAAGACATCCAACCTACTAACATATATGCCTATTCTGTGGTCAAGAAAAGGAAATGTCCCACCCTAATCTTTGGTCCCCGTGTCAAATTTAATTAAAAATATTTGTGTGATGCCCCCACTTTTCCAATCATGTAATTGTTTTATCTGCTTATTCTAAATGGGTCGATGCTCGCCAATCAATAATTACAAGCCCAGCGTCATCATTCACCATCATCACAAGCACAATGGACATAGATGTGACCTCCAAAGAACTGAATCAGTGATCATTACTTACTAATAGTGACCCCCTCCCTCTCTTTTCTTTTTTAAGTTTATGCAAAATGCATCATAATATAGGAGGCATCTCCGGCTAGTGGCTGGGCTGCTTTGTTATGGAATATGGATAACGTTATCTAATGTGCTTCAATAATGAGCAAAGATAAAGTACCAATGTAATGACTACCTTCCAGTTCAAGCCTTCATTTTGTTTTACTATATTTGATAAAGGAGAGAAGTTTTAACAATGGAGATTTCATTTTTATGGAGGCCATACCATCCACTGACATTCTCACAAGCTTAAAATAAGCCACGCATGCATGACGATGTGGGGGAATGAAAGAAGTGGATTAAGAGGGAAATGACAAAACTCGTACGGCCTAAGGTCCATAGCTTTTATTGTCTAATAAAGACGCAAAACCTTTTTGGCTTGCTGAAGAAACATTCACATCAATATGTGTTCTTTTGCACATAAGTCCCTAAATAATCGTTTATACTAACAACACTCCTATGCAATTTCTATTTGCAATATAAAACAATTATTTATTTAGAAAAATGATTAATTCAATTCATTTTACACTTTAAAATATAGAATCTACACTTTTTAAAAAAAATTAAAATCATGAGATATGTATATTTATAAAATGTGAAATATATATATTTCAATGGATTGAATGGTGATATTATTTATAAAAAAAAAAAAAAAAATTCAATGAGTACACACTTTAATAAAGTGAGTAAAAGAAAAAAAGGCGACGGCAATACCCGATTCTTCCACAAGTTTGCTTCTCAAAGGGAGGAAAAACAGGATCTCTTTCCATTGTGGTTGATAGAAGACTCGTGTCGGATGAGCCAGCTATGGGAGAGGCGGTGGCAGCCTATTTTCGCGAGGTGTTCAGCAAGCCGCGGGGATGGTGGCCAAGGTGGTAGGACCAGAGGATTAAGCGAACTCCCATGGATCTTTGCAAGGGTCTTGAGGCCCCGTTTTCTGAAGATGAAATTGAACTCAGTCTACATGCACTACATGGGGTAAAAGCCCCTCGACTGGATGGGTTTGGGCTGTGTTTTTCTTTTAACGCTTCTAGTGCATCGTGCGCGAGGAATTCCTTGCCCTGATGGACGAGTTTGCTAGCAGCACCCTGGGCTTAGGGAGCATCAATTCTTCATCCTTTGTGTTGATCCCTAGGAAAGGAGCGGTGGCAATCGGGGATTTTAGGCCAATATGCTTGGTAAACGGGTGTTACATGATCATTGCGAAGGTGCTGGCATGGAGACTAAGGGAGGTTTGTCATGTTATCATAGAGGAGGAGCAATCAGCAATTTTGTCGAATAGATAGCTACAAGAAGGCTTCATGGTGACTCAAAAAATCATTGTCGCACTTCACAAGGAGAACCAAATGGGTGTGGCTATTAAACTCGACTTCGCTAAAGCCTACGATAGTGTGAACCAAGACTTGATCAAAGAGGTGATGGCGCTGCACGTTTCTCTTCTCATTGGGTGTCCATGATTTTTCATTGCATCAGCTCTGCAATTGCTTCGGTGACGGTCAATGGTGGTCTTTATGGCTTTTTTCACATCAACCGGGGGTTGAGCCATTTGATGCGTGCGGTTGGGGCGGACAAGTGGATCATGGGGCTAGGGGGTGGGGCTCCTTGGAGGACATCTTGCATGTCCAATTTGCGGATGACACCCACTTATTCTGTAAGGCAGAGGACAAATCCATTATAGGGTGCCGCTTTGTGTTAAAATACTTTGAATGGACAGCGGGGCTATTGTTAAATCTTCAAAAATGCGGTCTGATCCCATCAACCTCTTGGCTAGTGAAGATGTTGATTTTGCAAGCCTGTTTGGGTGTCCGGTGATGTCATTACCTTGCAAGTACTTAGGTCTCCTTCTCACAAGGGGGAAACTTTCCACCTTTGGTGGAATAGATGGAGAGGAGGCTCGCAGTTTAGAAAGGGAAATTGTTGAGTTGGGGAGGAAGACTGACTCTACTCATGTCTGTCCTACTAGTTTGCCTGCATTCTACCTTTCTATTTTCAGGTTACCCAAGGGGATTGAAACACAATTGGATTCCATCAGACGAAGGTTCTTTTGGCAAGGTATGGATGTGGAAGGGAAGAAACCAGCTTTTGTCAAGTGGAGTGTGGTCTGCTGCTCGAAGAGACTAGGCAGGCTCGGGGTAACAAAACTTGACGATTGGAATTGTGCACTCCTCTCTAAGTGGCCATGGAGGTGGCAGAAAAGGAAGGATGCACCATGGACGAGGCTTCATCGAGGCAGATACGACAGGGGCTCTCGCCTCCTGGAGGTCTCCACTCAGGTCACGGCCCTGTTTAGAGGTCCGTTCAGTGAAGGGCAAGCGCTCTTGGAAGCGGTTGCGTGGGAGTTGGGAGATGGCGCCTTGATCAGCTTTTGGGACGATGTGTGGTGTGCCAATGACCCGCTGCGAACGCTATTTCTCATCCTTTTCCGTATAGCCTCCCGAAGATCGACCAAGCAAGCGGGGTTTGGAACGAGGAAGCCAACAAATGGGTGTTGTCTCTCCAGCGCACATTGCGGGACTGGGAAGCACCACAACTCATGAGATGTAGTGAGCTCCTCCAAGCGAGACTGGTGGTGGGCGGCTCGGTGGACAAGGCGGTGTGGTGGCCTTGCCCACACAAGGAATTCTCCACCTAGCTAGCGTACAAATGGTGGCGGAGAATGACTTTGTCTATCCAAATGACGTCACAGAAGTTACAGAAATTTGGGCCCCCAAAGTCCCGCTGAAGGTTAAGGCCCCGTTTGGTTGCGCGATTCGGCGCGCTTTTGTTTTTTGAAAAGCTGAAAAGCTAAAAGCGTGCAGCCAAACGGGGCAGCTTTTTGCAGAATCGGAAGCTGGATTCCTTTTAATTTTTCCTTCGAAATCTGTGTTTTAAAAAGCTCAGAAACAACGTTTTTTTATCGGAATCGATTTTTTGAATTAAAAAGCAACTTTCTCTGCCAAACATTAAACTCCTTTCAAATATTGATTCCTGATTTTAAAAAAAGCATCCTAAAAAAGTCAACGTCTAAAATTATCTTAAAAAGCAGCTTTATTCCAAAAGCTACTTTTCAATCTGTGTTTCCAAACGGACCCTAAGTGTTTTTTGTGGCTACTTTTCTAAAAGCGTTTAATTACAAAAGCGAGAAGGGCGCAATGGATTGTGAGTGCGGACCTCGAACGCCCGTTTGGATGCTCATCTGATGAGACCATAGATCACCTCTTCAGTACTTGCTCGATAGTGTCCATGGTGTGGTCACGGTTCATGGTACTCTTTTCAGGGTTTGCAAATGTCATCGAAGTGCAATCTATGCAGCGTGCGAGGGCGGACTTAGTCGTTCAGTATAACAGGACGCACAAAGGATGGGTGCTCCGATTGATTGTCTCTTCTTGTGCATGGACACTCTGGCTTACCTGAAATGAAGTAGTATTCAAGGCACAACGTGACGTGCACTTGGGGGCCGACTGATTTTGGAGGAAAAGCCTTTTGTTGTATTTTAGGCCGGGTGGCCTCTTGTCCACCGGGCCTGGAAAACTGCCTGCCTTGACTGGGCGACAGTTGTCCCCTCCTTTAGTTTAATTACTAAGTTGTTTTATTTACTTTTCTCCTCTCTCCACTCCCTTATAAGTTATTGTCATTACACTCTATTTAATCATGACATATGTTTCTCTAGTTAACACATACATGGCAACACCACAAAAATGTATAAAGAACAACTTAACACTCCTGCTTGGTAAAACATATAAGTTCCTGGAATGAAGTAATTTTTTTTAATAGTCCAGGAATAATCAAGAAACATGACTCCAAACTAGAGAATAAAAATAACGCTGAGATGAAAATGAAATGCAGGGACCACCCCATTGGGTTTTTGCATCTCCGTCACATGTCCAGTTACCCTCTCTGGGGACTGCCTGTACTATTGCCTCCACAAAATAAAAAAGGACCAGTATTTCAAAACGTACCAAAACAATTCACATGCTTTAATTGCTTTAATTATATATATATATATATATATATATAATAAAACTGTGCGTCCTTATCCACTCTCTACATTTCTTTTTCTTCTTGACTTCTTGTACACGTGGAAAGCCAGAAAATAAAACAAAAAAAACATCATGTATAAAAAAACAAAGCCCACTGTATAACCAGTATCTTACATACGCAAACACACAAACCAAAGCCATCCCCACTTAAACGAGTGTAGCACACTGAGACGTCTTCGGATCCCACATCGCCGGCAACAGGTATTTCCGTCCAAACATTCCCTGCGCGTTATAACTCGCCCCACTCGCCCGGTCCACCAGCACCCGACCCGGGTAACCCGGATACGCCCCCTTCCCGAAAATCCCCGTGCAAGCCGACACGGCCTCCAGAGGCGCCGTAGCCGGACCCTGGTAGTAACCGCCGTCAAACGGGTTCGTCACCGTCCCCGCGAGGAGCGTCGCGAGGTTGATCACCATCCCGTCCACCCCAACATCGTTGTTGGGGGCCACCAATGGCGGGCCTTGCGGGCCGTAGATGGGCTGGTGGAACGGCCACGCGCACTGGCCCGGACACTGGGTCGCCGAGTTCCCAACCCACACGTACGCGAACCTCCCCTTCTTCGACGGCGGGGACGCGCCGTGGGTCCCGCAGCGGCTCATGCAGAAACCCTCCACGGTGACGTCAGCGCCAGTGAGGACGACGTTGATGGCGTTCTTGGAAGGACCCCTTGAAGCGAGTCCCGCCAGGTCGGACAGTTTGAGTGATTTTCCGCCGTTGACGAGGACTTGAGTGCCTAAGATGAGGTTAGCGGGTCCACCGCCCTCGTATCTCTCGGTGGTCTTCCACCAGGAGGAGACGGACGGCTGTGATTGGCGGGGGGTTTTGGAGGAGGGGGAGAGGGAGCGGATGAAGTCAGAGATGATGGAGCGCTGGGTGGCGGTGAACTTACCGTACCAGATGAGGTTGACAGTGAAGTTGCCTTTCAAGAGGACGCCGTTGTGGTATTTGAGGATCAACGGTTGTTGTTGGACGAGGGCGGTGAGTTTTCTAGTGGACGTGGTGGATGCTGATGATGGGGACACGAGGAGGAGAAACAGGAGGGTGGTGAAGGCGGAGGAGAATAAAGAGGCGGTAGTCATAGTGAAGATGACTTTTTGTACGTGTTCTTGTTTTTCTCTTGAAAGAGAGAGGGGGAGGTTTATATAGGGATTGGGAGCTACAGCTGTTGGAATGGTGATGTCCACGTTGATGTTTGGCACGTGTGAAATATTGATTGGCTGTGATTTTGAATCTTTTTTTTAATTTTTTATTTTTAATATTTATGGAATTACAGGCTGGATATCGGGAAACGAGGTCTTCTTTTGAAGGGTGGGTGAGGATGACGTGGGCTGCAAGCCAGAAGAGACTAGGGGTTGATAAGGACGCGAGAGATATTTTTGTTTGATATGACGATATTACCCTCCATTTGGTCTTGAAACGTGGCAGCAACGCCTTTTTAGGATTTGACGAGTGTCAATATTGGCGCGAGCCTGGCAATCAAATTTTATTAATCTGGTTATTGATCATAATTATTTCTTTAGGAGATCCATTAAAAGCATAGAATAGTTTGTTTGAGGGATTGATTTAGACGGTGCCAGGAGCATTTTTAATAGATATGTTAGTTAATTAAAATATTAAAATATATTTTATCATTTAATTATATATTTATTTATTATATTATTATTTTATTGATTATTGTTACTCTAATAAAATAATTAAATAACTAGTAAAAATAACAATGGATCCACGTTTTCATCCACTCAAAATAATATATTTTTGAATTCTTTTAAACGGTAGAACTCACGATTGACTAAAGCACTAGTCACAGTTAACACTTTCCTTAACATATGACAGGTGAGATCCATATTTAATTAGCTTACTCTTAACACTTCTATTAAAACATCATTTTTACATGTTTTTTAAAATTTTAACACTAACTAATGAGTTAACATGTTCATTGGAGATGATTTAAACTCGATTCCCAGTGAAAGACGCTTATCACACTTATCTTATGATTACGTCATCCACGGCCAATAATTATTGCTCTCAGCATTCGTTATTATGATTTATATTAGGCAGTTTGCGTGTCTGTGGCAGCATTGCAATGCTGATGATAGACCATTGGATTTGGATGTGTGAACTGTGGACTGGTTTCTTTTCCTTTGTGCTTTTAGTTTCAGCTTTTTTTTAGTGTTTTTATATTTAATTTCTTATTTGGGAGTTTGGTGCAACTTAATTTACGTGCAATGAGACGTGTGCAATTTTATATACCGTTAAATATAAACTAACTTTATAACTTTATTAGTAGGTTAGAGATTTGAACCAAAGATAGAAATACAAACAATCTAATGCATGGTTGGGTCAACTTCAGAAGAAAGCGAGAGGGTTATTTTTAGCTTTTTTTTTAAATTAAAACTCAAATAAGTTATTAGTCCACTTAATTAAAAAGTTATCTTTATCATTAATTAAATCATAAAAGTGCTTTAAATACTATGTTTATTCTAACAAAAACAGTTTATGTTATCAACAATAAACATGATTTTTTTATTAATTAAAAAACAGTTATTATCATTACATATAAAGTTTAAAACTGATTTTTAAATTGTATTTTCAAACACATCATTAATGATCACGAAGATGATCAGCTATTAAACAAGGATGTTGCACCTGGATCTCTCTCTCTCTTGAGTTTATTTAATTTATAAGTCTTGATTGCCTAGCTCGAGATTCGGTTAAGGTTTTATTGAATTCGATGAATTCGATTAATTTGATAGGGTTTACGTTCATGTCTCCAAAATTGAATTAGATTGAATTGAAGCAAACAAAACTAGCCATTAATTATAATCTTTTTACAATTACGAGGATCGTGTATGTTTATCTTGGCTTTTCGTTTTTAGTATACACAGTTCCACACAGTGATGCTATTTGTTTTGTCTATTGTAAATATAATTCTAAGAGCATCTCCAATCATATACTTCAACATTTACTCAAATTTAAATTTGAGTAAATTCACCTAAAACCCTCTCCAATCATATACCCATACCAAATCAAGTTTTTACTCAAATCTTTACTCAAATCAAAAGAGACTCAATTTTTTATCCAAATTTTCATCATCTTTTTTTTTCCTTTATCTCCACATTTTCTTTCAATATGACATTTTTTGTTGAATTATATTAGATGCCTTCTCACCCCTCCCCCCCCCCCCCCAAAAAAATTTTTTTACCATTTCTTGAAACCCAAAAAAAAAAAAAATAATAAATGGTCTTCTTTCTTAAGTCTTCATCTTTGTTTTTTAATTTCTTATTTTTACTCTAATAAAAAAATATTATTTTTACATTTTTAAAAAATTTGGATGATTATAATTTTTAAATTTAAATATCTTGAAGGGAAAAAAAATTGAGTAGTAAAAATATTTGGAGAAAGACTTTGAAAATGTTAATAAGAAAATAATTAAAAGGAGATATCAATTTTTTTAAAGATTTGAGTGAAACACAAAATGATGTTGAAGACACATCATATCAAACCAAGATTTTACTCAAATTTTAATTGAAATTTAGCTATATGTTTGAATAAGAGTGAGAGATGGCCTAATACATATGCATACCCCAGGTGGTGAGATTTGAATTCTATGCCATGTAAATGTTAATGTCAAGTATTGAGCCAACAAGAAAAATTAAGGTTTAAAGACATAATGGTCCTTGCAAACATACAAAAACTCATCTATGCCCCTGTGTGCCAGAGAGAGATTAATAAAAGCGGGTGCAATTAGATTGGAAAATGATACGTCCAACTTAGTATATATGCAATTCTGTCTATAGTTTTTATTGGTTTTCTTTTTCTTAAAAAATTTACACTCGCTTATCGAAACAAATACTGTTATAAAAGTGAAGTGTACACGTAGATATATTAGTGTTTTTTTTTTTCATATAGTATGATAATATAACATGTAGTGCATAATGTACTATCTTATACACTATAAGAAAAGAGGGGTATGATAACGGTTTTAAACCATTATCATAAGTATACAACCATCACCAATACTATTATAATGGTTTAATATCAATTAGCATAGGTGAAATTATATTAACTATATAGTAACGGTTTGAGCACTAATTTTTCTCACGGTTATTGGATCAAAACCTTGACAGTTGTTTAATCATAGCTGTGAATTAATAGTAATGGTTTATAAATTGTTACTATATCTATTACTTTATCTATTCTCCCCCATTTAAAATTTATAATTTGAATTCAGAAATAAAATTAGATAGCAAACATCTACCTTTCTTTTAAAAATAATAATAATAATAAATTGTTACTATAGTGTATCCAAATATTTGAAAACATGTAGTGACTAATATAAAACCGCACTACATCAATGCAAAGTGACATTAAACTTTTGCTAGAAATAACAAAATAGTCAATTTTCATAAGTTAAAATATTTAATTTCCTTTACATTTGCATAAACAAAAAAATAAAATTTAAATATCATTTAAAAGAAAATATTACAACAATATCCAATAGGACCGTCTCTGATGCAAGGCTACCGAGGGAATTACCTAAGGTCCCCACCTAAGGAGGCCCCCCCCAATCATCTGTACAATGAAATTTAAAAAATTGGATGGTAAGATGTGTGTCTTTTCCTAATTTTAAATTAGTTCCCCAATACACTTTCTCACTTTCTTTAATATCCGCAAATCAAGCATAAAATTTTTCCCCTCCTCAAATCTCTAACCATAATGACCATATATAAACATTAGATCGAATTTCAAGACTCTCATTTTTTCCAACGTATCTCTCTCCCTCACTCCCCTTAAAATAGTTTCATTTTCACTATTTTTCTCAAGTACATCTTTCTCTCTCTCCCTATGATTGAATAATATAGTGTTCAACCCCTCGTTTAAAGATATTTTTTTTATTTTTATAATTTTCTTATTCCATTGATTTTTTTTTTTTTTGCTATTTATTAAGCATATATGATAATGCAGAAGATTTTAATTTAAAAAATTGTACAATATTGTATACTTAATTTGTAATATTTGTAATTTAAAATAAAATTATGTGTAATATTCAAACAATCTAGATTTTTTTATAAAATATATACAACCTCATTTTTATAAAATTCAATTATTAGGGCTACCCTTGTATCCGATAATTGTAAACTAGAAATACATTCAACTGGTCAAAGTCTTGTCGGTCATCTTGAGAAGGTGGTGAAAAGCAACCATAAGAAAATGGGGACAGTTATTGCATCCCATCAACTCTTCAACCCTCTCCATGTTAATTTGTTTTATATCAAATTGGGTCAAATCAATCCCACCCCTTCGTAACCCACTCCTTCACATCCTAACTCACCCCCAATAGGCTACTCACATGCTCCCCCAAACACCTTCCTGGTCATCTCCACTGGTGCAACAAGATCGACGACATCGCCCTCTTCAACCGGCCCTTTCACCGCCGATGGAGAGGACGACGCCAAAGAAGACTTAATTATTTCACGAGATTCACTTCCTCCAAACACTCTCCTCCTGTTAGGGTTTTCAAATTGATTTTCTTCTCCAAGTCTCCCCACTCACCGAACCTCTCCTCCTAAGTGAGCACCTCCGTCAGATCTAGTGGTACCCAAATCAAAATGGGTCCTTCTCTTCTCACCATCTCCGATGTGGGTTTAAGCAGGTTTCATCTCTCATGGAGGATGTGTGGGTTCGGTTCCAGTTGCGTGCGCGTGGACACTAACTGGGACTCACGGCACTTTTCGGCGTGCGATGGACCAGTGGTGCGGGACGGCGCTGCTGGGCTTGGGAGGTGGTTGGTGGTGGTGCTGATGGTGTGGTAGAGGGACTAGTTTGTTTGAAGGGGTGGGATCGATACGTTACAATAAAAAAAAAAAATTAATATAGGGGTGGGTTGAATGATGGGGTGGTATTATCCGGCCCCTAACAAAATTTGACGGCATAATTTTTACCGTCATTTTATTGACCCTGCATAGAAATATATATATGGTGTTCACTCCTGAATCTTGACTGTCATGCATTAATCCTTTCAAGGCAGTTACTATTCGGTAATCAAATATCAAAAGTATGTGAAGTACAAATTTGGACATGATAGATCACAAGATTAAGCCCATGATCGACATATTGCTTTATGACGAACAAGTTATCCCAAGCAACGGAATGCTCATTAACTCAAGATTTTTCGTTCCTCATCCTGTCATCACCAAATAAAAATAAAAATGAATTAAAAGTGCGAAGTCTTGTATAATTATTAGTAATGTATGAACCAAAATGACCAATGATTGTGTATCATCCTATTATGCCATGACATTGGGTGGCGATAGCATAGACTATATATACTTGTCTGATTGACAGAAAACAAAAACGGTTCAGCGAGAATAACCTCAAAACGACTGCTGCTGTTGTCCAAAAAAGAAGAAAAGAACTCTTCTTTTTTATGTTGTTGGATTGGTGATTAAGAGCTAACTCCAATTGTTCTGCATATCTTTATTTTGGAGCTCATTTTCTCTCCAACATCGGCAAAAACGACCTTTATTTTAGAGGCCACTAAGACTCCATATTTGGAGGCTCACTGTTTGAGCCTCCAAATATACAGGTTTGTTACTCTTTTTTTTTTTTTTAAATAATGTTTGATAACTTCTATAATATAAGTTTAATTTTCATAAAATTGATATTATTGGATAGATGTCGTCGATACGATTCAAATGAGTCTAATATTGAATATGTTTAACATATGTTTAAAAATGTTATATATTTAATAATATTTTTTTATTTTTTTACATTAATATTATATTAATTATTTTTTACACTTATGTTCTAAAATGAGTTTATTCTAATCGAAACTGATAATACAACAAAAAAAATACATGAAATATTAAATAAAGCACAACAACAAAACACAACACATAATAAGACATGATCCAGATCCATCTTAAAATAGATGTATCGCTACATTAATAATCTCCTAATCCTCCTGCATGGGGTATGGAATATAAATATAAATATATTATGAATAATAGAAAATATTATAATATTATTTTAATCAGATACGAATACATGTCTATCAGATACATATATTTTAATCAGATACGAATACAGGTTTTTTGAATACATATATTTCATCTAGATACGAATACAAGTATTTCAGGTATAAAAATCAGTTTGGAATAACTGATAAGTTTACTGGTCACTTGGTCCAGAACTAAAAATATTAACTTCTACGGATTTTAAATTTTGTTAATAAGCTTCAATTATGTGTAATACATCAAAAAAAAAAAAAAAGAGAAATATGATAAATTAAAATTTTACTAAAAAATATAAAAAAATAGAATAAAAATGAAAATAAAGATTGTGATTGGAGTCGATAAATGAACAGTGAAACTCTAAACTTATTTTTTTATTTTTTTAATATATTTTAAGACTCTATTTCAGGATCCTCTCAAATAATTTTGATAAAGTCCAGTTGGTCAAATTTGACGACGACGTCAATGAAGGTGAGTACGTGGGTGCAGGGAGTTGTGAAGAGACGAGCAAGTTGGAACTTGGAAAGCTAGAGAATCACAGCTGCTGTTGAGAGGTCTCTATCACACGTGGGAGTGCCCATCCACCCTCACTTGAATTTGAATGTTACATGTCATGACAAGATAATTGAGTGGACAATTGAGAATGCGTGAAGCTTGTCCAAAGCTTATCAATATCATCAATGATTCTGTGCAAAACTAATCATTAATTTTTCTACACATCGTCGGCTCGGATCATAGTGGGCGTGCCGACACACATTTATTATATTCGAACGTTTGGATATATTCGAACCAAGGGCGGAACCATGATTTTATATTGGAGGGGCTGAGATGAACTTGAAATCCAATAAACAATTTAAATTTTATATAAACCAAATGAGTTTATTCTTCATTTCTAGTAAATTTTATCATAGATATGCAAAAATACAAAAATAGGCAAAAGATTAAGTTTTTCCATAAATATGTTATTGAAACTGTATTTACAATCCTTTAAAAAATATAAATCATATTTTATTCAATTTGAGTAGATATTTCCAGCAAAATAAAATTTCAATGTAAATAATCATAGAAGCTACGAGAAAATGATCTTTCATCTTAATGTGAAGTGTTGTATTGACAAATTTCATAACTAAAAAAAATATAATTGATCTCAATATATCTAAGTTGGTAAAGATTAAAAAAAAAATCATTCTAGCAAAGATTTAAAAATTTTATAACCATATTTTTGTAGAAGAAATATGTAAACCATGATAAAATTGGTAGTAAGAGAAAATTCGTTTCTCATCTTGTATTATTGTATAAGAAATGTGTTTAATCATGTGATTGATAGAAATTGAATTACATCTCTTCAATGCAAGATAAGTAATGACTGTGGTGTAATGGGCAAATAATGGTGGAATTAATTAACTTATATAAGGCAATAATCAACCGTGTATAAATTGATATGATAGA
This sequence comes from Acorus gramineus, assembly GCA_030737835.1. Taxonomy (NCBI): domain Eukaryota; kingdom Viridiplantae; phylum Streptophyta; class Magnoliopsida; order Acorales; family Acoraceae; genus Acorus; species Acorus gramineus. The sequence goes on along the minus strand of CM060855.1, from coordinate 14,602,026 downwards.
GGATAATCAGCCATGATTAAGGGTAGTAATTAAGGATAATAATACAACCTACCTAAAAAAAAATTTCAAAAAATTTGAGTGGGGCTACACCCTGACCAAGCCGAGCTGTAGCTCCGCCCCTGATTCGAACGTTTGGATTTCTCAGGCGTTTGTATCATCCGAAACGATCAGGATCCCCATGCGTTAGGATCATCCACACTGAGAAGTCAGGCACCGGACCAAACGTTATAAAGTGATAATTTTAAGGCGATGGCCAGGTCAGCTAAACAAACATATATGTATGATTTTTCAAAGAGTGGTTATACCAGACGCTAACTCAATTGCTTCACTCAATCACCTTATTGGTTAATTTATTAATTTTTAAAAGTAAGTAAAATGATAAAATATAGATATACCATTCCTTAAAAATAGATCTCATTAACTCAAATCTTCATTTTTTTCTCTTATTAATATTTCACATTAATTTGAATTTGCCTATTATGAAATTTGTCCATTTTGAAAAATATATCCCTCTAAAATTTGCCTATTTTAAAATTTAAATTTTGAAATTCTTATAAATTTTACACCAAAACTTACCTAACTTACACAAAAATTACTTAAATTATTTTTCATCAAAATTACACCAAAACTTACCTACACCAAAAAAAATGTTCCAGTTTTTTTTATGATTATAACTATTACAGAATGTAACAGTGTTGTATAAATGTAAATGTAACAATCTTATAATTGTATAACTGTGCTGTATAAATGTAACTGTAAATTTAATGTAGTAGAGGAGTCTACAACAATGATTATTTGTTTTTCAAATAAAAAAGCAAATAAAAAATTTGCTCTTCAATGACTATTTAGATTATCATGTAAAAAATATAACACTTCCACAACAATACACCTATAATTAACTGTTACATTTACAAATATATAAATCATTATATGTATGCGATTCACTGTTACATTTACAAATGTAACAAATACAAATCATTATGTGTATACGATTGAATGTTACATTTACGAATGTAACGAAAATATACATTTACGAATGACTGTTACATTTACACAGTTTTCAATACACATTTTTTACAATGTAAATACAAAAAACAATGCACACATGCACAAGACTATTACATTTAAAATGTAAAAAAAAAAAATTGAGACAAAACAAATCAAACCGTGGAAAATGACATTCAATGCATGAAAAAAATTCGTATTTAAACATTTAAAACAAAAGGCAAAACATAATGTCAAACCTAATCCGAGAGACATTGAAATGAGATCCAAATCGAAAAAAAAGGGGTTGTTCTGAGCATTGATGGCTTGGATCCGGGATTGAAGGCGATGCTTGAGGAGGAACTTGAAAAAGACGCTGTAGAGCTTTACTGCCATGCTCGGCATCTCCAATCTCACCTCTCTTTCTCTCTGAATATATATATATATATATATATATATATATATATATATATATATATATATATATATATATATATGTGAGATAATGTTACATTTCACACGAATGTAGATTTCAGGTTGTTCGATGTCGGGATCGACGGAGTAGATGTCATGGCGGGTGGATTTGATGCAGGAGAGGACGTATGAGATGATGGGGAACCGTTCGGGATTTGGATCCATTTCTTTTTTTTTTTTTGAGATGATTGATTTGTAATGAGTTTTTAGGAATTCAAGAAATTGTGATGGAGGGATTCATTGAGCGAAGAAGATGAAATGAAGTAGATTTGGGGATCGTGAGAGATTGAAATTGACATTTTCTTTGGACGGGATTTGAAATCACATTAAATATTGACTCCTAATTGAGGGGGATTTCATAACTGTCTAGAAGAGCCAAAAATATCAATAAGGGTATTATGGACAATGTATCTGTGCCACATCATGGGGCTTATTTGGGGCCTGTGAAATTGAGACCTAAAAATCATTATTCTAATTTCTTCATACTATCTTGACTTGACTGTCATAGTGTATTTATCAGAAACCACTCCTCATTCCCTAAGTCTTCAGTGGTCATTCTCAAAATGTTAGTTCAAAGCAAAAGTTGTAACAGTGATGATTTTACTCGGTTGGCGGATTGTTCGGACATCCAGAAATTTTGTCCTCACACCAACTATCGAGTCATGGTGACACAACTTGAAGCATATATGTGTTTAAAGGCCAATGATTCTATTTTGAAAACCTCCGTGACATGGTGACACAACTTATTCAAAGATGGGGCACTGGGGCGACGAGCGCCACCCCCCCCCCCCCCCCCCCCCAATTTTGATCGGGTTTGTAGGTCCCATCTTTTGGGCCTACGTGTTTGCTTCTTTTTTTTGCTTTGTTTCTCTCTCCCCTATGGAGGGTTTTCCCCTCCATCTTCGAATCTATTTGTAACAATCTTTGATTTTGTATAAAAGATCTACATTTTCTTATAAATAAAAAAAATGAAGCATATATCTCGTTAATACTTTTTTATATTTTTATTTAAGTGGATGTATATGATAGATCATAAAGTTATATACATTTTTTTTCATTAAATCATATATATCTCATTAGTGGTTGTCTACTATTTTTAAAAGATCAAAACATGTGTGAACAGTTCGTAGGGTTGTCCTGTAGAATGACTCCAACATTATTTTTTGTGTAATTCAATTTAATTTCCAATTCAATGATACTCAATAGATGTTTAAAACGGGCCGTGCAAACATGGCACGACACATTAAGAAATAGACATGGCATGACATGACACGTTATTAGCACAACACAATATGACATGACATGTTATTGGCACAACACGATACGATAAGTTATTGGCAAGACACGGCATGGCACGTTAAAGTATATGGGTCGTGCTGGGCCAGCTTTATGATACATGGGCCGTTTCCAGTACAGTACATTAATGAGCACAACACGATAGAAAGGACATGACATGACAATTCACAGTTGACGAAGCATATAAGATATTGATTAAGTGTCTTATCTCATTATTTTATCAAGTATATATAATGTTTTTGTATATACGTACATATAATGCATTTATATATTTTTTGTGTGTAAATTATTAAGAAAAAAAATAAAAAATAAAATAATATTTTAAAAAAAATAATTGCGGGCCTCTCCGCTAGGCCCATGGGAGGCTCGTTGGCATGATCCCTCAAAGTTAATGGGCCAGGTGGGACCGGGCCTATCATTAGCCTTTTGGCCCATTTCGTTAATGGGCCGACACAGCCCGTTTTACATCTCTAATGGTCAATACTAAGGGTGCGTTTAGTTGCGCGATTGCAAAACTGATTCTACAGGAATCAGCGATTGCAAAACTGATTCTGCAGGAAGCTCACTTTCTCAGCTTTTTGAAATCGCAGCTTTTGGGCACTATTTGTTTGAAATCTGTGTGCAGGAAGCTGCTATAGTAAAACTGTTTGATTGCACGATTGTAAACGCAGCTTCCTGCAATCGCAATCGCAGCGCAATCGCGCAACCAAACGCACCCTAAGATTACTCTAGAGAGACGGGTCCAATCCAAGGCATATTTCTAAAATAGAGCCCCAATTTCACAATTTTTTTTAGTGTTATTCCATTCGTTCCTTTTTACATATCCAAATGCACTCAAAAGTCTTGTTAGCCTTCTCCACTTATTGTAATGAGATATTTCTCACTAAAAATTAAATGATATTAATCAATTCATTAAAGTATATGTACTTTAAATTTCATAAAAATACATACCTCATTAAATGATGTATATGATTTAAAAAATAAAAATACAAGTGGATTGCATTTTAAACTATAAAGTGAACTAAGTAACATTTTCCTTTTTAAAAAAAAAGTCAGCCCCATTTCATCTCCAAAGGCAATCCGCACCCATTTTTATTTCTTTTAAAATAGTGCTCTCATTCAATTGAGGTATGTCCGATTGGAAAATTTAATATATATACACTAATGAATTATATGGACTCATTTATAAAATGTGTAAAAACAAATTTAACTGAGATATACACCTTGTTACTATGTGTGCCAGTGACCAACAAGATATATGGGGATGTAAAAAGGCTGTAAATGTGTTGAGTATAACAATGCTCAAGTTCTTTTTATATTATTATTGCAAAAAAATTGAATAGTTTTTCAAATATCTAGGAGGAGGAGGCTGTGGCGGACAGCTGAAGAGGGATGACTAATGAGGGCTGTGGACGATGGAGAGGAGGATCCGAGAGGTGAGGACGACGACGAGGAGACAATGGCTACAAGTAGTAGTGTTTTAAAACTCGACTCGATCAGCTCGATTAAATCAATTAAATCTTCACTCGCATTGAATTCTTGTTCAATTTATCCTAAAAATTCAAATGGTGTAAAAAATAGTTAAAAATCCATTACATCACTAGTTGAACCAATGGTTTTTAAAAACAGTATAAATTGATTGATTGATTCTTTAATTATGATTAATTATTTGTTAAAATATTAAATTTAATAAATTTTTTGAAATTTATATAGTAAAATCATGTTACGATGTTAAATAAAGCTTAATTAAAAAGAATTAATATTTAAGACTTGATAATCAATGCAAAGTTTTTTAAAATATTTTATATTTTTTTTATTTAATAATCATAATAATTAATATATTAATTGTAACGACATAAATATAGTTAACCCAATGATTGATTTTTAAAACATCGATGATGAGAGGTCAATGAAAAGTTTTTCAAAGGATAACAACGACCATGTGTTGTTTTGATGGACGGTGGGAGTGGGTTTTTTTTTTAAAATGGGGAATGGATTTCAACAATAACAACATGTGTATATGGGAGTTTTAAATAAAAATTATAAATTGAGTGGGTGTGTAAATAAAAACACTCTTTTTAATTGATTGAAATTCTTATAAATTATTTTTACACCGTAAAACTCAAATCAAAAGTATTTTTATTTTTTAAAGAGTACTGTTACATTTAATTTTTTTTTTTAGTGTAAAATACAGATCTATATGTCTCGTTACAGATTCAGTTAAGCATATATTCCGTTAGATGATGTATATATATCTTATTAAATTTTTTCTCACACTTATTGAAAATGGATTAATTGAACTTGAAATAAAACATTATACATTTTTATTAAAGTGTATGTCTCATTAAATAATGTTTAATATTTTTAAAAAATTAAAATCACGTGAGTCTGAGTTTATATGACTGAGTGTCTTATTTTTCTTTTTTCAAAAACAATAAACATCTCCATATCTGGACCTTAAACATATTTGGATCTTGAAAAAAAAAATTCAGTTTAATAAAGCGCATTTTAATTCTCCATCGCGAACCAAAACCGGTCTCTGGCTCGCGGCCGGAAAAAAACCCCCCTCCCCCCAAAAAAATGTCGACTCCAACCGATCACCACCACTCTGACGCTGCCCCCGCACATTCAGATCCGCAATCACCTTCTTCCGCCCCCACCACCGTCTGCCTTCGCTGCGGAAACCACTCCTCCTCCTCCTCTCCCACCACCAACACCACCACCTCCTTCTCTCCCCCTCCATGGAACGACCTGTCCTCTCCTCCACCCGTCTACCGCCCGATCAAAGCCCCCGCCATTAATGCCCCTCCCCCAAACACTCAAGCGATCATCCTCACCCCCGTCCCCCAACCCCTCCCCGTCCCCCTCTCCTCCCCTCCCCACCACTTCCACGCCCCCTCCAAGCAGATCAACTCCCCTGACGACCTCCACCGCTTCCACTCCTCCGCCGGCCGCCACTTCCTCGGCTTCGTCTCGACCCTCTCCGCCTCCGTCCGCGGCTGCAAGATCTCCGACCCCTGCCCCCACCGCTCTCCCGCCGTCGACCACCTCCTCTCCATCTTGAAATCCCTCTCCGCCTGGATCGACGAGATCCCCCCTGCCCCCCAGACCTCCCGCTATGGCAACCCCTCTTTCCGCGCCTGGCACTCCCGCCTGACCGACTCCGGCGAATCGATCGTCCGAGACTTGATCGTGATTGATGACCTGAAGGAGGCGGCGGTCGAGCTCGTCCATTACCTCCTTGACAGCTTCGGGAACCCCAGCCGGATCGACTATGGCACGGGACACGAGACCAACTTTGCTGCCTTCCTCTACTGCCTTGCCCGCCTCGGTCTTATCGTCGAAGAGGACCACCGCGCGATAGTTCTGAGGGTGTTCGTTGCGTATCTCGACCTGATGCGGAAGCTGCAGATGACCTACTGCCTTGAGCCTGCGGGTTCGCACGGTGTCTGGGGGCTCGACGACTACCATTTCTTGCCGTTTGTGTTCGGGTCGGCGCAGTTGATCGATCACAGGTACATGAAGCCCAAGTCGATTCACAACCCGGATATACTGGATAATTTCTCGGGAGAGTACATGTACCTCTCGTGTGTGGCGTTTGTGAAGAAGGTGAAGAAGGGGGTGTTTGCGGAGCACTCTCCGATGCTGGATGATATCAGTGGGGTGGCCACGTGGCAGAAGGTCAATGGAGGGTTGCTCAAGATGTACAAGGCCGAGGTGCTCGAGAAGGTTCCCATCATGCAGCACTTCCTCTTTGGCTCCCTCATCCCTTGGTAACACTTTTTTTTTTTTTTTTTTTCACTTTTGCTTCTTTTCATGTCAATGGTATGTGTATTGTTCTTTTGGTCTTTCCCTTTGTATTTGACTGTTGTTGCATTCATTGGTTAGCTCAGTTTTAGGGACATGAAAGTACTACTCATCGAACCTCTGTCATTGGCATGTGATCATTTGCATACTTAGTCACAGAATCAGATTGTTTTACCTTTAGAATATGGTGTTTTGGTGCCTCCATCTAAAACTATTGTAGGGTATCCTATGTGTTTGACCATCAAAGAGATATGCAGACATCTATGTCATATCTATACACAGAAATCTATATTAGATACACATCAATGAGTAAAATAGAAGTATGATTCCTCTATGTATACAACCAGGCAGCACTGAAAAAGAGACCATAATATATGTTAATATTTATTATGTTGATAGATATATACTTCAATGAGTTTAAGTACAATCAACCATTCATTTCTGCACTTAATGAGAGTGGGTTATAAAGGAAGAGCAAGGCCAGTTGACGGCTAAGATGTCAGCCTAGATAGATATTAGAGTTGAGTTATTGGGGGTGCTGAAAAAGGTGGTGGAACGAAGGAGAAATCAAGTGTGTTGTGTCTTAATAGTTGATTATTTAGCATTCTACCATATGATGCTCCATTTTTAACTGTCTGATGATCCCGCACATTCCAGAAGATGGAAACAACTCTTGAAACTTCATCTATGATTGATTCTATCCTTTATTGGTTTCTCTATTCCCTTTTTATGCTTCCATTTTCTGCTTCTTTTTGGATTGTACCCCGTAATAAAATTTAGTGGTATTTGTTCCTATATGTTTCTCCAAAAAATAAAGTTTCATTTCTATCTTTCATAGAAGTACTTCATGGTGTAGGTGGAGTGACTAGTTTTGAACCGTCGGAGGGTCAATGCTTTGTACGGTTCAATGGGAATTATGCTTCCCTTATTTCACGTTTTGTGGTGTCTGCTATAAAGCTTTCTGAATGTTATAATTTAAGCAATGGTTCGTTGGTTCAGCAACTACTGAGAAAGGCAAAGAACTAGATGGTTGAGTTGGCTAACTTCTGGTTCTGGAGGACATCTTAAGCTTGTGATGTTAAGTAAAATATTTATTGATAAAGATTAAACCAATATTCAAATTGTTTAGAAAAGTCAAGTATGTTTAGTGATCATGGAAGTGTAAAAGAGGAAGCGTCACCTTTTTAATGCTTTGATTAGAGAGTTCCTCATTTAATAGGTAAGTAGTGGGATTTGAAGTTATATTGAAATGAGTTGGATGATGAAGATATGGTGTATTGGAATATATCTTGGTCCAGTGATTTTACCCTGGAGTCTTTTTAAAATGTCTTAAAAGGCACTCAACGGGGGATCTCCTCACTGCAAGATATGCTTGTCAAAATTGAACCTCCTAAGCACTGTTGAAAGTATGATGCGTCATGTGGTTGCTTACCCTTGACAAGCCCCTCACCAGGTCAATTGGGCTAAATGGGTGGATGATGGGAATGTCATTTGTGAACTTTGTGGAGCTGAGGAGGAATCTGTGATGACCTCTTCTTTGGTTGTGTATATAGTGTTAAATTTTGAGCAAAAGTGAGTTTGATTGTCGGTGCAAGTTGTGCTTTTAAAGATTGAAGACGTGGAATTTCTTAAATGGTCGGGTGGAAATACTGATAGAAGCAAGGAGGTTTATTCCTGAGGATCATTCTTCATGCGTTATGTAGGAGTATATGGCTTGCAGGGAATGAGCTTATTTTTCAAAATAAGTTGAACTCAGGGAACATTTGGGAAGTCACTATGCAATCTCTTCAGGCTTGGGTCACCATTCTCATAGTAAGACAAGCCTAGATGATACCCCTTTGAGGTGATATAGGTTGAGGGTAATTTCTATTTTGGGGGGCTTCCTTTGTAATCTCTCTTGGGTTTAGCTTCTTTATTTTATTTTCTTTCTTTACTTGGAGATCCTCCACTTCCATTATGTTCGAGGGGTTTGTCTTTCCTTAATGAGAATCTCCTATCTTTTTTCAAAAGTAAAATCAAATAACTCAAGACCTCATGATTGCAAATTCTATTGTCAACCATTGAGATATGAGTTCAATCCTTATTAGAGAATCCTAATTGATTGTAAGAAATTGGGAATAATTCATTATATCCAATTTGAAAATATTAAAAGCTTAGGCTACCCCCCAAAAAACACTTAATCATAAAACCCATGTTAGATTTTGCCTTGTCAGATAAACTCTCACTACCTTATAAGATTGTTTTTTATTTAGTTTAGGAAGATCTCTGTTGGTCTTTTTTTAACTTTTTGACTTTTGTAAAAGTCAATCTAAACCTTTGAATTGATAAATGGACGGCCTAAATTTTGTGCAAAGATATTGTGGGGTTAATACGGTAACTACAAGGCTATAATTGTAAATCATCTTTTAAACTCGTCTTGCCCAGCTTGGCCTACATCCCTATCCAGCCTTGCCTGCCCCCCTCCGCCTCTCTTTGGCTCTCTCCCCTTCTTTATCCCTCTCTCCTCCCCTCCCCCCATATTCCATCTCTCTTCCCCCCTTTCTCTCCCTCCCTCCTCTCCCCCTCCCTCCCTCCCTCTCTCACAGTCTCTTCATCTTTCTTTCCTTCTCTCTCTCCTCTCTCTCCCTCGTCTCTCTCTCTCTCTCTCTCTCTCTCTCTCTCCCTCTTCCTCCTTTCTCTGTCTTTTTCTCTCTCTGGTTTGGCCTGCCTTTCTCTCTCTATCCCTTCCTCTCTCTGGTCTAACCCGCCTTTTTTCCCTCTCCAGTTTGGTACACCTCTCTTTCCATCCCTTTCTGGCCTGACTTTGTTTGTATATTTATTTTGGTAAGTCAAAATCGGACACTCCCCCTTTAATTCATGTATTGGTTACTTTGTACAAAATGTATCCTTAATTCTTGACTTGTTCTTTTATCCTGAATCTAAATTCCTCACTCTAAATCCCATATATTTTTTCATCTCTTCACAAACTGTAGACTCAATTCTCTAGGTTTCAGCATAATAACATATAAAAAGTTCCAAGATTTGTTCTCTTTTTTTACTCCATGTCAAGAAACATTTGTGATTCATACAAGAAAAAAAATACTTTTTCCATCTTTTAAGATTTTCACTTCATCCTTTTTACTTTAGTTCTATGTCAATTGGGTACATTGGCTTCTAATTCCTCTTTAAGCAATCAATCACTATTGTACTTACTCGCACTTTCTGTGTTTAAAACTGAACTTGAATGCCTGAAGAGGAACATGAGATGACATGATGGATCAATGTAACTTACTTGAATGATTCCTCAGCATTTTCTTTTATTTTCTCTTTTTTATATTTTTAAGTATCCAGCTGTTTACCAATTTAATGCAATTTGACACCTTTTTTTCCCCCAAAAAGGACACTCAGCATTTTCAAAATTCCCAGCACATGAAACCAGTTTACAACTTTACATGCTTGCCTCTTTTGTGTATGTCAGAAAAGTTTATGCTTTTTTTAACCTATATCAATGATTCTTTCTCTGCTTTTCGATTTTTGAAAGAATCACTGTTTTTCGTTAAGTGAATCATATGAGAACATTTTAATATGCCCCACTTATTGGCATAGGCACAGTTTTAAGTGATGCGTTAAAGTATCACTTGAACATATCTTCCGATCACATGTATACTCGACAAATATTATTTGTTATTATTGTGAATTGCTCTATATTAGGAAGGTTTGTGTCACCAATTTATATTGTGGTTGGAAAATAGTATAGACGTACAATAAAATAAAGTAAGAGAGTAAAAACAAAGTGTGTTTGATGGTCACCAATGCAAGGCAGGAGATGCAGGACATCAATAATATCCCATCCCTAATCCCCAATGGTCTTTGACTGCAGGAGCAACATGCACCCTTTCTTCATTCCAAGTACAGTATGCCTTCTTTCTCAATGATGACTTTCTCCCCATCTTCTAAACAATATGCTCAAACCAAACATGGAAGCAAATAATACTGACCCATCTGTTTTCGACATGTGCCTCTTCCTCATAGAAGAGCTTGTTCTAGTGAGCTCCACTGCTCAAGACACTCCATGTGGCTGTGTATTGATATGTTAATGAGGGACTGAAATAGATGATGGTCAAGAATTTCACAACTCTGTTTACCACTTACCACTTGCGTAGACAGAGTTTTGTTAGCCACTTTTTTTTTCTTCTTATTTTTTTGGATGGGGGCGGTTGGGCAGGGTGGGGGCGCAGGGCGGGTTGGTGGATAATGTTGTGATGTTCCAATGGACTATGAAAATATTGAGGCCATCCAACATTTGTTTTTAGTAGGATTTTATTTTGTGGGGAGCATTTTACTATTCAAACGTATGAATCATTTGCATTTTTTTGAATATGTAATCATCTGAAATATCATCATTTTTTTAATTTTCTGCCTAAAGAAGCGATATAGTCAAATGGTTTAGAAAAAGAGAAATAAACTGTAAAAGGAAATTTACCCTGTTGATCCCCCATGTTGTTTGCTTACCAATTTGATATGCTTTCATTATTAGGGAGTTACTTTATCTTCCCCTTCTGTGTTTCCGGATTTCTTTGAGGAAATGTTGGATTGAACCACATTATACATTATATTATATTACAATAACAGATGATCACACTCCAAGAACAAAGAGGGCACCCACCTTTGTTTGGCGGGGGGGGAGGGGGGAGGCAATGTTTGGGGTACGAGTATATGATGAGTGTTCCTAGTATATGATGAGAGACCCCAATCGGCTTAAGGATATGGAAGGAATTCTAACGATATACATTAACCATACTTGGACACCCCATTAGCACCAACCACTTAAAAATGAACCATTAGGGAATGCTTGGCATGCCACAACTCCTTGTCAACTGTACGTACTCCTGGATTTGCCAAAGAGACCAATTTTAGCTGTTTTTTCTGTGGGTTTTGCATTGAAATGGAATAGTACCTCTTCATTAAATGTGATTGCAGCAAAGATATCTGGAGAAGGCTGTAGAGGGCATGGGGGAAACCCCTATTTATAGGCTACACAGTTTTCAAAAGCATATAAATAAAGGGGACAGGAGTAAAAGAAGCAAGTTTACTGTTCTGATGTCTCAAGCAGTATGTCAGGAGATCTTGTTAACAAGAATAAAAAATATTCAGAGGTGGGGAGCACTATATGTAGTATACATGAGCCCCATTAGCAGGTTTCCTAAAGGAAAAATGTTACACTCAGTCCTTTTTACAGTTTAAAACGCATACCACACATGTTTTCATTTTTTTTTTAAATCATATTTATCATTTAATAAGGTATGTATTTTTATAAAAGATGAAGTATAACTCTAATGAATTGAATGATGTCATTTATAGAGAATGTAAAATTTTCAACTCCGAGGGGGGGGGGGGGTCACAAGGTAAACGGGACTGCATTTGAGACTGTAAAAAAGACCAAGTGTAATATAGTTCTTCCTAAAGGGTTGATGCTCACACATCCTTTTTTTGTGAAAAAGATGTAGGGACTTTTATCAATAAAAAATCCCTCGACAAAAGGAGACGAGGGATCTCTAAACAAAGGAACAAAATAAAGAAAATTCGAAAAGGAACAGATTCCCCATCGAATAGAATGCAAAAAATTAACTCCTCACAAATGAAGATAAACCCATAATAGATGAAGGATTTTCAATATGAAGAATCATCTTCACCCAATCTCGGAGCAAGTATGAAATAAGAGCTCAAGTATTCTCCACATACACTCTTTTGTTTTGAAAGATTCCTTTGTTCTGGGTCAACCAGATACTCCAAAGCAGACCAAGTGCTCTATGTCATGGGAGGGTCATTTTACTGTTGAGTGAGGCTTCATTGTGCGTGTGGGGGTTGGCAGCTGTGGACATAACCCTTTGTCCCATACCTCTTCTTCTCCCTTCTCCTTTCTCCCTTTTACATTTCCTTTTTGTTCTTCTAAAAAAAAAACATGTCCTTTTTGTAACTGGAGGACACTACCCTTCATCCCAAACTAAATAAATAAATAAATTTGTGATGCGAGCCTTTCTTTTGAATATCCTTTTGTATGAATTGTTCAACAAGCTCCATTCTTCATTAGAAATTTAATCTTTGTCGATTCTTTATTTGTAATCTAACTGTATGTGTCATATTTGCATCGGTTGATTTACTACAAGCAGTTGTTACCCAGAGTTCTCAAAGACAAAAAGGAAATTCATAATGTCTTGAAGCCTGTACAAGTCAAGATTTATCTTGAACTTTTGTCTTTCAAATACCAGTCTGCCTTTCTGTCCTCAATTGTATTAGGATTTAGAATAATGAAGCCATCTTCTCCTGACTCCCTGTTCTGAATTTCTCCCTCCATTTTAAGATGGCTTTTCATACCAGATAAACATTCTCTGCAATGTTTAGTTGTATTTGTTTTAATACCTAGTGAAAAGGCACTTCTCTTTACATGCATAGGAGGAGGGAGATAATTAATGGGAGAGAATAAGACCTATGGAGGTAGCTAGATTTATTAGATGTACATTATGTTTTGTAAAATGTACTTTAGAACTAACTGTAGTGAATTGTAAATGACCAGTCAAAATGGTCACCTCGTGCTGACATATCCACATCCATAACTTTTTGAATACCACTAACTTTTATCGTTAGGTGATACCCCTATAATTCAGAAATTAATCTTGAAATAACTAAGAAATAATACCCGCAAGTTATTTCTGAATGAGTGATTTTGGGATCACTTGAGGCATATTTCCCAATAAATATATTTCTGAAAGAACCCCAACCCAGAAAGTATAACACATGGACATTTAGCACTAGATTGCCAACCAGTAATCACTCATAGTCGTATGGGCACATGAAGCCCTTGTACTTGTAGGTGACATCTGGTAGGGATAAACTCGTATGATGAAGTGTCCAGTCAAACTTGTTAAACATCTGGTTGGGCTTGGTTATGTATGCCAGAGGGCTCAATTACTGTAACCAGGTTGCCAGCTACAGTTGTAGTACAGTTGTAAATATTTGTACGCTCTTTTAGGGTATTGATTACAACCCCCCCTCCCAAAAAAAAAAATACACACACACACACACACATATATATAAATGCCACAATATAATAATGTCTGAATGCCATATCTCGGAAACACTCCTCAACCCAATTAATGTGCGTAGCGTTACCAACTGCCAAGAGATTAACATATATTTGTATCATGCCATTGGATGGGTTAAATTTTTGTTTGAATATGTTGATTGTGGAAATGTTGATGAATGATATTTCGTAAATGCTTAAAATAGTAAGTTCTGTACTTATGTCATTGCAGTATTAAATAAGAAGTGCTCTTTCTATGTATTGGACCTGCCAACAATTGTGTCTGGATGTGTAATGAATTATATGTTTCAAAAAATTAAATGAAATGGAAGATTAAGTTTTTGGTTTTTTTTTGTCTAATTCATGGACAATGCACTGATGATGGAGATCTTTTTCTGGAGGGAAATTCTAGATGTTAACTTTTGTTACCATCACCCATTTGGATTAAGCAACATATTTATTATGCTACATTCCTTCATGCTTTTGAATATGGTTGTTTACTTATAATCTGCAGTGTTTCTTGAATTTTTCTATCAGATGCAATTGCATTATTATGACAGATTTTTCATTTTCATTTTTACAGGGAATAAGTTGTTCAACTTCAATCAGCTTTCATGCGTTGTATCATGGAGGAGAGAATTTTGTAGGATCTCTGTGCCAGGTTTTCGACATGTTATTCTAGGAAATATCAATATTGAATTGTATGACTTTTTTCCTGCCTAGTATCTAGGGTTCTCTTTGCATCTCCGAAGCGAGACATTCTTCTGCTACGTTGTTCTTTTGAATGATCAATGATAGCAGAGATAAAAGTTGATGTACATTTCACATATTCTATCCTAAATATGAATATTCTGTTTTCCTACAGAGTAAGAAAATCAATGTGCTAGTGCATTGGCGGTCCTCCTCATCAATGACAAAGCTGTTGATGTTATGAAGCCAATGTAGCATTTCTAGATCTTGCATAGCCTTATGGAGTTATGGCTGAATATATAAGAACTAAAATAACATGAGAATGCTGACTACTTTGTGGGCTCTGTTTCTGTATCATTGTAAACATATGTTTGCAGAATTAAACCGAACTGTCTTTTGTATTATATTCCATGCTAGATTTACTGCTGCTGGATTAAAAGGTTGTTGTATAGAACTGGAGCTCATTGAATGTTATTTGATTCATTGTTGAATGAAAATGAAATATGATCCTAAAAGGAGGATTAACAATGAGCAGTATTTATTCAGAGACAGATGTGGGATATTGATAACATTACTTTGAGACATTAGCTGGTATTTGGGATGTGAAGAGGATTTTCAATTGTAGCAGTTACTAAACACTGGCATTGAGATGCAGACCCTGGTCTTTTAAGAGCATCTTCTATGGATAGGTTAGCTAACTGAGATGTTAAAGTATTAATGCCGGCACTTTATGCCTCAATTACATCGTCATTTATTACATCTTTATTTTGTTGGTTGTTGTTATTCCAATATATTAGTTAAATAAACTAGTCAAAACAATAGTGGGTCTCACCTCTCCACCTACTCAACATCTCAAATGTATTTTTTTTTAATTCTTTAATGAGAACAATTACGTGGGATTCACATTTGATTAGTTAAAATATTAGCCACAATTAGCTTGATAACACCTGACAGGTGGAGTTCATATTTAGCTTATTTTTAATATCTCCATTAAAATAACATTTTTACATGTTATGTAATGACTTGACACTAACATGTTAATTAACCTATTCATTGAAAATACTATAAGGTGAGTCGTGGTGTATAGTAATATCTGGAGCATTTAGAGGAGTTAAAGTGGAGGCGACATGGAATGGTTCGTATATACACTGCTCCAAACAACGATCACAACATGGTAGCTCGATCCAAAATTAAAAATGGAGTCATTTGTATGTAAGACACGTGTGCATGTCACGTGTCATGTTTTTTTTTTTATATTAGAACAATGGAGATCCTAATATGCACTAGTATTTAAAAATTTATTTTTCTAATGTGAGATTAAAAAAATTTTAAACACCTTTTAGAAAGAAAAAAAAAGATGATAAGATTAAATCTTTAATAAAAAAAGATATTCTAAATATATTTTCTATGGATAAACACCCACCTATTTCAAAATAATGAGAATAATTTTGAAATTACAACAATGAGAAGAATTTTCTCCCTAAGTTATGAGGAATAAATTTTTCATCAATGAATCTCTATTTAAATATTCACTTATTGGAAGAGTTGTAGAACTAAGGCTTTAACTAACATATGTCTTGAACTTGACCAGATACCAGTCATAAATTTTTGATGTTTTCATTAAACCTACACATTTATGATCTTGCTCATATATAGTGAACTCATGAGTGCTCTAGGAAAGATCTAGGTCATCACTTCCACACCCGGGTAGGTAAATCTATCAAAAGTGATACCATCAAATATTCACTTCAACTCAAAATTGTGTTTATCGATTTGTTAAGAATGTAAATATCATCCCTCTATCCATGTTTTGATGTAGGAACCAAATACTAGATGCATCGTTTTCAAAATGAGCATTCGAGGATTTATTTGCTCAATTTTCTAGTGTTATCATTCAATCACTCTTTCGACTTGTTTTTAACTATTGAACCATATTTATAATTTCACAACATGGGTGGGTTCTGTCAAAGGTGATAGTCTATTAATAAACCATGAAATGTGTTCCCTTACGAGTTTTCATCACCATTTCGCTTAAAATGTCTTTTATTTCATACTTGACTAATTATTTGACATAATTGTGTTTAAGGCCCTGTTTGGAAACGTGTTTGGATAACTTTTAAATTTGTAGGAAGATGCTTTTTCCTAACCTGTTTACAAACTGAAAAATTGAAACAGATTTATGTGAAAAAAATGTAAAAAACCTGAGTTTTCCAGAAACTATGAAGTGACAGCTTCCTGCAAAATCAATTTGAAACCCAGCTTTTGTTTAAAATCAATTTTTCAATCGTGCAACCAAACACAATATAAGGCTTATATGCTATTAAATTGATTTATTGCAGTAATTATTGCTCATTATTGCACGTAATGTTATGGAAAAGAGTGCTGTTACACACAACCTATTTTTCAGCTCCAATTTCACTCTCATATGTTTCGTTAACGCCATATATTCATATTAATAAGATATATGATTCAATAGAAAATTTTTACATTTTCTATAAATTCATCTATACAATTCATTGTAGTCTATGCTTCATTTCTTGTAAAAGTATGTACTTCATTAAATGAGATATACTATTTAAAAAAAAAAAATCAAAACGTGTGAAGTGTAATTGAGAATAGAAAATGAGCTATAGGTAAACATTATCCTATAATAAATCATCCACGAACATTTCAAACTTTGGTCAAAATGATTTTATTTCAAAATGGCAAATAATATTATTACTATTATTGATTGATGTAATTTGCATGAATAACAAAGGATTTTACATATACTACCTACCATCTAGCAATGTACATGATTGATTTAACATTCCTATAGCATGCATGTCAACTTGATAATAAACACCAAGAGCGATGACAGATTCAGTACATTTTTCCTTTACAGAGATCTAGTGATCGGTCATCTGTTAGATCAAACTAGTTAAACAACTGTGTTGAGCAAATTCAAGAGAAAACATTGATGAATTTCAACTAAATTATATTCATCCCAGTTGAATCTACAAATGAACTTCATTCAGATTACAAAATTCATTTATCCAATACATATCTATATTATGTTATGCAACTCTAAATACCCATAAATGGAAGTGATGGTAGCAAGATCTAACTCTAAATACCCTGGCCGTGGGTTTTGCACTTTGCTTTATCTTTCAATCTTTGAATGTTGACAAAAATTTGGAACCAGAGATTCATTCACAGACCCGATCCATGGTTCACTCTTTTTAATCAATTGAAATTTGATTGTGTACAGCAAATAAAATCCAGGAAAGCACCTAGAGTATGTCGTCCTTTGTTTCTCTGTGCTGTATCCCTGTATGGATTTTCACGGGCTCTCCATCTTCCTTTCTCAGAACTGTATCACATGTTCTCGCAGAGGCTGTTTCTCCCGAGGCGGACTGTCGTCTACTTTCCATCAGTTTCCCAGCTTTACCGATTGCAAGAATCAGCTCAAGCTGCTTTTGTTGTTGTTCCTATATGACAGTTCAGCAAAGAAAATGTAGCAACCAAGTTAGAGTGCCCTGTTTAACATGTTTCAAAATACATAGCATTGGCACGAACTAGCTTTTCAAAATAAAAGGAATACCATTTTAGAATAGTCTTTACTTCCAATTAC
Source organism: Acorus gramineus (assembly GCA_030737835.1). Taxonomy (NCBI): domain Eukaryota; kingdom Viridiplantae; phylum Streptophyta; class Magnoliopsida; order Acorales; family Acoraceae; genus Acorus; species Acorus gramineus. The sequence continues at coordinate 14,584,102 of CM060855.1, read as the reverse complement.
TTTGAAAAATGGCAGTTCTAATAAGTCTGTCTAGGAGAAACAAATGCAGGTGAGAACTCGATACAAAATAACACTAACTGGGGTTATTGCCTCTCTGAGCAAATATGCAATCAAATGTATATCACATAAATGTAAAATGAGGTCTCTTTTGGGTACTATCATCAGCATGAGTTCCCAATCCCAAAGCTCAAAGAAGCTATGTAGATGAAAAAATTAAAAAGTCCATTTATAAAGAAGCTTATGGAGGATTAATGGCGTTATGATGCTAAATTGACATCAAATCTAATTCTCTACCAAATTATTTAGAGAAAAGGAGTTCCTAAAGACAACAGCTTCTTTCAAAGCTTGAAAACTCGAAAGGACGCTGAAATGTGGTAACATTTGACAAATATATCATTTTTTTGGATCATGAACCCCTAATAAAATAACTGGCACCAAGTTAATGCCACTTATCCAAAAATTTGGAAGGGATCAAATTATCTATGCTCTAACAAGTTAAACAAATATGATGTGACCTTCCTAGTCAAATGAAGTGTCAGTTTTTCAGGAGCACCATTTATTACCACCATCTAATATGGTAAGATCAACTACTGAGCATGTTGAATCATCCTAATGCATTCAGCACATCCTACCTCCTGAAATACTAGAAGAAGAAACACAATTGGGACTCACTGGCCTCTTCAGAGAAATTCAACTAAATGATGAACAAATTGTGACAACGAGATGCATCTGCATCGTACCACCATAAAATGCTACATCTTACAATTTACCACTCAATGTAAAAGAACTTCTCCCTATACTTCAAGAATTAAAGCTCAGAATCACAAATCTTGCTGAAGTATGTCTCCATTATTGACTAGGCAGTAAGAAATCTTTAAGCAGAAAAAAGATAGGTGACACAAGAATTAGAGCTCGGAATTTGAGAGGTGACACATATCTGGCTAAAGCATGTCTCCATGATAAACTAGGCTGTCAGAAATCTATGGACAGATAAAATAAGAGGTGACACAAGCTTTGACAACTCTGTGTGTACGAACCACAGTAGGTCTACTTTTTTTAAGCATACAGAACTAACCATACTCCACATGGAAGAACACCACGACCAAGTGCATATAATCCCCCTGAGTTTATCATGAACTGCTGTCACAGCTGTGTCAGAGATTTCAGTTTGACAATTCAATTTCTGTAATTGATCAAAGGATGAAAATATAATCAAATATTCTGTATGTGACACCACCATGTCAAAGAAAAACATGACTTCAAGTAAGACAACTCTATCCATGACATTTCCTTTAATGAACCATGTATAGGTATTTTTCTTCAAGTATTGTTTTTCTTGTATTTGTTTAAACTTCCAAGTATAGCTGAAATGTAACAACACACAGGCTGATGCGCATACAATTGAAAATGGTTAAAAAGATCTCGTCATTATTATCGAGAAAATTAGAAATTATACTAACACAACAATTGCTTACTTCCTCTAACAGCACTGGCTCCCAGGCTGTCAGTGGTTACATGCCCCTAGTGGCCTCCAAAGGGTAGTTACAACGAACTTACCCAAATGTTCTCTGTCCTAAAAACTTATCCTAACTTCCTAACAATTTTATTTCTTGAATCTGCGAATTTCCACATTTACAAGTAGATTTCCACAGCTACACATGAAAACATTATATAACTAAACAAAGGGATAAACTAAACAAACTAACTAGTAAAACAAATCTAGACAACAGGAGTTGTCTGTTGTCACAGTACTCTAACAACTACTAACAATGTGTTGCTCTCATCCAATTGCTATTGCAGATGTATCATCACTCTTGTTGTTGTAATGATTCGACAATCGCATAGTTCTAACTATCCAGAAACAATTCTGCTCTTTTGCTGATTGTCACTTCTAATACTGCTACTGACTTCCAAGTGCACTGAGCCTGGTCTTCCGCCTCGAGTTAGGGTAGGGGATAATCAGCTTCTTGGTTCATACAGATCTACAACATTATCTTTGAGTTGATAAGGTATACTAGAGTGATGAGTAATGGGGTTGGCTTGTCTCAGCATAAGGTGGGGTTAATCTTGAGGACTGGATGGCCTTGCCATTTGCCTTATACACTTTATGGTAACCTCACCCTTATTATCATTATTATTATTATTATTCTGAGGAAAATATAAGCATTCAGACTTGAATTTATTAATTCAAAGAGAGTGCCCAAAACATACAAAAAAGAGAAACAAAGTGAGAGCAGCCCTTAACAGGACACAAACCCCATCAAAACAGGGTTAGCAGGACACAAAACCCCTTAACATTGCCCTTATTATTAAAACGTGTTGAGATGTTGATGATGACAGTCTTAGTGTGACTTCCTTGGGTCAAAGTACGTGATGTAGGAGTTCTTCATATAGTTATTTTTGTTGAAGTCAACGATGTAGGGATCCTCATGTGTCCATCTTTGAAACTTCATAGTTTGGCATTGAAACCAATGGAGTAAGGGGCGTCCACATAGTAGTCTCCATGACTTAAAGATGGTACTAATGCTGGCATAGGCTAGCTTTGTGCTACAGTAATCAGATGGTGTAGTTCCCTGGTAGCCACTCTTCAATGGCAGTGACTCTTTGACCACCAGCCTGGTACAGGTGGGGAGTTGTGTCAAGATGACATGCCAACCAAATCTCGAACACAAGCGTGATATCAAGCTTGACTAACTGTTTGGTCATCGAAGAGTCATTTGGCCATTAAATCAGGGTAAATTGGTGTTGAGTGTTGGTCTCCTCCTCCCTATGGCTCTTCTCCATTGGATAACTACAATGGTAAACGTCATCTTCATGGGAGCTAATCTCCCCCACATCCATGGCTTCCCTCAATGAATCATTGCCATAATAGGTGTTGTGCTTGTTTTCCTCCTCTGCGATTCACATTGAATAAATCATTTTCATGGTGTATCATCTACAGGGTCATCCTTCTATTAATCTTCAACATGATTCTTGATATGATTAGTCATTGCTACCGCTCTATTGCGTGGTGAACTCACTCAGAAAGGTCATCAGGATTACTTCGATAGGATCCTAGTCAAACCACAGATCTCCACCTCTTTGCAAATTGTATGTTAGATGTACATCTCATCTCATCCTGCTGGGGTTGATACATGTTAGTTTAAGTTAAGGAAACTTCTACAATGTGAAGAGGCCTCAAAATAAGGCCATTTACTTCAAGACAGTGAATAGACACGGTTATTGCCAAATCAAATCAAGGAAACCTCGTTGTGACTTGTGAGACCATCCACCCATATTAGACAAAAGATATTCTGTGTGGATCTCTCATCCTCTGTCCTTGGTTTGGACCGTGAAACAAAGTAAAGGAGGAATAACACAGCATTACAGCGAATACATCCTCGGTACGGGTCATCTACCCTCGTCCAAGGCTTGGGGCTCAGAGAATATCAACATTGGATTACCTTTCAACATCCTTGAGCCACTCTTGTGCAATGCCAATGGTTTATGCTCATACTTTCCACAGTGACAATGGGAGTTCCATTTTGTCTTACCAACTTGTCTAAACTAGGATCTCTTTCTCAATTCACATAAGCAGCTTGAGCTGCAGCACCACGGGCTCTTTTATCCATCTCATCGTGACATGGATCAATCCATGATCTTGCATAACATGATAAAAAAAACTCGAGGTCAGATACTAGATGATGCGACCCAACAACTCAGAACATCTGAACTAGGTTGATGTAAGAAAATCTCAAAGAAGAGAGTGAGAAAGAGATGTAAGAGACTTTGCTACTCAGTAAGAACTAAAATACAAGTCAAGGATAATTAGAAGGATATTACAAAACTCGATGTGTCTCTCTACTCAATCTAGGGGATTTATGTAGGTCCCAAAGTCGGTTAGACCACCACATAAAAGCCTCTAGAAACTGCTAGGTTGTAATAGCCAATGGTTTACTTCCTCGCTCGAAGCTGACAATTAGATGCCCCTGGCCACCCTCATAAGTGGTAGATTTTTATATTTAAAAATGGAAGGATATTTTTCCATTACTCAATGAAAAGATGTCCCTAGAAAAGGGAAATGAGGGCCTCTCCTTTAACGTAAATTTTGAGGAAGAAAAAAAAAAGAAAGAATGAAGGTCCAATAGCAAATATGCTACTCTACCATTCAACCCTCACACCAAACACAAGTTACACTATGAACCACCCCTTTCCCCACTTCCTTCATTACAGTATCAACCTCAAAATATGCTTTCCTCACTCTCTCAAATATTAGCGATACTAAGTCAAACATTCTCCCATTATAATCTTTTCCTTTAAAAGATTATTTCATTGAGGTGTGATCCATAAAGCCTAATAAATTGCAGGAGGAATCATATTTATGACCTTTTGACTTCTATTGCCATCCTTTTATCTCTCCAACCATTTCCACATTTGTGTCCCTATTGAAAACAAATAGGGTCCCCATTCAACTTTTTCCAAATCTTTTTGCTAAGTGTGCAACTGTAGAATAGATGGGATACAGCGTCTCTTCATATCTACCACAAAATTTACACACCCTGTTTCCATTGTCGGTCTTTCTCCTAACTTCTGTAAACATTTTGTCCAAATGGTAGTTACAGCAGACATACTAATCTTCTCAATCTTAAAAACTTTCCCAACCTTATACAATCTCTTTTCTTGAATCCTCTAATTTCCATGGCTACAAGTGGATTCCCACCATTACAAATAATTAAAATGATTATATAACTAAACAAATAGATGCACTAAATAATAAACTAGTCAACAATAAATACTATTGAGGTACTTTGATGGCTAATTGGCGCTACAAATGGTGCAACACCTCAATAGATGGCTATATAGGGTGTGCCATCCCTCTTGTTGTTGCTGTTGTAGTCATCTGACTGTTGTATCGTTGTAACCTTCTGAAAGCATATCCTTTCTTGCTTCTCTTCAAGAGTATCTTTGGATTTAAAGGAAGAAAAATAGGTTATTTGAAAAAATAACCCTCTTCAAGGCTTTACCGTCAAATTTTTCTATAATAAGCTCAATGCGAACCCTACAAGAGAGATTCCATCCTCTCGTTTTGCAATACTAATTTGGAGCATCACACCCCCTCGAAATTCGATGTTTTATGTGGCTTCTATCTCTTGACAAAGTCCTCACTAAGGCAAATCGTGCAAAATGAGTATATGCTAAAAATATGGTTTGCGGCCTATTCAAAGAGGATGATGAAAAAAGAGATCACCTATACTACACTTGTCAATTTAGTGTGCGTATTTGGGCAAAAGGTGGAGGTCTCTCTTGATTCGAAATGTGATTTCATTAACACCATGGAGATGTGGGCTTGGCTCCAAAAAAGAAGTAAAAAAGGGAGATCAATGTCAAATTGCAAAGTTCCAATATTTCATTCCCAAGCAGTAGTTTGTTGAAGCATATGCCTTACTCGGAATGATTGCATCTTCTAAGGGAAAGGACCATATGTTGAGAATACTTGGACGACAATCATGGCTACTCTTCATGCGAGGGTAACTATCCTCACTCGTAGTGACCCGCCTTCTATTATCACGAGCATTAATTAGAAAGGGTTGTAAGGCTTGTTTTTTCAGGGTTAACTTTGGGTGGTTTACTCCACCTAAAATCTCCTAATCTCTATTTGTTTATCTTTTTTTCTTTAGTCTTTTTTATGTGAAATGTGTTTACTTTTCAGCTTGTTTTGGATATTCCTCGTCTCCTTTTCATCTCATTGTTTTGGAGATCATTCGTCTCCTTTTGTTCGAGGGGCAAATCTAATTAATATAATTGCTCATATCCTCTATTAAATTTTTTTTGAAAGATATGGGGCTATTTGGGTCGAGTTTGATATGCTATTGACCGGGTTTTGCATGTTCTCTTATACTTGCATGTAATGGCATAACTTTATGGGGGGTATAAACAAAAAAAAAAGCATAGTGCTTTCTGAGTAACCAACAAATCTCTTCATACCTCTGAAGAACCATATTGCCTTCTTAGATGGAGAAATATTTAGCATGCATCTCTTCATACATAACTTTTCTGCAAATTCTACATATATTATGACCATGTTTACAACCTTTTCTAAAAATCTGTTATTCCTCATATTTTGCATTGTTTATGTATTAATTTGGTACCTTATTTTAAAAAATGATAGATATTTCTCTCATAGACATCACAAAATTTAATTTCTCACCTTGAATTGTTAATGAGCTCTATAAGGGCAAAAAAACTAACTACCATAACCATTACGCAGATGGTTTTCTTCCTCCATGAAGTTACGTGGAACATTAAACTAATTTATTTAATTTTGAAAGAGCTTCATGAAAGCTCCAAAAGAAACATGGATGCGCATATATTCCAAGTTATGTTAGACTAGGAGATTCAGGAGGTTACAGAAATCCCCCGTGAAAGTTTTCCTTCATGGCTCCTGTCTCCCTGCTTCATTAAACTTAAATTCTTTCAAATATGAAGAAAATGCAGTAAGCATTCAGGTCATTCAGGATAGTTCCCTCACAATCCACGTTTGCTTGAGAATATGAAGGAAATGCTGAAAGCAATAGGAACTAACCCACTAAAGTTGCAAGCTTTAGTAGGTTAGATTCATCAGCTTCACCTTTAATAGATTAAAAGATAAGTGGGATATCACCATGGAGCAGGGAAAACTAAAGATTAAGTCATAATATCTACTTGTTGCTGTAATGTTGGCAGTGATTACTTCTCAGATTGCTGTTTTGTTAAACTTTAGTAGGGATTACAGGAAGTAGAAAGCTCGTCTACTGGCCTGTCTTCATTGTGGTCTTTTTCTTTTATTTCTGATTTCCCTGGATGTGTGTGTGTGAGAGAGAGAGAGAGAGAGATCTTTAGTTTTGCTAAAGTCAAGGACCCTTTTCTTTGCTAAAGTCAGGACCCTTTTCAGGTGGTTTACTCGAACAAAGTTTTTGAGGTTTACTAAGACACCTTTCCAGTTCCGATTGTTTTTCTCTCATGCTCTCTTTTCATTGGGGAACAAACTACTACTTCATTTATTATTTCAACGGCCCACCTAGCCCTGTGTTCCAATATAAGCATTTCCTTACCTCAGTGTCCAATACACACCAAACATCTCATGAACACTCAGTTTAGCTAAACAAGACACAGTAACCAAGGTAAGGTCTCCGTTTCACCAAACTAGCAACAAGACACCAGTTTGCTATCAAATGGGCCCTCATGCATAAGTGTAGACAAACATTGCCCCGAATTCAAGGCACAAGCCAATATACTGAATCTCCTAACAAATGTATCAAGAGAAATTAAACAACTGAAAAATCAGCAAAGAGACATCACAAACTAACTTGCAATTAAATGTTTTGAGAAACCAGCATGCTCATCGACGAGGTGACACACGTATCAAGAGAATCATTTTCACACACCTCCACAAGTACCAAAAGGATTAATTTTTTTTTTACCTAACAGGCTGACACCGTTACTGTAATCACAGAAAAGGTAGCACTGACAGTGCAAAAGTTAAACAACTGATAAAAGGACCAATTCTGCATAATGTTATAAAAATCATTTCAAAAATTACATAGAGCAAGACAAAACATGGACTTAAAATGTCATGTCACTACACATGAAGAAAACAAAAAATACCTAAAAATCTTCTAAAGTTAACGCTTAAATCAGTGGTTTTCAAAAACTTACTAAGAAAATATTCTTTAACAAACTTGTCATAAAAAATGACTGAACTAAGCTTATCCCATCCAATCCTTAAACCATGTCTTACCCATATTTAAGATGTTTTACACCCTCTACTCATTCGAGAAACATAACAAAACATAAGAATAATTTATTATTTGAGAAGGATCATTATGCTGGTTTTTTGTATTTCTGAGTACTAGATCAAAAATCAGTACCCGACACCCAACATTGACATTGTTGTCATATTTCTTTGTGTTTTCGTCTACTCATGCATCGTGCCATCACTATAGACCTTTTACTGACGATGAGGAATCCCAATGTTAGTTGGGGAAAACCCCGGATGTGCACAATTGCCCACAAGCCATGTGCATAGAGTATGCTCGGAGGGATTTGAACTCGAGACCTATGAGGAGAAAAACTATGGCTCTAGCCAAAAAGCCAACCCCATGTGCATTTCACTCACTATATACATTGCATGTGAACCCAACCCAGTACAGTTGTCATATTTCAATCCAAAGAAGTGAAGGATATGAATTCAACTTCAATCTAGATTATATTGGCATCTTATTCTTCTATGGAGAATTTATTTTTATTTTCTAAAGAAAAGAGGTTTTTTATTGTTTGGGAGAGGATTCAAAGCATCTTAACATGCATTGAGAGATTTTAAAGATTAGATGAGATAATGGTACTTCAGCCATTTTACATCCAAGGTTGTTAAACATAACATTTGCAGTAGAATTCTTTAAAAAAGTTGATTTGGGCATTCCTAAACTTTAGAAGGTAAATTTTTGGGGTATTTTTCCTAAAAGAAAAAAGGCATAAATAAGGATCCAACCATGAGATCCATGCAGATGGAAGGAAAATTTTAACGGATAACTTCAATCTATATTATATTGGCATCCTTACTCTTCCATAAATAAATATTTTAGAGGGCATTTTATTGTTTGGGAGAGGATTCAAAGGATCTTAACAGGCATTGAGGAAGAGAATTTAAAGATTAGATGAGATAAGGGTCTTCAGCCATTTTAGATCAAAGATTGTTATAACATTTGAAGTAGAATTCTTTAAAAATATTGATTTGGGCATTCCTTGACTTTAGAAGATTTTTTTTTTTTGGGTATTACCAAAAGAAAAAAGCACAAATAAGGATCTGACCATTTGATCCATGCAGATGGCAGGAAAATTTTGATGGATAACAAAGAAAAGATATATCAGGTGTTTCTTAATCAACATGCAAGAATGACAACAAACTTTATCAAAGTCTAAAAATTGATGGAGAATGGCAACAACTGCTTTTCAAGCATGAAAATTTACAGAAGATTTGAAATGCACAGGACCAACTCCAGAGATTTCGGGAACCCCACAATAATTAACATTAATATGAGACATTATACAATTGCACGTTGCTGGTTAATATTAGCATGCTATGTTCAATAGTGAACTTTTTTTAATTTAGATTGATACAAAATATTATAAAATTTTACTTGAAGTCAGCTGACCATCTGAGACTCACCTGCATTGCCAGCAAGACCTTTTGGATTTCACCTAGCTCCTTTTCAAGAATGTCTTCTTGTATTGCAAGTGCTCGAGTGGCCTCAGAATTCTTCTGTGACAGAGCTGCAGTCTGCAAACACACATAAAATATGCTTCAATGCTGATGAACTAATAAGGTTTCCTTTGCCTAACGAGTGCTAGCAGCAAGTTGTAATCAAAGCAAATATGGTTTTCATTCATTGTTTTAAACCAATGTAGATTCTTTGAGGATCATAAAAAGAGTTCACAATTATGATTGTCCACATTCTCCAAGATTAAGTATTACACACTCCATGTAGATTTAGCGATTTGAATGAGGAACATCTCCACAAAAGTTTAACGAATTAAATATAGATTTGCCCATTTCATATGAAGCTACTCTACAACTATATGGACCATTTTGTGTGGGCATTCAGAATTTCAAGCTTGTTGTGGTTGTCCTCTAAAAGTACATATTAGGTGGATGAATGAAAAGGCGGGTGCCCATTGCATCACTCGGATCATACGGCCAACATTGTATTGTTATTCATGTTTCGCGACTACCTGACTTACGAGTCCGTATGGTATTCCGGTTTCTTCATGTTATTTTTTGTTTCTTTCCTCTCTAGCATATTTGTCTCACTCAGTCCTTGTACCATTTTTTTTTTAATCATAATACAGTGTTCACCTTCAGCTAAAAAAAAAAAAAGATTCTCAAGAAACTAGATACACACTTTAGCCATACTTTGGGCAGCATCCTTGTTTGTTACAATGCTTTAGCACTTCTATGTAACTCTTGCATCTTATAACAATTCACGTCACAAAATTCTACACACAATTTACCATGTGAAACTCATTATTGATTCCAGTTTAAATACCTACATGTAACACTGGATGAATCTGCTCAACATACCATATAACAGAACTAAACATATAAAATACAAAAATAGAAACAGACTCTATCGTCTTACCTCAGCAAGTGGCTCCTTCATTGACTTCCTCGTGACCCTAAACCGAACCCCCAACTTTTCAAGTTGCCTCGAGAGCACCCTGATAACCGTCGTTGAATTCCTCACATCATCCTCAAGTCTTTCAATCCTCTCAACAACATTCAAACTCAAACCACCACCACCACCACTCGGAAACCCTAATCTTCCACCACTACAAACCCTCTGCCACTGCCTCTGCTGGATCCACTTTCCAATAGCTACCGCACCAGCCAGAGCAAGCAAAATGCCGGCCACATACTTATCCTTAATCGCAACCTTCTCCGATTCAGAGGTGATAGCCGCTATTAGATACCCGGCCGACAAGACCACCGAAAAAGAGATGCAGAGGAACTCTGACAGCCAAATCACGGCGTCCAAGAGCTTACTGAAGTCCAATCTCTGCCACGGTCGGTCCCCCACGCCCTCATCTTCAACAATCAACTTCATCATATACAAGAAGACTATCAAATTCGAATAAAGAAAAATTAGGTTCAGCGAATCATACCAGCGGAAGAGACGAACACCGTGACGCGTCGACGGACTGTCACGAGGGGAGGGGAATTCGGATGGAAGGAATCCAAGCGGAGTGTTGTTTCAATTGGTGAAGTCGAGATTGGGAACTTAAGAAGGTTTGATCCATGGATGAGGGAACAGCCGAATCGATGGGAGAGAGGGTTCTTCAGTGACGGATATCGAGGGGAAGCAGCGACGGACATTGGAGAAAGAGGAGATATGGCGATTGCTACTGGGACTCTCTCGTTTATGTCGATTGGAAGGGACCATCGCATAACCGTTGATGGATCGGTGTTTCGCGGCGCAAAGGACAACTAGGACGGATTATTTTTAGCCGTCCGATCGAGTGACTTTTTCATCGTTTCGACCCACCCCCAATAGGAAATGTACGAGGGTGCCTCTTATTACACTCCACAAATCGGGGAGCACACCCTTTTTTTACACACCTATCATATCACACTCAAATTCTTTAAACAACCCTCATATTTATGTGGGGCACTTAATTTTCAATGCAGACCATCAAATAAAGGAAAAAGATACACAGCCCCATTGCAGCATCAATTGCAGTCCATTCCATTTTTCTTTTATTTTTTAAATCATACACTCACCATTTGAAGTACATGCTGTTATATGAACTGAAGTATATACTGAGATACATTAATATATTTTTTTTCATAGTAAAAAAATTAAAAAAAAATTGGGTCATATACTATGATAGAACACATACATTATGATAGTGCATTATATACTACGTTATCGTAGTGTATAGGGCTGCAAAAAGGACTGCGTGTATCAGCGCTCCTGAAGAAACCCTAAACCTCTCACCCCTCTCGTCGTGGATCCCCCTCTCGTCGTCCCCTCTCTTGCTCGCCGTCATCATCCTTTCCGTGCATACCTTCACCGTTGACAATTCCAAGATATTGTTGGAGCTGATGTTATTGTTGATGATTTTCTATGGAGAAATCCATTGTTTTGGGAAGGATTTGTTTGTTTGTTTGTTTGATTTAGTGAGAGGGAAAGATTTTGTGAAAAATGAGAAGAAGAGAGTGATGAAATGTGCTTCTTTTTTTTTTTTTGCTGCATCCATGTGTTTCTTTATGTCTTGGTGAATAGGGTTTTTGTGTGATTGAAATTGTGAAGTTATTTTTATTTTTTTGATATGTAGATGTTTGTTAGATTTTGTTGAATGTCATTCTTATTTGTATGTTAAAATGTGTGGAATTATTTGCTTTTGAGATATGGATGTTATTCATTTAGTTTTCAAAATGTGATTCGTGTTCTTTTATTTTTCATGCACTGTCGATATAAAATACCAAATATCGACACTGATAGTGTCACGAAGGTTCTAGATACTAAGGGTTCAGTTTTCTAAACCCCGCGACACAAGCATTGTCGACATAAATACCTAATATCGACACTGATAGTATCGCGAAGGTTCCAAATGCTACGGGTTCAGTTTTCTGAGCCCCGCGATACATGCATTGTCGACATAAATACCTAATATCGACACTAATAATGTCGTGAAGGTTCCAGAAGCTACGGGTTCAGTTTTCTGAAGCCCGCGACACAAACATTGTCGATATAAAAACCAAATAATAGGGCGTGCACGTGATCCGATTATAAATGGATCTTTTGTACACTATCCGTTTATGAGGGGTGTGCACCCCAATTTGAAGTGTGCAATTAGAGGCACCCAATGTATTAATCGAAGGCACTAACACGGGTCAACCTATCTATCATATTGCCAAAAAGTGTTTAAGTTTTCAAGTATATTTTTATATAACATTTTCATTTTCTCAATTTATCTTTAGTTATTACTAGTCTTCTCTTATACAAGATATATGTGAAAATAAAAAAAATATTTTTAAAAAGTTGTCTATAATCAATATCCTATTTTTTTTTTCAATTCATTTATATATGCTATATAATATACCATATTATATATAAATAAATGATATTATAAAAATTTGAATAATAATTAAATAAATCGTTTGAAAATTTTTGTTATGAAATTATACATAAATGAGATATTACAATTGAAAATTAGTGTTTACACGTGTACCCCTCAACCAACCCTATATTTTAAAAATATCTTATTTGAAATTCTTAAACCAACAATATCGCTCAAATAAATAAAAAAATAAAAAGGGAAAAATCCATACACAATCCCCTGATATCTGACTAAAATCCATATAACCCCTTAACTTTTCTGAAAATCCACATACCCCTTAAAAACACCTTGTAAATCTAAATAAACCCTGAATAAAATTTTCGTTAATAGATGATGAATATTTTACGAATATTTCATTTGGTTAACCTTGAATGAAAACACAATGTACAAAAAAAAAAACCACTACAATGTTTTAAAAATGTGAAAAATCCTATAAAAATAATGATTTTACCCTCTTTAGATATATTATAAAATGATAATGTTACGTCCAGCCTCAATTCCAGTCTACATGTGTTTTGAATTTTTTTTAAAATATTATACCTCATCTATTGTGATACATGCTTTTATAAAAAATAAAGCATATATTTTAGTAAATTGCATGGATACATTTATAGAAAATGTAAAAAACAAATTTCAAAGCATATGCCTTGTTAACGTGAGCATATACGTCGTTAATTTTCTATCGATGCATATAGGGTTGAAATTGGGGCTAGAAATGGATCTGGGTGTAACAACACCCATTATAAAATCCTATCGGGGGGAGGGTTTAAATCGTCATTTATAGAAAATTTTCCACATTTTTCTCACATTATAGGGTTTTTTTATATTGTATTTTCTACCAGGATTAATCAAATATAACATTGACAATATTCATCATCTATAAACAAAAATTTTATTCAGGGGGTTATTTAGATTTACTAGGTGTTTTCAGGAGGTTATATGGATTTTAAGAAAAGTCACGGGGTTATATGGATTATGGATTTTCCCCTAAAAAATTGATTTCATGTACAATTTAAACAATTTTGAATAATATTATTAAAAATAACAAATTATCAGAGATATTTTACTAAAATGTGATTTTATAAAGGTATATATAGAAAAAAAAACTAATAATTAAATTATTCTCAAAATTCTTTGAAAATTCATAACTTTTCAAGTATAACTCCAATTGGGGTGATCTATGGCTTGTTGGAAATAGCTTTTAATATGTACTTATATGAAATATATGCTTCTCAAAATGACTATATTGCACGATAAAAAATAAGTACAAACATTGAAACTATCAAAAATAAGTTCAAACTCATATTTCATTCGAAATTATCTAATTATCACATATATTCCATAGTTATCTCAATCTAAATCTAATAAAAAAAATGATGATATGGCATAATCACCACCATTCATTCAATATATCATTAATATAGATAGATATTGAAAAGATATATTTGATTAATATCTCATATTATCTAATACAATATTAAAATATATATTTTTCATTCTTATACTTTAATTTAAAATCAAATATGATAAATAAATCAAGCTAAAATTGAAAAATGAAAATGTTATACATGAGAATAAGCACTTTTGGGTAGATAAGAGATAGATTTCCGTAAATCTTTTGTATTTTTTATTTCTATTTTAAAAATCATTTCATGAATTATTTTTATATTCTTATAAAATATTCAAAATTTTCATAAAAAGGGTTAGATATATTTCACCAGTCATAACTATATATTCAAATATTTATTATATTGATATTTATCGACTTAGATAAATTGATAATATTAAACATTATATTAAAATACATTGTTAAACATATATGTTTCCCAAAAATAGTGGCTATTGCATAATGAAAAGTAAACTCAAACGTTAAAACTCATATTTCACTCGAAATTATCTATTTATTACTTATATTATATGATTAACTCAATCTAAATCTAATAACAAATAAAAAAATAAAAAATGATAATGTGACACGATCATCATCATTTATTCAATATACTAAGATTTGATGGATAACTCATATTAACTACTAAAATACTAAAATATGTATTTTTCATTCTTACCTTTTAATTTAAAATGAAAGATAGATAAATAAATCAAGATAAAATTAAAAAATAAAAATTTTACACATGAAAGAACAAACATGAAAACAAACACTTTTGGGTAAATAATAGATAGATTAATTATCTTTGATTTTATATTAAGATGTTAAATGATAATGTGATATATTCATCAAATATGTCTTTTTTTAAATTTCACAAATTAATATTTTAACTAATTCTATATTTTAATATAATCTATGCTATCATTATAAATATATATTGTCCCACATATCATATACACATTGGCCTAATTTGACATGGAAATAAAGGGTTGGGATAAGGAAAAAAATTGGGTTAAATAAGTCGTTATCCCATATGGCATTAAAAAAAGAAGAGAATAAAGCATGGACAATTGTCCACATTTTGAGATAAAAAATGAGGATAGTTTGTTCTAGGTAAAATATAGAACAGACTTTATTATAATTTTTTATCCCTATTTTGTAAAATTGGGATAACATTTATGACTACCATTTAAAAAAAAAAAAAACCAATAAAAAAAAGAATTTGTTCTATCAAACATTATTAATACCCCGTTAATAAGAATGGTAGATCTGATATTTAAATTTTTTTTTTGATGTTATCCCATATTTGATCCAAATACAAGATTGAGGATAAGAATACAAAAAATGAGGATAATAAAAAACATTACCAAATGCAAATCTGGATAAAAAATAGTAGTTTTTTTATCCCTATAAATTAGGCTAACTTATCCTTAAAATTTATCTCTTTATCAAACTAGGCCATTGGGACTAGTGTCAGTGTCTTTGTAGCAAGGAAAACGGTATAAACATTTTTATACGCTCTCTCCTGATGACCCTTTTGCTAGAGTTCGCTCTTTTTTATTTTTATTTTTTATTTATTTTCAAGCTAATCGAGCTTTGGTTAAATCAGTACTGAAAGAGTTTAGGGGTCAATTTTTCCGCAACTGGCACCATTCTACAATGATATAGATATAGATAAACCTCTTAACGGAAAAGATATGATTAACATATCATATCCGAATCATTTGATACTTTCAAATTTGGGTCTCTTCGTGTATGGATTTTTCATATGGACATGTGAAAATTAAAATTAAAATTAAATATTAACATAAATTTTGATAATTAAGTGATATTTTAGAGAGACGTGAAATTGAGATTTTAAGGTTTATTATGTCTTTTGAATATCATGCATTGAAAATCTAATAGTAATATAATGTATCATAATTGTTATTAATAATACAAGATAATAAATATGAAAATATATAATATAAGCATATATATATTTTTATAATATATGTCAAATACAAATATTTTTTAGATCGGATACACTTGTATTTATATCCGCACTCAAAATATTCGAAGAGGGGATATTTCTGATTTTTTTTTAATATAAATACCAATCAGATTCATCATTTTTTTTTGGGAAAATTAATTAGGGGTCCCTGACCCTATCTCCATAATAACAATAAATCCCTGGATTATTTTACAATAATGATAAGTCCCTAAACTCAAAATCTATTATCTTTGGGTCCCTCAAACTAACAGAGTTACTAACAGTCATGGGAAATCCCCTTTATACCCCTCCCACTTAAAACCCTCTCCCTCCAAAATATTTTGACCACTCTCCTCCCTTGTTTAAACCCTAGTCCCACCCCCTCCCCCCATCTCCACTCTCCTCCCCTATTTTACCTGCGAAGGACCGGAATCGGACCGGAATCTCGAAGGGAGGTGTCGGACGGCAAAGAAGGGGAGGTCGAATCGGCTGGCAAAAAACCCCGTTTGTTGGACGGTGTTCAGGGAGGTCGAATCGGCGGCGAAGAACCCCCCCGTTTGTCTCTCTCTCTTTCTTGTAGTGGGTCATTGATATTTGTTTTTGGTTATTGTAGATTTCAATTTCAATTTGGAGATATGATTTAGTGCGTGGAGATTGATTGGTTAGTGCATTAGAGATGTTTGAGAAAGTCTTTATGTGAGATTTTGGTGTGTGTTGGTGAGGGTAGTGGTTTGTGTTGAATGTGTGTGAAAATCATATCTTGCATGTCAACTGTTTGATTATTTGTGTGTGAAGAAGGTGGATGAAGAGGCTTGTGCTTCATGGATGAATCAATAAGTGAAATGGTTAATTGATCACATTTGTTTGTTTTCTAATTTAATTATTATACTTACATGATTCTTGAATTTGACATCTTGAATTTGATTTTATGATTATGATGCATATTTGTATATTTTCATTCTTATGTTATGAATATACACTATTTTTAGATTTCCAAATTTTTCTGAATTTTTTTCCGTATCCCTCCCCGAATAATCCGATTCGAACCGAACATGATCCATATCCCTCCCCAAATTTGTGACTATGGTCTCTCGGTTGTTCACCTTGATTTTAGCTTTCGAGTTCATGTTCATATCATTTTTTATGTTTTCGTTCGTTTATATTGCATTGCTTCTGATATAAAGATGACCATGTAACACATTTTATATGCAAAGTGTTTGTTGATGTTAATCATTTTCTATATTTCTTTTGCTCAAGAACAAAGAACAGATGTTCATCTGAAGAACCCAAATGCTGGTTGATAAGAAGCCTTACCCACGTTCTCTTGTAGCATCTGCGGCTGAAACTCAAAACCATTTTTTTAAAAGCCTTCCCTTACATATTTAAATATAACCATAACAATATATGTAAGAAAACCATGATTTTAAAACAAAAGCCTACATATATGCCCCCTCAATAGTTAATGACTCAAGTCCGAATGAAGACATTGTTAGATGAATTCATTATTCTATTTTTTGATATAAAAGAAAACGAGTTAGTGACTCAATGCTAATTCTTTAAACATTTATCATCAACGATCTCTGTTATATTTTCAAATATTTGGCTTATGTTTTGCATTTCTTTTCCAAATTTTTTTTTTCCAAATTCATTCTTTTTTTTTGTACACCGTTATTCTCTTCCTGTACATTGTTAATGCTTCTTTGATACACTGTTATCAAAAAGAAAAACAGTTAGTGACTCCATGCTAATTCTTTAAACATTTATTATCAAAGATCTCTGTTATATTTCTAAATATTTGGCTTATGTTTTGTATTTCTTTTCCAAATTTGTTATTTCCCAAATTCCTTTTTTTTGTACACCGTTATTCTCTTCCTGTACATTATTATGCTTCTTTGATACACTGTTATGCTCTATATGTACACTGATAAATCATTATTCTAATTATGTAGTATGAGGGACTGTTCACCACTTTTTCTAACATTTTTTTTCATGTTGTTAGGTTGAAACATAATGGCTCGTCCGCAGAAAATCACACCACGACGAAGTCCTCGAAACCAAAAAGCACTAGTCTCTAAAGAGGATGATCCTTTTACCTCTACTAGGAAGACTCGGGCATAACATCAAGAGATCCTCGAAATCCCACGAAGACTCGGGAAAAGTCCAAACCCAAGTCATCCACTAATACGAAGTCCAAATCGAAGCCATCCACCATGAGGAATAAAAAGGAACAAGGTAAACTCTTATTACATGCACTGTACAAGATTAAAACACATGTGTACACTGTTAAAATGACCTCTGCACACCATTGAAGTGGCTTTGTACACTCTTAACATACTTTTGTACACTATTAACTCTTTGGTACTATCTTATAATAGGGACGGTGAAACCCTTTCTACCCAAATCGATGCTGGTGCAGCATAGGTGCTTCCCAATCTATTACATAACTGCCATGGATGGGATGGAAGTCAGAGAATGCCACAGAAGATTGATGAAGAAGACACCATTCAATATTTTGGTTAATATTCCGAGGATACAGTTCCAGTCAGAGTTACTTGATGTCATCGTTAGCAGCTACAAATCTGATGGAGATTTCTTCGAGATAGGTGGGCAGCCGATATCTTTGACTGCCGAAGATGTTGCCCTGATCATAGGGCTGCCAGCCTTTGGGGAGACCCCTAACTTGAACTCATCATCTACAAAGTCCAAAATCAAGAAGCGGTTCTTCAGTGATACTTCCATCATCACCAGGGCAGCCTTGAAGGAAAGTATGTCTTACTTGATGAACTCCGACGACCCTAAAGACATCCAAGATTTTGTGAGACTTTGGATAGCTTTCATATTTGCGTCGTTTCTGTTTCCGATTGGACACTACAATTGCCCAATACCTCTTTTAGGATTGTTGGATAATCTGAAATCCACATGGAAGTATGCATGGTCCGTTGCCATCCGCGATCAACTGATGGAGGGCGTACGGAAACAACGGGCCTGCATAACAATGAGGGACGAGGGCCAATATTCCAAATCATCAATGGGATACGTTTTTGGTTGCACCGCGGTCCTCTGTGTAAGTATCACATCACTTGAAAAAATTTATATGTTTTTTTAATTATTAATTTGTCACAAGAATTAATGAAATAATTTTTATAGGCTTGGTTCTACGAGCACACAAGAACAACTAGATGGATGCCTACAGCTCACTATGTCTCCCCACGATTATTCAAGTGGGCGATGAAACTGAAGAGGAGAAGGGGGGAGAAAAATGCTGACCCCTTCAGGGTAACCGCGGCTGAGGTAAATAACTCATAATCACTGAAGTATATATATGAACTGTTATGCATACATATGTAAACTTATTCAAATTATCTGAAATAGTACACTGTTATTTAAAATGTGTACACTATTATTTCAAATATGTACACTATTAAGTCATCTGTGTGCACTGCTTGAAGACATCTGTACACTAAAGATGTACATTATTATCTTCTGTGCACACTGATTGAGCACATTTGTACATTACTAATTCAAATGTGTACACTACTATATATGACCTGATCTACTCTGTATAATACTGACATAGATTTCCTTTTGTGTTGTAGGTTATGACAGCCCTCAAGGTTGATGATGGAGAGAGATGGCTCCTCTATGGGGGAAGGATGGATAAAATGAAGGGGAGGAACACTCCCTTGAATTATTGGAAGGAGGAGGATGAACAACAACCACAAGAGCTAAAAAGATGTAGGAGATTGGCTAGTGCGGTTCCCTCTATCTCATTGAAGAGGAAATTGGGGTCACTTCGTCATTACGGAGGAAATAGACTAAGGAAGAAACTAAAAAAGATGAAGGGAGAGATGGAGGTGCTTAAGTCAAAGGTGGAGTTGTTGACGGCTCAAAATGCCCAGCTATCTAAAGAGCTTCAGAAGAAGGAGGACGAGGAACTACTGAAAAAACTAGGGGAGGGAGAAGAGGGGGGAGAAGAAGAACAAAACTTGAAAGAAGGGGAGGAGGAGGCCTCTGAAAATGATGAATACTACATAATTAAGAGATGCGAATTTGATGGTGTAGATGAGTCAGGTGGGCATGATGTCATAGGTGGAGCTAGTGAGGATGGGTTTGACAAAGAACCCTATAGCATTGTGGATGTTAGCTCCCAAGAGATGGACTTATCCATTGTTCCATTCAGTCAGGATCCCAACGAAGGGTCATTAGAATTGGTGCCACAAGTGTTTTCTGTCATTCCTTTCAGTCAGAATCCTGATGAAGGGATCATTCAGGGGGTTCCAAAAAAAGCCTCCTATGTTGAGAGATTGAAGAGGAGAAACAGGATGTCATCTTATTTACTGCGGTCTCCATACTACCATGGAGCTGTGAAGAAGGAGTTGCTCAAGGCAATGGATAATGTAGTGCAAGAAACTGAGGTGTTGTTGTTGACCCCCCCATCACCAAAGAGGAAAAAAAATGACTAATGTACTATTTAAAATCCCAAAGAGAAAGGTAAGCAAAATACAATCTTTGCTTAAAAATACAGAAATTAAGTGAAATAATATAGCCATTTTTCATGTATTATAATTTGCAGGTCCTCACAGAGAAACGAAGAAATTATCAAGGGAAGAGGTTCTTGTCTGCCAAAGACGATGAAAGACTCAGCACAGTTAGAGTACAATTCTCCATATCTTTCCCCTGGAAATAGGGCATTTGCCCAATGGTCTGGATCAGAATCTTCAACCCACTTTGCAGCTTGTTGAGAAAAACACCGCATTCGGCTATGACTTTTCTGTAATCTTCAATTCTCAATCCATAAGCTGCAGCATCTAGTAGTTGAAGCAATTTCCTTCTAACAGAAATATTGAATTTCCCAGTGATCGTCTCTTTAAAATTCATCTTCAAATGTCGTAAACAATGAGAATGATATGAGTCTGGAAAGACTGAAGGGACAGCTGACATTAAACCCTTACCCCTATCAGAAATGAATGTGATTCTTCGATCTGAAGATATGATCCCTCGTAAGCATGTTAATGTCCATGCCCAATTATCTTCTGTCTCTTGATCCACAACTGAAAATGCTAATGGAAAAAAACCGTCATTCCCATTCTTAGCAATGATCGCAAGCAAAATACCTTGGTACTTAGATTTTAAAAATGTTCCATCTAAAAACAACATGGGCCTACACCCAGTCTCAAAGCCAGCAATTACAGCACCAAAACTTACAAATACTCTTCGAAATCTATGATCTTCAGGAGTGCATTCCAACTCCACGTAGCTTCCAGGATTCGTATTCATTACCGCTGTAGCATACCATCGGAGATGATCAAATGAAAGTGCTTCATCTCCATGCAAATCCTTACAAGCTATCTCTTTTCCATGCCATGCCTTGTGGTAAGGTAAATTGATGCCATAATCTCTAAATACGTCCTTCACTATATCGCGAGGTCGATATAACGGAGAATCTATAAACTTCTTTCTTGTAATCTCACCCACCCATCTTCGTGATGCTCTAGGATGACCGTTTGTTGATATTCCTCCACCACATGAGTGAACGTTGTTCATCGTCTTGATTTGAAAGTAAGGACCCAACCCCACTCTAGAGCAATGTACACGCCATCCACATGAAGGAATCTTACACTTAACTGTCACCCTTACTCTGTCATTCTTCACGTACTCAAAATCAAATGAATGTGCTATGGCATAATTGGTCAGCTGAATTCGAAATTCTTCGACATCTTCAAACTGTTGATTGATTGAATGAATGCAGTTATCCCAAAAACTTGTGAGCATCCCACTTGACGTACTCCCGCAAATGGCTTCCCCTTGGGTGACCATACTACAAGATGTAGGTGCAGTATTTGTCATGTTCATTTGGACTGTGTTGGACATCCTGCAATTCATTTCAATTATGGGATGCATTAGGTATAATAATATATACAAAATTTTATCACTGTCTATGTACACTATTAGTAATCTGTGTACACTAATAAAATTCTTACGAAATGACTATGAAAGAGTATAACATATTTTTACCTTATTCCTTCATCTCCGTCACAAGTTTGTCCATCATTGAGGGTAACATAGATTTCGACTACCATAGCCCCACACATCTTATGGATGTCGTACATCTTCTCTACGGCCTTATCGTTCCCAATAGTGGGTTTAATCATTGTTTTCCCTGGAATTTCATACTTCATAATAACTTTGGCCGCATCGAACCCCCATCTTTCCACTAATTCATTGACAATGTAAGCATACGTTGTTGTTCTACATATACTAACTACCTCGGCATCTCCCATATATGTACAAGCAGCCATGATTGGTTCCATTCTTCAACAATGATAAATTAATCTGCAAATTAAAAGGCAATTAACATGAATTTCATGTTAGTAACTTATTATAACATGCAATTACATTCAACCATTTTTCACACATAAACTGACAATAATCTCTTGTTATAAAAAGAACATATTTTTTGTTTTCATCATATTGTAACATGCATACACATTGCCTAATAAGCATAGAAAACACACAATGTACTCAATGTACATTGTTAGGTTCACTGTGCACACTATTAATATTCACACTTTGAGAATCTCTTAGTTCAAAAATATATACAATTATATGAAGAGTGAAACTTTAAAAATTTCATAATTTCAGAACATGCATGACTACATAAAACTGAAAATCATCGCACACTATGTCATGTACTGTATGTGTACACTGATAAGCGCACTGTGTACACCCTTACACTTTCATATTTCTAAAAACTCTCCAGTTTATGAACATTTATACAAACATCTAAGATGCATAAAATCAACACTATAACATTGAAAACTATAAAAAAGAATAAAATATTGCTTTGAACATTTAATAAAAACATACATTGGTGATGAAGGAATGAGAACCAATCGATCCGGGTCCGGGGCAACATCCGTGGTCAAGATTGGGTGTGGGGGGAGGTCGGGGTCGCGGGAGGGGATGGGGGTGGCGGATGGGGTCGTCGGAGGGGGTGGGGATCGCGGATGGGGTCGTCGGAGGGGGTGGGAGGCGCGGACGGGGTCGCGGGATGGGGTGGGAGGCGGTTGGGGGACGCAATGTGGGGCGCAGGAGGCACGGTAGAGGGGGCTGGTGGAGGTGGTATCACATTCTCACCTTATGTTGAGTTTTGGGAGAGAAAGAGAGATGTTGGCGGAGAAGGAGAAAGCACGTTAGGTTGAGTTGAGGGTAAAAGAGGAATAAAAACAATAGATTGGATAGAAAAAAGATGGAAGGACCTAAACAAAATACAACCACTAACTGAGGGACCTAAAGAAAATTTAAAACAGGGACTTATTGTTATTATGAAGATAGGGTCAGGACCCCTAATTAATTTCTCCTTTTTTTTTTTTTTTTTAGATAATTGAAAGCTTAATATAGACAGATATAAATTAACATCAGATCAGAAATGATTTCCAAATTCTATTCAACGACGAAACGCGTTTCACGAGCTTCTCCCACTTTCATGACTCGGAGCACCTACCGATGGTGAAAACTTTGACGAGATCTCCAAGACCCAAATCTAGCTCCAAAAGACTCCTAATGTGACAATGGCACCGGAGCCCGCATCCCTAGAACCGGTAGCCGTAACCGTCCCATCACAATCGGAGCAGCAACAGCAGCAGCCGCGGCCGCCTCCGCCGTCAGAGAAGAGGCCATCGCCCTCACCGTGGTCCGACGCGGAGACGGTCCACCTGATCGACGCGTACCAGGAGAAGTGGTTCTCCGTCAACCGCGGTCCTCTAAAGTCAAGCCAGTGGGACGAGATCGCCGCCTCCGTCTCCGCCCGCCGAGGCGGCGCCGCTCCGACCAGGACCGGCACTCAGTGCCGCCACAAGCTCGAGAAACTCCGCAAGCGCTACCGCACCGAGAAGCAGCTGACCGTCCCCTCCCCCTGGCCCTACTTCGACCGCATGGACCTCCTCGCCCGTGGTCCCCTCCCCATCTCGGCTGCCCATCCCATGATCGACGGCCCTGATGACCCCGACAGCGACGATGATGATGATGAAGACGAAGATGTCAGTAACACTCGTTCAGTCGATTATATATTGAGGACTGCAGCGAGCGGGGATCGGACTTCGAGGCCTGGCGTGCTGGTCAATTCGATGGTTCAGAAGAGGAGGAGATTGGACGGTGGTGGTTCGGCGACTCCGATGGGGCGGCTGGCTTCGGTTGTCCGGAGTTTTGGGGAGGGGTTTGTGAGGGTGGAGAGGGAGCGGTTGGAGATGATGAGGGAGGCGGAGAAGGATCGAATGGCTATGGAGACGGAGAAGACGCGAATGATCCTCGACTCCTTCCGTCAGATCAGCGATGCCCTCACATTTGGGTTAGCAAAGAGGGGTTGATTGATTCTACCCTGGTGACCGCAGAAAATAAGGTTCTTTATTTCCTCTCTAGTGGTACATATATTTAATGGAAATTGTCCATAAGCTTAGAAATATTTTCCCCGCAATTTAGATCGGTTATGATTTCTTCAATTGCATTGACAATCGAAGATGTCAGCAAGTCTCCGTTTTTTCAATCTACACCTGATGTTTGTGCTTTATTTAGTGTTGAAGTAGGAGTTGCAGACCTGTAACAGCTTACAGCTGTAGATGATGTACCAATAATGTCTGCTAACATGAGTTGATCTCTATGTTTCTCTTACTTTCTTTGAAATAATACATGCATAAGCAGCAGTTATGACCAGTATCCTCAGCTGAATGCTCATTGCAACCAGGTGATGATTATGTTTATTTTTAGCTAGATTTTATTGATCGGGTTTGATTTTGTCTAGCTAGTTGCATTTGCCTGATGTTTTCCAGGTGATTAATCCAAAGATTTAAAGATGTACAAGGATGCCTGTATGTTGAGAATACCTATGACTCATTTGTTTCATTATAAAACGTTAATCCATTGAAAACACAAGAAATGTGAAATCTTTTACGTTGTAATCTTATTACGCATGAGATTTTTTTAAGATTTTTCAAGATTCTTGCTGGAAAGCATTTTCTGATTTCCAGTGTTTGCTAACACTGGTTATTAACATATTCCAGTTAATTATGAATACTAAATTTTACTAACCATAATTTATGCAAATTTTTTTTCACAAGAAGTCCAAAATTTATACATCATAATGTTCAAGAGATAAATAAATCCTTTAGGCCCATTTGTTCATGTCATTACAGATATGTTCTTTAGGCCCCATTTCATTCGTGTTATTATTGTGGATGGATTTACTTATTAGGAATCATTCTACTAGCAATCAAGTTCCTTGTAAACATGCATAATCCTACGTCAGTCCTTACAAACTTGGGGTCTGAGATACACATCTTTTAAACTGTTATGGTTAGTCAATTTAGTCATTGAGTTAAATTTTCATCCAATTTAGGAGCACATTATCATAATATTCCATCCATATGAATTAAACACTCATATAAGTCTTTGAAAGCACATAAAAGACATATAGTCCCTTTTAAATGACCATCTTGCCTTTGAATCCATTCTCACATTTATCTCTTCAACCTCTTCCAGCATCCTTCCCTAATTGTGGAGGGAGTAGAGAGGGAAAAATTGGATCAATAGATTTTACTTCAGGTTTAATAACAATTTTGATTTGAAAAGATTTTACTTCCAAAGGTTTGAAAAGTTGGTTGAATAAAATAATTTTATTTAAGTGTGTCATTCAAGCACGTGGAGTTGTCTTTAAATGTAAAGAACTTCACCTTACATCACTCTATTGCGAAGGTTTCTTTGTTTCCCACGGGAGATGTATGATCATGTATATTAAAAACTTGTCCATAAGCGTGTTTTAGAGAACCCATTTTACATCATTAACAGTATACACCCCTGCTCGTTTTACACTTGTTAATTTATACATTTTTCTCATTAATCAATGTGAACTAAAGCATCTTCCAATCTAGCAAATTAGCCCATCACAGATTCTCTACCCCAGATCCCATCCTGGTGGACATTAAGGATATTACATGATTCACTTTATTGTCTTGGTACCATAGCTTAATTGCTAGCAGGCTGTCATAAATCATTTTCTCGTAAATCAGCGTGAAAGAGGACACATCTTCCAAGTTCCAATGTAAAAAATTCTCATCAAACTCTCCTTCCCCTCTCTCTAGTGCAAGCAGACATAGGTTTTTTATTGCTCAACCCCAACCATGGTTACATCACCATTAGGCTTCTTCTCGTTATGGGGAATCTATATGAAGAACATGAGGGTTAATATGGCAGTCGCAACAATTAACACAGATGATGGAGCTAATGTACTCGTCTTTGTTAAATGCTGCTCCTGCAAATCTGTTTGGAGGATGCTAAGAGAAGTTTCAAACCTATGATGTGACTTCAATGACCTGAAGCGGCAATCGGAAACAGGAAGAAAGTTGAGGAAGAAAGGGACATAAGCAAAGGAGCTGAAGTCTCCCAGATCTTGATGTTCATTGTGTCTTTGGACTTTGGTTTATCCAGAAATGAAACTGTCTTCCATGTATGTAGTCCATATTGGAGTCATCATTGTGTTGGACGAATTCGGTTGTATTTTCTAGAGTGGGTGAACCCTTGTAGTATGAGAATCTAGAAATAGGCATCTTTTTTTTTTGAGTAATGGTACACTAAGTATATTAAATATGTGGATGTTACAATATTCCGAATGTCTGAAGATGAAGAGAGGGAGAAGAGAGCAGAGGCAGTGATCATGCATGATCACCCAATGGAAAAAAAACAACCATAGCGCAATAACAAAGGCCAATAAAAGGGGAAAAAAAATCACTCCCCTCCCCCCCCCCCCCCCACCCATGAAGAAGCATCTACCTGATGGGGATCCTAATGTGAGCCCCCTATGCCTCATGCCCCCCCCCCCCCCCCAAAAGTATGCATCCCCCCTCAAAAGTAATGCGCCTGGTGCCCGCAATGAACGTCTCCCTCCTTCACCAAGCTCTACATGAGATCTCACAAGTTCTTGAAGTGGAACTTCTGTGTTGTGAAGACCGATAGGTTACACAAGAGCCAATTTACTCAGATTCCTGCCAAGATGAGCGGCAAAAT
This sequence comes from Acorus gramineus, assembly GCA_030737835.1. Taxonomy (NCBI): domain Eukaryota; kingdom Viridiplantae; phylum Streptophyta; class Magnoliopsida; order Acorales; family Acoraceae; genus Acorus; species Acorus gramineus. The sequence goes on along the minus strand of CM060855.1, from coordinate 14,557,052 downwards.
CAACCTCGTCGTGATGCTTTCATCATCTGCCTCAGATAATTGTTTAGCCTTCTGCCACATTTCGAATGTGTTTTGGAACCCTGCCCTAAGGGAAGAAGTTACATCCAGTGCCGCCCACAGCCTTTGTGCTACAGGACATTGGCACAACCGCACAAGAGGTGGTAGATGAATTCCGAGCTAACACGACAAAGGATGTACATGCTTGAGTCCCCCCAGATTTCCATTTGGCAATGTATTCCTTCGTAAGGATGCGATTTTGGTACAGTAATGCTTTCACCTTTAATGGGATGAATGGTCCCCAAATTTCCTTAACTTTGGATGACGTTAGTGGATTCAGTGGGATGTTCCAAACATCCTTTTCAACCTTCATGAACTGAGTAGCCAACCCGGGGTCTGAAATCCCAGTCGGGTCAGTCCAGGTAGTCGCAGCTGATTGGGTTTTCCTGTGGTACATTGAGTATTGATGCAAGGATGTCAATCTCCTCATGGCAGAGGTTTCTGTGTGAGGGAAGGCTTCAATACCTTCCATCTCACTCTCGTCCTAGAAAGATTGAGTCGCCCCGTCCTTCCACTCCGAGACTCGAAAAATCTCCGCTAATTGGTGACAAAGGGACCTTAATTCGACTCAAACTGCTCTCCTTGATCGAACCATGCTTTGACAAAGGAAGGGGGCATTATGTGATATGAGCGGCATGTATGCTGTGGCCTGGGCACACCCGTATCTATCTTTGAATAGTTGGACCCAAAGTGTCTTTGTCTGCAACCCATCTCCAAAGAGCGTATCCAAACTGAGGATGCGGAGCCCTCCCATTGATTTGTGTTGGCATACCCATTTCCTTTTGACCATACACGGCCTGCTCTTCCTCCTGATCAGCGCCGGAGCAAAATAACCTTCGGCGAATCAATTCCAGCTTGCTGAGCACTCCACATATGATGCGGAATTAGAGGGATAGAACAGTGGGATATTCGATATTAGTATATTACTGACTGAAGCAATGTTAGCTTTCCTCCTAAGCTGAGGTGGCGGCTCTTCCACCCAGATGGTAGGATTGGAGTGGAGGCAGACACTGTAGTGGTCAAACCTGCTGTAGAAGTTTTTTTTTTTTTTGATGAAAGTGCTGTAGAAGATTTTTAAGAGACGAAATGAAAGTGGCCGTTGTTTGAAGAGAAACATGATTTGATGGTGAACGGGATTTTGAGGATTGTTTTCAGTGCGAAGATGTTAAAGGAGCAGGTGCAATTAATGTTATGCTGCTCAGAGGGTCCTTTATGTTGAAGTCAGATGAAAATTAAAGCATGTGTAGATACAAGTCTTAGCAAGGTGTTGAAAAAAAAAAAAATAGAGGGCTGCTTGGTTCCCTGCCAGGAACATGGTTTATCAGCTATGTGGAGTTGAAGAAGATGCAGATAATTTTTTCATCAACTGTCAGTTCAGGGGAAAGGTCTGGGATATGTTGTGTTGACTTGAGGCAAGCCAACAAGATTCCACAAGCACTGTTGCTTTTTAGAAAAAAAAAAAACCATTGTACAAAGGGAGGCATCTATTTGATCCACGTTTCAATGCTTTAGTAGCCAAGTGAAGAATGGAGATAAAAGAAAGACAGGGAAGTTCATCCTCATGCTACCTTGTTTTTTGCGAGTATTTGGTTCACAAGAAATGACAGGCCGTTTAATAGCAAAAAACTGTGAAAATAAAAATGCTTTGACCATTTTGGTTTACTTCCTATGAGAGTGGTACATCATGTTCTCAAGACAGGGTGGTTGTAGAATTGGAGGGCCTATTGTCTGTTGAGTGAAGCTTGGGTTTTCTGTTAGGATCTGTTAAAGCCCATGAGTTTTGGAGTGGAGGACTCTTATGTTCTGTTTCCCTCTCTTTTCATTGTTATTATTTTTATTGTGTTTGACCCATTTCCAATAGACTTAGTAAACTATCCTTCTTTAGAAAGGAGCCCGTGAGAAGGGTAAGGTTCTGAAGATTGCTGAGAAATGGGATTACGGGGAGGGTCTTAGCACATGGGGATCTAAAATAAAAGGGAGGAGATGAGATCGTCCCTATAAAGCAATAGGAAAACCTCCCCATGCTTACACCATGTAATGCCTTGTAGTCAGAGCTAAGTGTTCATGCATAAAACTGTGTGAAATCTCCCCATGGCGCGTATAACACGGAATGGATGATTATCCCTGCTTTGCCCAACATCACACACACATTAAATTTGCGTGCTCCATGTGGCATAAACCAGTGCAAGCCATGTGGGATTTTCTTGAGGTCTTCCATAAAGGGGTTTGGAATAGAGTTACACTATTTTCTTTGTTTATGAATTAGGTCATTTAAATTGATGTGTTTTTTTCTCCTGGTTGCATGGATGTGGAATGAATTTGGAATATTGGGAGTTGGAGGATTAATCAAGTCAGGGAGACTTTTTTTAGAGATTGTTTTTAGAAGACAATTTTTCTGAAATGAAAAAAATTTATATTTCAACATGTAGAACCTAAGATTATGACTGTTCTGAAAATGCCATACGAACCTATAGTCTGCCATAGATCACTAAGTTCTATTCTTGTCCATATTAGCCCGAAGTCCATGGTTCCCTAAAGGATTCTGCAATTGAGAGAGATTTTTGGTTGTTGAAAGCTTTAGTGTAGTTAGTATGAGGAGTGCAAGTGGTGATGCCACAACAAGCAGAGAAGCGAGATATTAGCTAAAGAATATTAGCCACTCAAAAAATAAAAGGCAGGAATTGCGATCCACTATGATTCTTGAACAAAACCTAATGCTAGCATCAATGTTAAATGTTGCAATTGGACATTGTATTCATTAATTGAATGACATAATTAACCTATCATCTTAACCTCTAAATCAGATTCTGGCTAATCTGCATTAGTGTTCTGGATCTTATTGAACCATATTTGTTTGTTCAATCTTAGATTATCAATAGTTTTTAGTTACATTCCTTCCTGCATGCACATAAATCCCTTTGGTGTTTCCCCTTCAGAATTCAGACTCAGCCTCTTTTGTCTCCACTTCTTCTGTATATTAAATGCCATCAGTTCTCCATCAACCTACCCACAGTTTCCTGTTGAAGATCCCACAAAGCTCCTTTAAACAAAATCAGGTATTGTATTGTTCCATCCTAGACTTGCAACATCCATTCATCATTAGGTTTATGAAATCCGGTTTTGTAAACATATATCAGGATCTCCAACAGCACACATCTAGTACTATGCAGAACGATTTGAAAATAGATAGACATAATTTTGGTTTACCTGTCATTGATTTGAAAAAAAAATGACACCTTTTTACGTCACTCTTTGACTTTGAAAGATGCAAATTGTCTCAAATGGCTTTATTCCCACAAAAAACAATTGTCAAAGTACTACCTCATGAAAGTGAAGATAATTGCTGTACCTTATCGGTTTGGAAGTGGAAATTGGTGGTGGTGAATAACTCATCGACATCTATTGAATAATCATCCCATATGCCTATTTTCCATTTTGTGCTTCTTGCCTTATTTAAGCTTAACTGAGCCATGCTGCATTTATAGATGTCTCTAATATAAGCCTCATGTTCAAGCAGGCTTCTACTGTTTCATTCTTCTCTTTCCAAGAATTTCTCTATATGCATTTCTACATGTGGCATTCCCAGAGATGCATGTGTAAGAAAGAAATAGAACATGGAAAGAAGAATTGCAGCGTTTCTCCATTCCACAAAGGCTATGAAACAATTGTAGCCCTTTGACAGTTTCTGCTTGGTTAGAGAGGATTGCTTTGAGTGGACTTGGCCAAAATTTGAGATATCATGGGTCAATTGAATGGTTAAAAGAATACTCTGCAATGGTAGTCAATCTCAAAAGAGCTTCTCCATCATTTCCACTTTTATTTCTCAGCCTATTTTTTCACCAACCCATGATTTTCTTATGGGCACTAAAGGCTATAAAACAGTGCATAGCTGAATGACAGAATGGGCATACTTAGAGCTTCTGAATGTTAAAAGTGGATGGACATTCTAATCAGAGCTCTATTAAGCAGGTCTCTTTCCATGTTTTGCACAAAATTAAAGTTCATTTTTTTTGTCCCATACTTTAAAGCTTGAGGTGCTCGAGAATTTATTTAAATTATTAGGTTTCATGTTTGGCCGCTACATTTTGTGTGCTTCATGTTTATTTTTATCATCAAAATGTCTGTAGCTTAAATTTGTTAATTTGCATGACTGAAAGTCATGCCAACTGATCTGCGATCGTACTTTAGCAAGTTTAATGGCACTGTTTTGGCCAGCTGAGGTGGGCATGCTTTAGATAAGTTTAATGGCACTGTTTTGCTGGAAGTATAGATCTTCAAAGTATAGCAAATGTTATGGCACATTACTGAACATAAGGTGGCGACAAATGATGGAAACCAACCTACTTTGAACAATGCTAATGCTAAGCAATTCTTAGCTAAGGGAAGCTGCCTAGGTGCAACAATATGATTTGCATCTCTTGAAATACTATATATTCTGCTGAGTCACGCCAAAAATAATTCTGATCCAAATCGGTTTGGGTGAATGGACATACCTGACATTTCCAATCGATATATGTATTAATAATAGTCAATTAATAATAGTCAATAGATACTGTGTCTAATTTGAATACTCACATTGGAAAAAGAAAAAACATGGTTTACTTGTATCTCCATGGATATCTGTGAATTTATGTATCTACACCCTGTTATACGGGGGTTGGTTGTGGTTTGCATCTAGAGGAAATGTTAGGTTTTCTTTCCAATTATTGAAATACAGAAAATTATTGTTTGCTTGAGTTTTATTAATCTATTTGGTGATAACTGGGTGATTGCTCTCTCATCTCTGTGAGGTTTTCTTTCAACTTTTGAGATATTGAAAATTACAGCTCTTGTTTGCTTGTGATCTTTGTGATACACTGGGTGATTATCTTTTGATCATATGTTCTCTGACTCTGATCTGATTTCCTATTCTTTCTGAAAGAAATTTTCATCTTTTGGCATTGTCAAAGCACGATTTCTTTTTGTTGTGAGACAACTGTGGCTATTGCAACGTTGCATGGTTTGTCTCACGAGTCACGAAGCTTGATGTTGGGTGAAGTTTATATTATTAGGTGAAACAGAGACTTGCATCTGTGACTCATCCTAGAATCCGATAAATTTGGAACACTATAAAAAGATTAGCATGGCCGCTGTGCAAGAATGACTCATACAAATCGAGAAAGAGTCCAAATAACTTATAAGAACTTCAACCACTCAAATTCCTTCACTTTATGTAAGGGGTTTCCACGTGTCATTTTATTTTGGGAAAATTCAAATAACCCATTGTAAATTATCATAAATCTATATAATCATTTGATTTTTTTTAAAATCTATATAATCCTATGAAAACACTTGTGTAAATTCAAATAACTTCTTAAATTAAATTTCTGTTGACAAATAAAGAATATTTTATGAAAATTCTATTTGGTTAACCCTGATTGAAAACTCAATATACCAAAGCCTCCTGGATTGTGCTAAAAATATGAAAAAACATTTATAAATGATGAATTTGTCCATTTGAATAAATTATAAAACCTTATTTAGAGAGGTAAAAAAATTGTTTACATATGATTTTTTACATTTTTAACACATTGTAGGGAGTTTTAGATATGCTGTGTTTTTTGTAAGGGTTAAAACCAAACAAAATATTTTTTATCCATCAATAAAAATTTAACTTACAGGATTATTTGGATTTATATAGGTGTTTATAGGGGGTTATATATGAACTTCATGAAAAGTTAAAGGGTTATACGAATTTCATTTCAGTTGGTTTACACGGGGTTATATAGATTTTTCCTTTTTCGTTGTTTTTTTAAAACTCCGAAAGCGATGTGGAGGAACATGTGCTGGTTAGGTGACTCATGTGTAAATTCAGATGAATGTGACTAAAAGTGCGCGTTACCGTTTGTCTTTTTAAGAAATATCATTGATGGCGTTATCAAAGAAAACTAGCTGGAGAGTTCTTCAAGTCGATTTGATTCCATCACAACTAAACGATAGACTTGAGAAGTCCCAAATCTTATGCACTAAACCATATGTATTAAGAAAAGAAAATATCACTAGCTCCTTGCTTTAATCCACTGCCAATTTTATGTCAACAGCTTTTATGAACCAAAGTTAATAGCTTTTATGAACCAAATTTAATTAAATGAAATTTGTGCATTAACTTGTGTCTTATCACCACTGAAACGACTTTTAGGTTAGTTTGACACTGAAATAAGATTTTAAACATAAATTATCCTCATTTTTAGGGTTAAAAACTTTCTTCAATTTTACATATTCACATTTGTCAAATGAGGATGGGTAACTTTTATTTTAGGGTTTTTTATTTTTAAATCTCCACAGACCATCATATTTAGTAATTGATCCATTTCTTCTTCGTATTTAGATTTTAGTCCCTGGATTTAAAGGATAATTCATGGATAGATCCCTCTAAGGGACTAAAAAGAAAACTAAATAATTTATGGATAGGTCCCTCTCAGGGACTAAAAAGGAACTATCATTTAAATCTGGGGATTAAAATCCAAATACGAAAAGTGAAGGATCGATCACTAAATATAATGGTTTGTGGGGACTTAAAAATAAAAAACCATTTATTTTATCTTTAAAATTTTCATTTAAAAGCAATTATATGTATTTTATCCTAATTATATTTTATAACAATTCATATAAATTATTTGTTTCTCACTTGTTTTCATATTTATTTTTTCCATCTTATCACTTATCCCTCTCCATTAAACAAGCTCTTAAGAATCTATTTGGGTAGTGACATAAGTTATTTTGTGATAGATAACTATTCTAGTATAGATAAAGAATAAATTATTTTTGCTTGATTGTGTTTTTAACTATTCTCATTGATAAATGCAATAATAAAGTTTTGTTGTATAACTGATAATGAATAAGTTGTGGATAAAAAATAAATAAGATTTGAATAAAAATTTATAAAAGATAAAAATTTGATTTGACATAATGATCCTCTTATGTAATAGAGGTAATGATATGTGCTAACACGTGTGTTCCTTTTATATTAGTGGAATAGATTTGAATGAATAACGTAATTATAGAAAGAGCATATAATACCAATAACGATTTATTCTCATTTATTTTAATATGATCATACCTTTTTATTTGATACAAACAAACAATTTTTTAGTTTTATTTTCATATATTTTTCCATCCAACCAGGAACTTAAAAGATTTTAAAATTTGATTTATTTTTTTTAAAGCAAAAAATTTGGTCATTAGTAGTGAGTTTATTGTAAATAGAGAGTGGGGGGTGGTCCCTACTAAAAAGAAAGAGGAACACGTGGGAGGCGGTTGTTCTGCCGAGTGCGAATTGACACGTGCGAGTGTAGTTGTTGAGACCTGAGACAGCGTGCGAGTTCAAAGTGGCGGGCATTGAAAATGAAGCTCTGTTAGTGGTAGGTAAACGACAATAACCTTTTTTGCTTTAAATATTGGATTTTCAACGGGTCCACTGTTTCATCAGGACAAGCCGGGCATGTTGACCTGGCCCTACCCATTAAGTTTCGGCTCGGCTCGGTTGGGCTTGGCTTGACCCCTCTTTAGTCTCTACCTGACCGTCCAATTTTGCAGTAATCACTTTACAAAGACAATAAATTAAATCAATATAAATATAGTTATATTTCAATATTAGAGTATATATTTTATTTTTAAAATATAAAAATATGTAATCAAATCATATGAATATCTATTTTTTTTTTAATAAAAATGTATATCATTAATTAAATATATGTTTAAAAAAATTAAAACATCAGAATTATAAATGGGGTTGAGAAAACTTAATGTGCATTTTTTTTACTAGACCCATCCTTTTCAATGATAGTTTTTACTTTTTACTCTCTCCCTCCTGATTCTATTGATAATCTCCATCGTGTCTTGTAGGAGCCAAAAAATCATACTCAAATAATGATTGATACGTTGGTTAATTACCCATATTATTGGTGTCATTAAGGGAATGACATTATATAATTTATTAGGATTTAAATACATATCCTAGTATAAAAATTTAAAATTAGTCTATTAATGTGGCAGATTTGTCTCTTCATTAAAATGTCAGACTTTTGGGATTTAAAGATTTAAATCAATGTTCAAAGCCATTATAAATAGGCATGATCACAAGAAGGGGGTAATACAAAATATACATTTTTCTATATGATACCAACTTGATCGTCATAGAATGTATACTATTTTGCAAGTCCATTCTCTTGCATCTCGCTTGGAGTCTTCATCATTTGTGTTATCGATTGAGAATTATTGGATATCACAAAAATGATGTCGTCTTTGGCAAATGCAACAAAAAAATTTCTCATATCAAATTTCTAGATTTGATGTTTGAGAAAATGACTTTGGGTATCTCTTCCGAAAGATTTCTTTCATGTCCAATGTAATATATGATCATTCGCATGTTTAGTATTGATTTTTCTAACCCTAATAAATTATTTGTATTGCTGACTGGATCCTTGGATCTATACAATAATATAGGCCTGATCTCTTTTGTTTGACTCATTTTGACAATATCAAAAAGAATCGATCAAACAAAAAATCGACACCCTAAAGAAGAATGAGAGATGGTTCACCTAGTTCCATTTCCTGAAGTAGTCAATTTGGATGAAGAAGAAGATCATGCAAAGGTTAATAGTACTTTGAAAGATTAGAGACCGAATGATCATTCATCATTAATTTGACCATGTTGTCAAACAATTATTCTGTAATGCCCCGCGTAGAATCTGGTGCGATTCCTAAATTAAATCTCAAAGTTACTATATTTTTTCATTCATATAAATTTATAAAAATACATTATTGTAAAATATAGTAACTCTGAGATTATGATAACCATAATCCACACACACATAAATATAGTCAATATTCTATCTGGGGTAGGCTCCCCAGATTCAATCACCCAAGATGGTCAGCTATCAGTGGTCGGATAATATATTTCAATCGATAGTCCTAGGATTGGCTACCCTAATTCACCCAAATCCTACCATGCCCCAAAACCATATACAACTCATTTTTTTATCCGGATTTAATACCCAATCGAACCAAACTCGTACCCACTCTTTCCCATACAAAAACATAAATGAAAACACTTTAAAAAACATCCAAAAATATTAAAATTAAAACAGTGAAACATCTATGAAAATGACTTGAAAAATGATATTAAAACCATTCATTATTACACTTAGAAGCATAATTAAAATACTATAAAAATACTGTGTTGAAAAAATATCATGCCACGGATCAAAGAATTGAAAAACAAAAAGAAACACAAAACCACAAAAAGATACGTGGTTTGACAAAGGTTGCCTACATCCATAGAGAGGGAAGAGAGATATTAAATTTTCTAGAATAGAAACCTTGTTTGATGTGGCTACAAAATCTGTCTCTCCCTCTCAAACCCTACAGTGGCCTCTCAATTGTATGAGAAAATCTAACTCACAAAAGGACTATATATAGCTAATCCAATAGATAACCATAATGACCCACATTTTTAGTCATAGGGTCGACTATGAGAAACTCCTTTATTGTAATTCTTCCTTGATGATCTAGAAAACCGGAATGCAAGATATAAGCCCAACACTTTGCCCAAGAAGATGGCCATCTGCCGATCTCTGCCCCAAGTCATAAAACACTATGTCATCCTCCTCTCCCATATATCTTTTTTTTTGGGTTTGTTGAAGGTCATTAGCTTGATCTTTGTTTACCTTTGTCTAGCAAATCTTTAACAATTTTGATGAAAAAAATGATCTTAATCATCTGGCATGTCATATATCTGGGTTTATGGCATATTATCAAATTATGCCTTTATGCATCATGCAACTGTTTTTTACTTTTTCAAGGAATTGCCATATCTGGTCTTTTTTTATCATTAACAAAGTGAAAGTTGAATAAATTAGATTAGTGATAGAGAAAAATGATTTTATTTTTTTTTTGTTTTTAGGATTGGTCTAGTTTTAATTTGGAGAGCTTCTGCGTTGGGTGTTTTCATTTCACATGATTTCCTAGTTAAATTTTTAATTTCCTTGTTGTCTACAATATATGCTTTTGTTCAACCTTGGTCATTCATTTTATTGGTTTTTTATTTACTCATTTTTTTTTTGTCTTGATCATCCAACGGAAAATAAAATTGGGAAGAACTGGACGGCTAACTCTGGTTAGCTGACAAAAAACAAGGCAAAAATGGGTGGATTATATGGTTAGTTGACCCTCAACCACTCCTCCAATTTAACATGACATATTAAATCAACCATAACTTAATTAATTCAACGTTGATCTTTGATATGAAACATTTATTGAAAATCTTATGGAACGAGGATTGCTACCAATCACTAATATCTAATTTTTGAATATTAAAATCTCCTTGAAAATTAGCAAGAAGAAAATTAAAAATTATAGTTGTTACATGGAGCCTCCACTTACCATCACGAGTTCGGCAGCCTTTCAGAATGAGAAGGCGATGTCCTCCTCGAACATAATGTAACTGTTTGCCAAGCGAGAACACCAATCATGATGTAGGGAGGCCTTTAAGCAAGTGATTCATAGAGCTTCCTAGAAGGCAAATGTCTGGACCATAAAGCCATAGCAGTGGTCTGGCTGTTGCAAGCCATGAAATCTTTAAATTTTCTACCTTGGTTTAGCTCATCCCAAAAACATTTGCGACATCTTTATTTGGTTGGATTTTGCAGACATAATGGCTAATAAAAGTCTCATACAACTACGTGAAGCTGTTGATTGAGCTGATTGGCCAATACAAGCCCACCGAGATTTTGGGGGGAAAACCTTGCATATGAGAGCATCATCTTCAATTTTTTGCAATATCTTTTATTGATAGTGCATGGTAGATGTGTTTTGTGGGGTCAGGTGTTTTCCTCTCATATAGTTTGAACTGAGGGAAAACAAACTTTGGGGGTTTTTGAGCCGTGATGATGTCTATTGTGAAGGGAGATAGGTGGGTGGTGCATGTTTCTTGGAGAACTATCTCAGTTAAAGTGCAAGGCGTCATGTTATGAAGTCTCTGACCCATCTCCTTGAGGAGATTATCCTTTCACTCGAGTTCTCCTCATAGGGTCTCTTTGAACTCATTGTGTCAGAAGATCTCTCGGGATGTGTATTCTACGGTAGGTTGACTTGCTATTGGAGTCAAGGACCTCATCGGTACTCAAATGTGGAACATCATGTGGATCATTGTAGAGCCATTCGTTCTCGCGTCGAACCACCTCAGTGGTGGCTTGATATTCGACCACCCGCTTGTTGGTCTCATCTGCTAATCTTCTAGCTTCTTCGAGCCTCTGCAGCAGCCCAGAGGGGTTTTGAGGGGGATCCAATATGGTTGCATTTGTGGCTTGTGAAACTCTAGCAGTGAAACCGACATTTATCGAAGCAACATTGTTGTGGGTGAGGACCATTTGACCTTTCATCTGTGTTTTTTACAAATAGCACAAAACTGTGAGGATGAATTCTGAATGGAAGGATAGAGGTTCAAATGTCCTCCTTCTTAATTGTTGCCTTTGATGAGCGTGAAAGAGAGACCTTGGTGGTGAGGAAATGGGATCCCCGCCTCCAGGAAGGCTTTGACATAGTTCTTTCTTTCTTTGGAAGTCTGGTGTAGTCCTCCGACAATCAAATCAATAATAGATATTTTTCGGTGACAGGAATCAAAGAAGGAATTACTTACCTATTTTGTTCCAATATATCCATATTTATTTTCCCTGTTTCCGGTTACTATCTCCCTCATTAATCACCTGAAACTCCTGCTCATAACTTTTATGGACCAGAGGACATGGCCGGCCCTGAGTATAAGCCCGGTAGGCGACCGCCTAGGGCCTCTTCTTGAAAGAGGGCCCCCAAATTCAAGATTTTTTTTTATATTAAACTTTTGAAATTAAACTTAATAATAATTTTACATCCAGTCCATTTTGTAGCCCTAAATTCAATTTAAAAGTGTTTTGAATTTTTTTAAAATAGTATACATCATCTAATAAGATACATGTTTTTACAATAAGTGAAGTATATACCTCTAATAAATAGCATATATGCATTGCTAAGGTTAGTATACGATTTGATAATTTTCCATCGACGCATATGAGACTGGAATTGAGGCTGGAATAAAAACTATGTGTAACAACACTCTAAAATTAATTTTTTTAAAAAAATAATTTGAATATGTCTTCCTATTTATTTTAAATTTAAATTTATAAGTTTTATTTGAAAATGTAATCTTTGTTGGCATCATTATGAAAAGTATTTTTTTGTGATTTTTAAAAAATTTCATCTGTATCTTTATATATTTAATATATTTTTAGTATACTCTATTTTATAGGGATTTATTTATTTTCTATAAAAGAAATGATCTTATTTTTGTGATTTTTGTTCTTTTTAAAGAAGAACTCGATGAGTTTTTTTGCTTAGTTTTGATCTTTTTATTACTAACATGATTAAAACATTAACTCAAAAATTTTGATATACATATATAGGGCCCCATTTTATGAGTTGGCCTAGGGCCCCACTTAGATTTTCTTATCTCAGGGCCGGCCCTGCCAGAGGATGAGAGGATCCAACTTTATCAGTAGTACTCGATGACTTGTCCGTGTGAACGGGTTTGAATGTGATCCATAAACTCAGGCGTTTGGTCAAGCAGATCGGTGGGTCTGATCGAGGGAGGCGATCCGAACAGATGGGTATATCAATCAGATGATTGACACATGACATTCCACGATTGTACAACAAAAAATAGACCCTACGAATGCTTAACATTGGTATAAATATCTAACCTATCAATTATTTGACCGACTCAGATCCAAACAAAAACCATTTCATATTCTTGAAGTTTCAGCTCAGCTTGCGTTCAGCCGGCTGGGAGGAAAAAAAATGAAGCCATGGAGTTAGGTGAGACTGCTCTCAAAAATTTCCATGCCTATCAGCCACCGACTCCACTTTCCCGGCAACCCTCAAATTCCCAAAATATACCAAAAAAAACCCCTAGTAACTCCCCCCACCTTAAAAAATTCCCTAAAAACTTCTCTCCACTTCCTTCCCAAAGTACCCCTCCTTTCTCCCCCTTCAACTACCCCCCCATCTCACCAACCCCCTCGTTCAGTCGTCCATTCCATCTTGGGTTCCTCAAGAACCTAACCCCCCTATAAAACCCCTCTCATTGTCTCCTCTTCCTTCTTCAGGGCCTCCCCAACAATCAAAACATCTTCTTTTTCACTCTCTCAATCAGCTCCAAAGAATCAGAGACAGATTGAGAGAAAGAAAAGAAGAAAAACAAGAAAACAATGGCCTTGTCAAGCAGCTCCACCAATACCCTCCTCCGATCCCAGACAACCCACCAACCCCTCCTTCCCACCAAAACCCTCAACACGCAATCCCTCCCACTTCTCCCCACCAAACCCAGAAAGCCCAGATCCATCTCCGCCGTTCACGCCGCCGAGCCCACCAAGAACCCATCCTCCCCCACCATCGCCGCCCCAAAGCCCTCCTCCACCCGTAGCTCCGACAAGTGGGCCGTCGACAGCTGGAGGTCTAAGAAGGCTCTGCAGCTGCCGGAGTACCCGAACAAGGAAGAGCTGGATTCGGTGCTGAAGACGATCGAGACGTTCCCGCCGATCGTGTTCGCGGGGGAGGCGAGGCACCTGGAGGAGAAGCTGGCGGAGGCTGCGATGGGGAGGGCGTTCTTGCTCCAGGGAGGGGACTGCGCGGAGAGTTTCAAGGAGTTCCACGCCAACAACATCAGGGACACCTTCAGGATCATCCTCCAGATGGGTGTCGTCCTCATGTTCGGCGGCCAGATGCCTATCATCAAGGTACGCATACATTATGTTTGAATTCTCTTCTTCATTCATTTCTCATCTGGGTATTAAAAGATTGGAACTTTTTCATTTGGGTTGATTTTAAGTTGCATCTTTTTGAATCATTGCTTTGTTTTCCGAGTGTCGGTATGATTGTATTTTCATCTGGGTTAGATTTTTTTGATGCTCTGAGAATAGTTTTTTCTTGGTTGTGTTTTATTTGTTCATGATGTTCAACTTTCTTTTTGACTTGTCTTTTTCTTAAAAATGATTTTTTTTTTCTTCATTTGGGTTGATTTTAAATTACATCTTTTTGAATCATTTTTTTTTTTCGGAGTGTTTTGTATGATTGTATTTTGATCTGGGTTGCTCTTTATTTTTTGTCCAAAAGATGGGATTTTTTTATGTTCAACTTTCTTTTTGACTTGTTTTTTCCTTAACAAAATGGGATTTTTTATTTCATGTTTTGGGTGACTTATTTTCTATTTGGGTTGTGTTTTGTTATTTGGGACAAAAGGTTGGGAGAATGGCTGGGCAGTTTGCGAAGCCTAGATCAGATGCGTTTGAGGAGAAGAACGGAGTCAAATTGCCGAGCTACAGGGGGGACAACGTGAATGGGGACGCGTTTGACGAGAAATCAAGGATACCCGACCCGCAGAGGATGATCAGGGCCTACTGCCAATCGTCCTCCACTCTCAACCTGCTCAGGGCTTTTGCCACGGGTGGGTACGCTGCCATGCAGAGGGTCACACAGTGGAACCTTGACTTCACCGAGCACAGTGAGCAGGGTGACAGGTGTGTTGAGCAGCTTGCCTTCATGGCCTCTGATAATTTGAATGCTTCAAGTTGAAATTTTTTTTTCCTTGGCCTTTCCATTTTTTTATGCCTTCTCTCTGTTTACATTAAACACATCTTTTTGTTGATTTTGTTATCTCTATATAGAACCTGGTCTTTTATGGCGTACTTATCTTAATTTAATTTATTGCCTTCATTAATTTCTTATGTACAATCCATTCAGCTTTATTTAATAGTAAGAGACACAATCTTGACGATGATATCTGTTTGGAAGTGGCTACAATATGTTATCAAACTATGATTTTATGATAGTTAATATTTTAAATTGTAATTACGCATCGAGACAACTTTACATGATACCATAACAGATTTGGTCAACATTTATACAAAATTTGCATATAAATACATTTTTGTAGTTTTCCACACGGTAATTTTCATGTCATTGTCAATATTATTATTTCTACATAATATTCATTCTCATGTAATACCAAAAATATATATGAATTGACCCTGCCTTCCAAATTATACTCACAATTTCACTGAATGTTTCAAAATCCATTTGTCTTTATGGTAATGATGAAATAATCTTGAAAATGGCCCCTATTCAGAAGTTTCATTATTCAGTTTAATGTATGCTTATAAGAGTTGTTGAATCATGACACTGGCTTTCCTTTATCTGTCAAACTCAGAGACCATCTTTTTTTATCGTTCAACAGATACAAGGAGTTGGCTAGCAGGGTGGATGAAGCGCTTGGATTCATGGCTGCAGCAGGGCTTACAGTCGATCACCCGATCATGCAGAGCACCGAATTCTGGACATCCCATGAGTGTCTGCTCTTGCCCTATGAGCAAGCTCTCACAAGGCAGGATTCCACCTCCGGTCTTTACTATGATTGTTCTGCCCACTTCCTCTGGGCAGGTGAACGCACTCGCCAACTGGATGGTGCCCATGTTGAATTCCTCAGGGGAATTGCCAACCCACTCGGCATCAAGGTATACATACCTATCAGAAATGCTTACAGTTATATTGATTACATCTCTGTGCAGTCTGAATTGATGCTAATCTCATTCAACTTCTTAATTTGGTGATTTCAGGTCAGTGACAAGATGGACCCAAATGAGCTGGTCAAACTCATTGACATCCTGAACCCCCAGAACAAGCCTGGGAGGATCACTGTGATCACGAGAATGGGAGCTGAGAACATGAGGGTCAAGCTGCCTCATCTCATCAGGGCAGTCCGTCGGGCTGGTCACATTGTCACCTGGGTCAGTGACCCCATGCACGGAAACACCATCAAGGCTCCTTGTGGTCTCAAAACTCGGCCTTTCGATGCCATTCGGGTAAATTATTGCTCACTTCTTTAATGCCCGACATGTTTTGTTTAATTTGCCAGTCTTTGGTAAGGAATGGTCCGGTCCATAGAGTGGATTGAATTGTTTAGCGGTCCCATAGTCATCATTTATCGCAGTGATAGGGACATGGGCCTATAAAGGTGAACTGCCTAAAGAGAACGTGTATGTCTCGAGTGGTCATTAGACCACCATGTTTTCAATTCTTGCACAGTTATCGTGGCAACAAACTAGAGGCAGACATGGTTTTTTGGGGGGCCAAAATGAATTTTTAATGCATGATAGGGAAATTTCCATATTTGACTAGAGTGATGTGGAGTGAAAACATGTGGAATCATGGATATTTTAGGATCCTCCTAAGTTATGCCATCCCAAACAGACTAATCTTCATCATGTACCAAATTCTCATTATTTCAATACTGTTAAAATTATTATGCTTATCGAGTGAAACTTCAATTGTTGTAGGCCGAGGTGCGGGCGTTCTTTGATGTGCATGAACAAGAAGGAAGCCATCCAGGTGGGGTGCATCTCGAGATGACTGGCCAGAATGTGACAGAGTGCATTGGAGGGTCTAGGACGGTAACCTTTGATGACCTGGGCTCGCGCTACCACACCCACTGCGATCCGAGGCTCAACGCTTCCCAATCTCTTGAGCTGGCCTTCATCATCGCTGAGCGGCTTCGGAAGAGGAGGATTAATGGCTCCGTATCCCCCCTTGGGTTTTAGAGGAGGGAAGTTAGTGTGCTCGGAATTTTAATCAGTGACCTACCCTCTATTTATCAACTTATTGTATTTGCTGGGGTTTTTGTTGTATTATTTAATTATAACTGGTGCAAGTATACCTGAACAAATGAAACGTGTTTGGAACCCTTTTGAGAGAGAAATAAAGCAAAAGATGCTTCTATATGCCTATATCTAATGGGAGGAGTTTGTTAATAACTATTTTCCCCTTGTGTGCTTGTTAGCAATTTGTTGAGCCGCTTCTGGTGGTAGGGGTTGTTGCAAGTCTTCATGTATTTGTTTAAAAGCTTTTTTTTTTTCATTCTAAGCTCCCGTTTGGAACGGAAATAAGCCCTCGGATAACCTGGTATTGACAGGAATAGAAGTTTTAACATGTTTGTTTGTCTGGTATATTTTGGATTATTTTATTCAGAATAAATTTCTATAAAGTGGTATATGGATTTTAACCAATCAATGGATTTAAAGTTATCATAGGTTATTCCATCCAAAGAATATGTGGGCTCACTGTCATCACCTCTTATAAATCACATGTCAAAACAGCTATAATTATTTTTTCACATTTTATAAATTCTTATCCATACTTTATTCACATTTTACTCAAACAACAAAATATTTATTTTTACGTTTATCAACGAGAATAATTCAAAACATAACAAAATACAAAATCACTTTATCTTTATTTATACTCACTTATGTCAGAATAAATATATACTCAAGAATAAATCATATTCCCATTTCAAAGAGGGGCTAAAATGGGTGAATACTCTTTTTGGACCTATTGAGTGAACTCTTCCCTCTGATGGACCATTTATAAATGGGCCCGTCTATCCCCACCAACATATTTTCTTAATACACCAGTAATCTCTACCCACCACCTACAACTTACTAAGTGACTGAGCCCACCATGAGATAAATATATCTTCCCTGAAAATCTAATCCCACTTTTCTCCCTTTTCAAAAACCTCTCTCTCTCTTCCCTGAGCCCATCTCATTTCGAAATCTCCTCTTTCTCCCGACTCACCACTCCTGTTGACCTCCAACCACTCCCTGGTGCAGCCTGTCTTCGTCCCGTGCCGCCTGCCGTCGTCCTGTGCCGCCGGCGAAGATCGATCTCCTCTTTCTCCCGACTCACCACTCCTGTTGACCTCCAACCACTACCTGGTGCCGCCTGTCTTCGTCCCGTGCCGCCTGCCGTCGTCCTGTGCCGCCGGCGAAGATCGATCACTCCGTCAACGACCACCATTTCCTCCGACCAAAAAAAAACAAAGGCCGTGTTTTCATTTCCGCACCCTCTTCAGGTACTTCTCTTCTCTTCTTTTTTTTATCTGAAATAAGCTTGAGCCTTCGATAGGCACGGAGCCACCTGAAGACAAGCAGGGGCTCAGGCCCCTCCTTGTATTTGGGGAAAAAAAAGATAGGGTACTCATGTGTGTGTCTGGACAATTGGGTGAATGAAAAATGAGTTGGGACAACACAATACTATACAGATTTAATAGAAGCAACATAAAAGTCACTGTTATAAAACTAAAAATTGGGGTCCCATGCCCTACATGTGTTGCCGTTCATCATGGGAGGAGAGCAAAAACTGAGAGGTTCCCACAACGCAACCCATTTCAAAGGAGACCCCCATTTTAGGTTCTTTTTTTTAAAAAAAAAAACTCTTTTTTTTCTTGAATTTCTTTTTATGCCAGTGTTGTGTGTTGTGATTGATTAATGTTTGTTTTGTTTTTTATTTGTGTGTTTTTGGGGTTGAAATATTACTTGGGTATCAAGGTAACTATTGTTTTTTGCTTGTTTTGTTGTTATTATATGAGGATTGCTTGGTGAGTATGCTATTTGTGCCAATGTATTTAAATCGGTTTCACGAAATGTGTTCTTGGGTTTTGCCAAGCAAGGCAGATAATTTGTTGTGCACTGTTGAATTGAGTGCCATTATCCTTCTAGATATTTTTCTGATGAATTCATGTGACATAACAATATATACATCTAATTTCCATTGTAAAAATATTATACAACTATATTTACATTATTTTGAGTTGTTTAGATGCACTTGTAAACAGATTTTAAGGGAGTTGGAACATTCAAAGTCATGCAATTTGCATCTGTACATCCTTATTTATATCTTGAGTGGCATATATGAGTTTAATAATGACTAGCTAAGCAGCTTAAGTGTATGGCAATTGGCAAAATAAGAATGCATCTTTTATATGCCAGTAGATCAATAAAGCTGGAACATAAATAAAAACAGAATAGGAGGAAAATATGGTCATTCATACAAACTATTAAGGGAGATTGTGGGCTTGGATCCATAGCTCAATGATTGACAAGAGAATTTGCAACTAAGAAGTCATGGGTGTACGAGCACTTTGCCTTTCTCAGTCCAGCACCGAATCGAGAGTATACGGAAGATGCCCCTCGTTCTAATCGATGGACCAACTGTCGTAATGCACCTGGGTTGCCGAATAATTCAGTTGATATCATTCGGGAGATTCTAGATATGACCACGGCCGAGCAAGTAATGTTTTACTTCTTTTCTATTTGTTATATACTTAAATTGTAAAATGCAGTCACATTTTTTTATTTCATTCAGGTAGAGTTTGATCCATATCGATCAGTCCGAGAACGTAGACCGCTCCCGGACTACGCCTTCTTCAAGGGGTGTCTTTGTGTCAATGTGATATTTGAACCCTATCTGCCAGACAGGGTACTTCGACAGCTTGGCCATGTTCAATGCATCCCCAGAGCACCAATCCGACCCCGTTCAAATGTGAGAAGGCATCGTAGCGCTACCAGTTACAAAGCTGATTATCCTGGTAGCGTGGAAGTACTTGAGCAATGGGAGGATTACCTACTAGGTGCAGCCACCAGGGGAGACCGTGCCAAAATGCCATGGGATGCAGTCCCAGATTACTTGGGGTGGTTTCCAAAGATCAGTCATATAATCTTACAAAACCCCCAAAACAAGAGACTGTTTAACAGGGGCAGTACCTCTTCTGACCTACTCTCGGTAATAAATTCTCACTTATTTTATTGATGGTTTCTCATAACCTGGAAATGTTATGTTTAGAACTGACCCTACATTTCATTCATACAGCGTGTCACAACTGCATGTCAGTTTCTTGAAGATTTACTTGATAGGGGAAGCACCTTCACATCGGTCCAAAGGCCTATTATTGAAGGCACGATGAATTTCCTCCAACACGGGACACCCCTCCCTCACTCACCTGTATTGGAGCGAAGGTCCAAACATAGGAAGCATGATCGCAGGATTTGACATTGCTTGTTGATGTAAAAAAAAACAGTGTCATGTTTTGGTTGTTTATGTACTTTTTTTTTTTATAGTTTGACAGGTTTAAGCATTTTCATCAATGGTCGAATGTGTTAGCGAAAGCTAGTATGTAACCTGTTATTTTGTGTAGACAAAAGTGGGTGTTTTTTGGATGTCCATCCAATTAAATACGACATGAATTTGCTTCTTTGACTTTGCTTTCAGGGTTCACATTATTTCTTCATTGATGGTTTTAGCCTCTCTTAAGCCACAATATTTTTTAGGTTTAATATGTTACTTCTGCATACATCACTGTCACGAATGTTTAGTGGGTCCTCGACTTTGTTCGACCACTAATGGTCACCCATAACCAATGATTACGACTCATTCTGGTCGAACTGGGTGAGACTGGTTTTTTACTCGACTTGTTTCACTGGTTCGACCTCCTTAACCAAAACATACGACTCATTCCGGTCATAAGTATTCGCCCACTTTCAGTCGTCCATATCCTAAACGTACGACGAATTCGGGTCGAACGATGTGAATTTCAAATGCCTGTGTTTTGAATGTGTTCGACCGGTTTCAGTCGCCCATATCATACACCTACGACTGCTTCGGGTCGATCGGTTTGAATTTCACATGCCTGTGTTTTGAAAGTGTTCGACCGGTTTCAGTCGCCCATACCATAAATATACGACTCATTCGGGTCGAACGGTCTGAATTTCACATGCCTGTGTTTTGAAAGTGTTCGACCGGTTTCAGTCGCCCATATCATAAACATACGACTTATACAGGTCGAACGGTTTGAATTTCACATGCCTGTGTTTTGAAGGTGTTCGACCGGTTTCAGTCGCCCATAACACAAACCTATGACTCAGTCCGGTCGAACGGTCTGAATTTCACATGCCTGTGTTTTGAAGGTGTTCGACCGGTTTCAGTCGCCCATACCACAAACTACGACTCATTCCGGTCGAACGGTCTGAATCCAAACATCCCTGTGTTTTGAAGGTGTTCGACCGGTTTCAGTCGCCCATACCACAAACCTACGACTCATTCCGGTCGAACGGTCTGAATTTCACATGCCTCAGTTTTGAAGGTGTTCGACCGGTTTCAGTCGCCCATACCACAAACCTACGACTCATTCCGGTCGAACGGTCTGAATTTCACATGCCTGTGTTTTGAAGGTGTTCGACCGGTTTCAGTCGCCCATACGAAAAACCTACGACTCATTCCGGTCGAACGGTCTGAATTTCACATGCCTGTGTTTTGAAGGTGTTCGACCTGTTTCAGTCGCCCGTACCACAAACCTACGACTCATTCCGGTCGAACGGTCTGAATTTCACATGCCTTTGTTTTGAAGGTGTTCGACCGGTTTCAGTCGCCCATATCACAAACCTACGACTCATTTAGGTCGAACGGTCTGAATTTCACATGCCTGTGTTTTGAAGGTGTTCGACCTGTTTCAGTCGCCCATACTACAAACCTACGACTCATTCCGGTCGAACAGTCTGAATTTCACATGCCTCATGTTGAGTGTTTTATTCTCACTGGTGGAGGTGGGAACAGCAATAGTATATAGTTCTTGTTGGTGGGAAGAGATGTCCTTGGTGGGGTTAGCCACTAAAAAATCAAATGTGATGTTTTGGGTTTTTTGTTTTGGTCGGTGGTGGGATAAGAAAATTGTTTGGTGGGGATAGACGGGCCCTTTATAAATAGAGAAAAATCCAAATAACCCCTCTGCAATCTACTGTTTTCTAATAGTTTCCAGATTGAAATCAGAATCTGAGGTGAGTAGGAGCTGGAATGAGTTATTCTGCTGGTTCTGTTTGGTCTGTTCAAATATATTTATTTTTAAAATAAAAAAAAATTGTTTGGTTTTAAAAAAATAAAAATAAAATGATAACAACAATAGTTTAATTTAAAGCTGGATGATTATTGAGTAACAATTTTAGGTGGAGGTCAAATCGTGTAACACCACCAATTTATTTCATTTTCACTGACAAAAATGAACTGACCTAAAAGGATAGTTTGTCTTGGTTCATGCCATTATTTTGGATTGGTTCTTTTATAAGTAATCATTTTATGAAGGATATAAATTACATTAAACTATTTATTTTTATCTATATTTAATTTTTTTATATTTGGTTGCACGTAGAAGGTGATAAAAAAAATCTGATTTAGATATAAAAAAACCTTTCTTATAAATCTTTTACATATACTTCAGAACGTAACTCTTTATCTATGTTATAATTATAGAAAGTTGATAATACTAACACAACAAAATATTTTGGAATGCCACCAACTAACTCGACCAAAGGCCATTATTTTGGATAGGTTCTTTTATTGGTTACCATTTTATCAAACATATAAATTCCATTAGATTATTTACTTCCTGAATAGAGTTTTATCCCAATTTAATTATTTTTATTTGATTCGCACATTGTAGGTGATAAAAAGAATCTGATTTAGATACCAAAATACCTTTTTTTATGAAAGTAATTTTAGATACCAAAGTACTTTGGTTTATATACCAAAATACCTTTCTAACAATCTTGTACATATATTTCAAAACGTTTTTATCTACATCTCACAATTATAAAAAATAGATGACTATCTAATGCCTCAAACCAATTGGACTAGAGGCCAAAGGAGAGAGACATTCCCACTTTCATTCCTAAATGGCATCCCAAACCCAAAGGTAAAATGACATTTTAGCATTATTATTCAGGCATTCATTCCGAGTTGTTCTATTACCAAATAGTGTCTTAGTATTATGAATAAGAGCCTGTTAATGACACAAGAGACCATTATTAATGGCCACATAAGCATGGTTTATCCTTTAGGTTTAATTAGGGTAGGTGAAGACTCATTGTAGAGCCACATCTTTTATTTTGAGTGAATGTCAAGATTAAGATACCTAACCAACATGCTATTTACAATAAAATCCCATCCTTAATAATTAAGAGACAATTTTATCCTTAATCTAAGCCAATTCATAAAAAAAGAAAAAAAAAAGTGGTTGTAAACTAAAAAGTGGCAGCCACCGCACACATTTCATTTCTGATCTTTGTGAGTTAGGTGGGATTTTCTTTTTCCAAGGAGGGACCTAATGAGCATACAAATGTGATTGAGACACTACCACAACTTGACATCAAAATCAAATATTTAATCTCATCAGTCTTTCCACAAGCTTTGATCCCACAACACTACCATGGTTTCAGGATCCTACCACAAAAGCTAATGATTTTTTTCTTTCAATTTTCATGTGCTTTTACTTTTTTTTATATGTATATATTTTATACAAAATAATGAATGAAATTATATCGATATGCAACTTTATAGAAATGAAGTATATAAATGCTTCGATTAAATCTTTGTACTTCTTGTACTTAAAATGTAAAAAATCATATTTTTCACCTCACAAAGTGTATAAAATCATTAGAAAAGGTAGGGACAGTGATCCCTTGTTTGGGGTACATAATAACCTAAGAATAAAAAAGAAT
This sequence comes from Acorus gramineus, assembly GCA_030737835.1. Lineage (NCBI taxonomy): Eukaryota > Viridiplantae > Streptophyta > Magnoliopsida > Acorales > Acoraceae > Acorus > Acorus gramineus. Next base: position 14,533,545 of record CM060855.1, on the reverse strand, counting down.
AAAGAAGACTAACTCACACCCCTGACATGAGTAACAGAAGTGTACAAAAGACCACAGGTAACGTCAGAAATAAATGTTTTGGTTGATCGCTCGATCAATCAAACACAAAACATCTTATTTAATTAAAGTTTAGTGAGGTGAAATGACCTTAAAATCATAATGGATGCAAGCCTAAAGATGACCAACTACATCCTATTTCCTATAACTTGTTATTATCAAATTTTGAACATGTTAGACTAGATCTAGATTCTAGCCGCAAATGCAATATGTATCTCTTTTTTATTTTGTAAAAAAATAGTATATAGTACGTCTAATAAGATATATATTTCGTTATAAAATAAAGTATATATACTAATGAATTATATGAATTATTTATAAATATGTAAAAGAATTTATAATTGAGTATATATATAGTTAAAGTGAGTGCAAGTGGCTCATAAGTGTGATAACGCTTTTTATATGTTTCATGTTTATCCAATCAAAATTGTAAGGGATAGTTTGACAATGAGTTAATGTTTTGAGGATAAATTGTCCTAATTTAAAAAAAAAAATTCATTAATTTTGTTCAAATTCGCATTTATCAAAATTGAAAAAAAAATGTGGATAAATATTATTCCAACTTTTAAGTGGAACAAAAAATCTCCCATTTCATTTCAAAATTGTGACAATTGTCCGCACATTATTCCAATTATTTTTTATACCAATCGAGATATGTTGTTATTCCCATCACTTATCTCCACAATTACCTATTATCCCACTACTTATCCTTGTGCTAAACTAGCCCAGGAAACTTCGGTTGGTGGCCAGCTCCCAAAGCATAGCTGATTAATTGTTCCAATCCACAACCCTTTTTATTCTAAGACCTCTCACTCACTCTTTGGCAGACAAATAATGTTCCAATTAATATGATGGGCTATGTGACATGCTGCAAAAAATGGAAAATGCTACATTCAATCTGTTTTACAAACTTTATTTAATGATACATGTACTTTTATAAATGGTAAAATATATACTTTAATAAATTAAATGACATCATTTATAGAAAAATGTAAAAATGTTTAATGAAACATATACTTTATCATAGTAAGTGGAGAGGACTAACTAGATATATATAACTGTATTTAAAATTATAAAAAAAACTAAATGTAACAAATGCTCACAAAAAATTTCTTAGCAGCTGTCTTTCAATCTCCTCCAGTGTTCTCCTTGGGAGGTCAAAAATATGGTAGTTGGTCAGTCCAATTATTGAAAGTTTTGATTGGGGGCATAATTTCTTTAATTTCTGTTGTTTGGTGTATGTTCTTGTCATGGACCCACTAATGGCCTTTTTTTTTTTTCAAAAATTTTGTTGGTAAAAAAAAAACCTTATATTGCTGGAAAAAGCTGGGAATTTGGTAGAATGGATGTTAGGCTTCTTTTCAGGCAAGCTACCTGTAGAAATATGTCCCTTCTCACCAAGAACGGGAGATGACAATATCAAGAACTTTTCCCTAATCTGCCTTTGTGGAATTTTTTTAAAATTTTATTTATTATTTATTTTCTTGTTAAGCTATGTGAAAAGGTATTTTATCTCTTGCTTTATATTGTGGTAGTTGGTTATACATTTTAACTTTTTTTTATCCAAATTTTATATTTTATTTATTGCTATATTGATAATTAGATATTTCATATGAGTTTTTTTTTTTTGTATATATATCACTAACAAACATGTTATTTATTTTTATATTATCACAAATAACCTATTTAATTTTATATCATTGAAATGTTTAAAAATTACGCATATTCGCTATATTGCTTAAGTCTTATCAAAAAATTTATTGACATCATAAAAATCATAGAGAAATGATTAAATCATCCTTATTTTTATTATATTTTGGAATACGTTGAAAAAATATATAGAGTTCAAAATCTTATATCAGAATGATTTAATTCATCTAAAATAATTAAAAAAATTAATTAAAAAAACTATTTTTTAAAAAAGACAAAGTAGCTATTAATATTAAAATAGGAAAAATAAAATAAAATTTCTTAGGGATTTAATTTTAAGTCTATGTAAACATGCATATTTAAGGATAGGTCCCTCACTTCTTGATATTTCTTTTTTAGTCCCCATATTCAAGCCTATTTGGTTTTTAGCCCCTCCGTCAAACGTCCGTCCATACAATGTTAATTTGTAAAATGTGATTTTATTTTTTCGTCCCTATAAACTGATTTATTTTAAGTCCCTATAAACTATGTTAGTTAGTGATTGGTCCCTGTAAAATATAAAGAATAAAGAATGGAGGGACTAATCACTAAATAACATAGTTTATAGGGATTTAAAAATAAATCATATTTCACAAATTAACGGTGTATGAACGGACGTTTGACAAAGGGACTAAAAATCAAATAGACGATTGAATATGAGGACTAAAAAAAAATATCAAAAAATGAAAGATCAATATTTAAATATACATGTTTACTGAGACTTAAAATAAAAATCTCAATTTCTTATTCCAACTTTTACTGGCCCCTTCATGTATGTGCCCCCACAATGCAACATACGACAAAAATCAATTAGAAATCATACTTGTTGTTATCGAACATTTTAATTTGACTAGTCATGTACTTGATATAAAAAAATTTCTTACCGGCCAAGTGATTCACGTGGGCAATGGGGAGACGTGTTAAACGTGACAACTAAAAGATAGAAAAGTCTTTAAAGAAAAGAAGAATGGTAAAATTCAACATAGTTAAAGAAGGAAAATAAAAAACTCTCTTGATTAAAGAAAAAATTGAAAATATGGGGATAGAGATGGGGCAAGAGTGAGAAGAAGCAACTGCATGTATACCCTCGAAAAACATAATGTTTAATTTTATAACATTAAAAACAATGAATTACATTTTTTATACCATTAAAATTTCTAAATTTTTTACATATTTATTCTTTACCACTCTAGTTATGTTTTTTAATTTTTTTTAAATGTTCAACTCCTTTAAATAACGTCAAAGGATCAAAATATTCTCATTTTTATTTTTTTGACATTTACTTTCACGAACTATAATATTTTATTTTATAAAATTTAAAACTATATTAGTTCCACCCTCCCCCACATAAGGGTTTCAAAGGGGGAACACACTGTCCCCGCTTTTAAAATGGGAGGATAGGTGTTCTCTATTTTTTAAAAAATATGTGGGCATTTGTGGGTGGGGCCCACTAACTTGAAAGGGTCCACTTTAAACTGGCCCATGGGTCGGTATCAGGCCTTAGAGTGAGGGTGAACTGGGCCTAGCTTTATATCTCCACCATTTGCATCAGCATGACTTGTTAGCAATCTCGAGTTGAGTTTTGACCCTACAGGACCGGTCTTATGTCTCAACAGGTCAGGTCGGGCCGACCCTTTAACGGGTTTAAACAAGGTTTTAATGCTATGGCCTTAAGCCAGAGAGGTCAGACTTATGGGTTTTGGACTGTAGACTAATCCTTAGCTTAAGTCTCCCAATTCTTAAGGTGGGTAAGCCCATGCCTAGGAACATCTAAGAGCAGGTAACCAGACTTGGAAGGAAGAGGGCATCTTGAGAGAAGTCTCTCTCTCAAAGATCTAAAAGAAAAGAATGTCTATTAATTTAATCAATATCTATACTTAAAAAAGACGAGGGTCCCCTTCACAAACGGACACAAAGCATAGGTCTTCATCAGTGAAACTTTTTGCCAAAACTTTGAAGAGAGCTCACATGAAAACAAATGTGACAAATTAAAAAAATAAAACGCTAGAATTGCATCAGCATGACTTGTTAGCAATCTCGAGTTGAGTTTTGACCCTACAGGACCGGTCTTATGTCTCAACAGGTCAGGTCGGGCCGACCCTTTAACGGGTTTAAACAAGGTTTTAATGCTATGGCCTTAAGCCAGAGAGGTCAGACTTATGGGTTTTGGACTGTAGACTAATCCTTAGCTTAAGTCTCCCAATTCTTAAGGTGGGTAAGCCCATGCCTAGGAACATCTAAGAGCAGGTAACCAGACTTGGAAGGAAGAGGGCATCTTGAGAGAAGTCTCTCTCTCAAAGATCTAAAAGAAAAGAATGTCTATTAATTTAATCAATATCTATACTTAAAAAAGACGAGGGTCCCCTTCACAAACGGACACAAAGCATAGGTCTTCATCAGTGAAACTTTTTGCCAAAACTTTGAAGAGAGCTCACATGAAAACAAATGTGACAAATTAAAAAAATAAAACGCTAGAAGGAGGGCTTGAACCTCCTTCTTATGTCTCAACAGGTCAGGTCGGGCCGACCCTTTAACGGGTTTAAACAAGGTTTTAATGCTATGGCCTTAAGCCAGAGAGGTCAGACTTATGGGTTTTGGACTGTAGACTAATCCTTAGCTTAAGTCTCCCAATTCTTAAGGTGGGTAAGCCCATGCCTAGGAACATCTAAGAGCAGGTAACCAGACTTGGAAGGAAGAGGGCATCTTGAGAGAAGTCTCTCTCTCAAAGATCTAAAAGAAAAGAATGTCTATTAATTTAATCAATATCTATACTTAAAAAAGACGAGGGTCCCCTTCACAAACGGACACAAAGCATAGGTCTTCATCAGTGAAACTTTTTGCCAAAACTTTGAAGAGAGCTCACATGAAAACAAATGTGATAAATTTAAAAAATAAAACGCTAGAAGGAGGGCTTGAACCTCCGACCTTGTGGTTAACCAACTGAGCTATTCCAGCTTGTTCTTCTATCTTTTTCTGTTTTTTATACTTGTGAAGATATAACTAAAACTGAAAATAATAAACTATAAAACGCCGTTGCCGGGGATCGAACCCGGGTCACCCGCGTGACAGGCGGGAATACTCACCACTATACTACAACGACTCTCTATAAAATGGATCTTTTAGAAGTAGGACTTGAACCATAAACCTTGTGATTAACAGCCACAAGTTTTAACCACTGATTGATCAATGACCTATTTTTAAATTTTTTTGAAACATCTTCATCCAATATCTAATCTTAAGCCTAGGCTAATAACAAATCTAAACAACCTTAACAATTTATATATCTCAAAATTCAGTCCAAAGTAAAATTTTAAATTTAATTTAAAATATGTGTATTTTTTAAAACAAATAATTTAAGAAGACATGCTGAAATATGAAAAAGAGTTTTTCTCTATAGATTAAACATTAATGACTCATCAGATTAAACTTTATCTTTCATGTATGAATGTACCAATAGAGTAACAATAACATAAAAATGTTTGTTTTACCACTATGACATAAATTGAAAAACAATAAGCATATAATTGTCTTATATTTGCTTTAGAAGGTTAAACTGGAAATGGCGGATAAAAATGGATGAAAAGAACTTTGATAGGACTAAACAGTGACAATGAGGAGAAATCTACCCCAGTTATCCAGGCCCCCATGGGCCAGACTTGTGGACGGGCTCATGGGTCGGGGCCGGGTCGAGGCTTATGTCTCTACTGTCTGGGTCAGCATGACTTGTTAGTAAAAATGGATGAAAAGAACTTTGATATGACTAAACAGTGACAATGAGGATAAATCTACCCCAGTTATCCAGGCCCCCATGGGCCAGACTTGTGGACGGGCTCATGGGTCGGGGTCGGGTCGAGGCTTATGTCTCTACTGTCTGGGTCAGCATGACTTGTTAGTAGGCCCAAGTCGAGTTTTGGCCTTATAAGTAGATCTGTCAATGGGTTGCGGGTCGACCCAGATCTGAACCGGATCCGACCTGATAAAATGAGTCAAATACCTGACTCGGAGGATCCGAGACCCGATGTGGACAAGACCTGAAGGATCCGATCATCTAAACGGGATGGATCGGGGTCTACCCCGATCCAATCCCATGGACCTGTTGGACCCTATACTATTTTATGTTATGTCTTGACCTTATTTAGTAGCTAATATTTCCGTTTGATATATGTATTAAATGTACACTTTAATAAAATAATATTTATTCGGTCCTCTGAATCACGATTGAGAAATCAAAAGGCATCAAATAAAAAACAAAAACAAAAAACCAATGAACGGTGGAGATCACTCCCACAGAGGATCTTGAAATATCAGTCGGACTCTACAGAGAGGGATTGAGAAATCAAAAGGGGGTTTTCAACAAATCCAAAACCACCCCTAAAAAAATAAAAAAAAATCAAACGGGGTTTTGATTACTATGTATCACGATGAGCTTCCTCAACACAGGAAGATATCTGAATGCCCGGCCCTGGACAAAGGCCACCAAGGTCATTGCCTAGAGCCCCCATCTAGGGAGGGCTCCAAGCCCATCCATTCCTATAGAGGTTTAAGTCTATCAGCCATGAATTTTTTTTTTTTTTTAACCCAATCAGCCCATGAAAAGAAAACATTTAATTAGTTGCATGGGTGGTGGACAGATGGACGCATACCATTACACACCACAAGGCCCACTGCCCAGGCCCAACAGAATACCCCAAGTATCCAAAACTGAAAACCTAACCTATCAATTGCTATCCCAAGCCATTTTTTTTTCCAACCATCCCCATTAAAATATCTAAAAACTCATCCTCCATCAAATCCCTATAAACCTCCCATCTATTCAGCAATGTCATTTTACATCTCTAAACCTCTCCAACGTCTTTTTCTCCCACTGACATATTCTTCAAGCATTCAAACCACTATTTCTCTTTATATATCTACCATGTCACAAGAAAAATTAAATAGATTAGCTCTATTATCCATTGAAAAAAACAAAATAGAAAAACTTGATTATACAAGTTTAATGAGTATTTTTTCTGCTCGAAATGCAAGAAAAATAATTTTCAAATGATATTTATTTAATTATTGTTTTCTTTTTTTTTTGGCTATTGTATCTTTTTATTTTATTGATCTTAGTACTAATATAATTTTGTATAGATTATTATAAGTGTTTTCTGATGTAGTTGTTACAAGAAATTTTTATTTAAGAGATTTTAATTTTAATGATTGTATAATACTGTATTTCTAATTTTATAATATTTGTAACTTAAAATAAAAAAAATAGTCAAGAACATTTTTTTTAATGTATATGGGGCCCCGCTTTAAAAGTTTGCCTAGGCCCCGTCACAAAAAAACAATTCTCAGGGCCGGCTAAATCCGATATGCGCGGTGAGGAAGAGAGGGGAGACGTCAGTGTGGAACTCGACGGGGGCGATCTCCGCCCGTCGTGACTTCAGGACGATGACGCTGGTGAAGTTGACGTCTACGAGGGGGTTGCCGATCAACGCATCCGGCTCCAATGACGATGAGTTTTCGCCATGCGCTGCCTCTACCAGCCTCTACGAGACGTCCTCATCGTCATCGCCAAAAAATGTCGACCTAAGTTTCCCCTTTTCATTCTACCTGGTCGACCCGGGTCCGACCCGGATCCTTCAGGTCCAGACCCGGGTCCGCGCTTTCTCTTGGGTCCATCGGGTCCTATCCAAGATCCGGGTCCCGCGGACCCAAACCCGAGTCAGGTCTGGGTCCACCCCGTTGACAGGACTACCTATAAGACTGGCTTTATGTCTCAATAGGTCTGGTTGGGCCGACCCTTTAACTGGCTTAGGGTTCATTTGAAAACACTTTTAAAAAATAAAATTTTGAATAAAATAATTTAAATAGACTTGATTCCCGAAAAAGTACATTTTATGCGTTTTTTTAAAAAGTGACAATTTTTTTAAAAATTTTAAGTAAATTTTTAATTAAGTTTACTTTTCAGATGTATTTAACAATACTTTTTAAATTTTTACTTAGTGTCCGTTTGGAAACACAGATTGAAAAATAGTTTTGAAATAAAGTTATTTTTTAAGATGATTTTAGACCTTAAATTTTATTGGGATGTTTTTTTTTTAATTCAGGAATCAATATTTGAAAACAGTTGATGTTTGACAGAGAAAATTACTTTTCAATTTAAAAAATCGATTCCAACAAAAAAAATGTTGTTTTTGAGCTTTTTAAAACACGAATTTTGAGAGAAAAATTAAAAGGAATCCAGTTTTCGATTCTGAATAAAACTGTTCCGTTTGACTGCACGATTTTAGTTTTTTAAAAAATAAAAATTACCCCAAACGGTGTAATCAAATGAGACTTTAATTAAAAATAAAATTATCTTATTTAAATATTTGTGAAACGCTTTTTTAGTCACACTTTTATCCCTTTGGCCTCAAACCGGGGCCTGGGGGGTTGGATTTGTGGGCTTTGGACCGTATCCAACCAGGCTTGGAAGAAGGCCGAGGGCATCCTGAGAAAAAAAAAATACCCTCGAAAGATCCAGAGAACAAAGAAAAAGAAAAAGGAACGTCTGTTAATTTATCGTTCGCACTGGACTTAAAAGCCCTCCAAAACCTCCAATTTATATGTCCGTACGATCAAGATCAGACGCTCGTCTTTCTCACCCATAAAGCACAACGGGCATCCCGATTCGCGAGACCGTTCTAGAACCTCCAGAAGCTTCCCCAGCCTTCTTTCTCCCCAAGCAAACCCACTCCACTCCCTGTATAAAACCAGAACCCAAAATCCCAAATCGCAAGAAAAGCTGAAAACCCAAAAAAAAAAAAAAAAAGGTTCTCTGCAAGGTATCCACTCATTATTATCTGAAACAATCTTGTAAGCAATGGCGTCTTCGATGGTGCTCTCCAAGGGTTCCTCCGCTTCGAAGCTCCTACTTCGCAGCCTCTCCGGGTCTCAACCATCCCTCATTTTGCGCTCGGCGATCCCCTCTGTCCGATCCTTCAACACCTCCGTCCAGATGCACAGCCCCGAGGACACAGACGACGATTGCACCGCCGTCGACGGCTACCGACGCCCCGACCGCTCCGCCGTCCGCCTCTTCCCCGGTAGTCATTACCTAACCCCAATTCATTCATAATCTGAAGCTTCTCCCCTGTTTTGCTCACTCTCTTCGTTAATGGCAGATGTGTTTGATCCACTCTATCCGTCAAGGAGCCTCGGCCAGGTCCTGAACCTGATGGATCAGTTCATGGAAAACCCGTTCTCGTCGGCCATTCGCGGCGCGGGGAGTCGTGGATGGAATGCGAGGGAGGACGAGGAGGGCCTGCACCTGAAGCTAGACATGCCGGGGCTGGGGAAGGAGGACGTCAAGGTGTCGGTGGAGCAGAACATGCTGGTCATCAAGGGGGAAGGCGAGAAGGAGTCGCCGGATGCTGAGGAGGTCACCAGGAGGAGGTACAGCAGCCGCATCGAGTTGCCGTCGGACGCCTACAAGTTGGACGAGATCAAGGCGGAGATGAAGAACGGGGTGCTGAAGGTGGTGGTGCCGAGGATGAAGGAGGAGGAGAGGAAGGATGTCTTCCATGTTCAGATCGATTAGGTTATGGTGTGGTTTGTCGTCGTCTCTGTTTCGTAGGTTTGTTTGAGGGGAGTACTCTGGGGGTGAATGTTTGGTTTCAGAGTTCTTTCTGTTCTGTTTTGGGTTTATACAGCTCGCATAACTATGTTTTGTTGTGATTAACAAAAGCCTCTCTCTCTCTCTCTCTCTGTGTTTTTTTTTTTTTTTTTTGGCTAGAGATGGCAGTGATGTGGAATAAATGGAAACCCACTTCGATCCAACCTTACCGGGACAGGGGGGGGACGGGTTTGGTCCTAGTATTTATAAAAAAGTTTAGATGGTTTTAATCTGGTACATTATTAATAATATTATTATTATTAATAATATTATTATAAATAGATTTATGTATAATATCATATAATTATTTAAATTAAAATATTATACAATATTATATGTATTTAATAAAAAAAAATTGAATTTTAAAAATTAAAATACCTATTAAATTATAGTTAGATTGATTCAAGGAAAAGAGATTTTTAATAAAATAAAAAAAAGTTTGAATTTTAAAAATTAAAATGTTTTTTAGATTAGAGATTAAGGTAAAAGAGATTTTAGACTTCATTTATAGGAATATCAAAAGGATTGATAATTTTTATTGATTAATTAAAATAATACATTTTATCATATATTTTATTAAATTCAATGAATAAATGATTTTTAAGAGCTTTGTTGGGTGGGGGTTTTAGACAATTGGCCATGTCCTAGTCGACTATGTTTCATCAAAATATGAGACGGGTTTATACCCTTGAAAATTGATATAATATATAATTAAAATCAATTATAAAACATGTATTAAGTAATATTATATAATATAATGAATATAAATAATTATTTAGTTTATAAGTTAATAATGAATTAAATAATGTTTAAAAAATTGAAAAGTTTCCTTGATAGGACCAAATGAGTTTAGTTTTCTAAAAACTCGTTGGGTTAAATTTAAGGTAAAATAATATAAGATTTTATTAACGAATTTGAGATTGAGATCGATTAAACTCATTTTAACTTAGTCTCTGTTGAGAAACAAATACGTTGAAGTCCACAATAAAATACGAGATCGAATAAAAGAACGGAACACCATCACACAAAGAACACAAAAAAGAGTAGTTCAGTCTAGGCCTACATCCACGGGGTAAAAAATTGAGAATCCACTATAATAGTTGAGATACAAAAAGCCTTATAAACTCTCTCTAAAATTTCAGGGTAAAATTAGCATGGCTAGCATAGAAAAAAAAATATAGAGATCCATACAAAAAGCCTTATAGTTGAGTTATCCTCTCTTAAACCCTCTCAACCTCTCTAAGTAACTTCCTCTCTAAGTAATCTCCTAACAAACAAATCTGTTTCCCTGATTTTATGAGATTCACATTATATCTTAATTAAGATCAAATCTTAATTAATTGTCAATTAGGTGTCCACCCTAATATGGTTTCATCATGGCCATCCGATGTTGATACACCGGATCGAGACATAATCCCAACAATCTCCACCTTGGCTCGAATTCGATAAACTCTGACTTCCACGAACCCCTTGAAGATTTCTGTTGATGTCTTCACCTCGCTCTACAAACTCCACTTGACTGGAGAACTTTTCTTCTTCCAGAAGTCTACACTGTTGCATCTCCAAGTGATCTTGACTTGGTAATTATGTGAATCTGTCGCATGCTCTATGTGCGTTTTTGAAGAAGGGTCGTTTGAACTCCACCTTAAACAAGCTACACAACGCGCTCGCGAGTTCCAAATGTCTGGACTCGCATTTTACCTGAACCACCTAGGACGCCACCTCAGTTCAGAACGCCTCCTCCTCTGTGTTGCGTCTCTGAAGAAGGATCTGGACTCCATCTTGAACAAGTTTCACCACGCGCTCGTGAGCTTTGAACCTGGACTCGCTTTTACCTGAATCACCTGGGACGCCACCCGAGTTCAAAACGTCTTTTTTGTGTTGCATTGTTCCATCTTCTTCTGCTGCATGAACTGAGCGTCGACATCACCTACCTCGCATTATGACTCCACACTCTTCGTCGTGGCCACATCACGTCTCACGTCTTTGCTCGTGTCTCAACACGTGACCCTGCATCCTTGGCCCGCACTTGCACCCACGTCACCTTTGCCACGTCACTGCATCACGGGTGCCTTCATGGCCCTCTTTTTTGCACCACTGGATGCATATATCTCCATGCAACCAATGATAATACACGGCTCCAATGCTCTGTCACCCGTGTATATACATATATTTTCATCACCCTTCATGCAAATCCCATGTAATCAGGGATTACACGTTTGTTGTCTTTCATCCTCGACCACGAACCTTTTTTTTTTTTTTCTCCCGCAGCCACATTGATAAAAAAAAAATTTCTTCTTCTTTGTGTAAAAACTTTGATGTGATGTACCTCGATATGACATCGCTGGTCTTCTCCAACCCATGTCGTTTCATCGTTCTTCAGATCTCGTTCTCCTAGGTCGCACCCTGGAGCTCTGATATCAGTTGTTGAGAAACAAATACGCGGAAGTCCATAATAAAACACGAGATCGAATATAAGAACGGAACACCATCACACGAAGAACACAAAAAAACGTGGTTCGGCCTAGGTCTATATCCACAGGACAAAAAACTGAGAATTTACTATAATAATTGAGATACAAAAAGCCTTACAAACTCTCTTTCATGGAGTTACCCTCTCTTCAACCCTCTCTTATATGGATCTCTACATTTTTTTCTATGCTAGCTATGCCAATTTTTATCCTGAAATCCTAAAGAATATTTGTATGAATAAATAACTTTCTTTCTAAGTAATCTCCTAACAAACAAATATGTAACAAACAAATCTATTTCCCTGATTTTAGGAGATTCACTTTATATCTTAATTAAGATCAAATCTTAATTAATTGTCAATTAGGTGCCCACCCTAATAGGGTTTTATCATGGTAATCCAGATACACCGGATGGAGACATAATCCCAACAGTCTCGTCGTCATCCTTATAAGCAACTTAAGATCGTGCATCATTGAAACTTACAGAAAAAAAACGCCATTGCAAATAAATGTGTTGCAATGGCATTCAATTTCCTACATTTAATTGATAAAAAAATTTATTTTATAAAATAATAGAGATTGCCGATTTAGGTTATATTTTATGATCAACATTTTAATAATGCAGTATAAAACTATATAGAACGATCTACTCAATATTGAAATCCTTAGGCCTAGTTTAGCATGAGGATAAGAGGTTGTTGGGATAAGGAAAAAATTGGGTTAAATCACTTGTTATCCCATATGGCATAAAAAATTGGATAAAGTATGGGTAATTGACCACATTTTGAGATAAAAAATGGGGATAATTTGTTCTAAGTAAAATGTGAAATAAACTTTGTCCCAATTTTTTATTCCTATTTTGTGAAATTAGGATAGAATTTATGGCTACCCTTCCAAAAAAAAAAAAAACTGCTCCACTAAACAATATTAATTCCTCATTAATAAGAGGGTAGATTTGGTATTTTTTAAAAAAATATGAAATTATCACATATTTGATCCAAATGTAAGATTGATGATAAGAACATAAAGAATGATGATAATAAAAAGCATTAATAAATATAAATCTGGGTAAAAATAGTGGATTTTTTATCCTCATAAATTAGGCTAACTTATTCTAAAAATTTATCCTTTTACCAAACTAGACCTTAAACCATAACTTTAAATCTCAGAAAAAAAAGTATCTCTAAATTTTATTAATGAAAAACTGAATCTGCCGTGGATTACAAGTCTACCTTTTATACTAATAAGAGAAAATTAAAAATTATTAGTAAAATCCAAAATTGGTTATAACTATGGGATCCTAGATACTCACTGATAAAGATCAATTTTATTTTGTTATGATACAAATATCATAAATCTAAATATTACTAAAAATAGTAAATTCACTAATTTGGGTACTTAAAAATAAGAAAAATAGAAAAATAAAGACGCGTAGTAGCGTAGCGACTACTCTTGATGTGCTCCTCGCAGGGGCAGCCCCACATTATATGTGGTGGGATAAATTGATCCCATCACATTTTTTTTTTAAAAAAAATTTAAACTATTACTGTCACTATATCAAACAATAACAACACATCTCTACCAGTTGAACCTACTCGATCCAGATTTTTGTACATAAAACCCCGGTGTTACCCTAATAACAATATTCTAATCCCTTCTACGCCCCGATTAATCTCTTACCCATTTTTTGCAATTGGGCATTCAATCTGATGAAGAAACTTGAATAAATCGGCAATACAACATGTCTGATTCGAAAAATTGGGAAAACAAATCTCTTACCCATCATTTGCAATTGGACATTCAATCGAACGAAGAAACTCTCATAAATCGGGTTGAAATCAAATCCCCAAAAATGCTTGATGTTCTTCAATTTTTTAGACAAAAAAAAAAGAAAAAAAAGAGAATGATGAAATGTATCAATTGTTGCGTTAATATTTTGGAAACCAATCGATTTTGAAATTAAATGACAGTGAGAGGGACGGAAGACGAAAACAAACCTATTGGGGTTTGTGAGTGGGAAATTAAATCGATTTTGTCTTTTTGTCAAAGTCAATCATGCATCCAAAGATAAGTTGATACCTATTGGGGTTTGTGAGTGGGGCCTATGAATTGGGATTTGGGTAGCAAGACTCTTTAGATATTGATTTGGATCAATTATTTTGATGATTAAATTTTAGGTTATTGGATTGTTCAAAATAAATTATATTAATACATAAAAAAAATGTATGGTAACTTAGGAAAAGAAGGGGAAGGGATGGATCCATCAATGAACATGCTCGCTCTCTCTTTCTCATTCTCCTCGGATCTCACCCCAATAAAACAATATGGACCCGAGACTATGGATCTGAAATTCGATATGGATTTGTATCAGCTTGGCGAAGGCCCATATAATAAGCCCATAGGGCTTTTCCACCATTTTTTCTGCGGTCAAAGGAATCGAAGCTGCGTCAGTCCTTGGACGGGCGATGTCCCTGTCCCTGTCCAACATGCCAAAAACGGGCGGGACAACATGTCGCTCTTTTAATTGGTACAAAAAAGATGATTGTCCCGATACAATAAATCTGCATGCTATGCTATGTTTACATCTTTGATAGCATTGTTTCATTTATGAGCAATGCCTTAAACGGTTATAGGCTTATTTTTCTAACCATAAGATATGAAATGCAATGTATCATCTAAGAACACTTTTAATCAAACATCATTATGACTTGAAATTGACTCGCACTCAAAATTAAAAATCCCGACCACACTGGTTGGGTTCCACGGATCTGAGTTGTGGTTTGATGATTTTTAAAAGCCAACAATAAATAAAAACTTTGAAAATTGTATTTCAAAATAAAAAATGAAATCGTAATAGTAATATCTATTTTTTTTAAAAAAAAAAAACTAAATTTAAAAATAAGTCAAACAATTGGTAAAACAGCATACATTTGAGAGTCGGTTATTGGTTGTTTGGATGAGTTGTCTCTTAAACTATGTGATATTTGTTAAAGAATGAATTTTTGCAAAAACTTCATAATAATTTTTTGATATCACACCCCATTTACGTTTTAGTGAACTTTTTTTTTTTTTTTAATTACAAATGACTGGACAAGGACGACACTGTCACATGGAGTGTTATCAAACTTCCTAGCACTAGTATACATGGGCAAAAACAGTGGGCACAGGGATCTAAAATCTACATGGATTTGTTTGAAAATCATGGTATCTAAATGTGAGTCTCAAACCTACAAGGCAAATGCAGGTATTCTGATTGGTCATGCTTAACATCAGGTTCATGTAGTGGATTACATTCAGGAACCTAGACAATAACAATAGGATTTGGAATTGATCATTAGCGGTCCAGTCTAATCGCTCAACTAAAATATTAAATGCCATTTATCGACTTTTGAATCAAACCATTAATTAGTCAATCCCAGTCCCCAAACGGAAGTCGGCAGACAAAAAAATGTGGTACACGCGAAAAAAAATTGTGTGGTACTCGGGACTTATATGTTTTTTAAATAAAATTTATTAATAATTTTAATCTATTTATTGTTATTATATTTTTTATATTCATAATTTGATATTAATGCATGTACCTGAAAAATAATATTTTTTAAATTTATAAAATCAAAGAGTTTCACATAGGTGAAACAAACAACTGCAAACAGAAACATGTGTGTAAATAACAGCATATTATAAAAACAAACAAACATGTGCATGTTGAATTCTTCTTTGGTTTACCCTCAAAATCGATAAAACCCAATTAACTGTAATGTTTCAGCCTTGGCTGCAACAGAAGTGGTTGTTGGGAGGGCGGCGTTCGCCAAAGTGTTATTTTTGTGGATGTTGGCCATATTGAACATGGTTTTTTTTTTTTTTGTCTACGTTCCCACGGACGGCACCAAGTTGTGGGGGCAAATGTTTTGGGTAATCAAATGATCCCCCAATCGACAAAATATGTTGCCTCCATAGCCTTCGCTCTGGATGATTACCTTCTTGATTGATCCTTGTCAGGTTGAATAAGGGTGGAGTGCTTCCTCAAATGAAAGTTTTTTGCATGTAAACCCCTAACTAGTATTATATTTATCAAATATCCCCTTTAAAATTCTATTCCATCAACAACCATTGCCCTTTTATGGGGGTATTTTTGCATGATATATTTTTTGAAGTTTTACATGAACACCCTTCAGAACAACATTCATGAACATTTTAAACCTTTTTGAGGTGTATTGTTTCAAACAGTAATTCACCAAGGTTATTTTGACAACATGAAATCTTATTTAAAAAAAGGGTTTTTTTGCATATATACCATAAAAAAATATGAAATTTATTTTTATACCACCACAAATAACGTATTTATTTTTATACCATTAGAATTTTTGTTAATTTAAAAACGTGCCCCTCTTTTATAATTTTTAACCAAAATGAACCTTAACTATAGTTAATTTATAAACTAAAAGGTAAAAATGACAAAAATAGCCTTAACATATAATATGTGACAATGTAAATAATTAAACATAATAACTTAATTAATTTTTTGTTCTTTCCAAATCAATTGTGAGTCATTCAACCTTACCCTTTCTTTCCTTTTTTTTTTCAATCAAGATCTAATTTTTTTTTTTAAATTATCATTCTGTATTATATATGATTAATTGTTGTTAAAATAATTTTATTTTATTTTTACCAATGTAAGTATTAACAATTATTATGTCTTCGCTAATAAATAGTTTGTATGATTAATTTTTATGTTTTTTGGGTTTTAGATTAAATTTATCATTTTCATGTTAAAATGAATATTTTTTATTTTTATAAATATTGTATTTGGTAAGGTAAAATATGCAAAAAAGAAGAAGAAGAAGGGTAATTTAGACATTTCTCCAAGACTTTAACGGTTTTAATAAAAATTTGGATGAAAATTAACTAGGATGGTAAATATGCATAAGTTATATATATTTCAATGGTATAAAAATAAATAGGTTATTTGGAGTGGTATAAAATTAAATAGCATACTTTTGAATGGTATACATGCAAAAAACCCAAAAAAAATCATAAAAATGAGTGAGTTTGAATTTGTAAAATGTCAATGTAGTCTCATTTGTATCCCAGTTAGCATGTATACATATAATATTTTTTTAAGTGTATACTAACATAAAAAAAGATATTAATCTTTTATAGAAATGACCCACATACTCACATATAATAAATGCATATATTTTATTTACTATTTCTTAACAGTGTATGCGGAGGTAGTGGAACATATATTATGTTAGTCAATTCTATATACAGACTTAGACGTGGTAAATGAAAATAAGGTTATAAAACAGGCTGAGTGTATCCGTGCTCATTGAGAATTGGAGTCGTAGGTGATTTTTAAAAAATGTGAAACTTTTTGTTTTTCACGGGAATATTGGTATCTGATATTTAGGGGTTGGATGTTTTAGTGATTTTTTTTTTGTTTATTTAGATTTTTCATCATTATTATATTAAGTCTTCTCATAAAATTTGAAAGTTGGGTTTTTTTTTTTAAATATAGATTTAAAAGGATATTCTTGTATTTTTTTTATCAATTAGTTTCTCCATATTCATTTTTTTTTAAATTTGAAGCTTTGTTTTTTCTATTTTTTGTGATGAGAATAATAAAATTTCAACATTTTTTTTCTCGATTTTCTATAAATTATTCTAGATTACTAAATACAAAGTAAGTAAAAAAATAACTTTCAATGTGAATAGATCGTCATACTTTAAAGACTCAATCATTATCCAACTAATTTAATTTCATCTTAACTTATTATATATCTATAAAAAAATAATAATTTATCTTATTGGTTCTTTTAACCTTTTAACCCCCCTTGCTCTAATTTTTTATTCTGCCCCTAGATGTTGAAATCAGAGATCATTATTGCTTGTCTTGCTGGCCTATCCTTTTTAAATTGTCATTGGACCCTTATGTGCTCATAAGGTTCGGAGGGAATAAAGTCGAGGAGTTATGATCGGCACCTGGTTTTATTGAGGATGATATTCCCACCTAGTTATCCCAAATGTTCGAATGCAGTCAATGTTATCTTATCCATTGATCGATAGACACATGGCATCATCTGATTCATTAGAACCGGTGATCTTTACCGTATGTGTATATTTCATAGCAATACAAATTTTAAATTTATGACTAAAAAATTGTATTTGGCTTAAATTTTTATGACATACAAACATACAGTCTGTCCTTTTTGTCTTTGTGCACTCAGGATATATGCTGTGCCTTCCAATAATGTGGTTTAGCGTAACAAGGAAAAAAAATAAATTAAGAAGCAATATGAAAGTAAGTCCGTCAATTATTTAAAAAAATAAAAACATGATCTGAATCAATATTAAAAAAAATAAAAAATATTCGATATACAGATTTGGATATCAGTCTATTCGATCTGAAAAATATCCACACCCGACATATATTATAAAAATATATATGTTTATGTTATATATTGGTCATATTTATTATTTTGTATGATTAATCACAATTATGATACATTTTATTTGGGGGTGGTAAACGAGCCGAACGGGCCGAGCCTGACCAGGCTTGGCTCGGGACCGAGCTTCATTTTGTGTTCAAGCTCGGCTCGTTGGGCTCGTGAAAAGCTCAGTTGAAGCTCGGCTCGGCTCGTTTGTTAAATAAGCCAAGTCGAAACTCGAATCAAAGGTCTGCTCGGGCTCGTTTAGCTAAAAAAAAAACCTTGTTTAACATTTGAGAAGTCACATTTCACAAATTACAATACCTTATACATATGAAAGTAACATAAGCTCGGGCTCGGCTCGTTCCTCTTTTTTCTGTTGAGTAAACGAGCTCGTTTAAGCTCGGGCACGGCTCGTTTACAAACTGAACTTTAAAAATTGTTCAAGCTTGACTCGTTTGTCTAATCGAACGAGCTTGAACGAGCTTTAACCGAGTTGAGCCCGAGCTGCTCGGCTCGTTTACCAGCCCTAATTTTATTACTATTAAATTTTCAATGTATAATATCTTAAAAAAAGAATAAACCTTAAAAATCAATTTTTAATTTTTATATTTCTCTAATTAATATATCGCTTAATTATCCAAATTAACGTTTTTTAAGGGAATAGTAGGCATCCGTCCTTAATTAAATTAAGAGAGTACCCAAAACAGAGAAACAAAAGAAATGATGAAACCGGGAAAATGAGAACTCTACTGGGGTCTCATACTCTCATCTAGTACACATCATCCTATTCCATGATTACAAACTGAACACCCCCCCCCCCCCATACAAAACATGTCAAATGGGCCTTATGGCTGGCTAGAAACTATCTTCTCTTTCGTGGTACCTAAATTAACGTTAATATTTAAGTATCTCAAATTATTCAAAATAAATATTTGTATATGAAGAGATCTGAATCAAAAAATTAGAATAAGATACAGATATTAAGTATCCGATCCAGCTAATATGAAAGGTTGGTAACACGGGCAGCTCCTTGATGATTGGAATAAACAGACAGATCGAGAAGAAATGCAGTGGACCTCGACCCAGAGATTTGTGGATAGAGTTGCAATCAGGATGAACCTCGACTCAGGGATTTGTGGATAGAGTTGCAATCAGGATGAAGTGCTATTGATTGTTTTCTGGGTCCATACCCGAAGTGGTACGCATGTTCCAACAAATTGTAGGCTGTCGTATGGGTTGTCAATGTATATAAATCATAAGAACGTGATTCTCTCTACAGCTAATTGTCTGTGGTCCAATTTCACTACAAAACATATAGATTAGAAGCGCTTGGTCTTTATTATTATTTTTTTATTATATTGCACCCGTTCTGCTTTTAGCGTTTTGTCATCTAACAACTCTGAGAACTATCTAAAGGATTATATATATTTAAATAATTCATTAAAGTTCCATTTGAAAACACGTATGAAAAATAAGATTTTAAATAAAGTGACTTAAATAGATTTAATTCTTGGAAAACGAATTTTTTTTGTTTTTCAAAAATCAATATTTTTGCATAAAAAACTGAAAATAACTTTTTAATTAAATCAGCTTTTAAAATGATTTGATAACACTTTTTAGCTTTCTACTTAATTAAAAGCAAAATCAATTTAATTAAGTATTTTCAAACGGGACCTAAATCAATACATATTTTTATTTAAAAAAATAAAAAATTTAATTAAGCATATACTCCACAACGGTACTATAGTAAACCAGGCTGCAAAAACGTGATTAATTATGTGTGTCAACATTCCAAAGAAATTATTTACCCACATTGCATTTTGGGCCAATCCAACCCACAAACAGCAGCAATGTAGATTTTTATGATAAAAGAATATATTTATTAATGATTTAATGGCATGTGTTTCGTTTTGTTGGCACTCTCCAATATGAACATGATATTCAAATTCCACGGAAAAAAATAAACACCATCCAGCTACTACACCTCAACTCAGAACATTGTTGCAGCTATTAAAAGTCTAAAGTTTGGACTCTTCAATATTCCTTCCACGTTAAGAAACAAAAGTTTTATTTTCTTGGATAAGAAACAAAGTTGTTCTTCTACTCTTTCTTTCATTGGTACATATACTAGGTAATGATACAAAAAAAAAAAAACTCTTTAATATATATGGGTGTTTTTTTTGTTCAGAAAATGAGTACCACTATCTATCATCTGATTCAATTTACAAATAGGAATTTATAAGTTTCTTGGTGGAGAAGCATGCATTTCTAGACCCTCAAACAATGAAATCACGATAACAATATCTATCGTTGCCTTTATTAAAAAAAAAAAAGTTTTTCTTGATTATACTATCAATTAATCATCGTGAAAGGTGTCATTCTAGTTTTTTGTATTATCCACAATTGATGAGGATTACATTGTATACACATTAATAGCGTTAAGAAATAGATCTTATAGGTCAATGTTAGAAATAGAAACAGATACCGGATTGAAATAGAAACTACGACGTGGTCCACAAAAAAACAAAAAATTGTAACAATGAGAGACAATGTGGGAAAAGTATAATCCGTTACGAAATGTTACAGAAACATTAAAAAAGAAGGGCAACAATAGGAGACAATGAAGGAAAAATTTGAATCCATTACAAAATGTTACAAAACCATGTCAAAGGTATATACTAGACAAACTCACAACAGTCTTGGTCATCCACGTATGAATGACATATACACAATTCAGTCCATTCAGTACATCTTTCGAGGGATTACATGCAGTGCAACATGTATATATCCCGATAATTAAAGGGTATTAAAATTTATAGGGATCGATGTTCGCAATTAAAGAAAATTATTAAAACTAACCTATGGTCCTTCAAATTTTTGTGTTGTTGATGTTGATGCAGATTCTTGTTCCATTGCTTGAACTTCTTTTTTAGGATATAATGATTGGAATGCCCTTACCATAGGCCTACCTTTCTCCTTCCCCTTTATGATAGACAAGAAAATAATCCTATATGCGAGAACCATCCCCAACATAATAACAATGTCGACCCACTTGGAGTAGCCCATCTCAACCTGCAATTTTGTCTTCAAGATCTCTTCCCCAGTGATTTGTTGCCCACCTGGAAACTCACTGGGGAAGACTAAACCTTGGAACTCATTCTTGTATGTTCCCTGTGTGGAGTACTTGTGGAATGCAATGTGATACATTGGATATTTCCATAGGATCTTGGGAATGTTATTGGGCAATCTGAAGAATCCTGAAGTCAATATCATGAGGCCTTGAATTCCAGCTCCAGTGATTATGCCCATTAGAAAATTAGGGACTACACTTGCGACGATCATCATTAAGCTCTCGACCAACATTACACTTACGAATAGCACGATAGCGAAGCAGATGAAGTGATCAATGCCTCTTTGAAGGCCAGCCAAGTAGTAAGCTATGGCTCCGGGCACCACAGACACGAGAAATAAGAATGGGACACTAGATAGTGTATTCCCAATCACAAAGGAGGTGACGCCATAATGACCATTCAATCTTTCACGCCCGAATATCTGCAATTAAGTTTAAACAAGTGAATTTCTTGCACAATTTTTCCAGTTCAGATGGGGCAATATGTCATTTTTTTCAAAAGGAGCCTTTGTTATAAATTATGTAAATTTTTTTTAATTACCTTCATTTCCTCTACAAAAGATGGAAATCCACCAATTGACATGAAGGTTAAGAACCCACAAATGAATCCAAGCATCATGCTTCGAGCCTAGAAAAACAAGCGTCAACATCAAAACATGAACTTAAGTAAAAAAAAATGAATGCATGGTAACTTGCACATGGTCAAAAACTATAAACCTAACTTCTCTTCTTTTCTTTTTTTGTGTGATGGAAGTCCAATCTTATATATATAGATCTTTGAAATTTTGACTTACTGATACCACAATAACAACAAAAATTTTGAAATTGTAGGATAAACATATTATAACCACAACTATTAACTCTGGTCTTCTAAACAAAATATCATGTGCTTTAACATATAAAATAGAACATATAGCTCTAAGAGAAGGGAAACACAACATGACTAGCTAGGAGGTGGTGTTATATATTCACCTGAATGGATCCGTAGTCATGGCCAAGGTTAAAAAAGAGGGTGCCTAAACATAGACACAATAATACATAGATGATGAACCGGAGCCAGTAGTAACCAGGGTCTCTGTACATGTTCACAAAGGACCTTTTTGTAAGGATGATAGATTGTGTCAAGAAGCTTGCTTGGTCCTTTTTCTTTAACGCTTTTCCTTCCTGGAGATAGAAAATCATTTTTAGTATAACATTTCAATGGATGCCATGATTACTAATTTATATATTGTTATATGAAAAGAAATATAACTTGATTAACACCTTTTTTCTTAAGGGAAATAACATAATTGTTCCTAAAATCAAATTATCCCCAATCATGAATTTATTTTATACATATTAACATTAAAAATAGAAAATGTGTATATATATATTTTATGACGATAGGCCGTGTTACAACATTTACTTGGATGTGTTATTTAAACCTTTCTTTTTCTTACTCAAAAATAAATTTTTTTTTTTTTTTTAAGAAAATAGTAGAACATAGCTACCTCGATTATATTGATTGAAAAAAAGTTATCACAGCTTTCACAAAATGTGAGGATCAAAAAAATACTAACATGAAAGATTAACCGTACCAATATTTATCAATAGTAATATCTGTCACTAGTCAAGAATTGTCCAAAAATGTTGCAAGGTTGTCAATCCTAACAATATTTTAAATAATATATACAAAATGACAGAGAGAATAATGAATATATTTCCAGCACTATATATGAAAGAAAACAATTAAGGAAGTGCGAAACTGTTCTCACCCTTTTACATATCTCATCAACATGCCTTACTATATGTTGGCTAGCAATGGATGACTTGTACGATTTCACAAGGAGGTCAATTGCTGCAACAGCTGTTGTTCGCTTTAGGCCAATGCCTTGCTCTTCATCCTTCAAACAGATTAAATGATACAATGAGTTACTCAATATACCATAGATCATTCAAAAAAAAAAAAACTTACTGTGTCGAAGTCTTTGTTGATTGTTCGGAGGTAGTGATCAGAAGGGTTACTTAAAGATGGGCATGGAAAACCATTCACCCCAAAAAACTGCAAAAATATATATATGAAAGTGTAAAGTTTAAAATAATTTCACTTAGTTTTTGAAATAAAAATGCACTAGTGAAACTACTAACCTGGACAGCGTTCCCAATGGACCCGAAGTAAATAGTTCGACCCGACGAGAGAAGGCACAGGTTATGGAAAAGCTCAAACACTTCACTGCTGGGCTGATGAATGGAAGCAATGACAGTCCTCCCATGTTCCTTTGCAAGGCCAACAATTCTCTTCATGACATGATAGGAGGCTGCACTATCAAGCCCACTCGTGGGCTCATCCAAGAAGAGGAGCTTCGGCCTCGTGAGGATCTCTATGCAGATGCTAACCCTCCGTTTCTGGCCACCGCTGAGACCCTTTGATGCCGACCCTCCGATCCTCGTGTCTATCGCATCTTGTAAGCCCATCTCCCTGATCGTAATCTCCGCTTGTCGTCTCTTCTCGATGTTTGGCATGGAGTCTGGGAGTTGGAGTTGAGCTGAGTAGTACACAGCTTCTCTTACTGTTAGGGTGGTCATTAATGTGTCATCTTGAGTCACATAAGCCTGCAACATGAAAGATTTGCCTCTCAAGTTTAGAAAATGCATATGAAATTGTAATGTATGCAATGAATCAAGATCATGAACAACAAAAGAATGATTACCGATGTCCCAAACGCTAGAGTTTGTCTTCGTCCATTGATTAGTATATCCCCAGATTGCCTTGTATTAGATCCTAATCTTCCTGCAAAAAAAAAAAACAATACATTATTGACCACTTAAAACAAGACTAACAAGACAAGAGAAGACATTCATTACCTGCCAATGCATCAAGAAGGGTTGATTTGCCACAACCAGAAGGACCCATGATAGCCAACACCTCCCCAGGCTGAGCATATCCCGTGATCCCTTGAAGTATGGAGTGGTTCTTTCCCTTGCTGTCTCTTGCAGTCACCCAAAGATCCTTCCATGTCACTGAAATACCAGAGTCCTCTGTCTTCATACCAGAAGCATTGGAGATCTCTAAAGGTGAGGGCTCCCTTGACGGAGCAGCCTGAATCTCGAGAGGGTGGCGATGCGTAGTAGCAGAGGATTCCGAACAATCCATCTTTAGGAAGTCTTTAGGAGTTCAAGAAAGTATTTGTATGAAGAAATGTGTGTGTGTATATATATATATAAAGCGTGAACATGCATGTGAGATTGACGTTGGGTAGCTCGAGTTTCACGTGAGAGGAGAGAGAGGGAGATATTTAGAGGTCTTAATCTATACATGTCATGGATCAAGTTTAATGTGCGTCTATTTTTGTGAAATTGACTGGTCATTTGATCATGTGATTCATGTCTAAGCTTGTTTATGTGGAAGCTATGATAGAAAGATATTAATCAAGTATTGAGAGACCAGAGAGAATATGGGAGGGGATCGGAGGGGGGATATTGACCGTTAAAATAATAATAATGTGATAAACGGTGCGTGTTCATGTTGAATTGTTGAGTTGCGTGGCAAAAATTCAACAAAGAGGTATCAAAATTGTGCCATCAAATTGAAAAACAAACATGCACATGTGGAGTCGTGTGTGGCCACAATTCAATGGAAAACATGTACGATGCAATTCAACACACAAATTTTTTTGGCATGGTCCAAACCTAAATCGAGAATAAGTATCACATGAGGAATAGGAATAGGAATAAGTTACCTACTTGGTTTGGCAGCAAAATGGACAAAACTGCACCTTTCCTCTCACCGACCCGTGGCCGATGATTGTATCTCTCACTCATTCATGATGGCAGTTTATTATTCATTTCTGAACTTCTGGTCCATTTAAAAGAATATAGTATTAATGAAAACAAAGTGCTCATGATGATAGGGTTTATTCCTAAAGCCAGATTGTGTTGTTATTATTTTATTATTATCTCAATCAAGATTTTGTTGATAATTGGAGTTTTGACCAAGTATATTTTAGACAAAATTCCTTTTGGATTCCGTTAGTTATTAAAATTGGATAATCATTGGATTTTGTTCTTCTCTTTGAAAAAATAAACATCTTTTTACATTTTTATAACCTTATTTGACTAAATAAAAAAATTGGATCTAAAATAATCTAAAAAAACGTGATAAACTTGATTGATGGTTTGGGGAAAAGGTTTAGTCCCGCAACGAAAGACGTGGAAATATATGGTGGATGTATATAAACTATGACTGATTTATTGGTTTGGTCACAAGGGCTAGATGGCAATGTGTGGGATTTTATTGGTAACTAAAATATAGGTTGATGAGTTTGGGTTTTATATTCAAACCTAACCGAATCTTGCTAACTCGGTATATATTTGGTCATTAAAAGCTTGTTTGAATACTGTGCAAATAAGTTTTTATTCATTTGATATTTAGACATTTGTAATTTATAGAAATGAATTGGAGTAAACTGGTCATTTGGAATGAAGATATGATAAGAATGAGTAGGCTTTTGGAATGATAAAAAAAAAAAGTTTCCTACATGTCGTAAGAAACTTTTTTTTTCCTACAATGTAAGAAAATATTGGAGAGGTTTTTGGAGATGCTCTAATAACCTTTCTTCGTATATAAAAGGCTATCCTCAAATTTGCATCTTTAAATATCATCGAATAGTTCAGTCTGTTTTAGTGTATTACACTCTGCATCCGAGTAATCAGTTGCATCCAATTTGTTTGGAAAGAGTAACACAACTGTGAGTTCGTTGGTATTGTGATTTGAAGTGCTACTACTGGTGTATTTTGGAAGACAATCCTTACAAATTAAGCCATGAGCACGAGTGCGAGGATAATACAGTCTTAAGAAAATAGAGAGTCTAACTCTATCATCGGGTCTGAAAAAATAGCTTTCATGATAAGAGTATTTGTGCATGATAGAAAGTGAAGGAAAATAAAAAAATTATTTGACCATTCAAAAACCTAGTATTTGTGTCAAATAAGAAGAAAAAAAATTTCCATCGCTTTTCCTTCCCTATTTTATCTTATTAGGAAAATTAAAAAAAAAAAAGTCTCTTTCCTATATATAGGTGAAAATTTAATAGAAAGTGTATCACTTTCCATTATATGCACAAACATTATAAAAGTTGATCTAAGGATAAATATTTTATTTTTCATCACTTATCCATTGACCCAAATTCCTTCACTTTCTTTTACATTATCCCTTCAAATTTATACACAAATACACCCTAACCCCCCGTATGGGGTGTGACTTAGGTTATTCGCTCCCGATAGCTATACTGGGATAGATAACAATCCAGGCTGAATAAACAACTTTTTGTTTGGTTGTTTTTTTTGTTATTCTCATTGGGAAACGTAAAAATGATTTTTTTGTTGCTTGGTTCACCTTGGATAAAGTAATGATAAATGGTTGATAAGGGATGAAATAAGAGTTTATGATTTTTTTAAATGACAATTATACCCCCTGGGAATAGTGTGAGAGATATATGATTAATTTGATAGATGTGACAGTTTTTGGAATCTGTGTGAGTCTGTTAGGTGAGATAAATTTTTTAAAATGACAGAGAATGATATTTTTATCTATTGGTATAGATAAGCCTTGATAAGCAATTCCACAATTTCTTTAGAATAGTTATCAGACATTATCCTAGCTTATCCTAACATAAGTGTCGGGGTTTATTATGTCAAAACAAACAACTTTTTTTTACTATTCTCCTGTATTCTTCCTTATTCTGGGTTTATTTCTCTAGGCATACAAATGATTTATTGAACAAAATAAAGCTAAAGAAAATCTGAAAAAATGATATATATTTATATATTATATTTACTTAAAAGATTTCATGCACCAAAATATACCTAAAAAATATTTATTTTTTGTCAACATTATATTTGTGAAACTTTCTACTGAGTATATGAGTATACAAGTCATTTCCTTGATTTGCATTGATGCCAAACTATTATTGACGTTTTTTCGCTCAAACAGATTGTATGGCATTTATAAAGTCTATTTTACACGCATATACCCCGCAAAAACTTACATTTTAGTTCTTGAAATTTCACCAAAAAATATTAAACATTTGTTCATTCTAATTATCTCGCTTATCGTGCACGTCACACTTATTTGTTTTATCCTTACTTTTAAACCAGACAACTCTAAAATATAATTATTACAATGAGGACAGATTAGCAGCCCTAAATTCTATATTTTAGTTATACAAACAACGAATGGATTGATTTTTTTTTTTGAAAAGAACGGAAGGCATGCATGCAAGTGATCGACGAACGTATGAATGCCCATGCATTCAATTCAAAGAAAGACTTCCCGTCTAGAAAAACCCCGGGACCATATCTACAAAGTCCGTTACGTCAAATTTGGAGGCGGCGTAACAGCTATCGATTAGACTTTGCTTGCCCCCGGATTTTCGGAGGCGTTGGTGCGATGATTTTTTAGTGAAAGTTGCTTGTCCGGTAGTACTGGCAGTTAGGCCTAATCTCCTTTTATTTTGTTTTTCTATAATTTTCTTTCAAAGATTGTAAATTGAGAATAACGAATCGGATTGCACGATCCGTCTGCTTCGCTTCTTTCGCTAGTTGTTGACGATACTTCTCCTCAAGCGTTGTGGAAACAGGTAGGGATGACGTGTAGAAGATCTTCTGACGCTCAAGTAACAATTTAGAGCAACATAAGGTTTTGTAGAAATAAAACTTCTCACGGTCCCTATTTTTATAGTATTTTTGTGGGTATCATTCTCTTATCCAAGAGATGTGATAGATTCTTGATTTATATATACATTTAAGATTTACATTCATTGATTATCTTTAGGAATCAATGATTCGTCCAAAATCCAATGTATATGATTGGAGAATAAGTTAATGATAGCTTCAAATCTAATCTAATATATATTATTGGGATTCCGGAAATCAATTACTGATGATCAAATATTTAATGCTAAATACTGATTTGAAATATACTGGACAATGGATTTGGAAGGCTTGACAGGCTGAATTCACGTTCGCGGGCTATCCATGTTGTGGGCCTTTGCTATTTGGATCTTGGGCCGCGAGCACGTGAACATAGTTAATGAGCTTAGAAAATGACCCATACGAATATGTTTTTGGAAAGAGTGAGGACTTATTTTATGTTACCGTATAGCGATGTTTTAAAAATTGAATCATTCAATGAATAGGAAAAATCACTCAGTTGTCACGTCAACTGCATTTATACTATGATATAATTATAATATAATAAATGAGCGCGGATACACTCAGTTCGCTTTGCAACCCCATCCGCTATATTAACATAGTATATACTGCGTTATCATAGTGTATGAGGATCTATCAAAATATATGGCACAAATTTTTTTATCATTTTTTTTAACTTGAAAAAATATACTAATGTATCTCAGTACATACTTCATTTCATATAACAACATGTATTTCATTTGGAGAGTGTATGATTTTTTTTTTAAAAAAAAAGAAAACCAGTATGGACTGCAATTGGGGCTGCAATAGGGGTTGGACGTATCATTTTCCATAATAAATACATAAATTATCAACACTAAATAATATATATATATATATATTAGAAAAACTTTGCAATTTTTTTTTATTTCACATCATAACATGATTTTAGCACATGAAATCAATTTTTTTTATTAGGTTTCATATTTTATCAAGTAATTAATCAGAATTTCTAGGAATAAATAGTCAATCGGTTTAATCAATCTGTGCCAATTCACGAAAATCGTCGATTCCATCTAGTACCGGTCTTTCGTATCATTGGGTTTTAAAGATTTCGTATCATTGGGTTTTAAAGATAAATCGAACTGATTTTCAAAGAGGGGGAAGATTTAACCGGTTCAACGGGCTAGGTCGAATTGGGTTTAAAACATTGCCAATTACAATCATATATATCTTGTTAGCCATTTCCACTCACTAACAAGATATCTACATAATTAAAAAAAAATTACATTTTCTATAAATGATATCATTGAATTCATTAGAGTATACACTTCACTTTTTATAAAATGTGATACCTCATTAGATGAGATATATGATTTTTACATGAAAACATCGACAATTTGTGTTTGGGACTAAAAAAGGACTAAGTATAATATTTTCCTTCTAAAAAATGATATGTCCAGCACATTTGCATCCCTATTAGCTGCATGGATAAGTTTTTTTAACTTAGCAAATTAAAAATATTTTTTTATAAAGTATTAAATAGACACTCAAATCTATTGAATGCATATATATATTTTAATATTTTTATGATTTTAGTATATATTGTGATAGTAAAATATATGGATATCTAACTTTTTTTTAAAGTTAGATATTGGTACCGCGATTTCATTATTGATCATTCATAGTACAATTCTAACTTAGATGAGAGGAGGACCAAAAAAAAATTGAAAGAATAAAAGATATTGCAGAAAGCCTCCCAATTTGAACAATTATTTAACTGGACAAGGATACACCTATGTCCACACCCTCGCTCTACATTAACTAATCTGATCGCATCAAGAAAATTCACCTTGCCTCTGTGATGTGTCGACCCCAATATACTCTTGAACCTCTAAAGAGTCTCATTTCAAGTTCTTCCAATCCCTCATGATCTTGTGAGGATTATCAATTGTGTGATCTTAGCTGACTTGCTACTATTCACCGGCCTTTACAGAATTTTCCCGTTGCCCATAGCTCCTCAACCGTCTACAAGTTCGTTGACAGCCCCGTGCATTTTCCGATCGCCATCCACACATGATGCCCATTAATTTCTTTACCTTGAAGCGGAGTACTGACAACATTAAGCTCCCGTTTGGTTCAAAAATAGGCTTAGAATAAGTGGGAATGAGTCAGAATAACCTTAAAATGATTGTTTGAATGAAATAAATGCCATGATCTTTTTCATTTTGAAAAAATGAAAAAAGAAGAGGTTCATGCACTACGAAGAAACTTCATATACTATGTAACATAATATATATATATGCTATGCAGCTATCATAGTATATATGACTATAAAATAGACTGAGTGTATCAACGCTCTTATTCAATCTATTTGCTCTAAAACTAATGAATAGTGATTTGAATTGTGGTTGAAAACCTAAGAGCCCACTACAGGGAACCTGTTACCCAAATGTCAATCCAACAACATTCAGTCCTTGCATGTGCCATCATAACTGTACAACAAATTTAGGGACACGTCTCAACACTTTGAGAACCTTAGGCTATCAGTCTAGGTCCATAAATTAAGATTTCCATCGAACTTCTTACATTGATCATCCGAGTAGCAGGTTCTCCACTACTTCTCTCCCTCAAAAAGTTGTCATCTTGGTTCGCTACACGCTATGGTTTTGATTCATCGATTGCAATTGTTCAGTGATCTCTTCAATTGAGGCTCATTTGACAGAAGAGAGAAATCAAACCTACATATGTGAAAGATATGACTTCCTCCATGTTGTACTTATTCTCTCTTATTTTCTTATTTTATTGGATCTTGTGTTTTATTTTCTTATTTTTTCTTTTAATGAAAGATCAATACATATCAATATCTAGCGTTCTATATTAAATAAAATTAAGTTGATTAATTATTAATCATCTTTTTTTGCATGATTGCTGTCACACTAAGGGTCTATTTGTTTTTATGTAAAACTTTTGCATGTACCAAGTTTTTGAGAAAATTAGTTAAAGATTTCTGTTTGGGTGCATTTGAAAATAAAGTCAACAGAAAATAAAATACATAACTACCTTAAAATCCTGATTTTGTGATATAGAGTGAAGGGTGCGTACCTGTTTTCCTTGCATCTAGAAATCCTTAAAAGCCCTCAACTCTCTTTCTCCTCAATTTTTTATTTGCCTAATTTTGTTTTCATTTTTGTTAGTGCATCAAAAAAGAAAAGGTACATCATTCATCTCTTTCTATTTATTTTTTCATATGTTAAGTTTATGTTTGTGAATTCATGTCTTAATTTTAAAAAAAGAATTTTGGAAAAAAAAAACTCATTTTAAAAATGTTGGATGCATGTAATTGTTTTTAATCCAAAATGTTATGAACATCTAATTTGTATATTTTATTAATGCTATGTTAGACATGATAACTTATCGAACAAAATACATAATAGATTATATAATTTAAAATTTACTAAAATAGAACTTTTAAGGGTCATAGAGATTTTAATGAATCTAAATAATCCAATAATCCAAAATAAGATCCAATAAATGCCACGTTGATTTTTTTTTGTTCATATCAATTGGGAAGGTTTGATAATATATATATATATATATATATTTATTACAAAAAAATGGGATAGATAATCAGATATGTATGGTATTATTTCAAATGATAAGGTTATTTCAAATAATAAATATTTGATAAGATAATTTAAAAGAAAGCTAGTTGAATTTATCCCAAACGATTAAATTTATATAATCTAAATAAAAATAGTTTTAACAAAAAAAGGCCACAGTGAAATTGATGGGTAAAAAATTGATCATGTTAACATTTTACGGGGAAACAAACGACGGATATTGTTTTCTGTAAAATGATTTCAATACAACCAAACATCGAAAATGGATTTTTTTTTTCTAGAAAAAGTTTTTCCACATAAAATAAAATATTTAAGAAATCAAATTACATAAGATCAAATGGACCCTCAGTTCAATTCACATACTTCACATTAACCAGTGCACGTCGATTTTTTTTATTCCACCTCAGCATAAGGGCCTGCGAAAATCTCGCCCCCCCCCCCCAAAGTTCACATCCAATTTTTTGGCTGCCGCCCTGTTTTTTCTTTCCATTATCTTCTCTTCCCTCCATTTTTATTTTTATTTATTGTTGCTCTCTCTCTCTCTCTATCTCTCTCCTCTCTAGCGGCGACCACCACAAAATCAGCCATGACACTTCCACGATGGTAGTAAATATACCTCACCGACTATCAATGCAGTCAAGGGCACAAAAAATAAATATATCTCTTGTTAGCATAAGATTTTAACATTTATTCGACTTCATTTGTTAGTGTTAGATGACCTCTTTTACAATGATTTGAAATTCAAAATTTGGAACACCTACCATGCCCGCCAAATTAAAAAAAAAACAAAGTCATGTCATTTGTGTTATCCACATAGGATTTGATGTGGGGTCTAAGTTTTTTTTATTGAGAATCAGTCTGACTGTAACATTTTCCTTTTTACATGTATTTTGTGAATCTAGGAGCTACAGAAAATATTGCTTAAAAACCTTTTATATATATATATATATATATATATATATTCAATTATACAAAATTTGGTTTTATCGGGTGCCAACCCCTATGGATGACAATGGAATGAGGTAAATGGGAAACCCGCCCTGACCCAACTCTATTGGGACGGATTTTATCCCATAAATGTTGAACCCGAACTCCATCCCAACCAAATGAAAATATATGATGAGTTTTTCTATCCTCTCATTTTTCATTCATAAAAATTACAAAAAAAACACATACGATAGGTGTCCTTTTTGTAGAAATAAATCAATGACGTACAATAAAATAAATGTTTTTAAATGAAAAACAAGATTAATGTATTGAAATAAATCATTTATATTATTTTCACACTTTCTTCAGGTTATAGACAAAAACCAGAGGATATCATACAGGAAGCTTTGTTTCCAGAAGCTAGTTTGGAAGGTGGAACCAGTCACCCACTAGGGAAAAGCATGCACGTGGCTGTTCGAGACACCGTTCTCTTCTCCTACTACGAATCTTGTTATCTCCCATTCAAGGTCGAATGCCACATAGGGTCATCCCTTCAAAACAATGAGTCGTGGGCCTCAACAAGCTTCCTAGAGTCGCAGAAATCTTTGCCAAAAGATTACAAAATCCAATAATCCAATAATCCAATAATCCAAAATAAGATCCAATAAATGCCACGTTGAATTTTTTTTGTTCATATCAATTGGAAAGGTTTGATAATATATATATATTTTTTATTACAAAAAAATGGGATAGATAATTAGATGTGTATGATATTATTTCAAATGATAAGGTTATTTCAAATAATAAATATTTGATAAGATAATTTAAAAGAAAGCTAGTTGAATTTATCCCAAACAATTAAATTTATATAATCTAAATAAAAATAGTTTTAACAAAAAAAGGCCACAGTGAAATTGATGGGTAAAAAATTGATCATGTTAACATTTTACGGTGAAACAAACAACGGATATTATTTTCTGTAAAATGATTTCAATACAACCAAACACCGAAAATGGATTTTTTTTCTGAAAAAAGTTTTTCCACATAAAATAAAATATTTAAGAAATCAAATTACATGAAACCAAACGGGCCCTAAGTCATAAACTCAGTTCAATTCACAAACTTCACATCAACCAGTGCACGTGGATTTTTTTTATTCCACTTCAGCATAAGGGCCTGCGAAAATCTCCCCCCCCCCCCCCCCCCCCCCAAAGTTCACATCCAATTTTTTGGCTGCCGCCCTGTTTTTTCTTTCCATTATCTTCTCTTCCCTCCATTTTTATTTTTATTTATTGTTGCTCTCTCTCTCTCTCTCTCTCCTCTCTAGCGGCGACAACCACAAAATCAGCCATGACACTTCCACGATGGTAGTAAATATACCTCACCGACTTTCAATGCAGTCAAGGGCACAAAAAATAAATATATCTCTTGTTAGCATAAGATTTTAACATTTATTCGACTTCATTTGTTGGTGTTAGATGACCTCTTTTACATAGATTTGAAATTCAAAATTTGGAACACCTACCATGCCCGCCAAATTAAAAAAAAAACAAAGTCATGTCATTTGTGTTATCCACGTAGGATCTGATGTGGGGTCTAAGTTTTTTTATTGAGAATCGGTCTGACTGTAACATTTTCCTTTTTACATATATTTTGTGAATCTAGGAGCTACATAAATATTGCTTAAAAACCTTTTTTATATATATATATATATATATATATATATATATATATATATATATATATATATATATATATATAATATATATATATATATATATATATATAAATTCAATTATACAAAATTTGGTTTTATCGGGTGCCAACCCCTATGGATGACAATGGAATGAGGTAAATGGGAAACCCATCCTGACCCAACCTTATTGGGATGGATTTTATCCCATAAATGTTGAACCAGAATTCAATCCATCCCAACCAGATAAAAATATATGATGAGTTTTCTATCCTCTCATTTTTCATTCATAAAAATTACAAAAAAAACACATATGATAGGTGTCCTTTTTGTAGAAATAAATCAATGACGTACAATAAAATAAATGTTTTTAAATGAAAAACAAGATTAATGTATTGAAATAAATCATTTATATTATTTTCACACTTTCTTCAGGTTATAGAAAAAAACCAGAGGATTTCATACAGGAAGCTTTGTTTTCAGAAGCTAGTTTGGAAGGTGGAACCAGTCACCCACTAGGGAAAAGCATGCACGTGGCTGTTCGAGACACCGTTCTCTTCTCCTACTACGAATCTTGTTATCTCCCATTCAAGGTCGAATGCCACATAGGGTCATCCCTTCAAAACAATGAGTCGTGGGCCTCAACAAGCTTCCTAGAGTCGCAGAAATCTTTGCCAAAAGATTACAAAATCCACAAAGGCTAGCCGATGACACATGTTCTGTGCTACATCAAAGCAGCAAATCAACTGGAGTGGCTGTTGTCTTCTAGTGTTGGCACATCCAAATCCCCAAAGCAGAAATGAAAGGTTCTGATGGACTGCATTCACATACTTTGAAACCGGGAATGCAAAATTGGAATTCGATGTTTGTCCATTCCGGTTCTAGAGTTTTTGAAAATAAAACCAGTGTTTCTTGGAGAGACTTTTTGTTTGTTGCAAAGCTTAGAGGAGTGATAGGTACAAATGATTTTTCCGGATTGGTGCCTCATGAGGCCTCAGGAGATCTCATCCTCCAATGGCCATGATAACCGAAATTCCTCAAAAGGTAGATATCCTTTAAAATACAACAATATGGAGGCCGCTACAGTCGCTATTCTCAAATCAGTGGGAGAGGACCCACTTCGTAAGGAGCTTGTGGGAACTCCTCAACGTTTCGTGAAGTGGCTAATGAATTTTAAAAGATCGAATTTGGAAATGAAGGTCCTCAGTGATTCGGCACATGGTGGCATTAAGATAGCAGTTGGAGAGATCCAACATGAGCTGAACTTGTAATTCTGGTCACAATGCGAGCACCATCTCTTGCCATTCCATGGCATGGTTTAGATTGGCTACATCGATATTGAAGGAAACTCCATTAATAGATCTGTTTTGCAATCCATAGTGTATTTTTTTTGTTACAAGCTCCAAGTGGAGGAGAGGTTGACAAGGTAGATTACGGAGGCTGTCTCTCCGATTGTTAGTGGGGGTGTGATTGTTATGGTGGAAGCCATTCATATACGCATGGTTTTGAGAGGGATTGAGAAGGTGGGGAGTACCGAGCACGATTGTTTCAATGGGTCAGTTTTCATCGGATATTGATGCAAAAGAAAAGTTTCAATGGATTGTCTGGAACAGCCCTAACCATTAGTCTTGGCATGGCGGATGGATTTGGTATCACACTTATGCATTGTTTGACAGGATTTAAATACAGTTTTGGCTTTCTTTTCATAGAACCCATTACTTGCTATGGCAATTTTTTAACAAATTGTAGGGTTTTTTTTGTAACTATGTTCTCAGTCAAGGTTAACCAACGAAATGTTCGAAAAATATTTCTTATCTGTTAATAGAAATTTAACTCAATGAACTATTTAGATTTACATGGATGTTTTCAGGGGGTTATATGAACTTTAGGAAAAGCTAAAGAAAGTTAAGACAAATTAAGACAATTGAATAATGATCGAGTCCCTGAAGTAATGATAATTTAGATCGAAAGTTGTTTTCGTACTTCTTTTCCTATATTTAGTGATTTAGAATAATTTATAAAAGATCTATGAAAAAATATTGAAATATCATTATTTCCATCACAGCGAATAGAACACAAAATGAAGCTTCAAAAATTGATAAAATAAATGTGAAAAAAAATTTGATCACAAAAACATACAAAGATATCCTTTAAGCTTATATTATATTATGGAAAGATAATTTAAAATCTCACTTCAAAAAATCTGAGAAACTCAGTACAGCAATGATTAAAAATTAAAATAAATAAATAAAAAATCACTAAAATATAGAAATGAGTGATTTTTCAACCCCTCAAAACCATATACTAATAATTCTATGAAAACAATTGTTTTTAAAAATATGATATGTGACTCCATTTCTCAATGGGCACTAATACACTCAATATTTTGTAACCCAATTTGCATTTTGCATGTCTAACGTAATATATAAAATCGGTAAACGCAATGCATGTTACACTATTATAGAAAATACAAATAAAATATATACATTTATTTCATATGATTATGTATTTCATTTCTATAAAAGATGAATATATTTTATTATATATTTATATAGGCATATACTAAAAAATAATCAATGTATGCATGTTAACCCTATGCAAATGGGGCTGCACGTAACATTTTTTGAATTTTAAACACACTCATTCAATTATGATTTTTAAATATATGACCCTCAGAAGGGTTGAAATTGTGCATAAACGCTCTTTTGAAAGATATTCTTGTAAAACTTAAAAAATTATATTGTGTAAAATGCCTCTCCAAAAGGCATTCATGCAAAATTTAAATGTTTTTGTTGGTGGAAATAGAATTTCAAAAGGGATATACTAACAATAATATTTGTTTGAGGGGTCCTTATGCAAAAAACACATTTCAATTATTCACACCTGTTATTCTTTCATTACAAACCATGGCTCGTTTGGACGAGATTTTATTACTGGGATTAACCGCCCGTAGCGACCCCTACCAACTACCACCAAAATCCGACTTATCCCACACAATTAGGTTTAACACTTAATCGGACGGCTGAGATTCGACATTCAGAAAGTTCGTGCGACCGAGAGACCGCCGTTTTGGTCTTTTGAAGAACAAAATAAAAAGAACCAAGAAAGCGAACTCTCCGCCGTTGTCCAGCCCTCCTTCCATTTCATTATTCTTTCCCTCACCGCCTCCTAAAAAACACATTTATAGATTGTGTTGGAAACGCTGATTGGGCTCGCTTTCTCTATTGTTCGATGTAAGCTGTTCGATGCCTTGTATTGTTTGTTTTCTTGTTTCTTTCTCAGTATCATCTGTTGGTTTATTATCAAATTTTTTCGATTGGTTTGAAACATAAAATAACTTAATGATAAAATGGTGTATAGACAATGATCGAATGGTTTGTTCTTCAGAAATTCTCTCTCTGTTTGTTTGAATTTGATTTTTCTTAAAATTATTATCTTTTTTTAACAAAAATATAGGTTACAATGCTTGCGAACTTCCAAGAAGCGCACAAACATAACGCCTTCAGGTTTTCATTGAGATACTGATTCTTATTATAACGGGGGACTCTGTTTTTTAAATGTGTGTAAAAGGGAAAGGGAGTGTCAAAGAATAAGCCTGAATCTCTGGCCCTCAGTGAATTTAAGAAACCATCAGTTGGAGAGTTCCCATATTACACTGTCTGTTGAGAGGAGGAACTGGATAAGGTCGTTGTTGTGTGGTATCTCTACCTATTTGACCATACTATCTCTGCGTTATAGGAGCGTGGCCTTAAGTGCTTTTTTAATTTGTTGGTCATAGTTATCCTTTTTATGATTGAGACCTATGAAGCAGGGATAAGGGACACGGCGACACGCGACAAGGACATGGCGACGTGGGAATTTGTGAAAAAATAGGACTCGGGTACTAGTAGGACACGGTAATAAATAAATTAATATTAATAAATATATATCAGTATTTCATATAAACAAACACATTTCATATAAATCACAATTTATAAACAATTGTTTAAACTAATAAACCACTGTTTTAAACTAATAAATCATTGTTTTATAAAGTAATAGACCATTGTTTTATATATTAACAAATTGATAAATCATTGTTTTATAAACCGAGAGAGAGAGAGAGAGACAGAGAGAGAGAGAGTTTAAATGGGTTGTTTTGGACTGTTTTAACTGGGTTGAATACTTGTGGGCTGTATTTAAGCTTTCCTTCTCTCTCTCTTTTTTTTTTTACTTTTGGGCTGCAACTGGTTGAGCCGTGTCCTGGGCCGTGTCCCAGGCGTGTCCTAGGCCGTTTCCAGATAAAAATGCAGGCCCATTTTAGCGGACACGGCTCGAGGCGTGTCCGACACGTGTCCGTGTCCAACACGGGTACGAGGCCTCCGGGGTAGTGTCCGTGCTTTGTAGATTGAGACTTTGAAGGCAGCATCTAGTCTTCCACAACTAGTTATTAGTTATTTGTATTCCTTATTAATTTGAAATGACAAGGTTCACTTACTTGTCTTGTTATTATGTTTGTGTTGATGTCTTTGTTATGTGCATGTGTTTATCTATGCTGCTTTGTTGTAAATTTTGTCTCCATCAAAAGTTATTGATATTGTTTTTTTTTCTAGATTGAAGAGTTGCACGGTACCCAATTATTAGATGGCTCTTCGTTTCGAGGTACTGCAATAAAACACAATACTTTAGTGTATAGGCTTTTAATATACATTTGTGATGATAAACTTATCTTACTGTTTTGGGTCCATGTCTAAGGTCTATGGTATATAAATCTGATTATCCTGGATTGTGCATCCCAAGAGTTGTTGGTGCTGCCAGATGCAATTTCTGTTATACACAGATTTGTGTGATCATACAGATCCATGAGGAAAAGGC
This sequence comes from Acorus gramineus, assembly GCA_030737835.1. NCBI lineage: Eukaryota > Viridiplantae > Streptophyta > Magnoliopsida > Acorales > Acoraceae > Acorus > Acorus gramineus. The sequence continues at coordinate 14,494,362 of CM060855.1, read as the reverse complement.
AGATAACAACATTAAATAGCGTTTTTAAGCTTATGATTGAAACAAGAACATTGTGGGATTAATATTTTATCATGTAGTTTAACAAACCACCATAAGCAGATCATTTATTTTGTTTTTATTTTCTCACATGATTTCTTTTTCATATCCTCAGTTCAGGGCTTCAAAGTCCAATTCAATCATTTTAGAACATTCCTTCAAAGGATTTGCTTCGCTTATGATTCTTAGAGTCTATTATTTCAAAAACAAAGTGGATGAATTCATAAATGTGTTGCATTCATTGAGCACTATGTCAGCAGAAGTCCACATGAAAATTTCAATGTAATTAGATTTTCACAGCTGCAGATTCTAGGGCGGTTCAATCGCGCTCGTGCTGCTCGGTTGACGCTTCCGCACTTTATTTGTCAGACACCATTGTTTATGCCTGTCGGCACTCAAGGTTAGAATACAAAATTTTATCTGCAAATTTCTTTTCTTTGCAATCAAATTGTTGTATGTTTTCTGGTTTTTTTTTTCCGTCATTTGCCCTATTCGATTAACAGACGAGAAAAATAGAATACCAATTGATCCATATAATATGGTGAGGATGTCATGTAAGATATTGCATCTATATGCAATTCGTCCATTTAGATTTAGGTATCAAAATCTCCCGAAAGCATTCAGTTAAATCACCATCGATCAAACAATATTTTGTAGGTGCAATAATTTAATAAAGAAAGATAGAGCAGCGGGAGTCAAATATAGGTACTTTCGCCTGTAGTAAGTAAGATCATATCGGACGATCAGCGCTCGATCGCACCTCTTTCTTCTTGCGTCTCTACTAAACTCTAAACCTCTTTATTACACTCAGTTCTTCTGTACACTTTCGACCATCAGCTACATTATACACTTGTCCGTAACGCGTCTTCCTTCATCCTCGCGATTCTACTGTTTGCTTGATTCGAGTAGAATGAGTAGGAAGTCCAGCATTTGTTAGCTTTGAACCCTTAAGTCCACAGCCGCCTTCCTCTTTATTATCCCGTTATATTGCCCACACACTCTATACGCTATCGCGCTATGTTGCCCCGCTGCTTCGTTAGGTTTTAGACCAGTTGTCTCTGTTGCGGGTAAATGCTTATAATCACAGGGACCGGGGAAGCGATACTAAAAAGCTAACTCCGTTCATTGGGTTGGGAATGAATTAAAAAAGAAAAGTCTTTGTCGCTAGGACTGAGAGATTTGCAATAGAGTCGCTCATAAAATGTATAAAGCATTGAGACCAAAGATAGAGTGTATAGAAAACAAAAGATGTAATATAGGGATCTTTAATTATGGTTTCAAATTAGAGTTGCTACCCGGGAAAGATGAAAGTTATAAATTGAAATCACGAAGGGTGATGAATGAACTCTCCTTAAAATGAACTTGACTACTAAAAATGCCGGGAAAACGTAAAGTGTTTTATGTCTCTATTTCTTTAATTATGGTTTGAAAATCACTTTACTACTAAAAAAGACAGGTGCGTAGCATAATTGATTTATTTATTTTCAGTATCGCCTTAGTCAAATCCGGTTGCTAACTTTTCTTACTATATAAAACGTAAAGTTTTTAATTTGTAAATGGGCTTATAGAAGGGACTTTAATTCACTACTAAAAATACAGAGAGCTTGTTGAAAATAGAGTTCCGCTACCCCTACACGACATTCCCTCAAATCATTAGAAAACTAGTGATAAACAACGTAACTCGACTTTTAAATGGCGATAAAAGGAACTTTAAAGAGACCGATCAAAGAACACTTTTCAATTTAAATCTTTAACTATGGTCTTGTATAAATCAAACTTTTTCATTTCTAAATTGAACGCTTTTCAATGGTAAAATAAGTAAATTTCTTTTATTTAAACTCACTAAAGTTGCGGCTCAAAGAAATCTAAAGCTTTCTTTCTTTTTTTATTCAGAATGTGCCATCTTAACTCCTCAACTCAAAATACCGCTAAACATAAAGTTTTTTCATTTCCTTTAATTTCTATTTATTGGTCAACTTGCTAACGTTCCTAAAAAGCTCCTCTCGCTTGTCGTTAGCTGAACTCGACCGGTCTCTTCAGTTATTTTTATTTGTATTTTATTGAGTTAATATTGAAATTTCTATTGAGTAAGCTCTATAATATTCGAAAGATTAATAGAAAGCTGTTCCCTGAGTTATCACTCTTGTTCCCTCATCGATAGCTTGTTACTCTTCTAACGCACTTCCATCCGTCACTGTAGCCAACTCAAAAAGTCTCGGGAATTTTGCTTTCAGAGTCTCCTCCCTACACCATGTATCATGCCAGAAGAACAGTTGATCCCTCCCCCAGCTGCCGACTGATGGCCTCTTGAAACCTGTTGGCCAGCCTACCTATACCTCTCCAAATAAAGGAAGACCTCGATAACACAGGAGGGAAGCGACTCAACTCTAACCCACTGCATTTGTATGTCTCCCCATCACCTGACACTACATCTGATTTCCATCGTTCAGCCATTGCCAAAGCCATTTACATAACAAGGCCATGATCATATCTTTTAGGTTCTAGAATCCCTGCTCCTCCCTCCAATCCCATCTGACAAGGTGATCTTTCTTCCCACCGTCTTTTGCTCACATCACAAGAGCTTCTTCCTTATTTTATCAATCCTTTGCAGAATGCCCTTTGGGATCCTGTAGATAGAGAGAGAAAATGGGAAGACTTGATAGCACCACCTGAAGAAGAGTGATCCGTCCTCCGAGGCTCAGGAATATACTCTGCCACCCCGCCAATCTCCTCTCAAAACAGCTGATCAACGGCAAGCGCCCCCTCTTGGCTGAACAATGACAATTCATGTTCATAAGATGAGTTGACATAACATCTTGAGAAATCTATGAGTGAGTCTCATTAGAGAAAAAAAAGGCTTTGTTGATGCTGTTTATAAGTGGACTCTCCCTGTTCAATATAAATAAACAAAATCAGTGTTGGATATTGGCCAATTATTTCTTTTCTTTTGGGTACAAAAGATCTGGCTGAACATAATTTAGGCATGCCCCATTTGAGTGCAGCATATGTTCCACTTGGTTTTCCAATTTTGGTTATAATTAAAATTGTTGTACCTCTTTTTAATGTCTGTACCATTTTTTTTTTTCATAAGGAAAGGTGGGGATGTCCACCAGTTTTATTCGAACTGAAGAACATCCAGAAATCGAACACAGTAAAACAATGTCTTCCAGTAAATAATAGAACGAAAAAATGCAAACATTAAAAAAGGTCTAAAAGACAGACTAAACCCTATGCTAAACAGCAAACATACAGTCTAAACCCTATGCTAATCAGCAAGCATACAGTCTAAACCCTATACTAAACTGCAAGCATACAATCCTTATTGATGAATGTACAAACTCTGAACTGAACACCTGCAGTTTTTTCCCTGACAAAAGGTGGGAGCACACCACATATAAGTAGTTGACATCTAACAGGTTGGTGATCATAACAACCTTACCTCCAAAACCAAAGGAGATACGATGACTCCACAGGATGAAATAAGAAGAAAAAGCAGCAATACCCATCAATATTTATCAACAGAATTGATGTGCCCATAGTTCAAAACCATGTGCGGACCGCATGTGCGGTGGGGTCCGCACATGGCATATGCGGCCGCATGTACCGAACATGCGGTCGCACATAGGGTAAGGCAGCCGTTTGAACCCCCGTTCGAATTGAACTTCAAACATCCTCTGGACGTTCAAATTGCGTTTGAACAGTATATTGCCGTTTGAATTATTGTTCAAACAGCAATCCGAACCCAGAGATAGGTTTTACTGTTCGAAGTCAGTTCGAACTGAACTTCGAATGCCCTCTTACCATTCGAAGTCATTTCGAACTGAATTCGAATGGTAAGAGACCGTTCGAAGTCAGTTCGAACTTGGGCGCACATGTGCCGCATATGGGGGATGTGCGCCAGAGGCACACATCAGCATGTGTGACCGCACTTCAAACTATGGATGTGCCTAAGATTTATTCTCTCCATGTTATAGTACAATGCTTATTCGTTCTTCCTTTTTTCGTTTGTTCTATTCTTGCCAAGTAAATTATTTATCGCTCATGTATGTCCTAGAAATCACAAAAATTTACTTTCCGATTGGTTTAATTTTCCTTGCATTTGGTGGGTAACTTTTTTGACTACTTAGTATTTGATATAATGGGAGTTCTGTTCTGTAGGCACAATTAAGGGACTAACTAATAGTCAGCTTGAGGATATCGGTTGCCAGATAATACTAGGAAATACATATCACTTGGCTCTGCGTCCTGGTGCTGAATTAATTGATGAACTCGGAGGCCTTCACAAATTTATGAATTGGCAACGAGCAATGCTTACTGATTCGGGTGGTTTTCAAATGGTTGTCATGGATTATCTGATATCTTTTTTGTTTGCATATATTTGAGGCATAAATTGTTTGTGTGAACCGTCCTGTGTATAATTGCCATCTCCTTTTTGCATGTACCATGGAATTATTTTTCATATTTTCTTTGTCAATGCATTGAAGCGATGTTCTGGCAGTACACTGATGAGTTCTGTGCTGCTTCCATTTCCAGTTTGGATTAATTGATTTTCATATGTGCTTTTCCACATTGTATGTTTTCTGTTGCACTTGATAACTTTGGCAAAACTGTGATTTTTTTTAGTTTATGTTGCTTATGGAGTGGATAAATATGGACTTGATCTATGCTAATTGAACTACCATATAGTATGTTTATGACTGGGCTTCACAATTTATGTTTTCAAATCATATATGTTTCATTTTCAAACTTCCATGCCGAATACTTGAGAAAATGGAGAAAATTAAGAGGAGGTTTTTATGATCTGGAAACAAGGAAAGTAGAAATGGACCTCATCTAGCAAAATGAGATCTATTTTGTCGGGCTAAGGAGAAAGGCGATATGCGTGTGCTTAATGTTTGTAATATGAACAAAGCTTTAATGGGAAATGACTTTGGAGATTACTGGCCGACCCGGACTCCCTTTGGTCTAGAGTCATCTGTGAGAATTATTACTCAGAGCGAGGGGGACTATATTTTCTTTGGTTCCTCAACCAAGAGTTGCTTTTTTGAATGAGTGGAAAGACATTCTTGAATTGGCCAAAATGATTCACTAGGAGGTACATTTCCTTCCTAGAAATGGAGTGGAAACATGTTTTACAATTGGCTCCAAGGTTTCTCCCCAGCATCCATCTTCTCCAACCTCTTTAGAGTGGCTTTGATGAGATTGATCTCAATCAAGATTCCTTCACATATGGTGACAACATCATTATTTGGAATCCTCAATTGCAGGGATCTAAATGACATAGAAGCGGCGGAGTTGACCTTTCTCCTTGCAGCTCTCCATGAGGTGGATTTGAATTTGGAAATTGAGAACACGGTTGGATGGAAGTTGTTGTACTCGGTGTTTTACATGAAGACTATATACAAAGCTCAATAAGCATCCCCCTCATAATATTCCTTCTATTCGGTTTGAAACTATTCTGGGATGCTAAACTTAGTCGATGATTGTGTAGGTTTTCCATTTACTAGCTATTTGGTGTACTTGAATGATTGTCATTTTTTGGGTTAATTCTCTCAAGCTACAGAAAGTATGAGTGGTAAGACTCACATGATTAGACTATTAATTGCACTTGAAATCAAAGAAATAAACCCTTTTTATGAAAGAGTTTGGACATTTGGAGTGAAAAATAGAGCCTGGTCAATTGGTCTTTATGATAACATGGCACAATTATGGTACATCCATTTTTGAGATGGAAATTCCCTGTCAGCTTGCGTATTTCATCTTGGTCACAACTTGCAGGAAAATTAATATATTAGATTGGAAGTGGTCATCTTTTAGACCATGATTCAATAATTTCTTTTTTATGCTTCTTTTCTTTTTATAGTTAACCATCTGTTTTATAACTCTTGCGTTCATTTGAATTTCAGGTTTCGCTATTGCATTTAGCTGATATCACTGAGAAGGGTGTCACTTTTCAGGTATTCTCAATACCACCATAACCATCTTGGAGTCACTGTCTATTTCTGAGCTTTTGCATTGATTACTATGTGCATCTATTGTTTCAAATCGACCTCCCCACTGCCAAAATTACATGCAACCATATGTATGATACATGGTGTCACACATCATGCTTTTTTAATGAAAACAAAAAAAATTGAAGGATAGTCAAGATTTAAGAAACAATTCAAGTTTTCAACTATGTAATAAGATAATAAAAAAGAAGTTGATTCAAAAAGTACATAACTTGCATATTTTGTTCTTTGATAATCATAAGTATCTTGCGGACCATATATGCGATCCGCCATCCAAGCTACATGCGGCTGCACATTGATTTTTTTATTATTTAAATTCTACAAAATTCAAATTGAAGGAGAGAGAATTATAGTAGCACGCTACTAGAAGTACATTCACCTTCTAATTTTTGCACGCTGTATTGCTACAAATCATTGGTAATATTATCTAAGTGATGAAGCCATATATTCAATATTCCCCTCTCAAATCCTAGGCAGCATATCCACCATTTCCATCATCATTATTTACATCAAAGTAAATTCCTGGTTGTGTGGTGGGTTTCAAGTCCTCCAATGGCACTTCATTATCTTTTGATTCTTCCTTTTCTTCTATGATATGCTTCTCCGCCTCCTCTATTGTGTCACCATGCTCTGTTTTGTTTCTGCTTCTTCTCCTTGTACATGTTCTTGGTTTTGAACTGTTGTCACTCCTCATTAGAACATTGGGTCTATGTGGAAGTGAATATTTTGGATGTTTTTCATCGACCTGCCTCCCAAATCCTCGTTGCTCAAATTGTCTCCATGTCAACTATTCTCCTTCTTCATCTAATTTTCTCTCATCTCCTTCTATGATTCACTTATCGTCATTCACAATGTGTTCTATAGTGATGTCATAGTATTTTGGTTTCTCTGCAACTTAATGAATCGATATCTTAACTTTTGGATTTACATCACATACATCAGATCATTAATTTTCTTATATTCAAGTAGAATTTTTCTTTTTATGGAGTTGTCAAAAGGAAAAAAGATTCAAGATTAATTTGTGGATATAATTTGAGATAGTAATAGAATCCTCATTAAAGATTGCCCATTACTTCATGAACTGTTCAAAAGTGCTTCAACATTCCTCGCATGTTGAAGCAAATGAAGTGAGGCCTAGAATCCTTGATGCCAACCACTTCAATTCCAACACTTCTACACTGAAGGATGGCTACCATTTTGTTGGCTTTGCTTGATATCATTGTCTCTTTGCTCTCTTTCTCTATAAATAATGCCAGTTGAATTCTTATATTTATTCAATTGGACTTGTGTCATGTCTTGTGACTGTATATTTGTCACCTTCCTCTCCAGCCTGTTAATACGTCTAGAGAGATGAGACATTCTACTACACTCCCGTTAACATTGAAGAACATAGTGCTAAGTACAAAAGTAGCATGATTAAGAGGGTTACGCATTTGGCCTCCCCATTTCCTGTCAAGGATAGATATTAGAAGCATGTAATTTCTCTCCCTAGACCATAAGTCTTTTGAATCTTGGCCTTTACAATGTTCATTGTATTCCACAAATATTGAAGCAAAGGTTTTTCATTTACATCCATCAACCTTAAGACTCACACTAATGTAACAGTGCCCTTTAAAATATGTTGGGCAACCTTCCAGAATTTGGTCCTCTCCATCTTAGTTATTTCTGTACCCCTTGCCCAATAAACTTTCTTCCATTCTTGAAAAAACGATGAATTATCTTAAGCCTTGTCTACGGTGACAGTGCTTTGGAGGCAAAGGGCGTGTGTGGCATACCAGGTAATAGCCGGTTTTACATGGTTTCCCTTTTAACTTTTTTCTCATGTGGTGGATAATTGTGCATGTTTGTACGTGCATGCACAACTTCTGTGTGTTTTACCAACAATGGGCGTCATTTCTTCATAGATTTTTTTTAATCATTATATTAATGCAATTTACAAAACACGTGTCAAATATAGGTGAATCTACCTTTCCATTAGGCATTCACCTACATCAATGAAAGAAGTAGTGTTTTCTGTGACAACTTGGACAACATGTTCATCTCATACTTCTTCAACTAATATCCTTAATTTATTATACAAGAAAGTATTCTTTGTATTGTGCAAATACATCTGTAGAAAAACAAATAGTGTACTAGTCCTACAGTTAACAAGAAAGTTAATGAAATTTCTATCTCGTGACTATCTCGTGCGATCCAACCATCAGCAATGATGCCACACCTATAGACCTTGTAAGTAGCAAGGATATGCATTGCTTTAATCCTACTTTATTAATGCTAATTCCTAAGAAGGTAAATCAGAGGAATTGATGATTTACGACCCAATTAGCCTTTTGAATGGGGTATGCAAAATCATATCCAAGGTTCTTCTTGCAAACACGCTTTGGGAAATGATTGTATTTCTTGTTGAAGTAAATTAGTCAGCATTTATCTGTGGAAGATCTCTCATTGATAGCTTCTTGGTGGCGTAACAGAGTATGACTGCAGCACATAAGTAGGGTTCTAAAAATCCCTTTTAAGTGGCGATTAATCCCCTGCCTAGGCCTAGGCGGGCTCAGCCCACAATGCTTAGGGCCTAATCCCCCTTCCTAGACGGTTGTGGACCTTTGTGGCAACCACCTAACAATTTTAAATATAAGAACCATATGACTAATTTCTTTTTCCATAATTATGTATTATTTTTGTTGGCCTGCTAGATTTCCAACTGGCTGAATTTGTTTTATTTTTTATATTCATTTAGTGACTAGTAAGCTACTAAATTACCTTACTTATATGTTATATCTGTTATCTTTTGTATCCTATCCTTGTTATGAAATTGTCAATTTTATTTTGATATTACTGTGTTTACTATTTTGCTGCCTAATATAAGTGTGTGTGCTTGTGCAAGCTTGGCATAATTGTTTTATATATATATATATATATATATATATATATATATATACCTGGGCCGCGATCTAATCGATGCTTATGGATTGGGTTAAATTCATTTTGGAGGAGCTTTTGCCTAGATCTTATAATGGGCGATGTTTGGGGGAGAGGATAGTTTATTTCAGTTTCACTTAATCCTTGTATTTTCCTTTCTTTTCTTTCCCTTGTTGTAAGGAGATCCCTCATCTCCTAATTAATCCCTAGTCGGTCATCAACTTATTGTGGAGACTCTTGAAGTTGTATGATTTTTCAACACAATGGGTGACGAGGATCAAGGATTGTGTGAGCATTGTTGTGATCTCTATTCTGGTCAGTGTAAAGTCTGTTGGGTATTTCAAGATGCAAAAAGGCCTTTGTCAAGGCTACCCTGTTTCACCTCTTCACTTCACACCAGTAATCACAACAAAGAGAGATGGAACTAATTGGAGGGCATTTTTAATGTTCTTTCTAAAATGTAGGACTGTTATGATGATGATTCAATGTAAAAAGGAAAAAGGGTGACCATTTAGAAAAAAAATCCATGTTCATCATGTGTACACCTCATGCGCTGTGTCGGGATATTTGGCTAACATGAAATGATATGATTTTTTGATGTAGGAAAGCTCATTGGGAGAACGCATGATCTGCATCCAGTACCTTCTTTGGGGATAGGGCATTACATTTAGCATCATATCTTCAGTTGCGCCTTCACCCGCACATCTGCCTTGCAATCCAAACTGCCCCATGTGTACTTTAAGGATGCGTATTTAGACAATGATAGAAGGATTTAACTTAAAACCCCTTATCAGAATAAACCCTTTGAAGCACTATGTCATCCATCTCCAAGTCAACAACCACCTCCTGAGGTCAACATGGCCCTTGCCTCTTTCGCCTCCACATCATCCAAGTCGTTACGAAGCCTGGATGCCAAATGATGACATGATCACCTTAACTGAATGAATCTCGGATCTTACTACCCTAAATAGGTTAGGAAAAAGAATCCTGAGTGAGGAATTGTGCCACTTATGGTGCACTATGGAAATAAACGTGTTCTCCCAGGAGCACACTTTCTTGTGATTGTTTTTGAACCATGTATGTGAATATGATAAGCAATCTATATTATAAGATGTTAAAGTATGGGCAGTTATAATACTTGGGATATATTTTGGACTGATTAAGCATTTGGGTAAATATAACTTTGATCCTAATAATAAAACTTGGCATTTTCTGTTGAGTAGGGTTGTAGGAGTATTATTTTGTGTATGGGATGATTGGGGCCTTACTTTTGATAGGGGAAAATACTGTATCTCCTTCCCTTGAATTTCTATCGTGTAATTCGTTGGAAAAACAATTGGTTAGGAGTTGAGGAAATACATGATTAATCCTAAAATGTAAATGTAATTTACAGACCTGAGCTTCTCTTATATTCAAATGAAGCTAATAAAAGAAGTAAATTGGTTGATGTTTCAAACAAAATTGATGTGCATGTATGTGATACATCATATTGTAGAAAAGGGAATTGAACATTGTTTAGATTGGTTCAGAAAAAAAATTGTGAATTAGGTTTGTATTATTTTGATTCCGTAATTTACTTCTTCAACCTATGCAGATTGCTCTTTATGGATGAGTATAACTGCTTTGCGTGATCAATGTATTTACAGTTTGCAGTACTGGTATTTTTATATAGATATGTTTATGTTCTGAGATTATGTTTTCCATCTTTCTAGTCACCTGTTGATGGGAAGCCAATGCTCCTGACACCTGAAGAATCAATTCAGATCCAAGTGGGTATATCATTATGTTCTATTCGATTGATTCTGCTAATGCTAAATGTTTGACCTTTTCAAATTTTCCATCTCCAATTTACCTTTAGTATCCCAACTTGAATTATGGAAACTGAGGTGGCATCCTGTCTGAAATTTTAAGTGTACAGATATTAGGAATTTTTTTTCTGATTCCAATGGATATAGTTTTAATTTTCTTTCTTCTGATTCCATTGAATTTGTGACACCCTCTTAACACTCGGATAAAGAAGCGCACATGTCCAAGAGGGGACCTCGAGCGGGCCCTAGTGGAAAGAATTGAATAAAGAGCCAACAATTAATAGAATAAAAAAAAGTGCAAGAATAAGGTGGAGTGCCAGAGAGCTGAATGACCATCTCAAGATTTGTTAGAAGAGACAATGCCTACTGGAAGTTGTCGGTTTCCAAAAGATGGCTTATCTCAAGGGTCGTCAGCAGAGGGGCTCTTGAGACCTACTGATGCCAGGACCAATTCAAAAACAGAATTTCGACTTCAAATTTGTCAAAGATATGATGAGGTTTTTTTAAAAAAGAAAAGATTTAGGAGTTAATTTTTCCCCCCCTTTAATTAAAGGTAGACAAGCTACTGCAGTTCATTAAATGAGGAAACAAGTCAATATACAAACCAAAAGTCAAAAGAAAAGAATAAAAAAAGAGTAAAAAACCCTCCGCTTCCTCACCATGTTGGTAGTAGAAGTCACTTGCCATTTTTGTCTCCTCACATGGTTAGTATCTTGTAAAAGAGTGGACTACAAATCAGAGAGTGACGAACAAGGCCCCTTGCCATTGCAAATCGATGGAAGGGCACTAATGATTGTCATTCCACGAGTGCGTTTTTTACATTACACAAACTGAGAAGATCGCGAGGAGACTCGATGCACTTATACAAGACGGTTAAAATCCAGGAGTCGTCGATTAAAGACTTCGAGTAGAAGTTCAAGTCTTTTAGAGTAGAAGTGTTTTGGAAAGCTTTCAAGCTTTGAACACTTGTAGTTAGGTTTCTCTTGCTTGTAGTGTAGTATTTCTGAAGAATTTATTTAATAGATATATATATATTTCAATCTGGTAGATGTTCTTTTCGTTGAGTGGCATTATTATAATTATAGAGTTCCCTTTATTCACTTCAATCTATATCTGTTATAGTCAAATCTTTAATACTGATGATAGTTTACAGTTAATGATTAATTTTTATTGTACATTCTTTCATAATTATGAACAATTTTTTTCTGTTTCCATTAACTCATGCAGAATAAAATTGGAGCAGATATCATCATGGCCCTTGATGATGTTGTGAAGACCACGATTACTGGTCCAAGAATTGAAGAAGCTATGTATCGCACTCTGCGTTGGATAGACAGATGTATAGATGGTAAGAATGATATGTGCAGTATATATTTATGTATTGTGTAATTTAGCTTATTTATCTGCACTGTAATATTTAGTCTGCCTGTTTGGTTGTTGCGCTTTAGAAATGATTTTTCTATATAAAAAGGTTGGGATCTCAGACATGGTGAGCACAATGAATATTATGTGTATGAGTTTCTAGTGGCAAATGTGACCAAAAGAGAAACCTCATGCTAACGGATATGTCTGAAAATAACTCCATTGGACATTTTCATCTTGTAATTCTGCAGAACATTTCTAGGATGTGCTGAAAAAGCACATTTATAAGAGACGGTGTCCACCAGAAATTTTATTAATTTTGAACTACTAGAAAGATGATATAAGGGGAGAGGATGGGGATAAATATCATCACATAAGACAATCACATTTATGGACAACAGCTCCACAAGCCAGAGGGAGTTTCTAAAGAAAGATAAAATCCTGGACTCGTTGTTTATTTCTCCATGTATTCAAAGATGCCTTCCAGAAAGTTCTATTGGATCATATTGTTCAGTGTGTGGTGAATAGAGCAAACAAAAGATGAAAGTATATTATGAATTACTTTTTAAATGCAATTATGTTCACCTCTTCTGAATATGTTGAAGTGGGATACCATTTCTACCCTATCATTTTCTATACCCTCTGCTGCTAACAAAGAATGGAGTAAATGAGTTGTCTCAGAGACACATTCTTCACTATTACCTAGTCATGATTTATGATACATTTGATGCCCAAATTAATATCCATGGTCCATGTACTCTACTATTCTTGTTTAATGTTTACTTTCATGATTACATGGAGTATTGATCAACTTATTAAAAGTTATTAGATGTTCAATATAAGTAGGTAGAAATGGATGCTCTACACTTATGTGGTGGCATGGCTTAAATTATTTATATTTGCTAATGCTCCTTTTTCCAAGTTACATGGTATCACATTTAACTGTCAATACACAAGTTAAAGAAAAACCTTTTTTTTTTGTCTTCTATATTAGTTTGGGTGCTCATTTGTATCAAAGGTCCTAATGTTTGAGCAATGATTTTCTAATTGAAAGACAGCTCATCAGAAGCCTGATGTACAGAATTTATTTGGAATTGTCCAAGGAGGTTTAGATCCTAAGCTAAGGTGAATGTGGTGATTCCTTAACTGTTGTATTACTGCAAATTGCAGAAAGTCATCTGTTAGAATTTATTCTGACACACTTTTTTTTCCCCTTCACAGAGATATTTGTGTAACAGGCTTGGTCAAACGGAATCTACCTGGGTATGCTAGTTATCCTATAACATATTATAACTCAAGACAAATGTATTATGCATTTTCTATATGTTACTCGAAAAACCTATCCATGCCTCTCACATCAATGTATAAAATTTCTCATTTTTTTTGTAGATGTTCACATAATGGCTTTGAGAATGTAAAGCCTTACAGCTTATCCTCATGTCTCTAGCCCTCATTTGGAGGGAGGAATATGGGGGAGATAAAGCTGGATAAAGTAGCATTATAGGATGTTTGTTTGACTAGAAAAAACAGATATAACTATGCAAGATAATTGTGGAATAAAATGGTATAACTATTCCAGGGACCCCCTGTAATTGGGTTATTCCACCCTATCTATGTCGGTGGTATACGCCAGGCCCAGATGTCAAATATGTTTTTTTTGGGCCCATGTGTGTCAGACAACGCATTTCATTTTTCAACCCCTTCATTGACTCCTCTCACTCACTGTCCCTTCCATTAATTCCCCCTCTTTGCAAACACACAATTTATCCCACCTCTCGTCCACTCCCACTCCTATGCTGTAGGTTGTTGGACTCTGAAACTTTATCTAAGAAGATTTTGTCTAATGTCTTCATTTTGAAAATTCATTTGCTCTCTCCTTGACATGTGGATCCATGATTTATAAAGGTAATAACAGATAATTTGACATATGATTACTACTTATACTAGTGGAATAGACTGGATGGAATAATACAATTCCTAGGTGGACCTAGAAAACAAATACCAACTTATTCCCTCCTATTATGACATAGTTATAGCCACTTATTACTTGCATACAAATAGATTTTTGGGCTCACCCCTGGTCATCCATATACAAACAGATTTTTGGGGATAAGTGTCATGGTTGCATTGTAAGGATAACTAAGAAAGTACATCTATAGAAATCACCAACAAAAGCACACAGTTGATGGGAAGTGATTGGTTCAGGTAGCAAGTGGATTATTATCTCTCATATGATATTGTTTTGCAAATTATCCTTTCTTTGTTATGTTCTTTAACTTTCCTTTTGTGACCTTTTAATCGAAGATCCCTTGTCTCCTTTTGTTCAGTGGTTATCTATTAAGTAGATCACACCTACATTTCTTTAAAAAATAACTGAAATGGTTTGGTATGTCCAAAATTGAGAAGATTGACTACATATCTGTTTATCCCCACATGGTTTCTTTAGCCACATCCAAGCGTGCCTCCTGTATGTCGAGGTTGTAGTGCAAGGATAAATTAGAAAGTAAGTGTAGGAATGGGTGCACAAATAGAAGCATAAAGGCATTCCAGATAATAATAATAAATAAATAAAATATAAAAAAAACCTAGGTGAAAAGAACACTGGCTTGCTCAGGCTTGGCTTATTTGAGCGTTTTGCAAGATTGACCTCACGCTTGACTAGATAGAAATTTGCAAGTTCAAGCTGGAGCTCTGCTTGCTTTGGCTGATCTACCAGAGAGCCCCCGTATAACGTAATGCAATTGTACAGAATCATTATATATAATAAAAAAGGAAGCTTGAACAGTGCGTAATAGCATGTTCACATGAGGATTACCTAACAATTGTCATAAGAAACAGTTAAGTTCAAATTGTACCCAAGTAATACAAATGTTAAGAAATGTAAATTAGCTTGAGCACAGACAATTATTCTACAAGTTAGAGCACAAGTCAAATGTTAATTGTAATTACTATTTCATATGCAATTTCTAAGAAATTATAATGAATAGCATGTGTAACCGAATTTTTCCAAGGCATTTACATATTCAACCTGCATCAACTCCTCTGAACTCAGTTTGTTTTCCCTTCCCAAAGAACAAATTGAAGGATTTCTATACCTTAACTGGGCATCTGGAAATTTCATTATATACATTGCCAACACCCCTTACTTTTTGTGGGATGCCTTTAATCATATTGGACTAAATTCAACTGTAGAGCGAATATTTTATAATTGGTTTCTTTTGCTATTTCTTTAACCCACCTAAATACAACTTTGAAAATTAGACTGATGAATTGAATTTTTGTCTATTAGTTACAACTCTACAGATAGTGGATTAATTTTAAATAGTTAATACATTAATCAGAAAATTAAATTCTCTGAGGATATCAGTTAGGATAGGAGTCAGGACCAAATATTTATAACTTTTACAAGTAATATTGAGTAGTTAGAAACATTTAGCCAATGCAGTTTTGTACGTAGGTCCAATAAAGAAATTAATGCTTTGGTTTCATTGTGGGTTTTTAAAATAAACCTAAGTAGGCCTCGCTGATGAAAAATCAAAAGTGGGTATTATTAATTTTTATTTCAGTACAAATCTTTTTTTTTTCTCATGACAAGGATAAATAGCAACAAAATTACAGCTTCTTTCAGAATTCGATCAAGACAATGCTTGAAGAACTGACATAACAATTTCCCTTCTGTGACAGCTATGCCATTGGTGGTCTTGCAGGCGGTGAAGATAAGGATTCATTTTGGCGTGTTGTTGCTCAGTGCACTGCTGCATTGCCAGAGGATAAACCGCGATATGTGATGGTGAGAGTGACCTGCCTATAACTATCTAGGGGTACAATAGAAGAACCCATGCATGGATCATGTGTCATCACACCTAATGTGTTCTTCTATATTTTGCAGGGTGTTGGATATCCTCTTGATATTGTTGTATGCAGTGCTTTAGGTGCTGACATGTATGATTGTGTTTATCCTACACGTACTGCTCGCTTTGGCACAGCGCTAGTACCTGAGGTGGGTGTTTCAAACTTGTTACTACCTGATGATTTTGATGATAAATGCATGCTTAAAATCTAATCAAGTAAATTATCGTATATTTATAATTTGTCTTTAATCCTAAGGACTGAAATTACATGATACGGTCTGCAAATAAGATCTGTTAAAACATATCAAAGATTGTGGTCAAGATAGCAGGGGTAACAAATGTATGTGTAAACTGTAAATGATATCAATACTCGATAACATGAATGTAATATCATAAGAATGTTCTGTTCATGCAGACCTATAGTAAGATCCTACAACGAATCTATCATAAAGTGTAAAAATTATATCAATACTTTATACAATGAGTGTAACATATATAAAAGTTTTGTTCCTGCGGGCTTGTAGTATGTTCTTGTAAGCGTGCAATTCACTTTAAATTAATGAGCTCTAGGGTTCATGTAGTAAATCATCATTATATTTACATTTCACATGGTAATACACACACACACACATTGGCCTCATCTTAGGCAATTTACATTGTCATATTGTCAGGGAATAAGTCAAAAGAACCCTTCACATTGGCCTCATCTTAGGCAATTTACATTGTCATATTGTCAGGGAATAAGTCAAAAGAACCCTAACTATATACATATGCTTATGTTCATTCTTTACATCATTTATACAAATATCAAAACTCCTAATGAACTGTTGCAAAATTTGACGAATGGCATCGTCCTTCATCATTCTCATGTGCCTCGCGATCCTTGAACGCCAAGCGTATTTTGCCAAAGCTTCTGGCGCTTGCACCGCATCGCGAGACACCTTCCAAAATACAACGGACTCTGTGGCATCCACCATTGTTCTGATGTGCTCAATAGAGTCCTGTAAAGTACTTGGACCCATACCAGTCCCCTGAAGTAATGTTATTAGGAGCTGTGAATCAGAGCATACAATCATTTGATTCCTCCCCAGCTCCTGCACACTTATATTCCTATTCGGATGGCCTCAAGCTCCGTTCTTAATGGGGAGGCCCATGGCCACCATGTAAATCCAGCTCCCAACACACGACGGGGTGTATCTTGGATCCCAACATAATCTGCTCCAGCCAATCTAGATGACTCCTCCACACTACCATCTACAGTAATATAAATAGGACTAGATGTGAACACTGCACATGATTCACTTACCACTGGTGAAGGTGGAAATATATCCATCCTTGGTTGTCTTGGAAGAATGTACCAATATATAGTAGAGTCAAGAACAAGCATACATTCTCTCCAGATAGCCCAAGCCCGATTCACCAGTTGATTGACATTCCTTTTTCCTTCTGCAAAAACCATTTGGTTTCTATTCAGCCATATTTGCCAACATATAGCTATAAAAAATATCAAACGTCCAAATTTTGCCAGAAAATATGTCAAACCAACGCTAAGATTTCCACACTTCTTCACGAGACTGAAGTTGAGGAGATACACGGCGCCAGCACTCCGCCAAACTGGACATTCCATAAATAGATGAGTTATAGTTTCAGGCTTACTCCAACAAACTGGGCACCTATTGTCCATACTAATACCAATATTATCTAAGTATGTTCTAGTTGGTAGCCTTTCCCATATCACCTGCCAAAGAAAAATTTTCACCTTAGGATATATAGGAAGCCTCCACATTTTTCTCCACAAGCTCCCTTGCGACAACTCCGGTACTAAAGTTATTAATTTATACACCTCACTCGGTTTTGGATAACCGAAAGTGTCTCCTCCCGACACCATTTTGATAACCCATCCCGCAACGGTTTTGGTGGCAGAGCCTTCTTATATGTTACTCTGGTAGGATATTGATTATGCATCAATTATATCATTTATTACAACTTGCCTTTTGACACATTGTAACTCAAGACAAAGTCAGGGCTACTTACATTTTCTATTGAATTTTTGCAAATCAAGATTTGTTTGACTTTGTTGGCCATTCCTTCATGATAATAAAATATGTTTTCCATGAATAATATTATTATAAAATATATTTAAATAAATAAATATGTCAGGTAAATATTTTCAAATTGGCCTCCTAACACCGAACTTAAGCTTTTGCCATGTTATCTCTGAGGAGTTTTTTTTGTTTAAAAACAAAAAAATCCCCAGTGACAATGACGAACAGCCTTCTTTTTTTTTAATATAATCCATTGTACTCGTATCTAGGGTATTATCATAATCCATTCCACAAATTTAGTAGATTTGAGTTTTGGGGTTTTTCGATATATTTCCCTACAACAAAAGAAGTTTGATATTAGTAATGCCGAATTTCTCAATGACTTAAAAGAAATTAAAACTCCAACATGGATTAAAAACAAAGCAATCACTTGAGTGATGTTGTCGCATGTCAGAAGGCCATTTTTAAAAACAAAATTTTAGACAGGGTCATTTAGTTAATTTTTTCTTAAATCCGAATTATTTGTATGAAAATTTCTAACGAAATTTCTACATAGTATGTGGATGCGCTTTGATAAAAGGAGTGATTTTGAAGTCTCATACCATATATTCTAAGCTTATCAAAAGCATTGTATTTTATGGCATTGGTATGTGACTTTTTATAGATTGTTAACTGAGGCATCTTCCAGAGTTTTTTTGTAACCATTTTTGTTTTAAATACCAAAGTTTTGTCTTTCATTGCCAGTAATACAGATTTGATTTTTTTTTTTTTTTTTTGAAGAAATGGTAGGCATACGCCTTAATACAGATTTGATGTAACAAGTTAATCGGATCAACTTAAAGTTGATGACATAAATCAGACTGCTTTAAGATATCTATTCGCACAGAGATTATCCATGTGCTTTTGCATTCCCCATTTGTTGGGAATTCTGGTGCAGTTTCTCAATTAATTGGCGGGGGTCTGATGATGCTATATGGTTTCCATTATACATAATTCCTCTTTTATATAGGGGGTGCTGAAGTTGAAACACAAAGCGATGGCCAATGATGATCGCCCTATTGATTCTTCGTGCACATGCATGGTTAGTAAATTTTTTGTTTCCCAATTCACTGAATTATAAAATATAGGGATCTAGGAATCTGTACTTTACAAATGTCTGCTATCACTATTGTAGGTTTGCAAAAATTATACGAGAGCTTACCTCCATTCCCTTGTCACTAAAGATGCTATGGGTTCTCAGCTTCTATCATATCACAACCTTTCTTATATGATGAGGGTATATACCATATATCAATACTCGTAACTTGCTCTTTTCAGCTTCTTTGCTGTTTATTAATGCTGTCAGTCTTTTATTTGCAGCTTAGCAAGGATCTACACACCTCTATAGTTCAGGGGTGCTTCCCAGAGTATGTTACCCTCCCTTTCTCTTTCTGTCCCTTGGGAGAAATTTTATGCTGAATTCTCTCAATTTCTCTGCCTTCAGGTTTGTGCATAGTTTCTTACGGGTACAGGTAAATTTCCACAATTACCTTATTCTTTAGTTTTATTTGACAATCAACTTATATATTGGCTGGAGCCATGGGTTTGCTTCCCGTAGGTCTCAGGTTCAAATCCTCCCCGACTTATACTGTGGGTCATTTTGTGCATATGTGGTTTTCCCAACATTAAGAAAAAAAAAATATCCTTATCTTAAATAAAAACAATTTATATATTTGACTCTTAGCCTAAGGTTTCGTTTCTAACTATTATCTTTTATACCTGCAGCAAGATTTTGAAATCATGAATTCTCGTTGGTCTGTTATAATCCCTTTTTATTTCCTCCTTTGAGACTGTGAGACGCTTAAGATAAGGGTATATTAAGGATAAAGATTTTTGCACTTTCCTTACACCATGACTATTTCTTCTTACCTTATTCGTAATGCTATGTAATTTATGTTATCTTATATCCAATTTGTCTATGATGAGTCTGGTTATCTTGCATAGGTTCTAAGTTCTAACAATACTTCCAATCAACATTCAATAGAACTACCTTATTCTTAATGCCATGTAATTTATGTTATCTTATATCCAATTTGTTTATGATGAGTCTGTTTATCTTGCATAGGTTATAAGTTCTAACAATAGTACAATACTTCCAATCAACATTCAATAGTACTTGATGCTTATCTTTGCCTCTGGGACATCTTTATGGTTCTCTCATAATGAATGTTATGTGAACTGTTTATGCATGTAAATTGGTGTCAGCTTAGAAAATCCTATTCCAGGCAGGGTTTGGCTTAACGGTGCTTCTTTACTTGTGCACCAGACTTCAAATTCCATGTACGACCAGGTCCCTATTCCTCGTCCTAGGGTTCTCAATCCTAAAAAGTTGGGCTTTGTGATCCCTCATTAAAGACATTATAGGTGTTTTTTCTGTCATTTTGTTAATATGTGATACTTGGTCAATTAATAGTTCCTTTTTGCCCAATCCAACCTTATCTTGCCTCCACACCAACATCCTCATTTCAGAAAAATATTTAAAACTAAAAAGTAACCTCCAAAAAAATGAAATGATTTTTTTTTTTTGGCTGTTCTACCAGACTATACATGCTCTCACAAGCATAAGCTCACTCTTATTAGAGTAGAAGTTAATATGACTGACTTCAGATCACTGATTACTTTCAAATGCAACTGATGTTCAGACACAACATTTGATTGCTTCCCAGATGACAATGGCATTTTTTTTAATAAAACTTGGCACCAAAAACGAATGGGACATTAATCCTAAACCTCTTACTAGGAAAGAAGGAAAAGGAGGGTGGAAAAGAAGGTACCTCCACAAAACAAAAGACAATAGAAGGTATCAGAACACAAAAAGGCAGAGTCTATACAAAGGGAAAAAAGCACCATGGCTGAAGGGCAAAGTCTTGGAGGAGGAATTCCCGGGTGCATTCAATATGTCCACTCTCCTTGAGGATCTTCTTTCTTGGGTTGAGTGATTTTTTATAGGTGTTTATGGACTGACGGATGATGCAAGGAGACCATGTGGGATGAAGTTTCATCCTTGGTGTGATGGAGGACTTCAATGCAATCACATCAAAGGAGTGGAGTTTTCGGTGCTCCATCAAAGGATGGAGGAAAGCTTGATTGTGATTCCTCTTAGCAATCATAAATTTATGTGGAGCAACTTGGAAGAGAAAATAATTTTATTATAGCTAGATTGATGCTCTATAGATTCCTCTTGGGACAGTCTCTTCCCTCTTGCTCATATGAGGGGTCTTGCTAGAGCTTGCTCCAACCACATCCTCATCTGTCTAGCGATGACGGAGAGTTCATGGTGTGGTTCCTACTTCAAATTTTGAGAATTGGTGGTTTCTCGAAGAGAATTTCACTCTAATCAATAAGTGGTGGACGTCGACTCGATGGAAGGAAGGGGTGGCAGAAATTGATGGAAAAACTTAAGAATTTTAAGAATTTGATTCAATGGAGTAGCAAATCCAAACAATCAAAGATACGAGAGGAAAGGATTAATGGAAGAAACCATTAGCAAGTGGGACAAACTGGGGGAAAGAAAGAGACCTCATGGCAGAAGAGTTGGAGGAAAGATGCAGTGCAAAAGAAAAATTATAGCAAAAGCTATAATTTCATGTTAACATAAGGAACTTCAACTTTCTCAGTCATTGTCCAAGTCTTGGAATCCTGGACTCAATCATGTCATCACGATCTTTGTCATCACAATCACAAGCAACTCCATGTTCCTCATCTGTCTCCTCATCGCTTACCAATTCTACTTCGTCTTCTTGAATCTCATCTCCAATATTTTCCAATGGCATTTCCACCAACATCTTCCTTGCCATCAGCATTCTAGAACTAGAACCAAAATATCCTCCACTATATTATTCGATGAGACATTTCTTCTTGATCGATGTAGCCCATGAAGTGCACTATATGAACCTAATGCTACATCCACATCATCCCATGTTAGATCATCTCCCTCTCCATATACCAAATCATCTGGATCCAGTCATCCATTCACAATTTCAATCGAGCTCATCAAGGACAATGGCATCATAGCTACCACTCTTCTCCCTCCTCTCTTGAAACCTTTTTTGGAGGTGTTGATTGAACTTGATAAACACTAGATCATCGAGCCTTAGTTGTTCAAGTCTACTTCTTTTTTATTGTGTATCTGAAAGAAAATAAAAAACAAAATTAAAAAGAAAAACATAATATATTTTTTTCTATTAAAATTTAATACAAGGGAAAATTGAAAGAAGAACATTTTAATTATCAATCATTCGAAGTTTAAAAATTTGATTTTAATTTTTTTGTATAATGTAAAAGTGAATTTATTGGGTTGTTTCTTATCACGGGTTCTAACCGCAAAACCTCTACTAAATGATCCTCTAATATTCAGCCATTTGTTGTTCAATCTTCTCTTGCTCTTCTACATTTCACACTAATCACTCGAAGACATCTAGGAAGGCTCCTTCAAATTTTGCAACTGCCTCTACACTTTTCTCCTTAGCATGAAAATAAACACTAGAGAAAAAAATGCTACTCAATGGAGAGGTGGATGCATTTGTGCATTCCAACCTTCGTTCACAATATTGAGAATATGATCATATTGTCTGACTTTGTATCTAAAGTTATCCATAATCCTTTTGCCATAATCCTTTCTTTTGTTATCTTCATTGTAGAATATAGATAGCCCATTGCAGGGTTTTCATCAGCATCCACCAACCTCAAAACCTGAAGAAAAGGTTGTGGTGTGATACCCTAAGAAAATATGCAACACAATTCCAAAATATCTTCTTCCCTTGTGCATCTTTTGCTAATTTATTCATGTTCCATTGAGGTGATACAAACAATCGCCGCAATTCATTCTTAAATATATACAATTGGTTCTAAATGTGTGGCTAGATGGTTCTACCAAGTTGGCATTCCTTTTAATGCTGCAAAATTGGCCAGTTTTGAAGAGATGATGGTTGTCGTTGACCAATTTGGAACGGGCTACATTCCTCCAAGTTGTCATGATTTGCGTCTGCCTTTTTGAAGGAGAAAGAAGCAACCGAGGGCCAACTAGAGGAGTAAACGAAACATTGGAGAACATTTGGGTGCACTATCATGTATAATGGGTGGAAAGATAAAAGAGAAAGGTGCTTCTTTAATTTCCTTGTGAATTGTCGAGAAGGCACATACATTTGGGAAGCATTGGATGTGACAGCACATAGATAAGATGCAAATTTTATGTAGGGATAGTTTTATTGACAAGGTGGGTGAGGAGAATGTGATCCAAGTTGTTACAGACAATGCATCATATTGTGTCAAAGCAAGACAATTATTGATGGAGGAAAAAAAAATCTATATTGGACAACTTGTGCTACGCATTGTTTGGACTTGATGTTAGAGGACATCAGAAAAATACAAAGAAGCAAAAGTGTTATTTCTCAAGGAAGAAGATTGACAGCATTCATTTGTAGGCATTCCAAACTTCAACCTCTATGCTTGAGATTACAAAAGAAAGGGAGCTTGTGAGATGCGGAGTTACAAGGTTTGCTATTACATTTTTGACTTTACAATCTTTGTATAAATTCAAGAATGAATTCTGGCAATTGTTTGTATCACTTCAATGGAATATGAGCAAATTAGTGAAAAATGCACAAGGGAAGAGATGTATTGAGATTGTCGTCCCAGGTTGCAGACTTACGTAGGGCATCACAACCTCTTCTTCCGATTTTGAGGTTGGTGGATGCTCATGAAAACTCTGCAATGGGTTATCTATATTTTGCAATAGAGACAACAAAAGAAAGGATCATGGATACCTTTGGACACAAAGTTGGACAATATGGTCCTTTTCTCAACATTGTGAATAAACGTTGGGATTCACAAATACACCAGCCTCTCCATTCAACAATTTTTTTTCTCAACCCTAGTGTTTATTTCCCCGCTAAGGAGAAAAGAGCAGAAGAAGTTGTAAAATTTGAAGGAGCCTTCCTAGATGCCCTTGAGCGACTAGTGGACAATGTAGAAGAGCAAGAGAAAATTGAACTGCAAATGACTAAATATATGCATATTAGATGATCATTTAGGATAGGTCTTGTAGTTAAAACCTGTGATAAGAAGCAATCCAATAAGTTCACTTTTCCATTATACAAAAAAAATTGAAATCAAATTTTTTAGCCTTTGAATCATTGATAATTAAATGTTTCTTTTAGTGGATTGGTGGAGTACTCATGGATCTCGTACTCCAAAGTTTAGATGGATTGCAATCCGTATATTTGGGCCCTGTTACAGTTCTTCTGGTTGTGAGAGGAATTGAAGCTCATTTGATGTTGTAAATAGAAAACTTATTTCAAATTTTCCTTGCATTAAATTTATGCTAGAAAAAAATCATATTATATTTTTCTTTTTAATTTGTCGTTTATGTTCTTTTGAGATTCACACTAAAAAGGGAATCGGCTTGAACAACAAAGGCTCAATGATTTAGTGTTTATCAAGTTCAATCAACGCCTCCAAGCAAGGTTTCAGGAGAGGAGGGAGAAGAGTGGTACCTATGATCCCATTGTCCTTGATGAGTTTGATTAGTCTTGTGAATGGATGGCTGGAGAGAATCTAAATGATTTGGTATATGGAGAGGGAGATGATCTAACATGGGATGATGTGGATGTAGCATTAGGTTGGGCAGTTTAGGATTCAAGACTTGGACAGTGACTGAAGTTGATGTTCTCTATGTTAGCATGAAATTGTAGTTTTTGTTATTTTTTTTTACTTCGTTCATTTGAAAGTTTGGATCTTTTCAGTCTTGTAGTTTTGTTTGTTTGTTGGTGGCTTTAGAACTATGAATTTTTAGTAATTGCAATGACTCGTTTGTTTCATTTTTATATTCAGTTGAATGTTATTTATATTTTTATAATTATAATCTTACTAACATATAAATGTAATTAAGCACCGCCTAGGCTCACATAGCCGCCCAGACAGCTATGGCTAGAACTGAGTCTTGGTTCTGTCTATCAAATCAAATTTGATGTATTTGGCATTCTTTACTTTAAATTTATACATTTTTGAAGAAATCAATTAATTTTATATTCCTTTCCAAAACCAGAAAGCTTATTGGATGACTGGGTTTTTTGATATAGCTAAAAATATGATAATGACAGTTACACCTAGTTTGCCTACGGTTTTGCCTTCGAGTAGTGGGCATCCTATCCAGAATGTTGTAAATTGTCTATGGTTTTTTATCAAAGTATATATCTTGTTAATGTGAATATATGTTTTGGTAATTTTCTATCAACACATGATATTAGAATTGGGGATGGAAAAAAAAAACTGTGTAACAGCACTCAATGATTTTATGGGTGCAATTATATCAATATTAGAATTGAATGGGTTTTTAAACAAGCATAGGACCAGCAGAAAAAAATTAAACCTAATATATATTCATTTGATGCTCTGTTTCTTGTTAGGTGCTTTTACTTTTTTTTACTTGAGAAGAATTAATGTAGCTAATGTGTGTTGTTTTCCCATACAGTTTCCCATGGGTGATGTCCCACAGTGGGTTTGTAATGCGATGGATGTTGCAGGTATCGACATCTCTGCTTGCTGCGATCCCTTCACATCATGCCAAGATTAGTTACAATTTCTACGACAGTACAAGAATTAATTTAGATTCATCATTGTGATTTTTTTCCCATATGGGCATACCTAACTTATCCTCTCTCAAAGAGATGATGAAGAAGTTTTGCAATGTGGTAGCATTAAATTAAGGATCCGTTTGGGAGTGCCATAGAAGATGCGGCATTGGTAGAAACAGGAAGGAGCTGGGAAAGCGTTGTCTCTTCGCACATTAAACGAGAGAAAAAATAGGCATTGAATGCAAAGATTGTTTTTAAACGTGAACTCCTGTTTTTCGTGTTTGTTTGGGCGATGACATTTCACCGTGTCAACCTGCGCAAACACGCTGCGGACGTAATGCCAAACGCGTCCTCAGCCAATATGTTGTATGAATGGTTCTACTGAGAATTCTCGATCATTTTTATTGTCTTTGGTATTGGGGGAATCAATTGTAACAAAAGTAGTTCAACATCTTATTCCATTTAATAGATAGAGATGTGATTGCAGCTCTCAATATGTAATCCAAAGGGGATAAACAGGATATGATATTCTGAATTATTTCATATATCATGGAACAAATATTAATGTTTTAATGCCTGATGGGTTTGTAGCGGAACATCTTATTTATTCAGTATAAGCGTTGGTCTTGAATTTTGTTCTGATAAAAAATTTCAATTACATTGTTCATAATGTTTTTGTTTGACATGAATATGCCGGTAAAGACTTGAAAGGAAATATAATTGTATATTTCTTGTAGAAATTAAAGCATGTTTTTTGTATTGGTAGAAAGACCCGGTAAGGATTTTTTTTAATGAGTTAAAAATGTATCTAACTCCCTCAAAAATACTATATATTCATAAACGGTCTAGAACTCCTATATTTATATATCTTAGTTTAGTACTAATAATAGAATATTTCATGAATAATTTTAAATAATTCATGAATAATTCATCCACTTATTATATCCAAAAATTTCACATAGAGATAACTAACCCGAGGACAGTTTACCAGAATGTTTGCTCCCCTTGCGACAAATAAAAGAATAATGTTACCTAGACTTTCTCGAGCCTTAAATGTTTGTGTTTGTTTTGATTTTTTCTGAAATATTATACCTAATTTAATGAGGTGTTTATACTTTTATTAAGGGTGATGTATATACTAACACATTTTGTATAAATTTTTCATACAATTCTAAGATAGTGGACACGTTTCCCAACAGTTTTTTAGATTACAAATAATGGATTATGTAAGGCTCATTTGTAATTAAAGCTTCACATGGATCCACTTATCAATGTACATGGCAGATTTGTAGTTTACTAAAAGAAGATGTGATTACTCCCGTTTTAATACTCTAAGATGCACGGAATAAAAAAAGGCAGGCAATACTGAAAGGGTGACAACATTTGAAATGCACAGGTCGTTTTCAGGAGTCCTCTAAATCCCCAAAGTCATCCTAAAGGATGAGGAATCAGCTTGCAGACTTTAAAAAAGAGACTCACCTTTTTAGCCCATCATCATATTATGGGTACCCATTCCATGGGAGTACATGTGTAGGCAGCGTTGTCAATGTTGACCATCTTTAAGAAATCTACGACTTCCTGATACAAGGGACCTTTAAGAAAAATGTGTATAAGACTTCATGCATTGTAATCAACTATGGATTCAGCTGCAAAAGGTCCTACCCCATCGCCTGCCCAAGCAATGAAAGGGAGGACTCCATATGATTTGGACTGGGCGAAGGCAAGGGAGTATAGTGAGGAGGAAGTCCAAGAAATGTCAACCATGAAATCGCTCTCCACGTTGACGATGGTGGAAGGACCAGCAGCCTTGGTTACAACTAAACGGATCCTCCTAGACTGTACCAATGGTTCCACTGTGAGGGTAGAGTGACTCCCAACCTCCCACATGTTGGATCCTCTGAGGTCCTCATCAAAGATCTGGTATTTCTTCCTCTGAGGGGCACACCTCATTTCTCGAGAAAGATTTTGAGGGGCAAAAACACTAGTGGGAGCCGGAGGAGCGAACTTAAAGAGCATCCTCCAACTCTGGTGTTGGAATGCATGTGCCTTCGCCACCTCATTCGACTTCACCTCATGGTCCACTAGAGGACTATTCTTGGGGAAGTCTGAAATCTAGAAGGAAGAATTAAGATATGCCACACCGAGCAGCAATGCAAAACAAAAGAGGATAGAGAAAGATTACCATCGCTCAGAGTATTCCTCTTGAACATCTGGGGAAGCATCCAAAGTCACATCATCGGGCTTCCAAGGCCCCAAGATCCAAATTGACCTTATCCTCCATCCATAGATGGGGTCCTCAGTATCAAGGATGTGGTCTAGGAAGTTGACCCTCTTAGCTAATTAGAAGATGTGACCCTTCTTGTTGAGGAGCTTGACCTAGTAGAATCGTCGTATTTTGGCCATGCCCAACCCAACCCCTGTGACCACATTGAGCTCCAAGAGGCTCATAAGCATGCGGAGGATGTTGGGGACGAATTGGAGGGGGGTGGATGTGGTAGAATGCGAGGATCTCCCCACCAATTGAGAGAGAGGAAATGTTAGCCTCCCATCCGTGAAGTGACTAGGACAGAGTTATAAGCTCTCCAAATCGAAGGGTAATGCTACTTCACATCCTTCAAAGATATTCAACTCTCTAGAAAGGTTCTTGTTGACATCGGAGGGTGGAGAAAGGACAGGCAATTTTGGAAGTGAGAAAAATCTGTCGAAGTTAGGAGAAAGCTTCGAAGAATTGAGTTAGCTGAAGCAAAGGTGGAGAGGTCAAGGAAGGCAGAGGCCAGTTATATAGGGAGATTTGAGCCACTGTTTGGGGTAATTGAGAGGCACCATCAATAAGGGCATGAATTTGAGAACTATCCAACCACATGTTAGGATCTCTAAGACATTGTTGAATATGTACAAATCCAATCGCAGAATACGGACTGCCATGGCAGTGGTCTTCGCATCCAAGGAGTGCCACGAGTCATCTCATGGTGATATCTTCAGCCAGTTCAAAAATCAAAAAGGCAGAAGGGTCAATTGAAGAGAAAAAGAATCCACCGAGTCCTAATGGACGACATGTGTCGTTCATCAATAGATCATATATCACAATCTCTGCTTACTAGGCTCACCCAAGGAGGTGTCAAAGACCAGTCCTCCCAAGAAATATCTATGATCGAGGATAAGTGTTCAGCTCAACTCTCTAAGGAGAGGTCTTAGACTAGGCCATCCGGGAATAACAAAAACCCATAAACCAGTCTTTGGTCTAAACTCTCAATGAAAAAGTTGTTCGGACCTACCTCCCAACAGATCAAAAAGAACAGAAGGCCCCACACGTTGATGGACGCTAGTGAGCCCCAGCTTATCCGCAATAATTGCCAAAGCACATGCACTACCCATCAAAGAGAATCGTGGAAGGATCATGTGGCCTGCCCGAGAGGCACCATGTGGGTGCTCCCACCAAAGATTCTTGTATTATGTGAACGGTTATGCCCGCCTACTGCGCCTATGAAAAAGCAAACACCCTCACAAAACCATGTATAACATCTAAACTCTAGAACTTTTTTTATTTTGATAAAGGAATCTTGAGTTCTTGACTGATTTGATCATCGAAGCACCCTTGACAGGCACCACACCAGTGTCCAGGTTATCTTATGTGCAAGTCAATCAATATCAGATCTCTACACCCTCAACAAGAATCATACATAATCCAAACTCGTTTCCAAATGCCCCTTCTGATCCTGACTTGTCACAAAAGCAATATGAAACTTTTGGTTATAAAAAAAAAATCATAAATAGTGCTTCTCAAAACGTTTTTAAAAACTGCTTCAAGTTAAAAGCACTTTTTCATCATTTTCAAAATCACCCTAAGCTGGCTGGAAGCTCCCTGTCCACAGAAAAACAAACACAGAGATATTCACAAAGCATATGATAACATATGAAAACAATCAAATTGCATTTCAGTCATCTCCAAGCCTCTATAAGTCAGGCCAAAAGTTTATCTCATAATTTCCTTGGATTATTTCTAATAAAAACAATAAACGAAAAAATTTATTTTAATATAAATATGAAGAATGAAAATGCAATACTTTCATCATCTCTGACTTGAACTGTCACCTAGCACCCCAATTGGAACTATCATGACCCATAAATTTTATTCTTCATGCCACTTAAAACATTAGCCCATTGAAACAAAGTAATCAGAACCATAGATGTGCCCCATCTTTTCACGCTTCGTCTCCAAGTATCTCCTGTTCTCGTTTGTTATGGGTGTCAACAGAGGGACGCGGCCCACAACACTCAAGCCATAGCCTTTCAGACCGATATACTTTGCAGGGTTGTTGGTCATCAATTTCATGGTACGAACACCCAGATCTCGTAATATCTGCAAGAGATGAAGTTGAATTCAAAAGTGATTATCATCATTGGAAGTTTATTCCCTTAAATTAACATTTCTATGTGAATGGCAAAATATATCTATCACTAATACCATCACTCCATGAGGTGGGTCAGTAAGAGTTGATGGTCATCTCATGTCAGATACATTGTGTGATGTAATTCTCTTAACGGAGGAGCTTATAACAGAAATTGAACAACGGAACAAGAACTTCATAGTTCTACCAAGGATTCAGACAAAGCAAAAATTAAAATTCCAGGAATCGTTTTTGGAGAACGTGTGCTTTAGAGCTGAATTTCATCCATTTTGACAAAAAAAAATCATTTTGAAGTGTGATTATTAGGAGTAGTGTAAGTAAGGCACTATCCTACTCCAGCAGATTACAAATCATCAAAAGATCAAGGTAAAGCTTAATCAAAGAAAGCAACCTTTCTGATTTCTGACACATAAAATTTGATTTAACCACAGAAAATCTATAAAAACCCTATTATACAACTATGTCCAGGATTTTTATGTGAAAGTTAGAGAAACTTCATTTTTTCTATATGAATTAGCATTGAGTTATCATTTGAAATTACCATATTGACAGCACAGATCATGATGAATAAAAATTATATCATTAAATAACTATAAAATAATGCATTAAAAAAGGCTTCACAACTCCTCATACTTGTACACCAATTCCATATTCCTGAAGATTTTAATGTGAAAATTAGAGAAACTTCATTCTTTCTATATGAATTAGCATTGAGTTATCATTTGAAATTACCATATTGACAGCACAAATTATGAGAAATAAAAATTATATCATTAAATAACTATAAAATAATGCCTTCAAAAAGGCTTCACAACTCATACCTGTGCACCAATTCCATATTCCCGAGAATCAACAGGCAATCCCAAATCCTGATTGGCTTCTACAGTGTCACGCCCATCATCTTGTAGGTTGTAAGCACGAAGCTTGTGGCCCAGACCAATGCCCCTACCCTCATGTCCACGAAGGTACACCACCACCCCCCTGCCAGCTTCCTCAATCATCTTCATAGCCAGTTTCAGCTGGTTCCCACAATCACATCTGGCTGACCCGAAAATGTCTCCTGTAAGGCATTCAGAATGAACCCGTACAAGAACATCTTGCCCATCCCCAATGTCACCCTGTTATCATCATGGACAAAAAAATAATCACTTCCTCAATATCAATGACAATATCAAACATAAGGTAATTATTATTAGAGTCAAGACCTAGGTAACACAAAAAGGTCATAGGTTTGGTGGGGAACTCATCCACCAATATGGATATTGTAAATATAAAAAATTAGTCATGATTAGGAAAGGTTTATTTTCATCAAAAAAATGTGAATGCTAATGTTATGGCTATGTTCTTCAATAGCCCCTACTATGTCTATATCAAATGGCCCAAGAAAACAGTACTGCAGAATACCTTAGATCATCACTGGGATGGAACAATAAGTATAGAGAAATTTGAGATAAATTTTTAACAATTTGGGCAAAGGCATTTAAAAACTTTAACAGAGACAGTGAAATTAGATAGTAAAAGTCTCCTTAAAGGCTTACTTTGACCATTGCAATGTGCTCGATTCCATCTATCACTGAACGATAGCAGTAGGCACGGAAAAGGCCCCATTCTACAGGTAGGCGAGCAATGGAGGAAAGCTCAACCAATTTCTCTCTCTTCCTCTTATACCTATCAAGGATTCACCACATCAGCACAAAAGGAATGGTGTTCCCAGGAAGGAATAAACAGATTTCACAGAAACTGATGGTCGATCAACATAAATTATCAACTAGCGCAATAAATTAATCCTAAAGCACAAAAGTGCATTGTAAGCATGAATGGCACCACAAAAATATGCACTAGAAAAAAGGAAATAAAACAACTAGAGATATGCCAAAAAATAATTATTACATACCAACAAAAATCTACTAGAGATATCCAAATAATTTATAAATAAAAATAACCAAAGATTCTGATATTTAGTATCAAACAAGAAGAAACAAATGGAAGCATCAGTGTTTTGAACTTTTGACAGCCAACAAAGGTAGCAGTTTTCCAGTTGCAAAATGACCTCAGATTTCAAAAAAAATAAATCATCATTAGAGAGAAATATACCTAACCAAGTCAGCAATCGAAACAATTTTCAAATTCTCTCTCTTTGCAAATTCCCGAAGCTTAGGTAATCGAGCCATTGAGCCATCATCATCATCCACAATCTCAGATAAGACTGCAGCAGGTGTTAATCCAGCCAGAATAGCAAGATCAACTGAAGCTTCCGTGTGTCCGGCTCTTTTTAAGACACCCCCTTCCCTGTACATTAGGGGAAAGATATGGCCTGGTCGATTAAAATCCTCAGGCTTTGAATCACCAGATGCAAGAGCCAAAATCGTCTTAGCCCTATCTTTGGCAGAGACTCCAGTGGTTGTGCCATGTTTTGCATCCTGTAAGATCATCAGATGTCGATTACATGCGGTTCATATTAATTAAGCAGTAGTAAACCAAAGAATAAACTGATTGTTTATTAGAACTGCATTGCGCATCATGCAAGTCATTGGAAAAGACATTTGATCTGTTTGTACTAAGTGCCCCCATTATGAAACTCCCTCAAGAAGTGATGCAATAATTGCAGTGTATAATATAGCATTGATTTAAAAAGTTTATTCAAAATAAAGGATTGCATTATAAAAAAGTAGGGGATTCAATGCTTTCATTAAATATAACTTGATAACTCTCAAAAGGACAGTTGGAGGTTGGGGGGACTCTCAAAATTCATGATAACTTTAGACAATTATCGTGAAAATAAAAAGGTAACTGAAAATGAAAAATCATAGAAAAATCAGACCCCTGAGTCATATTCACTTAAATTAAACTACTATCTAGAATTCCTAAAAGGCAAAATGTCTTTCAACAACTGAAAGTATTTTTAAAATCTTTCAAATTTCTGGCATGCAATCTTTCAGGTTCTCTTTTGTGGTTAAAGGTCGAACATAAATTATACTATTGTCTCCTAACCACTATTACAAAAACATTATAAGATCCTGTACTCCTCTTAACAGATTAACAGGAAATTTTCAAAGTTCACAAAAAATCAAGATTCCCCGGCAAATTAATTCCATACACAATGAAGCTTTTAAGAGAAAGTATCAGCATCAATAAAGCTGAAAGAAATCAAGATTTATCATCATGTGTCTTCGTCTGGATAAGTGATGCAGCTACATAAGGGGTTAACACCTTACAGATGCACGTGCATGTGCATAGATATATACACACAGTCATGTATAAGATATGAAGTACATGCTTAATACATGTTAATAGACAAAGTAGGATGATTGTTGAAATAGCCTCTCTCATGAAACATGGCCCACTTCCTCTTGTTTCTTTTTACGAGGATCTTGAGCTTTACCTAGTTTATTAAGTATATTAAGCAAACCGAACTTTGGTTAGCTGGTTAGCACCCCCTCTCCATAAAGGAGGTTAGGGGATCAATCCCCGGGGGCACCAATTCTCATAAAAAAAAAAGTTTATTAACAGTTACGCCATGTGCCATGTCAATCTCTAAATAGATTCTAGTCATATCCTGCCTTCCTGTATATCTCATATCCATATATAGATGAATCATGCAGATATATAATTGTATTTCAATACTTAGCAAACCATACATACCACAGTGACAGTGAATGCTGTACGAAGCTTATCTTCATTTTCCTTCTGGTTTACCATCAGAGGAAGCTGTAATCGCTCAAGGTCTTCCTCCTTCATGCTCACACACACTATTCCAGTGCCATGCCTTACAATGAAAGCCATAGCTTCTGGTGTAACTAAGGATGCAGCCATTATCAGATCTCCCTCATTCTCTCGATCTTCATCATCAACAACAATCACACACTGCAAAATCAAGACAGAAGCGGACAGTCAGCAATAATACCACATATCAAATAAAGAAACATCAGCTTGTGATGACTGCCACAAACCTTTCCTTGTCGGATGTCCTCAATGGCCTCTGGGATGGATGATAATCCTTCTGAAGGTATATCCAAATCACATTCACTATTATCAATAAAAAAATCATTAGCTGCGGGAGAAATATCAGCTGAAATGGTTCCCAATGATATGGCATCAGCTGGCAGCTCATCACTCGGTGACAAAAGCGCATGTCCATTGGAACTGTCATTCTTCCCTGGAAATAGATCTCCTGCCGATATGCACCCAATATTGATTTCATCATGGCTTGGTGCTGCACTAGCACTGCCATTACCATTAAGGCTCAGACTCGATGCTTTCATGGTTTTGATTGAGGGAGAATTCGAATGATCCATATTCAAAGCAAATGAATTTGTAAATTGCAGCCTTCTGAAGTCCTTGAAGTATTTGCAACTTCTAAAGTAAAGAAAAGAAAACATTCAGTTACATTTATATAATTAAGAACCACAAGAAACAACTAGATATCAAGTTTTCAATCTTTAATTAAAAAAATTAAAGCATCACATTAGGAATAAAACATCAAAAACTTTTCAGAAACTCTGAATTAACAAGACTGCTCTAAGCTTAAATGTAGCCCTTGAATAGGATTTTGATTGAAAAAAAATATACATGAGCAAATTTAACGGGCTCAACAGTAAAATTGTACATGATCCTCATCCCATATCTAGATATTGAGCATGACATCCTGAGATGCAAACTGATGTAAGATAATCATTTTCCGAGACATGATATCAGCCTATGATAGTATCAACCAAGCAAGGTGTGAAATTATGTGGTGATTCTAAGATCACAGGAAGGTACAACAATGACACGTGCGAAATATCTAGATATAAAAATAAGCAGATACAGAGAGTAACTAATTTCAATTAAAGCAAGATGTAAATTTGAATGGCATGGAAATTTAAATAGACCAAACAGATAGCTTTGCAATCAAGATAGAAGCATAATGTTGCCATTACACATTAAAAAACAAGAAAAACAGATCAACTGTCATGTTTCACTGAATTTTGTGGCATTTACATGTCATTATTGCTCGACTTACACTGGCCCTGCCTCAAATACAGGCTAATCCTATGATCCAGCATATACCAAAAAAAAATTGGTTTGGAACAGATGAGTTCAGGCTTAAACCAATGAAATTAAATTTTGTGAAAGTTGAATAATCACCAGTAGAGACTATGGCTCAATTTAACATGTGCTGTAGAAAGAATGCTGGTGGTGGCATTCAAACATGCATTATAAAAATTAGCCATCCTTCAACATTCATAGAAAAGATTCAATACTGTCAAACTTCACATGGTGACGTAAAACCACCAGCTACCTTAACCACAGATGAACTCTCCACAGCACCTGTTTTCTCAACCTCCAGAAGTTTCATGTAAATCTAACACCAAACCACATTGGCCTTCTGTGTAGTTCTTCAACCTTTGAATATGTACGATATCTAAAGTTCAATTAGGAAATTTGGGATTTACAGAGGGTCTAATTGCTTCATAAGAAACATCCAATCTTACTGCATAACTCACATAATATTGATACCTAGGCGGATCCCAGATCACAGGGAAAAGGGCTTTTGGCTTATTGTTTCATCTTTTTTCCCCTAATTTTGATTGCCTATGGATTTTACTTGAATGTTCTTCCTCTAATTCATTTATAAGCATCGAAACAAAACAACACTGACACATAGGCATGCTTTTGCAGGACAGAACTTTACACCAAACCATTAAAGATTTCTCTTTTACTCCTCAGTTAAATAAACCAACAGCTTCAAAATTTAAATTGTTACATACAATTCACAAACACTATAAAAAAGCCACAACACAAAATCATCCAAACCCCCCCCCCCCCTCAAATTTTTTTTTAATAAATAAATAACCCCTACGTAATAGACTACAAATAATAACACAGTAAAACAAACAAAAAGTAAAAAAAAAAAAAAAAGGAACCTAACATGAAGTCCATAATAATTCCAAATAAACCACAAAAACTGCAAAACACAACGAGAAGAACCAAACTAATTGAAGATTCAGAGAGAAAGAGAGATTACTGTGTGCGAGAGACATTCGTCAGAGGGCACGAAAGTCTCATCGAAGCCATTTTTTTTTTTTTTAACCCTCTCCCTCTTCTCTCTCAACCCTTGATTACGTGATGATTCTCCTTTTCGATTCTGAACCCTCGTATTGGATCGGTATGTGAATTTAATTTGTCAGGAGGTTTTCAAAGCGGAGAGAGAGAAATTCTGAACCTCGGATTTATTGAATCGATCAATATGTGAATTTATAGGAGGTTTTTCTAAGGCGGTGAGAGACACGCCCATAGATCTATGAAGGAAGGTTCAATTAATGATTTTAATCACAGGAACGGGAGAGTCCGGGTCACCTAACCCGGAACGGGCCCGTCCATGGACGGATGTAACCAACCAACGACGAGTGAACTCGGGCCGGGTTTCGACCCGTCCGAGTCTGGGTAGCAATTTTTTATTTGAACAGGAAAAGATGGTTGGTTCCCGGGTTCCGGGACCCACCAATCCAAAATTGACGGCTGGGATCTGGTCTCCGAGTCATCGATGGTTGACTGTGGCGGGTCGAACCCTCCCCCCCTCCTTCCCACTTTTATTGACCATTGACCTTCCTTTTGGGAGATTATATCAAATGCGAGCCGCCTCTCAACGAACTTTCCGGATGTCGTTGCTGACACGTTTTTATAGTTGGTTGACTTTATTATTACTTATTTATTATTAGTACTAAAACAAAACCTTCCTGATTTTTATTTCTATTTGTACTCTCTCTCGATTACTAATATCTATTGGTTTTTATTAACGTTTTTATTCTCTGGTGAAAATTTAGTAATTAATCGTATCTATTTATGTAAAATTTAAGATTTTAAATCAAAATCAGATAAATTAATAATATAATTAATGTTTTTGAATCATATTCAAGCAAATCATATTAATATATTCAAATTTTAATAATTTAAAAGTAAAAATACGGGTTAAATCTATCTCAAATTGAATTTTATAAAGATTTTTTAATAGTATATACATTACGGTAAAAAGAAAGAGTAAAAATAAAAATGTTAACTATGGATTTCTTGGATGTTACTCAAAATGACCCGAAAGTGATCAACAATGGGCTTTGAGGGCCTAAAAAATAAGTCCAGATATTTAAGAGATCTAAAAAATAATATAAGGGTTCTCTAGATAATCTAGAATTTATTTTTTCATTAATCTTTTATGATATTTTATTTTTCTAATTATATATTCTCCTGTTAGGAGTAAGATTCATACGAGAATCTCTCAATGAAAAAAGTGTGTATCAATATATCAGGTGGTGGATAGATATTTTATTTTTTATTTTTATACTTCATGTAATTATGTATAAATTTACTAAAAATAAGAGTATAGAGTCTAACAAAATATCAGTAGATGGATGGATGTTTCATTTTTAAACATCTACACTTTATGTATTGAGGTATATATAACTTTACAAAAAATTAAAATATATAATCCAGTAATTATACATATTCTTCTACGATAATAAAGACAATGATATGATTTTCATGTAGGGAAAACTCGACCGTAATTGAGATCACATACAATGGTTGTATATGACAAAACCCCAAGGTCAGTTTTATTTTTATTTTTTATTTGTTCGTCAAATTTTCCTCTATGACTCTTCATTGAAGAGGAGGTACCTCTACCAACCTGTCAAGAGATGGTTTGATGCCCCCTAAGTCAGTTGATTAAATCAAAATGATATATATCAATAAACCACATTTATCATAAATCGTGGTTGCAAAACAAAACACATCGATGAGATTTTTATCCAACCCCATATAATTGTGCCCCATTTATAAATGGGTTTGAGGATTTGAGGAGTTTCCAGGTATGAAGAAACTAAGTTTTCAAATCTCATCTCCAAGCAAAAAATTATAGTTTAATTAAAAGTTGTACACATTTAAAAAAAAAACCTAAAAGTTAACATTTTCATAATAGTGTTGTTACACACAGTTTTGTTTTTAGCTCCAATTCCAGTCGATAGAAAATTAACGGAGTATATACTCACATTAAAGATGTATTTACTTTGATATAATTTTTTTACATTTTCTACAACAAATGCGTCATTGCAATTCATTGAAGTATATGTTTCATTTTTTTATAAAAGTATGTATCTCATTAGATAAGGTATATTATCTTTAAAAAATTCAAAGCACATATAGACTGGAATTAGAACTAAAAATGGGGTTGCACGTCACATTATCATTTTCATAATATGTTCAGACACAGTTTTTTACAAACCCAATTTTAAACACAACTTTTAAGAGAAAACTAACTTTCAACGCCGCTTTTAAACGGGCCTAAGATAACAAGATTCAACAGTCCACTCCACCCTTATCTCAGGTCTTCACACTGGAAACAACTCCAAGAGAAAAGTAAAGCTAGCCATTTGAAATAGAAGAACCCAAGAGATACTATTGACACAATAATATGAATGACTACAATGAATAGAAATTATAATCTCTTGCTTTCACAAGAGTACATGAAAAACATATAATCTAACCAAGCTTAAGAATATGTCTTACAATTAGAGTAAGAGAGAGACCTGAATGTGGAGAATCGATGACTGGGCAGCCAGAGACAAGGCAAAGTAGAAAATGTATGACATTTATATATGGATAAAATGATAGAAGATAGTAATCCTTGTTTGAATGAAATGAAATCCACTTTAGCAATTTTTCCAAATAAAACATGACGTTGTGTGATTGCATTTCTTTATTGGGGGAAGAGGGGAGAGTAATTGGGATTAGTTGCTATATATATCTGATACATTGTATCTTTTGGTTCCTCTGAAATGGTACATTCGATAGACTTTTCAGAAAGATGTATGAGATTAATGATGACATGTTATGTATATCCACTTTGAACAAAAAAATGAACAAGTACTATTTAAGCAAATCAAGTTATTATCATTGTCACATAAATTAACTAATTTATAGTTGTAATTGTGTTCAAACTTATTTATAGTTTATAATTTATTGCCAAAGTGGATGGTAATGTTTTTTCCTTTTGGTCCGGGGTGGGTGGTGTCCAGGCTGGGAAGTGCGCAGGTCCTGTTTGAATGCAATGGAATCAACCCAACTTGGTGTGCTAACCGAGCAACTGGCGGCGTGGAGCGGCAGCCTAAACAATGCGTAAGACTACCCGTGCTGGACCCTGAATCAGTCGAAGGACTACTCTGTCAAATCAGGGTACTGGTAGTGGCGTAGTATACCTGTCACGACCATGCGGGGCTGGGATCGATTCGCGTGTCTTTGGACGACCAAGACGCCTTTGCAAGTTAAAGTTTTCCTATGGTTACTAGTCAGAGAGAGGCTACTCACGAAAGCTTACAGAGCCAGATGGTGCTCCACATAGTCAACTTCTTGTGTTTTCTGTGGTGAAGAACTCAAGACGGTGGTGCATCTTTTTTGTCTTTGCAAGATTTAAAAGAATTCTGGAAGACGGTGAATGAAGCGACGGCGCTACGCCCCAACGTGCAATCGATCAAGGAGCTTTGGGAGGCTGGCAGGTTATTGAAATGCACGGGTTCCTCCAAGGTCGAGAGACAGGTCCTCAGCTCGGTGGTGGCCGCAGGTGCATGGTCGATCTAGCGCGCCTGTAACAATGCGATTATTAATGCGTCTCAAGTTTAGGTGAAAAACATTTGGGAGGTGATGGCGGCGTTCATTATACAGTGGGGCCAGGGCATCGCGGGCGCTCGGAGTGTGGCCTTCCAAGAGGAAGAATTATCGTTGTCACGTAGTTTCAGGGATTTTCATCGAGGGTGATTGCAGTTCCGTAGATACACAATGTTTACTTGGGATCACATTCACTTTATGTTTTCTTTATTTTGTTTTGGCTTTATATTTATTTTTCATGTCTTTCTTTACCCTCTCACCTCCAATTCAGAGTTGTAACATTTCTTTTAGCAATATAAGTTTGGTAGCAATATCTACCTTGTTTTAAAAAAAAAAATATTGTCGAAGTGGCTACATCGTATTAATCTTCACCCACGCACGATATGGGTCAAATGAAAACAATATTAATAAAGCATATGATACATTAATAATTTTTTTTCAAAAGTAATCTTATTTTATAATTAATATTAAAAATGATATTTTTATAAAAATTATTTGCATAAGTGACCATCTATCTCCCATTTGACAATGTCATGCCATGACCACTTCACAATTCTATTTTTCTTTTTTCTTTTTAATGGCCATCACCATTTAAGATGAGAAACTTATGTGTCTCACATGCAGGCGGATCCAATGCTATTTTTAGTTTTTTTTGTTTTTCTTTTTACTTTTAACAATTTTAGATATCTAATAACACCTAATTATTATTGTAGAAATTTAAATATTACAAAACTACAACCACTAAAAATATATCATTGAGACGTTTAACATGAGATCAATATTGTTTAGTTTATTTCAAAAATAATTATTTTAAAATATAATTATAAAAAATAAAAATGATCTTTTTGGCAAAAAGTTTACTTCCACATGGATCAAAGGGATCTTCTGGCATTCTAACATGTGAAAATATTTTTAATTTTTAATTAAAGAAAAATTGTTTTTTTTTGAAAATCCATATAACTTCCTCAAAATTGCCCTTATATGCCCCTTGCAGTTAACACTATGAAATCCGAGTCAAGTTAATTTAACTACACATGAGTAAGTAAATAACAATTTTACCCTTTTGACTTTCATATATATCCCGACTTGAAAAAACGACGCTCTGTTTTTTTTTTCCCTCCTCCAAAACAAGACCCTCTTCACTTTTGTGTGGTTTTTTTTATTTTGAATTTGGGTGGGGGGGGGGGGGGGGGGGGGGGGGGGAGGGGTGGGGGTGGGGACTTTGATCGATGTGATTGAGGGATTTTTTATGAGATTTATGCGATGGGTTCAATTGGGTTACTGGTTTTTTTTTTTTTGAAAATGGTAGATGGTGGGTTACTGTTTGATTGGGCATCCGTTGTGTCTAATCTCTTACCATGCTTATTTTGTTTGAGGAAGTATTTTTAGTGGTGAAATGGTTGGTTCTCCCTATTTGTGAAATTTGTCCTTCTTGTTTTCTCAAAATTGAATTTTTGAGCTTTCGTATCCATCAAAGGAATCATTTTTCTATCAGCATTTATTTTTATTTTGCTCTGTTTATTTATTTTTTATTTTTTTTTACTAAATGATAGACATGCATTCTAATTTTATTTCAAAATCAAAACGAACATATCTAAAATCAATAGCGGAGCCGCTTGAGGTCCAAGGGGGCCATGCCCCCCTTGAATTTTTATTTTTTATTTTAGTACTTCATTAAGATCATAAACCTTCATTAGGGTCATAACCCCCACATTGCAGCACCCAAATACCCAATGAACAAAGGGTCATAACCTTCATTAGACATGATTCACGTTGATGTGTCCCTTAAATCAACTTAAATCAACGTGAATCATGCCTCACCAATCACCCAGTCTTTAATAATTAATCATCCCCCTCCCCTCCACAAAAATCAAAGAAAATAAATCCAACGGAGACATAGTCGGCAGTCAGCACAGTTACTGATCCTCGACAGTCGACATCCCGTTCAGGTATCTCAAAATTCAATTTTTCTCAAAATTCAATTTTTGAGCTTTCGTATTCATCAAAGGAATCATTTTTTTTATCAGCATTTGTTTTTATTTTGCTCTGTTTATTTATTTTTTATTTTTTTTACTAAACGATAGACATGCATTTTAATTTTATTTTAAAATCAAAACAAACATGTTTAAAATCAGTAGCGGAACCACTTGAGGTCCAAGGGGGGCCCATGCCCCCTCTGATTTTTTATTTTTTATTTTAGTACTTCATTAGGGTCATAACTCCTACACTGCAGCACCCAAATACCCAATGAACAAAGGCAATAGCCTACTCACCATGCAAAGTTAGGTAATAAAAAAATAAAAAACTATCTTATATGGCATGATTCACGTTGATGTGTCCCTTAAATCAACTTAAATCAACGTGAATCATGCCTCACCAATCACCCATTCTTTAATAATTAATCATCCCCCTCCCCTCCACAAAAATCAAAGAAAATAAATCCAACGGAGACATAGTCGGCAGTCAGCACAGTTACGGAGACCACCACCATCTTGCACTGGCGCACGATCAGACTGCGTCATTTGTCGCCTTCGTCAAGAGGTGTGGAGAGTCCGAAGCTGACATCCTGGTGGAGGTGTGGCATCAAACAGAGGAGGAGGAGGCAGATCCCGAGGAGATGTGGAGGCGGAAATAGGGCAGTCGGATGGATGAGGGGAGGTAGAGGAGGAGGGTCGAATTCGAAGGGGTCGCGTCGGTTTGATTGAGGAGTCGAATCGGATGAATTAAATCTGATTAAATTTTTTTTTGGCTTGGTTTAAAATTTGATAATTTAATTTAATTCGGGACAGGGATGAAATTTCATGATTTGAAAAGGGTAAAAGAGGAAACTGAATGTTTTTTCAGGATTGGTGCTTTTATAAGTAGTATAGATTTTTTATTTTAGTACTTAGGGTCATAACCCCTACACTGCAGCACCCAAATACCCAATGAACAAAGGCAATAGCCTACTCACCATGCAAAGTTAGGTAATAAAAAAATAAAAAAACTATCTTATATGGCATGATTCACGTTGATGTGTCCCTTAAATCAACTTAAATCAACGTGAATCATGCCTCACCAATCACCCATTCTTTAATAATTAATCATCCCCCTCCCCTCCACAAAAATCAAAGAAAATAAATCCAACGGAGACATAGTCGGCAGTCAGCACAGTTACGGAGACCACCACCATCTTACATTGGCGCACGATCAGACTGCGTCATCTGTCGCCTTCGTCAAGAGGTGTGGAGAGTCTGAAGCTGACGTCCTGGTGGAGGTGTGGCATCAAACAGAGGAGGAGGAGGCAGATCCCGAGGAGATGTGGAGGCGGAAATAGGGCAGTCGGATGGATGAGGGGAGGTAGAGGAGGAGGGTCGAATTCGAAGGGGTCGCGTCGGTTTGATTGAGGAGTCGAATCGGATGAATTAAATCTGATTAAATTTTTTTTTGGCTTGGTTTAAAATTTGATAATTTAATTTAATTCGGGACAGGGATGGAATTTCATGATTTGAAAAGGGTAAAAGAGGAAATTGAATGTTTTTTCAGGATTGGTGCTTTTATAAGTAGTATAGATATAGATATGGATAGATGGATTATTCATAATATTAATCCCCATATCTAAAAAAACCTTAATTTTTATTTATTTTTTTTTCCATTAAACGTCCCACGATTGGGAATCGTCAATCCTTTTCATCCATCAACATTTCGAAGGTATAGAATTTTTTCTTTTTACCTTATTGTCATTTTTACTAATTTATTTAAAGTTTACAATATTTATGTAAATATCTAAAATAATCAAGGGATTTTTAGTTTTAAGTCCCCACAGACCATCATATTTAGTGATCGATCCATCCCTTCTTCGCATTTAGGTTTTAGTCCCTTGATTTAAAGAATAATTCATGGATAGGTCCCTTAAATGATTAAAAAGTAAATTAAATAATTTATGGATAGGTCCCTCTCAGGGACTAAAAAGGAACTATCATTTAAATCTGGGGACTAAAACCTAAATACGAAGAAGAGAGGGATCGATCACTAAATATGATAGTTTGTGAGGACTTAAAACTAAAAATCCCAATAATCAAATATAATATTTGTTATTTCTAAGAATTGGTTACCATAAGCTTTGAATTTGAAGAAGGAAGATGCAGTAAGATTAATTTTGGGGACAATCGGTAAACTATTTATCAATTTAAATTTGAATGAAAATATTATTTAATTTCTTATTCTTAATGATACTAATCTATGTATCATAATTTAAAAGATTTTGTTGTTATGGATTCTAAGAAAAAATTGTTTGAAAAAGTAACAATATGTTTTTGTATTTATTTACATAGTCATTAAAATTCATTCTTTTTCATTTTTCTACCAGTCATAGATAAATATTTTAAGAGAAAGTTTATTCTCCCA
This sequence comes from Acorus gramineus, assembly GCA_030737835.1. Classification (NCBI taxonomy): domain Eukaryota; kingdom Viridiplantae; phylum Streptophyta; class Magnoliopsida; order Acorales; family Acoraceae; genus Acorus; species Acorus gramineus. The sequence goes on along the minus strand of CM060855.1, from coordinate 14,450,286 downwards.
TCTTCATCCACTGCGAATGATGATCTCTCTCAATCGCAACCTAGTTTAATGTGGTGAATAATGTTGGTGCCTCATGCAAGTGAAAGGACATTCTTTGAGAAAAACAAGCTGCCAAGATTTTTGAAGCGCTCAATAATGGTGAACTTTCAACTGGGCGTGGCTTAAATCAAGAAACTAGCCTTAAAAGATCCGGTGACACACGTTGGGGCTCGTATTATGGTACACTTGTTAACTTGATCATTATGTTTTCTCCTGCGGTTGATGTTATGGAGATTGTAGAAGAAGATGCTTCTAATGGAGAACAAAAAGGTGATGCTTGTGATTTATTGAAATTAATACAATCATTTGAGTTTGCATTCAATCTTCATATCATGAAGAATATATTTGGGATTACCAATGAACTATCAAAGGCCTTACAACGAAAGGAGCTAGATATTGTTAATACCATGAGTTTAGTTCAAATCTCGAAGATAAGATTGCAACAAATGAGGGATGATTGATGGGATTCAATCATTGAAGAAGTTTCTTTATTTTGTAGTAAGCATGATATCAATGTTTCTAACATAGATGATAAATATGATGTACCTGAAGGGCGATCAAGAAGAGGGGTCGAAGTGGTCACAAATTTACATCATTATCGCGTTGGATTATTTTATAGAGTCATCGATATGCAACTTCAAGAGCTTAACAGTCGTTTTACAGAAGCGAATACAGAGTTATTTCTTTGCATGTCATGTCTCTCTCCAAAGGATTCTTTCACAAGTTTTAACAAGGAAAAATTGGTTCGCCTAACTCAGTTTTATCCACTTGAATTTTCTGAAGCGGATCTCATATTTCTTGATAATGAGCTTGAGACTTCTATCATTGACATGCGCTCTAATAATAAGTTTTGGAGAGTAAATGAGATTGGTGATCTTGCTAAAAAGATGGTTGAGAGAAAAATGGATATTTTATATCCACGTGTCTATTTACTTATAAAATTGGCATTGATTTTACCTGTAGCTACACCACTATTGAAAGAGCATTTTCTGCAATGCATATTGTGAAGACTAAATTGCGCAATCGAATGGGAGACGAGTGGGTGAATGATTGCTTGATCACATATATTGAGAAGGATATTTTTGATAGCATTGATAATGAAAAAATTATTCAATATTTTCATAATATGAAACCTCGTCGAGGTCAAATTTAAAGATATGTATTGCTTATTAGATTTATGTATTGACATGTTTTTTTGTGAATCATCAATGTGAAATTTGACATATTATTTAAAAATAAGATAATTATCTTTTAGAATTATTCTGTGATATGTTTTGATTGAATGTCTTTATTTCATTTTATATATATTCATTTTTTAATTCATGCTATTGAAATTTAAAATATATATTTAGTGATATAACTTTAGAATATATTTGCATAAGTCACATTAGACCCTTTTTTATGAAAAACCTAGCTCCGCAACTACCCAAAATAGGGAAAGGGAGAGAAGGAGTCTCCCAAGAAACCAAAACAAATAAAATCAACAATTCACATAAAGGATTACTCCTCAATCATGATTTTCCCCCCAACATACAAGACTTTGCTTGCCCTCGTACACACAGTCCCCCAATTTTTAATATAAGTCAGCATCGACTCCCATAGATTCTCTATGTATACGTTTGTGTCCCGAAAAATTTAGTGATTACGGCCAAGCCAAATGGTCCATACCACCGCAGAGATGTATGACTGAGTGATCTTCCCATAAGCACTTCTACCCCCTTCTGTCTCATCTGTTTACCTGCCATCCATAAGTCGTCCAAGGATCCTCGATTGTCCAGCAACCCTGTCGCTAGACAATTTTGCTCTATTTATTGAATTACAAATATTGGATGGTCCTAAATTGCCGGAGAACAAGGAATGTGCAGAGTGCAAAAGCAAGTGTATCAAAAGCTAGAAAGACAGTTTGGCCACGAGAAGATTAGTGAATATCAAAAAGCATAAAGTAGAACTTGCTTAAACACCTTGGTCTTGGTGTTACTTCAAATTTGCAGTTGTTTGGCACTTCTGAGGCCCTGTTTGGAAACACTTAAATAAAGTGATTCTGCTTTGAATTAAGCAAAAAAATAAAAAGTGTTGTCAAATGCATTTTTTTTAAAAGTTGGTTTAATTAAAAAGTTACTTTTAGCTTTTAGTACAAAAATGTTAATTTTTAAAAAGCGAAAAAAATTCATTTTCTAAGAATCAAATCTATTTAAGCTGCTTTATTCAAAATCTTATTTTTCATACATGTTTTCAAATGACCCTGGCTTCATATTACATAATGCTTCATATGTGTCACATGTGTGTTCTGCCACACTAGACACATGGCTTCCAGAGCAAGTTGCATTTATTTAAAGTAAATATATGGATTCCAGTCCAGTCCAGCCCCAGTCCCTGTCCAGTCCAGCACCAGTCCAAGCATTCCAAATTTCCAATCCATGCATTCCAGTCCAGACCATACATTCCATTCCAATTCAGACCAGTTCCTATTCTAGTCCAACCAGTCAAAACCATGCAGTCCAAACCAAGCAGTCCAGACCATGCGGGCCCAGCCCAAGAAGACCCAATCCAGGTCGAAGACTCCAGTCCCTGGATAGTCTAGCACCAGTCCAAGCAGTCCAGAGCATTCGGGCCCAGTCCAAGCAATCCAGACCATGCAGGCCCAGCCCAAGCAACTCCAATCTAGGTCCAAGCCTCCAATCCCTGACCAGTCCAGCCCCAGTCCAAGCAGTTCATACCATCCCCAGTTCGGACCATTTTCCCAAGCAGTTCAGTCCATTCACATGACCGAATATGAACAGGAAGTGACTTAACATTCGAGGTATGTAGGCTATTATTGACCTATTATGAAAAAATAACTAAAAAATCCATTCACACATTCCATCAAACATTTGGTATACAAAAGAAAAACACTTATATTTTCTGGCATAATTGCTTGGAAGCTTCAACAGAACGTGGAAGTCTTTGATCACAATTGATGGAGCTTAATATCCTTCAAATCAGCTTACAACAGTGCATCTAAAACAATAAGAAGAAGATGATGTGAGAAAAAACTGTATGTGATGAAGATGGAAACAAAGAATTCACAAAACACCAAGAGAAGATGACTGAAACCTATAGATCACAAGCATTGGATGGTAGTTTTGAAGGCTCAGCACCCCAACAGTAAAAAAAAAATGACCGTTTGGAGGAACAAGGGACAGTGATTCATTGTGTTTATGTAAAAGGGCAATTTAGTCATTTAGAGGGCTTATTTTTTTGGATTTTGTTAAAACTTCTTGGGGTTATTTGCGTATATATTTTGACGGCAAATTAACCTAGGATTGTATTTGTTTAATCAGTGCAGTTTTTAGAAGGTTACATGGATTTTCAAAAAACAAAACAGGCAGGGGGGTATGGATATAAGCCAACTTACAAGGGGTTATATGCATTTTTCCCTTAATTAAAATAAAAAATTAATTTTGTGAAATTTAACCATAACAATAAATATGTCGTATGAAATAAAAATTATATTTTTCATTATTTAAAAAGTTTTCTCATTTTAGAAGAAATTATTTTTGAATTCAAATGACTAAATGAGATAGTGTTGTGGATTGAGATTTATATGTTAATATTTCTATTTTCAAAACTAACTTGAGATAATATTTATATAAGTATGGATCTTCATTAAAAAAATGTGTAGTCGAGGAATTGGAGGGGTGGGTTTTTCTGGTGATGCTCATGTGTGTTGTGGTTGTCTGTGTGAGGGGTGAGGGAGTAAGGAGAAGGGAATGATGTGAGTAGTGTTATGTTAATGTAGGCTCTGTATTTTTATCATGTGTGTGTGAGTGATTTGGGGGTGATGCTAGAGGGGATGGCGCGTGCGGGCATCCCTTTCTACCAACGCACCACTAAAAGCCTCTTTCTTTATAGAAAAACTAAGGTCTTGTTTAAAAACAGGTTTGAACAGTTTTTGTATTAATTTACTTTGAAGGAAGTTGATTTTTTTAAATCTGTTATTAAATAAAAAAAAATTAAGGGCTAAAAGCGGCAGACAGATTTCTGTGAAAAAAAAATCTAAAACTTGAGCTTTCCAGAAATTGTGGAGAGGCAGCTTTTTGCGAAATCAATTTTAAACTAAATTTTATCTAAAATTAGTTTTACAATTGTGCAACCACATGCAACCTAAGTTAAGCTCGACGAGTACAAGTGTAAGAGTAAGTTTTGCTTTTTCCTTCTGTGTCTTCCCTTCAATCACCTCAGTCGCGCTCCCTCTTGTCACTATGCATCAATATGTCATACTTCGTTTGGTCTTCTTATTTTATCATGGTTCACAAGTACTGCGCCATTCATTCTCACACCGGATCTTGTCAAGAGTGACCTAAAGTTTATTCACTTTGAATGGCTTCCTCAAGTTATAGTTTATAGATTTTAATTTTTTCTGATAAACAATAGACATATTTGTTGTAGGTATTAAAAAATGAAGAATAAGTAATAACATGTAAAATAGTTTTCTGCTGTGTAAAATTGTCAAAAATACCATTTTCAATTGTAGAAATTAAATTAAATTTATGCTTAACAAAGTAAAATAATTTTATTTATAAAATTAGTTTTATTAATATTTAAAAGGTAAATTAATATAACATAAATAAAAGCTCAAATTCACTACAGTAATTTTCAAATATTACACTTTAGTAATAAATTGGGTCATCAACATCTAAAAATAAAAAATTCCAATAGTTTGGTTATAAGTAAAAAAAAGTTAAGGGTATTAGTGTTCAATTTTTTTATAAAAAAAACAATCCATAAACTATAATCTAAAAACACATTTTACCCGTTTTAAGATTCTATCTTTTTAAGTTATTTTTAGCTTAAACAAAATTTAATAAATTTAACTAAACATTCAACAAACTACTTGTAACAAATACTATTTGTGCAGGCATCCCAAGGAAAACCTCGCTTTGTAATCCACGTGCGCCCCTCCCCCTTGAAAGGCCAAAAATAAAAATAAAAAAAAAGTTTTATTACAAAGCCTAACCGTTTCACAAAAGCAAAACCAAAAGCGCTGACCCACGCTGACCTTGTCTCATCCGACATAATAACACTTTATAACAATAATAATAATAATTAACGATAAGTTAATAAAATATGAACATAAATGGACACTCAACTTCAGATACGGCGTCACGTAACAACGCCAGAAAACGACGGGCGGGACCAAGACCACCCGATCCTCCACGAACGGACGGATGGACGCACACACGCCCCAAATCACACATAAATAAAAGGTTCAGTAGAGGCTCTCTCCGCCTGCCTCGTAAATCCCGTCCCGCAAAAAAAAAAGGAAAAAAACCCAAAAGAGATGGAGGGCTTCGCCATCACCCGCACCACCTCCGTTTCACCTCCCCCTCCCCGCCTCCACCACCGTCCCCGCTCCCCCCTCCTCATCAAATCTCAGCCGTCCATCTCCCTCTCCCTCACCCAACCAAGACCCATCCGCCTCCTCTTCTTCTCCCACCCCCTCCCCTCCCCTCTCACCGCGAGGCACCCAATCCGCCGACCCTCCCTCCTCATCCGCGCCTCCGCGAATCCCGAGGCAAACCCTCCACCCCCACCTCCACCACCGCCGAAAGGGGCTAAGCTGATCCCCCTCCTGATCTCGTGCGCGATCGGTCTGATCGTCCGATTCGTGGTCCCCAAACCACCCGAGGTCACGGCCCAGGCGTGGCAGCTCCTCTCGATCTTCCTGTCCACGATTGGCGGGCTCGTGCTCAGCCCGCTCCCCGTCGGGGCGTGGGCCTTCCTTGGGCTCACTTCGGCGGTGGTGACGAGGACTCTTCCCTTCACGACGGCCTTCTCGGCCTTCACGAACGAGGTCATCTGGCTCATCGTCATCTCCTTCTTCTTCGCGAGGGGGTTCGTGAAGACGGGGCTCGGCGACCGCGTCGCCACTTACTTTGTGAAGTGGCTCGGCGGGAGCACGTTAGGGTTGTCGTATGGGCTTACGCTTAGCGAGGCTCTCATCGCTCCCGCGATGCCCAGTACCACTGCTAGGGCGGGCGGGGTTTTCTTGCCAATAATTAAGTCGCTTTCTCTTGCGGCGGGGAGTAGGCCCGGGGATCCCTCGGCCAAGAAGCTCGGGTCTTACCTCGTGCAGTCGCAGTTCCAGGTATATTTTTTGTAAGAAATATTTTCTTTGGTTTTGTTTGCTTTCAAAAATGTGAATGATTCTTTTTAGTTCCCAATGCTAGTTAGTAGAATTTAGAAATGCAGACGAATGTAAGAATGTGGTGGCAATGGAAACTGTATTTTTCAGTAAAGTTGAGTTTTTTGTGTTCTTTGTTTGCAGATGAATGCATTTACTATAAGATTCGAACAAAATTTTTGGGTTCCTTACTTCAGGTTGTAGTGTTTTGATTTGCATATAAGTGAGTCGGGTTAGAGAAATGAGGAACAATGGAGAGTAGTAGGAGTAAAAAACAAATGCAAGAGAATGAATATGTGGGATCAATAAGAGTTACTTTCCTCCCATGTATTCAAGTTGGGTCGTGTCAAATTTTTTTGATCTGTTTTCTTTCATGGCAATTTATGAATAGTTGAAGCATTAGAGAATTCTATTGCTCAATGGAAAACGTAGAAAAGTTACTGAGTTGGATACATTTGATGATGAATGCAAGAGTGTTAATGGAAACTGTATTGGGCAGTGAGCCAGTGAGTGCATTTTCAGAGTAAATTTGATTTTTTTTTTTTGTTTCCATTGTTTAGGCCGTGAATACATAGCCACTTATTGAATATTATATAATTCTAATAAATTTGGGATTTCTCATTGTCATGTTGTTGTTAGTGCCTGTTTGGTGATCGTTGTTTGCAGTTGATCTGTATATGGGTCACTTGGGTAAAATATGCAGAGGAGTGGTTGAAAAAGACAAAGGCAGGAGATTGATTGTGCTTTATGAAAGAGAGAGGGTAATGAATAGTTGCTCCCTGTGAGAAAAAAAAAATCTCATCCACTGAAAATTAATCTGAATTAGCAATGTTGTATATGGATAATAATCACTTAAAACTAAAAAATGAATCTATGGGTTAACTAAATATATTAATAGAAACTTTTTCTAGAAAGATTTCTTTAAATCTAGAAAGGTTTCTTGAAATATAGCACGTTCAGAATATTAGATCGCTATGTCACATATTTGCATTTGACAATTTTTTTTTCTATCTTTTAATTTTTTTAATTTTGGAGCTCATTGAGAACTTGGCATGCTGGCGTGCATTTGTTCTGTAGAAATATCACTTATTAGCTGCATATATTTACTAAGGCAGATGATTTTGAACTGTAATACAGTTTGAATTCATAGAGTTTATAAACATCTGGAAAAATAAAATATTTGATGAAAATTTCTTGCTACATTTCTTTACTGAGATATGGTTATAACTGACTTCCAGTTTGTCATCAAATTCTTCTATTATCCTGGGAGTAAAATCGAACTATGATTCTTTTATAAGTTGTTACATTACATAATTCTGCACCTTCGATTACTTGTTATAATTGATACTTACAATGTTTATCTAACATGTCACGAATCAGTTAATTATTGTATCTTGCTCTCCCTCTTTTTTTTTTACAGCTTTCATTGATTTGCCATTGTGTGACGTCTCTGTGACTCATTCTTTCCTCTTGTGTGATGTATGACAGTCAGCTGGTAACTCAAGTGCTCTTTTCCTTACTGCTGCAGCTCAAAACCTACTCTGCCTCAAATTAGCAGAGGAACTCGGGGTCATTATTGCAAACCCATGGGTTTCCTGGTTTAAGGCTGCAAGCATGCCTGCCATAATCTCTCTCTTAGCCACTCCTTACATCATGTATAAGATCTTTCCACCAGAAATCAAAGACACTCCGGATGCACCGGCCATGGCTGGTAAAAGGTTAGAACAGATGGGGCCTGTGACGAAAAGCGAATGGGTGATGGTTGGGACAATGCTCCTTGCAGTTTCACTGTGGGTTTTTGGGTAAGAATTGATGTGCTTATATAGCAAAAACATTCCATGCTTTATTTTCGAAGAGTATACAGATATTACTTGATACATATTTCTTAAATTATCACCTACCAAACACAATATGAAATTGTTTTAATTAATATAACACACACACACACACACATGTATATATTATTACTAGATTGCAACTGCAAAACTGTATATTTTTTCTCATTTAAGATAATTTACATTTGCTAAAGCGTTAATGTACTTAATTAATAATATTTCAATGAATTGAATATTTTGATTTGTGGCATATGCATTCTCCACATCTCCTACTTTTGGTATTATTTGACATGAAATTTTAGTTATTGTCTGAATTTGTGTGCTTGTTATATTTGGAAGAATAAATTATTTGCCACTCATAAATCAAACACATATATATCTACAATTCCTGGCTTCTGGAACCAAGCATAGAGGAATTAATTACTAAGTGGTGTAAACTGTTGATACGTGGAATCAGTCAACATCATTAATTATGTTGAAATGAGAGGTTATTTGGTCATTTGTGATGGTTCTCCATAGAATGCTGTAAATGCTGTGCTTTAGGAAATGCTGCTAATGTTTAGCAACTAAAATTGAATGAGTAAGCGGTTAGATTCTTCTAGACTGGGGGACATGTTGTGCGGGTGCTATTGGCATCCAGTTCTCGAGTGTTAGATTTCAGATTCAGGGGTAGTCCTATATTTTTATTTTGTTCTGGTGGCCTGCTTGTGGTTCAGGTGTAGAACTCTCTTCTACGACCTGGACCATCGTAGGGTCATGGATTATATTTGATTATTATGTTCTTGTGCCTCTTGGTTTTGAGCATTCCCTTGTTCAATCAAATGAGGCTGAGTGCGGAGTGCCTACCTCTTCGTTTTTCAAAAAAAAAAAAAAAAAGGGATGAGTAAGACTGATATATGGTGGCAAACCAAGCTTTGATTAGTTGGCTAGCACCTTCCCTCCTCTACATGAAGGAGGTCCGGGTATCAGACCCAGGGGGGGCACCCATTTTCAAAAACAAATACTGATATATGGTGCATAACATATTTTCCAAACATTCTAAGATCTACAAAAGTAAGACTGATATATGGTGCATAACATATTTAATATTTTCCAGACATTCTAAGATCTACAAAAGTGACGGTGAAAAAGCTCTGACGGAACCATTATGGAATTCACTAGTAGAACCACACATTTGATTCTATTGCTTTTTGTGGACATAATGATTGGAGAGGAGGCATCATCTATGATCAATTAAGCTATGAAAATATTGCCACCACCTTTATTAGTGAAGTGAGCTCAAGAACAATGGGTAATCCTCGATATCAGCATCCCAGCACCAATCCTATTTACCACGCTTATTAGTGATAAATAGGATGGTTCAGGAGCCTTTTTTTTTTAAGCACGCCCTAATGTTTGATTTTAAATTAGACCATTTTTTTAAAACAGTAAATTTTTTTTAAAAAAAAAAAAGAGCTGAAGAGAATGATAAAATAGTGTTAAAGTTGCCAACTTCCTACTATTTATCACCACCTGACCGCCTCCTGAATCATCCTATTTTTTTCATTCAGCAGTCATTTTGTTGTGGGTGATTGGTGCTGAAAATTCATGTTTGATCTCATTCTCTTCACAATTCAACATACGGGTATTGAAAACTTTTCATTGATCACTCCTAATTCTCATTCTCACAATAGAATGCTCTTGTTGATTTTGGATCATTTTTTTTAATAAAACCTAAAAAGCATTATATTTCTCCTATTAAAGTGAACCTTTAGAATCATCAACTATAAGCAAGATGTACTTCTTATGTCTTGGGCTTTCAGTCGTCTTAGGATGAATGGAATCCATGTCAATCAAGTCTAAAGGTCTATGGGTGGAAGTTTCATTTATATATTCTAATGTGGTTTTGTAGTTTGTTTTCCCATCACACATTGACCAGACATGAAATATATTTAGTTTAGGCACTCTTCCCACAACCTTATAGTTTGTGATCTTTGGCCAATGCCTTGAATATGATGTAATCTTTGATGTTATGAAACTGCAATCTCAGAATTATGTGCCAGATTGCACCTCATTTGAGGTCTCTCATCAATAACATTACAATTGTGTGAAGTCTTATTTTGTTTCATCATGCATTTTTCCTATCAAGAGTGTCACTTTGTCTTAGTAAACTGCTCTATCTAGCCATCAAGACACATTTAGCTAATACTGGTGTTGTTTGCTTTCTGACTATCATCAACATGAAAAACATCAGTAAAATGAGGAATGTAGGAACATTAATTATACTTATATAGGCAATAGCCTACCACATTTCAAAAAAAAATTATACTTATATAACAACCTGGCCTCTTCTACCATCTCCAAATAAGATGCTTTATTTTACTTCTAGACATTCATTCAATGCACATAATTGATATTTATCACTTGTCTTGTGTCCACAAGACCCACTGTTCTGGAATCATTATAAAGCACTTTCAGCTCACTCTTTTAAACCAAATTGGTCTAATAATTGGGGATAATGTTTGTCCTTTAGGTTGACTAGATGTGGGAAGGTTGATGTTATTCCTAGTTTCTTTAGTTCTCAGGAACACGACACACTTTCTCACAATTATTTTCCTGTTGCAGTAATGGCAGATAGAAAATTTTCTAGGTCTTGACTTGATCGAACTAAGTATTCTACATATGATGCAATGCTCCAACACTTGATGTCATAGCTTCTTAAACCTTCCTTATCCTGCCCAAATATTTCAATTTTCAGCAAATGATATAAGTTCTTTGATCTATTTCTTTTTTTTTATATTTCAAGTTTCTTATTTAGATCTTTATTACTCAACTCTTAAGGATTTTTTCTTGTTATCAATCTGGTTAGGTTCATCCTCTAAAATTTGTATTTTTTCAGCAATTCTTACTTTTAAATATTAAGTGATTCTTCTTTTGATTCAATTGCATTGATTCAAGATTTTATTCCTTTTTCAAGAGTTTTAAACTTCATGGCCAATAGTTTATCTTCCTTGATCAATTTGTGACTTCATAAAGTTTTTCATATGCGAACTTGTATGTCTTCTATAGATTCAGTTTCAGTCTGATTTAAACTTGAGTTTTAAACTTGAACTAGCTTCCTGATTAATCTTGTGAATGTTGTCTAATTGGGTTTATAATCAGTACTGGGGTCTCCCAGACTCATTAGTCATTAGTGATATCATCCCAATTGCATTTATTGCTTTAGATTTATCAATGATTTTTTTATTATTTATTATAAATTTGGCACAATATGTTGCATTGTGTCCAAACCCATGACACTTGTAGACTGGACTTCATTCTCATTTTTTAGATCAATCTTGTTCTTAGAAAAAATATTAAAATTTGAATGTGGTTTGTTCTTCTCTAATTTACTAAATTCCTTGGATTAGTTTGCTTTTTATTTCCAATGATTCTCTTGAAAAAATTCACACAGAGTAACAAGTTCTCCATTACTCTGTTTGCTAGATTCACACCCTAGTGTCTACCATAAACTATTGGGAGGGTTTATACCCCCTATCTTTATTTTCAAACCCAGCATTCAAATTTTTTTTGGGTGGTGGGTTTGAAAAAAATGAGGGGAGGGAAGGGAAAGAGAGAGAGGAGGGTGGCGGCCGGAGGACGCTGGAGAGGGGGTGGGGTAGAGAGGGAAAGAGAAAGTGAGAGGGGGAGAGAGAGAGAGAGTGGAGGAGGGGAGGGGGCGGAGAGGGCAGAGGTGTGGCGAGTCGGACATCAATGCGCTCTCTTTCCCTCTTTCTCTCCCTCTCCCCCTTTCTCTCCCCTCCCCCCTCTCTCCCTTACTCATCCCCTCTCCAGCGTCCTCCGGCTACCTCCGCCTCCGCTCCATCGCCCCTTCCAGCCGCTGCACTCCTCCACCCTCCTCTCTCTCTCTACCTTTTCTTTTTCTCTTCCCCCTCTCCCCTCATTTTTTTAATACCCTCCACCCAATTTTTTTTGGGTGGTGGGTTTGAAAATAAAGGTGGGGGCAATAAACCCTCTCCTATTTCCAAGCTCTCCTAAGGTCATCAATCTTCTTGCTTTTTTTATGGTTGTGGTCTTAGATCTAAATTTTAATTAGGGATTTTTTTTTTCATTTAAATTGAAACTATATTCACAGTATCTGACAATCTAGCATAAAACTTACCAAAACTTTCATTGTTGTCCATACAAACAGTCGTGAACTTTTAGTCAACCTTTGCAGTTTTGAAATTTATTGTTTCCTACATTGTCCAAACTCATACATCCAATTTTTTGTTAAAGAAGACATACATCCTGGCTTTCACATAGACTTATTTGTTGCCATCAAATAAAAAAAGGTGCAGAAATGCTTTCTCCTTTAGCCTACATAATCACTTATAGGGAGGAATAGTCAAGAATCAATTCATTTGTTACACCTCAAGATTAAGAACCTGCTCTGATATAAATTAAAACTTCACTTTTATTTTTGATCAGGACCCCTATATGGGGAAAATAGATATTTAAAAAAATTATTTCAAATTATGAACAATATATATGCCATAGATCCAATTTTTTAATATACGAACTTAAATGTGTTAGATTTTAAGCATGCACCCTTAGCTTTTTTTTATAATCATTAAATAAATTCATGCACAAGACACATTGTTTATCTAGAAACATTCAAGTGGAAAATCACAACAATTGTCTAGTGAAACAATCCGCTAAAAAAAATTGAAGTTTGAACAAAGACTTCAAAATGACTTGCACATCTATGCCATCCCAACTTGAGTCCACATGCCATGTTCCATAGCGTCCCGCATTTGCCATATGCTTTGTTCCATGATTACCTCCGTGAGTGCTATCTAAAGCATGTCATCTGATAAGTGCTGTTCAAATCCATGAGCTATCGTCCAACTCCATCTCTTTCTTCAACCTTTCTTTGGATGAAGACACAGCCACTCGAATTCATGACAAGTGATGTGAAAATGAAAATGAATATGTCGTGGAAGGCTTTCGTAGATTTTCAATGGGAAATGATAACCTGGGGCTAGACTAGAAACTGAAGAGGAGTTTAGGCTTAGGGTTTATGGATCTCACAAAAACTAAGGTAGAAAAAAATGATCTCTCAGAAATTTTATAAAAACCTTAGCTCTCTCAATGCTTCTAGTCCAAATAGGGCTCGGTAGGGGTGGAGTAGCCAAAAAAATTGTTTGTTTAGCACAGATAAACCCGATATAGAATAAACCTTGATAATGGTTGCAAGAAGGTGGAATAGCCTATCTATATCTTATTCATTAAAAAAAGCACACATTAAAAGACAAAATAATGATGCGAACCGAGTTTTGGTTAAGTAGGCAAGCACCTTCCACCTCTATGAAAGAGGTTAAGGGATCAAATCCTGGGAGCACCATTCTTCAAAAAAAAAAAAAGATAAAATAATGATGACGGAATAAAGAATGTTTCCAAATGGAAATTACCCCGATAATTATCTATATACCAATCTATCTGAGATAAAGCTATGTCGCACCCCAAACAAGGGGTTAGAGTATTTATTGGGTGTTTTTTATGGTTTTCTAAAACTCAAATTATCCCCTTGAATAAAGAAAATGAATGAGAAAAGTTATGGATTTGTAACTGTTTGTTCAAACAGGAGAATGGAGCATTTAAATTTTAAATTGATAAGCAAGTTCAATGAGAACCATGTCAGGCATCAAACATCAAGGTTCATGTTTGACATGACAGAAATTGCCATTATACAGCCATTTTAAACAACTGATCTTTTATTCAATTCGAACTCCATATTCTCCCATTAGAAATGACAGAGTGCCCTTCCGGAATTGGAGTCCTCTGGTTTTGAATGCAGTGTAAGGGTGTTTGAATGTCAGTGACTCAGTCTGTGTATACCATCCTACTGATCCGGGTTTTGAATACCATAATGTCATTCTGACACTAATCCAGTTTTTCTAAATGAAGTACATTTATCTAAAAAATTTTAATATGAAATGCTCGTCTGCTGGGGTACATAATTAGGCAATATCTGAAAGTTCTTGAAGTGATTTTCAATAAACAAATGGCGGGGGGGTCTTCATGAATATTTGAAAATAAATCTTCTTGTTGAATCATCACTCGGCATCATTTTGACTTACTTGACAGTGAATACAACTCTTTGATCATGGAATTTGCCGATACAAATTTGAATTTACACGATGGAAATCAGATAAATTTCTTTGCTCCTTTGTTAATCCACAGGGAGAAGCTTGGAATAGCGAGTGTCGTTGCTGCTATGCTTGCTTTATCAATACTTCTACTTCTAGGAGTGCTGGATTGGGATGACTGCTTGAGTGAGAAATCGGCGTGGGATACCTTGGCTTGGTTTGCAGTTCTAGTGGGCATGGCAGGCCAGCTGACAAACCTGGGCATTGTAACATGGATGTCTAACTGTGTGGCTAAGTGTCTTCAATCTTTCTCATTGAGCTGGCCCTCTGCATTCGGCATTCTTCAGGCATCTTATTTCTTCAGCCATTATCTATTCGCAAGTCAGACCGGGCATGTAGGAGCATTGTACTCGGCATTTCTCGCCATGCACTTGGCATCTGGTGTTCCTGGTGTGTTGGCAGCTCTTGCATTGGCATACAACACAAATCTTTTTGGGGCATTGACGCATTACAGCAGTGGTCAGGCCGCTGTGTATTATGGAGGTACTGTGTGATTTTCATTATGTTTTCTGTTTAATAATCATTATAATATATTTTTTACTGTTTTTCTGATCCAAATCACTTTTTTTCCTCTCTTCAGCGGGTTATGTAGAGCTTCCGGACGTCTTTCGAATTGGATTTATAACAGCGATGGTCAATGCTTTGATCTGGGGGGTTGTTGGGACCTTCTGGTGGAAGTTTTTGGGACTTTATTAACTGCTGTGGCATTGCAAGTCAGGAGATGGTATTGCAGTCTCCCTTTTCCATAGGAGGTATTTTTGAAAAAAAGAAAAAATTCCTCGCATTAAATATTCAAATTTTGTTATTAGTTGAACTCAACAATGCTTTTCCCAATGATGTAACATTCTGTTTAAAAATTAAAATAATCAGAGAAGCAGGTTGGATTTTCAATTTGTTCTTTTCCCTCCCATCATTCAAAAGTTGATGTAACAGTGGGAGATTATTTAATTTTAATGATGGAGGTTACTGAGTCCCTTTCGAGAGGTGGAAATGTTCTGCAGGACCTTGTTTACCACCTGCAACTTATATTGGCTCAGCTCAGCACAGGTAGAACAACCAGCATTTTTAGTATTAGAAAAAGGAACATATTAACTCACTCTCATTTCCAGCCTCAGATGTAATGCGACCATTTTTTTTTTATTTTTCTAAAAAAGTTTACTTTATCTAATGAGGTATCGTAAATAATGAAGTATATATTCCAATTAATTGTATAAGTTCATTTATAGAATTTGTAAAAAAAAATTCTAACAAGGCATATAACTGTTCTAGTGAGCGCTCTTAAAAAAAAAGGTATTTTCTCAAATTCACGCTGACCACCAGAAATGCTTAACTATTTGGTTTGACCATTTTTTAATAGGTAAGAGTGGAATCAGAACCCAGTGTCTTGTGATTGCAAATTCAGCTGTCAACCAATAATCTATGGGTCCAATCCCCTAGCTTTGGGCTGTTATTTTTCATCCTCACCAAACTCATTTACCTGCCTAATCTTTTCATCAAAGAAAATGTTATTCAGCTCTATTTGCAGTCCACACTCATTTTGATTTTTCTTTTTTGAGTATATAGGTTGCTAATGAAGTACATTCTTTTTTAAAAGATGAAGTACATATTATGAAAGATGAAATACATCGTATTATGAATCGAACGCATATTTTTTTAATTTTTTTTTATAATGGAGTATTTAAATAGAAATAGAGTATATAATGTGTTAGGTGTTTCATATTGTATGTTGTATGTTAGTGATGTGGTAACTGTAAACGGTATGCCAAAACAGACCCTTAGATCCCAGCAAGAACCTGCTATCAAACTTGTTTCAACATTGGTACTTCTTCAGTTATGATTAATAGGCATTAAGTCATGAACCTGTGATATCAATAACATGTTTTTTTTTTCCCCCTTGGCACAGAACATTTTCAGTCAGGACAATGATGATTCACCCCAGGATTTTGATTTTTTTTCCTAGCCAATTCTAAACCTTCAAAGATGATATTTTTTTGATACCATGTGGCGGCACCACTTTTTTTGCATCTTCTTCTATACCATCTCATGTTGTTCTAGTTTTGGGGCCCCAAAACTTTTAATTATATTTATTGCATCAGGTTGACTGCTGGATATATTTTCAAGTAGTTTCTAAAGTGATCCTCAATCTCTCTGAAGGGCATGTGGAGATTTGTAAGGCTGATTCACCACCCATGTTGGTCTGGATCTGATGATGCACATGAAAGAGGATTCTGACTGTGTGTGTTGTGTCTGTTTTTTGCATGCAGCCTGGGCACATGCCCTTCAAACCTGGCCAGGTTTGGTATCACATTATAGTAAAATAATATACCCACATTATAGGTTCCTGAATGTAGGTGTTGCTCAAACATGATTTCCTTTGCTTTCAGATGGCATTTAAAAAAAAAATGAATATAGGTGTCTGACTCTATGCTATATAGTCAGGATCCTAGGCTTTTTTGTTTTACAATTTAATTAATCAAATGATTTGAGTCTAGAGTCATCTAAATTAATCACATTGTCATTAAAAAAAACATGCCACCATGGATCTCTCATGGATTTGCCAGCACAAACCTCTTGACTTATTAAGCCTTTTGATTTAACTCAGGAAACTACATCAGGTATTGGATCTGCTGCTACATTTCAGATAACTACTGCATCCCAAATAGTATTAAATAAAAGCAAGTGCTTCCTAGGGTTACAAGCCATCTATATGCCACAGCCAACCATACTATATGATTGATTATGACACCCATGACTTAAGATGCATGATATGGAATAAGTATTGTTTTTCACAATCTTTTCAAACAACAGCCGAATAAGATCACTCAATAACACCAGGAGGTCATTGTCTTACATGCCTGCCATTTTATATATGCTTCCCACATAGAGTCTACTCTTAAGCCCTAAAGTCTAACATATGTAGGGGAATAAATGGGGAACAGCCCATCTAATCTTGAAGTTGTCATTTCCTGTGGTAATTTCATGCTTCATGACTTTTTGAGCTTTGGATTCCTTGCTTGCATGAACAAGGAACCTATTCATCGTTTTTCCTTGGATTATATCCAACCACCTATTCATCATTTTTTCTTGGATTATATCCAACCACCTTTTTAATGTGAAAACTTGAGCATTAGCAACTTTGTCTATAAATTCAAATCTTAAGAGCAGTCACTCATCATAAAATAGTGTTACATAGTGTTTCGAAATAAATAATATTTTCCTTGGGTCACTGTGTTTGTGTCATTGAAAGAGATGTGCCACATAAGTGAAACATAGCTATCAAAATATATAAAATTTCACTATGATGGGTTTGCTAATCGAAGGGGAAACAAACAAGCTAGCTTTCGTGATGAGAGACATTTCGTGTGATTGTTTTCATAAGTACTGCTTGATTTTTGGCTTTGCATTTTTATGATTTCCTGGATTGATGTTTTTTTATTCTCTCGTTTACATTACATTTATCGCCTGAGCCCTGACACAGATCTATCACATATATATATTAGCTTACACGTGCCAATGAAAGAATCAATTTTGATCCATTCACAAAAAAAGGGTCTACATTTACCCTCTCATAGATATTGAAGTGCCCAATGCAAAGAAAAATACATTAACAGCTGAGAATGCAAAGAATCAACAATCACAGCTATAGCATAACAGCCTAAAAACCAAAAGAAAAGGCCCCAGCAGAAGAGATTTCTGCTGTGGCCCTACATGAAGGGAAATTTTCTTCTACCTTTGATTACAATTTTTCCCCTTATGATTCTCACTTTCACCCCCACACAGACCTGTCCCCAGTCTTTGTTGAAGTGCAACCCACTCAGGATAATATATTAGGCTTATATTCCAAGATATTATATTATATAAGATGTTACATGTAGTCTTTATATTCATATCATTGAGTAAAAAATACAGTATATAAGATGTTACATGCAGTCCTTATATGCATACATGTGAGTAGTCCCATTTTTGTTAATAAAATACACGCTTCGTTAAATAAAGCATGTGTTCTTTTATCATAAAGGGATATACATATTTCAATATAAGTATACACATTATTTTTCTGTGGAATATATGCTCACCAAATAAAATATAAAACTTACAAATCATTTTAAAACTTGCACACAAGACATTACGTGATATTGTCTCTAACGTTATCTAACAGAAAAAAAAAAAAAAAAAAAACAAGAATTTACGGCAAGGCCTTTCTAGCCATGCTCTCTCACTTTTATTCCAGGGCCACCATTGACATATAAGTTTTTGAAAGGCAATTTTTAAATTAGTTTACTCATTAAAGCTGCATTTAGATGTGAGATTAAAACGTTGAGACTCTTAAAATTTTAAGTTTTAAATTAACTCTATTTTTCAAAAGTATTGTTTTATTAACTTTTTAATCACCAGATATTTTAGCTCGAAAAAGTTAAGATGGTAGTTTGAAACTTTGAAAAGTTGAACGTTGAAAATGTGTTTAGATATACACTTTGAGAATCTTTAATTTTTCAAACATAAAATCTATCGAACCGCAAATCCAAATAGGACCTAAGAGAAAACCACAAGCCAAGGCTACACGAATATAAAAAATAGGTAAGGTGGGGGGCGGGGACCAATAAGAAATGTTTGGTTGTTAAGGAGTGTTCCATCCCTACAAAACACAACCCATCAAATTCAAAACTTGATGCATCAAAGGAGAGGGATCTGAGGTACCCATTGGGGGAAACCCTTGTCTTCTTAGAGATGCCGGTTCAAGTCCTGTCATTGACAGGAAGAAAAAGAAAAAGCCACAGTCATGTGGGCTGAGTACATGGGCTTCCCATTGGTCTCTAGGCTGTTGTTGGCCCATGTTTGCATAAGTAGTAATTTGTTATGTTGTATTCAGAACTATCAATTTGTTAAAAGCTTTTGTTAAATAAATAAATTAAAATAATAATTATAATCTGAGATGGACCTCTCTTTGGCCATTGACAATCAAGTCGTACATATCTTCCTAACCAGACCTCTTTTGCAATCAATGCAATCTGTCCAACTTGTCCACAAAACGACTATTAAGTCCGAACCCACACAGATGTGACTCACAGTCACAAACAAGCAAATTCCACTTTGGCTTTTAAAATTTCATTTATATTCAAATAATATTAATAAATTCATTTATTCAAATAATATTAATAATTAAGATCCCAACTCCCACACGAGTGGTTGAAGGTGGGAGTGGTAAATGAGTGGGGCTAGGTTTCTTATCTTTAGTTTTCATAATAATTAATGAGTGTTTGATACATATAGTCTTTTATAAATCGATTATGAAAGTGTAGGTGTTTATTGTATATCGTAGTGTATGAAAATTTATAAAAAAATTTATATTAAAAAACATATTAATGTATGTTAGTGTATATAAACTTTATTTTTTATAACATGCATATAATTCAATGAACGAGTGCATATATAAAAAAAAACGATGAGAGCCATTGACGGAGGTGTATACATGGTTAAACATATCATTTTTCATAACGATACGAACACTATCGGGAAAGTGAATTTTTTCATGGTGCAATGATAACAAGTCCACTTAAATTGTGGTGGTTAATACGTATGTAAAGGCACAGATCATTTGAAAGCAATTTCAAAATCAACTTTTTCATGAAAGTTGCTCTCAATTAGCTGTTCCATGAAAAAGGTTCTCAACCAGCCTTTTCACTGAAGATTATTTTGTTTTCTTTATAGAAACCATCATTCAAAATTAAAAGATCTAGTTAGAAGAAATTGCATAAAATCGTGATTTACCTGAAAACTGATTTATCTTGAACAAATTATTTGATTATGAGCTTCAAACATGGGATAAGTGATATAATGCTCGAGTTCTAGCAGTTTACAAGGAAGATACTAGTGAGAAATTTTGGAAAATTGTAGCTCACAACAATGGAGCTTTGAAACATGTTGCCAATTATGTGATGTGGTCCTCTGTGTGACTAATGGAGAAAGCATGTGCAAGTGCATTTCAATAAAAAAAAATGATTTTGTGCCATTAATGTGCTGCTCCCTAATTCACCCACCCATGTTGTCACAAGAAGATCCGAATAGCTGTTCAATTATGGTTCTAAGCCCAAAAACAATAAAAAATAAATAAATAAACTCTAATGTTTCAACTTTCTACTTCATACCAATAAATAAAAAAGAAAAAGAAGAACTTTCTACTTCATATCATCCTGCAAGGCACCTGAAGAGCCCATCCATCGCCATCAGTTTTGATAAGTAAAAAAGAAAGATAACGCTTGCAAGTGACAAAGCAATGACTTTTCCCTTATCTTCGTATTATCCATGAATGTCCAAGGGGAAATCTTATTACATCTCTTAGCACATGTTTTGTTGGGGAATTAGGGGTGGAATAAAGTGAAATAGTGATAAAATGAGTATTTGAAAATTTGAAATAAATAAGAATTTTTATGTCAGAATTAATCCCTCAGTATGGGGTGTGACTTAGGTTACTCGCTCCCGATAGCTATACTGGGATAGATAACAATCTAGGCTGAATAAGCAACTTTTTGTTTGGTTGTTTTTTTTGTTATTCTCATTGGGAAACGTAAAAATGACTTTTTTGTTGTTTGGTTCACCTTGGATAAAGTGATGATAAATAGTTGATAAGGGATGAATAAGAGTTTATGATTTTTTAAATGACAATTATACCCCCTGGGAATAGTGTGAGAGATATATGATTGATTTAATAGATGTGACAGTTTTTGAAATCTGTGTGAGTCTATTAAGTGAGATAAATTTTTTAAAATGACAGAGAATGATACTTTTATCCATTGGTATAGATAAGCCTTAATAAGCAATTCCACAATTTTCTTAGAATAGTTATCAGGCCTTATCCTAGCTTATCCAGACATAACTATCGGGGTTTATTCTGTCAAAACAAACAGTTTTTTTTTACTATTCTCCAGTATTCTTCCTTATTCTGGGTTTATTTCTCTAGCCATACGGGGGGAATAGGTATAAAATGGTATAATTATTTCTATCACCCATTGGAATTAAATTATTCCAGGTTATTCAACTATTATGAGTATGTGGGCTCCACTATTAAATCAACTGTCATCATTTTTATAAATCATGGGGCCCATAGGTCAAATCATTTTTTTACCTTTTATAAATCCTTATCTACACCTTATTCATATTTTATCCACAATTTATTCATAATCAACCAAACAACAAAATTTTTATCATTATGTTTCCCAACGAAAATAATTAAAAACACAACCAAATAAAAAATTACTTATTCAGTTGTAAACCTCAAAATAACTTAATTCCTCATCCAAGGGGAGCATATATAATATCACCTGACAAATATTTTATTGCTTCCCTCCTTAATCTTTGTAACTATAAGAATACAGTATTACTAGCAAAGATACACTAAATCAATCTCCTTACAACTACAAGCACACTACCTTTCATTAGAAAACCAAGACATATAGAGTCCAAAACTAGGCTGGGCTTTGAGATGTCAAAGTGTCTTTGTAAATTACGGAGGCATCTTTATACATGCATCTATCCAATTGACTATTACACGCAGTCTACGTGTGTTGTCATGCGGACAGTTCATATACCTCTTCATAGTTATCTAATGACATGTATATTTCTTACATTCACTAAAAATTGTTTCATTATATTCAATTCAAAATGAAACAATATACATTTTTTTTATCAAAATATATATTTTATTAGACATGTTTTATTACTTTAACAAAATTAAAACCTATTCGGATTATCCATAGGATTATTTCCTGATCCATTGTAAGCATAATAAAAAAAAACCTTAAATAGCCATGTCACAGACATCAATCTCTCCAAACATGTCCCTGTTCGACATTTATAATAGTACTTGTACTCTGGTGCATCTTTACTATCATCTCCAGTACTGTCTGGTACTGTAATTTTAATAATAAATCACATCTTCCCAAAATCGCAATGAACAGTACGACCTGATACAGTCATCAACTCCTGCTGCAGTGCAAGTTCACACCCAGTCCCACCCAACCACTATAGATGTAACTTCCCTGTATATATATAATACACTGCTAATTGATTAATTAATACTTCTTCCAAGGAAATCTTGACATGCCTATCAAAAGTGTGTTTATGGAATTCATACATTTTGTGCAGCTATAGCTAGTGCTAACAAGTCACGATCGAGGTCAAATCCCTGAGCTTATCTGATGTACATGATTTGTCTATAATTGCATACATCTAGGATTTTTCCCAACTAAGTTGAGTTCTCTTATCACAAAAAAATATAGCCATTTTATGTATGAAGAACTGAATTGTTATACCCAATTTGACTTGTGAAGTGTTGTAGTTAAGAATAGAACGATATCACAAACTGTCACCATATTCTAGAAATATATAAAATATAATATATAGAGAGAGGGAAGGGTCTCTTTCCCACTTTGAATAGGGGTGTATATGAATGGTTACACGTACCTATTTTCATTGTCGGCCGGGTACCAAGAAATCAATACCATTAGACCCCTACAATCCATCAATGTTGACATTTATTTTTATAACAGGCCAAGACAGATGTGCATGGTGTCTTGTGTTGTGAGAATATAAAAGCTGTCTTAGACCTTGACTTGAGAGGTGGTTTTGGTAATTCTAGCATGCTTTAATTTGTTAATTATTTTATTGAATGGCTCCATTGCATCCACCAATCAACATTTTCTTTTTGTCCTACACGCAATTCCATATCAAATGGTCCCATGATTTTTCAACCAAATTCCATACCTCATTATTGCTACTGTTCATTCGACAATAAAAAAAAAAAAATTCACTATAATGCCTTTTTAAATTGGACAATGGGCATCTAAAGAGATTCACTTTTGTTCCAAGTACAATGAGAAATAGAGTCTCCTCAGTGTAAAGGAACACTGATTGAAAAGTACTCCTCTCCTTGAAACGAAATACAGCTTTACATGGACAACGTATACGATCAGGGCACATCAAATCTTGGTAAGATTTTATAAACCTAGAGAGGAGAGAGAAATAGTTTTAACAGTTAGACATGTTTCTATTTTGTTCGGATCTCATGTAAATTCATGTAAATATATACGAAAGATAATGTGATTTTGTTGAATCTCAGCCAGTCATGCTTGAAATCAAACACAGAACAAATGAAGTGTAGTAAAACATTATCACTCATGCAGACCAATATTATAATGAATTAAATTTGAAATAAAACAAATGCACATTCAAATTTGATTTGTACTACAATTAATAGAGGGAGGCTTGCATAGCATTTCATGGAAAATAATGAGGAAGCTATAGTAGGCAGACGTAAATCAAAGATGTGTTTGTGTCAAACGGAAAGTGATGGAAAGTAAACAATTTTCCTTTAACCATCTAAATATCTAGCATTTGTGTATTTGTGTTAAATAATAGAAAGAACAAATTTTCAATAATTTTCTTTCTCTTATTTTGTCTTATTAGAAAAAGTGAAAAAAAAATCACTTTCTCATAGATAAGAATTTAAGAGAAAGTGATGGAAATTTTTTCACCACATGCATAAATTAACACTATGAAAGTTGGTTAAAGAGAAAATATTTTACTTTTAACCACTTTTTGTTTGACCTAACTTCTTTCACCTTCTCTTTAAATTTATGCACAAACACATTTCAAATCCAAGTTCTGATGAATGAATAAATTAAAGCTAATTAAACATATATGGGTTATTGTGCATGCACCCACTATCAAATATATTCTTTATTTTCTTAATGAGAGGTATTTCATATTCAAGTGACATTTTTCCTTGGTAGCAAGATCTTAGATGACGCCAACCAATATGCATTTTTTTTTTAGTGATATCTCACGTCAATAAATAGGTCTTGATCAAGAACTCTGTAGCAAAGACATATACTATTAGAAGCCCCCAGTACAATTACTAATCTCACACACATGCCACAACTTCCCATTCGTCTCAAGATCCAGTGTTACCTTGTCGTATTTGGGTAGAAGATGAAGGTAGAATATGCTGAAACAGGGGTGAATAATCTTAAAAATTAGACTTGTCAATGGGTCCCATCAACCTAGATCCGGACCCACACTGGACCCGATAAAAGGCGTAAATATCTGACTCGAAGGACCGGACAATCAAAACAGATTGGGTTTGAGTCCACCACGACCAGATCTTATGGACCAGATAGATCCAACCTAAATATTATGTGATCTTTTTTTATTTATGATTCAACCTAACACTCATGATCCAATCCAATATTTATAGCTAAATACTGAATAATCATTTAAAATTTTAAGCATTTGAAATATTTGTACAACATTTTGGTTTCACGTAAAAGTATAATAATCCACCCATATTCCAAATTTTAAAAAATCTAAATAGTAAATAACTATTTATAGTACACTAGACTCTATTAAAAAAAAAAACAAATGAATCCATGTAGACCTTTAAGAAATTGATTGACCTCTCTTTGTCTAACTTAAGCATGTTAATGGGTCAACCCGACCCGAGACCGAATACGGACCTAACAATCAAACGGATTTGAGTCTAGGTCCACCCTGACCCAACCTGGATCCCACACATTGACATGCCTACCAAAAACTTATTTGGTTGAAAGGAATAAATTGGTGTAACTATAAAATAGATGAGAATTTGCTAGTATTGGTATAACTGATCACCTTTGTAATTATGTTATTTCACTCATTCTATTCTACTAGTCTAAAAGAACTCGCATATCAAATCATATATCATCATTTCTTATAAATCAAGAGACTCACGTGTCAACTCATATTTTAAATTTTATAATCTTTATTCATGTCTTATTCATTTTCTATCAATATATATATCTATGCATGACCAACAAACAATAAAAATTTTATTATTATATTTTCAACAAAATAACTGAAAATATAAACATAAATTAAGAATATTAGAATAGTTATCAATCCTCGACTAGCTTATTTTGCTATCCGAACATAAAGTAAAATATTTATGAGTTATTGAATTTTGTGCCACAGCAGTTTTTCATAAGCATGTTGGGTTTCTCATAAAAAAAAATAAAGCATTTTTTGGGTCACATTTGAATGTGAGATTGAAAAAGTGGTAATCCTCTTATCCTTATCATAAGTTTTATACACAAACCTTTTTATAATCTTATATACGGTCACACATATTTCTTTATCTATTTGACAATCATCCCATGCAACGAGATACATACTTTTTTTTTATGTGAAGTATACATCTTGTTAATTTTTCTTTACGTTTGCTAAAAATGAATCAATTCAATTCAAAATTAAAAGATATACATTCTTTATCCAAGCATATAACTCATTAGATAATATATACTATGGTTTAAAATTAAAACATTGAGAGGACTGCATGTACAATTGTATCTAACATTATCCAAAAGTATTATATTATTTTGATGGGATGAAATTAAAATATATACATACAATAGTGATATGGTGCATATGGAGAGGCACTATGTAGCATCGCATAATCACCGCCCGTCCCTTTTTCAGTAGACACTCGTTGATAAGCGTCTATAAAAAAAAGTTAACATAATTTACAATGGTAAGAGACTATCGCAGATTAATCGTCCGATGGAGATCTCATGGTCGAATGATGATCATGCGATACCGCACGATGTTTCGGTGCTCCTCTACCCGCATATTATCACTAAATTATATATATAAATTATTTTAAAAAACTTTTGAAAATCTACCACCTCCGTTTAGGATACATAAACGATTGAGATAAATGAGGGATAGAAATCCTAATTTTACTTTGCTTTCATTTATTTGATCCACTTTACAAAGTATGTATTGGATCATTTCTCTTGAATCCCTATCCAAGGGAAGTTTTATGGGATCATGGATAACTTCTATTTAGGGCTGCAACTTGGGTTGGGTTGAACCCGAGAACCCGATTTTTATATGAGTTGGGTTGACTAAATCGAATTCGAGTTCGGGTTCGGGTTCGCCAATTCAGGTTAACTCACAAATCGGGTTGGGTTCGAGTTGGCCTTACTCCCAACCCGACCCAACCTGAACCCGTAAACTAATAGTTAAAAAAAAAAAATCATGGCCGTTCATTATTTAGCTTCTAATCTGGGTAGTTCAAATTTTAGGTAAACCTAGTTAATCTTACGGGTTGGATCGGGTTGGTCCAATTCGGGTTGAAAATCGGGTTGGGTCGGGTTGGTTCAATTCGGGTTGGGTCGGGTTGGTTTATTTAATTACGGGTTGGGTTCGGGTTGGTCCAATTCGGGTTGAAAATCGAGTTAGATCGAGTTAGGATTGAGTAGTTTAGAATTCAAGTTAGATTCAGATTGGAGCCAACCTGAATTCAATCGCTCGAGTTGCAGCCTTCTATTCAAAAAGAAAACGAGATTGGAAACTACTCTGGGCATTATCCTTGATCCAGACGGGCAACAAATCTTCCCATTCCATCACCCCCGGAACCAAAGTATGTATTTTTAATTATTATTATTATACTATATAAATGTTTTCTAGGCTGTGTGAGGAATTTGACATTTCATCCCACTCATAATTAAATTAATCCAAAAACAAAGAAGCAGATTAATCACGTGTTAATAGTAATTCCGGCACCTGAAATCAGAAAAAAAAAACCACAGCCGAATCTCGTCGGCTCGGCTGCGACAGCCGTTCTCAAATTATTTATTTTATTCAGAAAAATCAATACAACTCTATCGAATATTTGCTACATCAGTTTTAATCTATAAAAAATTAAAAAATTAGCATAGGTTATTAAAAAAAATATGTACGATTAATAGATTTAATTCTTGAATTAAATTATTTTAATTAATACATTATAATGAGTCCCTATGAAATATGAGAAATCCGATTTAGTCATTTTGATAATTAAAAAAATGTCACAGTCTTTTTTTGAAAATTCTTCTGCTATTTTATACTCACCTGAGGAAGTATTTTTCCCCTTCAGTCAACGTAAGCGGTCGGAGCCTCCTTCTTGAATTCGAACCCAAAGGAAAATGGATCCTGCGCTAAACAAGGAAGCAGGGTGCGTGACACCGGTGTGGTGTCAATCAAGGGGACTTTGATACTTTTTGAAGATAATGGTAGGCATTCAATCTTAATTAGTATTAAGAAAGGAAATGCCCAATTCAGATAAACACAAGAAAGCATGCCACAAGAGTACATGGCCTATTTTACATCCTTTCGAGTCAGTATTTTACATCCACAAGGGGACTCCGATACTTAAGTTAATAAGGGAATTTAATGAAGAATAATCTCACTCTTAAGGTGGCTTGTTAACAAAATGGACTCATACCTTTTACTTGATGTTACCTCCCTTTTTATAAGGGTTCGTTGGGCCATATAGCCGTTGTAGCAGCTTTCCCCCTCAATTAATGGCTGTTAGTAGGCAAGTTTTATGTTAACTGCTCTACTTTATTGTAGCTAAACATACCCTTAAGTATCCATGTTTTGTAAGTAATGGGTCTTAATCATTCATCTGACAATTACCGGCATGATGGGTGTCTGACCATTTCCGAAGTTCTCCTCGTGGTCTTTGTCTAGTCGAGACACGGAGTCCTACTCGATACGCCACTTGGTATCCGCCAGTGATGTGTAATACCGTCTTACTAGACTTGATTCACCTCGAGGATAGGTCAGTCTGGTCGTGTCTTACCTAATCGGGTGTGCCTGCTCGTCACTCTATGGTTTTGTCATGTCTGGACGCGGTGGTTCACGCCCGAATAACTCCAAGCACGTGTCACCTTCTGATAGGGTGTAGATTTTTCCCTCCACACTCACCATTGATTAAAAACAATGAAAAAATTGATATAACTCTCTAGAAAGTTATGAAAATCGAAAAAGACAATTGTAAAAATCAATAAATCCCCTTAGAGTCAACTATAAATATAGTTAGTGTGTTCCAGTAATTTATCAAGAAAATTCAAAAGAGTATTACAGTAATTTATCATGTATTTTTAGAGCATCAATAAAACCAGTCATAATTTTAATTATAATTCTCACACAACAAGTTTATGCATTCATTTAAAGAATGTATACATTTCAAATGAAATCATGTATCATTTTGTAATTTATTTAAGATTAAAAAACAATACTAAAAGCGACTGATTAAAATTTTAACTTTAATTACATAAGGCATCTTAATGGCATTTGAGAGGATGATCAAGAAGCTTGAATCAAGATTATAGGTTGCAAGCAAAGGCTAGACATTTACAAATAGAAGAAGAGCAGGAAATTAGCAATATGTGAGAACAACAATCCATCCGATCCAGCACGTCTACCATCATCAGTCAACGGCATTTTATCCCAACCATTTCGCCATGTTAATCGTGCTATCAATTAAAGCAACCCCTTCCCACAAGCATATCTATCCTTCAATTTTGTTGGGTTTGAACACACACATCCATCCTCAGTGACTTTCTTTTCACTGACAAATAAAACATGTGAGCAAAAAAAAAAAAAAAAAGGGACATTTTGAACCCGCTAATCCAAGAAAATATCTTCTCGTCCGAACGCCGTTTGTTCACCGGCCATCTCCAGTCAACAAAACATCAACATCCCCACCCAAATTGGAATGAAATTTGCCCTCTCATTTCGCCTGCATTTCATTCCCTCACCCAACCAAACCCCAAGTCCCCAAACCACGGTCACTTCCTAACCCTTCCCATCTCCACCTCCACCTCCACCATCTGCTTCGTCCCTCTCTCTCTATTTATTCACACAAACCCCTCCCTGTTCGACCAAAGCCAAATCTGCCCCTCTCTCTCTCTCTCTCTCTCTCTGTCTCTCTCGGTTTCCACCAAATGAAAAGCACCTAAAATCATAACAATTTTTAGAATCCACTGTCACTCTTCTTCTCTCACACTGAATCTATAAATGGGTTCTGAAGTGGATGAAATGGAGTTCACAGAGACTGAGGAGGAGTCTTTTAGACTCTCCGTTTCCCACTCAGTTTGTGTGTTCTTCCTCAACATCTCTCCAATGGCTTCTCCTGCCTCTTAATTATTTCCCCATTTAAAGATACCCCGTTTAAGACTCTCTCTACATCTCTTATTAATCATAACACCTCAAATGAAGAGGCAAAGCAGCTCCGACTCTTTAGAAGCTCTCCTCCCCATGTGTCCTTCCCCAACAACAGGTACACATTCAATTACATCCATTCATGTCTGTCTTACTATATCTCCCTCGTTTAAAATTTGTTTTTTTTTTTTTTTTTTTTTTTTGGGGGTGGTTGGGGGCTTGAAGAAGAGAAGGTGATAATTGGGGACCAGAGCCTAATGGACGGCTACGAAGAGGAGGAAGTTCAGACGGCGATGATGATGTCTTCTTCTTCCCCATCAGAGAAGAAGCGACGGCTGAGCGTGGACCAGGTGAAGGCGCTGGAGAAGAATTTCGAGGTGGAGAACAAGCTCGAGCCGGAGAGGAAGACCCGGCTCGCGACGGAGCTCGGTCTCCAGCCTAGACAGGTCGCCGTCTGGTTCCAGAACCGCCGCGCGAGGTGGAAGACGAAGCATCTCGAGAGGGAGTTCTCCGTCTTGAAATCCAACTACGACTTCCTCAAAATCAGCTTCGACTCCCTCCAGCGCGACAAGGACTCCCTCCTCGCTGAGGTGTCGTCGAACGCACAAAACAAAACAAAAAAATCGTACGGTCGTCGTTCATTCTTTCTTGATTTTTCCCGATTCTTATTTACTTGAGCTCTGTTTGGATCAGATCAAGGAATTGAAAGCGAAGATGATGGAAGAAGAAGAGAAGCTTCCATCGATGGAAGGGAAGGAATCGGATGCACCTGATGCGAAGATCGACGGCCGTGATTACTTGATCGACGGATCGAGCGACGACAGCGACTCGAGCGCCGTATTGAACGCGGCGTCGGTGACGGTGAAGATGGACGGAGGGGGATCTTGCACGTCGGGATCGCCGGGTCCACCGATGGACCCCTGTTTCACGTTCGGCTTCGGATCCAGATCGGACGATCACCAGTACCAGTTTGAGCACGATTTCTTCACCGCGGCATCTGACGTGGCATACGATTTCTTCTTCGACGAACCGACGAACCCGACTGGTGATGGGGGTAACCGGAGAGAATTGAGTGGGATTTGAGGGGCTTTTTTGGAAACCTGTAAAGTCGCGAATTTGTATTTTATTTATGTTGTCGTCGAAATTGAGGTAAAAAAAAAAAGGGGGGGGACGAGTTGCTGAGGTTAAAAAAACAAACTTTCACGTGGTTTTGCTATGATGACGTGGCAAATGAGAACGCCACGACAGGTAAAATTTAAACGAATCTGAGCCGTCCGGACAGAGAGGACCATGGACTTCCCTGCCTTCCTTTTCTTGTGGTAGAATGTAGGCCATCCCATCCTTTTTAAATTTTTTTTAATTTTTAATTTTATTTTTGACTTTATACTATTTTAAAGTCACCGTGACCGTGGCAAAATGTACTTTATTTAAAGAGCTGCCTTTTGCGAGTCCTGTGTGGTCCAATAACAACGTAAGCAACCAAAAAAAAAAAATTAAATAAAAATTAATTAGAGTATATGTGGTAGCACATCTATTATTTTTAAGTTTTAAAAAATTTTAAGTTTTTTTAAGTCCTTAAAATAATAAAAAATTATATTTAACTTCTTCTATTCAAATTTTGTTTAAAAATATCAAAAATACCTTCTGTTCAATTATTTTAGTATATTGTAAACAATCTTTAGTACATTGTTAAGTATCTTTAGTACATTGTTAACCTTCGCATAATAGGACAAAGGTAATTTCAGTATTTTTGAATAACATCTGATTGAATGGATCTAAGAAAAGATAATTTTTTATTGTTTTAAAGATAAAAAAAATTTAAAATTTTTTAGAGAACTAAAAAATAATAGACGAATGATCATAGGAATCTCTAATTAATTTCCAAAAAAAAAAAACTTAATATTTATTTATGTTATTTTTCTTTCAAATGAATTTTCTCGTATTTATTATTTAGTTGTATTTATGTAAATATTTATATTCATCAATATATGTAGTTTTTTAAATATATATATAAAGGTACTATTATTTGAGTCGGTTGATCCTTTGTGAAATGACATTCATTGTACTGTTCCATTCTGCAATTAACCCTGTCTCCTTGCAAGACCAGACGACTGTGATAGTGATAAAGATACGATACCATCAAATTGATTGGCCAAATGGTCCTGTGATCTGTCCAAAAAAATGTTACATTTCTGTTTTGTTTGGTATGGTAAAAGTGTAAAACCATAAAACTGGTTTGGTGTGGGACAAGGGGTTATGATAAGAAAATAATTGAGTTAAATAACATGTTATTTCGTATAGTATAAAAAAAAAAGATAAAATATGAATAATTGTCAATATTTTGACAAAAAAAGTTAGGATATTTTGTTATAGGTAAAATGTGTAATAAACTTTATCCCCATTTTTTGACCTCGTTTGTAAAATATGGACAGCATTTATAACTGTCTTTCAAAAAAAAAAAAAAAAAAAACTAAAAACTTTATGAAACCAAAATCAACAATATTAATGCCCCTTTAATAGAAATGGTAGACTTGATATTTTTTAATTTTTTTGAAGTTATCCCATATTTTACATCATGTGATTTAAATGCAAAGTTTTATTTTAGATAAGATCCAAATACAAAGTTAATGATAAGAACACAAAAAATGGGCATATCAAAATGCATTATCAAATATAAATATGGATAAAAATAATGATTTTTTTATTCTCATAAATTAGGCTAACTTATCATAAATATTTATTTCTTTATCAAAATAGTACTAAAAGTTTGCGGTTTGTTAAATTGCAAACTATTAGATTTTTTTTTTTTTTTACTTATTAATCTTGACTCTACACAATTGATTTATGTG
Source organism: Acorus gramineus (assembly GCA_030737835.1). Classification (NCBI taxonomy): domain Eukaryota; kingdom Viridiplantae; phylum Streptophyta; class Magnoliopsida; order Acorales; family Acoraceae; genus Acorus; species Acorus gramineus. The sequence goes on along the minus strand of CM060855.1, from coordinate 14,418,209 downwards.
AATCTGATTGGTCTGAAAATTTGTCATTAAGAACACGGAAAATTGATAGAGTTTACAATTCAGTAATATGTCCCACCACAAGCGGGTGAATATATGTACAATATTTCATGAAAAACCAAATTTTGAATATTGTATTTAATAATATATTTTTATAATAAATATTTATGCTGTATATACACAATTTTTAATTGTATAAACATGTTTTAAAACTTTAGAAAAATGTATATACATTTGCTTGTGATTGGAGACCCTGTTTACCAATCCATTTTGTTTGGTGGAGAGAGTTATATTACCCCCATAAAGATGCAACCCCACCCCCACATTTTTGTTTTTTTTTGGGGTGGAGTTTGCATCTTAAAAAAAAAATGAAGAATAAAATGAGGAGAAAAAGAAATAGAGGAGGGGGGGGGGGGGGGGACAAGTGGACGGCTGAGGTAGGGCGGAGGTTGGCTGCGACGGGGGGGGAGGGGGGGAGGATGGTGCTGAGAAGGGAGAAAGAGAGAGAGAGGGAGAGGAAGGGGGGGGGGAGAGAGAGAGAGGGAGGGTAGTTGCTGCTTGGGAGGGGACAGATGAAGGTGGTGGCAATGACAGCAATGGAGGGGGCTAGGGGAGAGAGATTAAGAGAGACAAATAGAGAAAGACAGATAAAGAAAAAAAAAAGGAAGAGAAAAGTTACCAATTGTTGTCCTGTGTTGTCTGCCAGTGCAATCATCGCCTCCCTCCCACATGCCCATCCTCTCTCTCTCTCTCTCTTCTTCTTCTTCTCCTCCTCCTCCTCGAGGAAGGCCAATCCCACCCTTGTATTTGTTTTATTTGGGGTGGGGTATTCAATTCATAGGGTGGTATATTGCCCCTGTTTTTTTGTGTAAGGACTTTTTAAAAAACTTTTTTTTTTTTTTTTTGTATGAATGATTATTATTATTATTATTTTTTTAATATATGTGTAGAGTTTCCATTTTTCAAATTTTCGAACTCCTTAACCACTTTACATTTTGGCATATTCTTAATTGTTAGTGTAAAAATCTCATCTTACACGTCACATCAGAGATTAGATGATTCATGATATGGGAGATGCTGGCTCAATGTTTGGCTCACTCAACAAGGATTGGTGGTGGTAACTACAAAAACACCAAGCCCATTTGTGGGACCTGGTTGGTAGGACATTCTTCTACCCAGGTCCCATGGGCCCTCATTCTTCTATTTGTTTTTCTATTTCTATTTGGATTTTTATCTCTTAATATATTAAAGCGTTTACTATACTTATCATTAAAAAAAAAAAAACAATATTCTCAGGGGTCCAATCGATTTAAAGGGAGGTCAGCCATTTCTTCAGTTTTTCTTCACTTCATTTCACAACAAGCTTTTGCCTTTCTAAAGAGGACAATTAGCTGTTTTTGAATTTCAATTGGCTAGCGCACTTTGCTTATAATTAATTATGGGATATCAAATCCAACCCATAGGTCTAAGAGAGGTTAGGAGGGCCTACGACGTCCCAACAAATTAATGAGTCCTTGTTCCTTTTCCATCCTTATTTAAAGGCTCTTTGTGATCGATCCAGTCTTAGTTGCATGTCCCATTTGTGTAACTTTAACCCCCTATTTGGAATAGGGGTGATTAAAATAAAATAAGGGATAAAATGTTGTTTATTTAGTAGTAATAACCCATATTACTATGTCAGAATGAAGGGAATAGGTTGGTATTGGTACTCGATCTACGTCTCTCTTGTAATTATGTTATTCCACCCAGTCTATTCCACTTATCAAAGAAAGACTCACATAATAATTAATCTTTTTACTTTTATACACATACTTATTCACATTTAACCAATTTTTCATGGATAGTCAACCAAACAACAAAAAATTCATTATTATTTTTTTTAATGAGAAAAGCTATAAACTTAATCAATAAGAAAATGGCTTATTCAATTTAAAAAGTTATCTATCCCAAATAACCTAATTCATCAACCCAATCACTCAGGGGTGGTGGTTAAGGTCCCAGAGTTGGCCCTGAGCATAGGCAACCAAGACAGTCGCCTAGGACCCCCACTTTTCAAGGGCTCCAAAATCTAAAAAATGTTATTTATCCCAATTTTATTGAGATTTATTTTATTTTGTATTTAATTTTTATTTTTATTTCATATTTTATAGTTGTTCCTAATTTATTGGAATTTATTTATTTGTTATTTGATTTACAGAGAAGAAACTCAATTCACACATTTTTGTAAGATTATTTATTTTGGTTTGTTTGTCAAATTTTTTCATTTGTTTTTATCTTTTTTTTTTTAATTTTTGTTTTTTTATCGCTACTTAATTGGGATTTTGGGTTTTCATTTATTATTTTTGAATTATTTTATTTAATTTTTAAAAACTTATATATATATATATATTATGTTACTTTTATTTGTTCTATTTTATTAAGTTTAGTTGTTTAAAAAAATATAACTTAAATTTTTAAAAATATAATTTTTTTATAATAGTAAAAATTAGATAGAAAGAAAAAAGTGAATTTAGGGGCCCCTTTTAATTTTACAAGCAAGCCTAGGTCCCCAATTCATTTTGTAAATCTCTGGACCGGCCCTCGTTAAGGGGCTTTCATGACCTAGTTGTCCCCCCTCGTGCTTTGCACAGCTTTATCATTGTCTTGTAGTCTGTAGAGCCATCTTTTACATTGTTTGAAGTGGTATATGTGTTCTACAGGGTCAGTCATTCTCTCTAATGCTATGTACTTTGGCATGAGGCTAGCTATAATCTCATTAGTGAAGGGGTGAGACCCATGTCATGTGTGTGGCTTGAAGGGTGAGCTCAAATGGGATCCTAGCCATGGTCCCATGGAGGCCTAGATCCACCTCCTTGATGATGACTACTTTGAAACATTATTTTCCTATGGATCTTTTACTCTCCTCCGGGGTCAGGGAGTCTCATTCATGATACACGCCAACATTAACCATCCCTAACATGGCTTCCAAACAAATTTTTAGAAACTTGAGATCACAGATAAATATAAAATGAAAAGGAGAAGGAATTAAAAAATGGATTTGCTTAATCATATTAATTTTCTACTAATAACTCTTAGTTTACCAACACTATGAAATTATACATCATTCTAAATTAGGGCAATTCCAAAAAAATGGGTATCCTCTTCACCACCTCAGTGTGTTTTTTTTTTTTTTTTTTTTTGGTAGGTGAATGAATTACAAGATTAATGACTCAAATTGAAGTATATCCTTTTATATGATGCAGTACACTCAAACAAAAATACTTAACTACTGTTAATTGCTCATAATTGATTGTCAACAATAAAAATTTATATTAGATTAGATTGCGACGCATGCATCCATACATAGATCAATGAAAGGGCACTTTATTTATATTTATCAATACATCATACCTAACAAAAATACGTTCAAACGATCTCTACTCTATACAAACCTAATTAAAATTGAAAATATTATAAGATAGTCCGCACGAGAAGGATCGTGTTAATTCTGATAAGCTGACATACCCACAATACACACCAATTAGTTTAACTGATCAGTCTAAAATTAAATTCACAGATTAATTAATAAAATGAAGCTCGATATCTCGACATTAATGTCACGGGCGTTGTCACAAAACAGTACTGATGATCGAACGGAGTGTTCCAGTAAACCATTACGTCACATCACTTGTACTGCTCGGCTTCCGAGGCTTTCTTGTGATATCTGCCTCGGGAAGCGAGACGATAGCCTCAAAAGCTGTGCATGTTATGATTGGAGGTCGGAACGCATCGTAAATCGGGCAGATGATCAAGAAATGAAAGTTAAAAGACGATAAAAGGTTGAGTTGATTGACGTCAAGACGTGAGATAAACTGAAACCAGAATCCCCTCTCAAGTTATGACATTTGTCGAAAATCTTTTTTTTTTTAATTAAGAAATGTTAATTTAATATAAATTAATATAATTATATATATATATATATATATATATATATATATATTGAATAACACGTGATAACATATGTAAGAATAAATTAGTATAAATTATTACATGGATTTCAACCAACCTTAAGCCCATGTTTGATTAGAGAATAAGTCCGGAATAAATTGAAATTAGTTTGAATAATCTCATTATGAATGTTTAGATAACTAGAATAAATGAGAACTTTAATGTCAGAATTAACTAGTATAAAGTGATATATGGATTCCATTCACCCATTATAATTAAGTTATTCTAGGTTATTCAAATCAAAAGAAAATATGGGCCCATTATCAAATCAATTATCATCACCTCTTACAAATTAACAGTCATCATTTTTTTATCTTTTATAAATTTGTATTCACACTTTATTCATATTTTATCCAAACAACAAAAACTTTATTATTACGTTTCCCAATGTGAATAATTCAAAATACAATGAAACACAAAATTATTTTATCTTTATTTATACTAGAATAATCATAAATCTCATAATGATTTAATTCTTGAACCAAATATGCGCTTAGAATTAAAGTTATTCTAGGTTATTCCACCCAAAAAATACGTGGACCCACTGTCAAATCAACTGTCATCACATCTTATAAATCACATGTCAATTCAATTTTACTTTTTTTTCAGCTTTTATAAATCATTATCCACACTTTATTTACATTTTATCTAAACAACAAAAACTTTATTATTATGTTTCCCAATAAAAATAATTGAAAATGCAATTAAACACAAAATCATTTATTCCACTATTACATCCACTTATGCTATTATAATTGTATACCCTATAATAAATCTTATTATGTATCCAAACACATGTTAAAACACTTCTAACAAGGCCATTATAAAACTCGTTGTAAGCTTTGATTAGTAATAGAATAGTGAAATAAAAATATAATGGTGAAACATCATCGCATATTAGAAAATGAAAATTATATTTGTTGTTGGTATATTTTATGTAACATGATTGATTTATTTTATACATTTGATTCAATTATATTATTTTATCACCTAATTATTTATTTTCAAGATCAATCCATTCAAATTAAATAAATTGTTTCAAGTTTCACATGTTCGATTTAAAAAAAAAAAAAAAAAACAGTAGCTGCGAATGTATGTCAAGGGTTACTAACTAGCTCACATGGGAACCAAAAGAAGAGAAAATGGATTTTGGTGGACCCTGTAAAGAAAGAAAGAAAGGTTGATCAAACAACCAAAAAAAAAAAAAAAAATAGGGGTTCTGTAAAGGCTTATCCTAGGCCGTACACACGTGTGTTGTCTACGTGTGTGTCTGGTAAAGTTAGATTCTCAAGTGGGTCCCACGAACGCTTGTTCTATTTTGCGGCATTGGTGCGACTGGGACCCACTCCGCCAGGACACGTCATTGATAGCGATCTGGTGAAAGGCGGAAAGAAGAAGAAAGAGTACTCTATGAAGTTAGAGGGGGACAGCCATGGTTGGATGCTTTGAAAATGTGTCTCCTTTGTATTTATTATCTAGTAAGAGTTTTATTCCTAACCATGCCCTTCAATTCTAACTTCATCCAATCTTATTTTATCTTGGGGGGATTGTCTATATACCCCTAGATTAAACCTCTAATTTTTTCTATACCCCTGACTTTTTTTTAAAAAAAATTTGTACCGTTACAAAGCTGTTCAATTTTCTTTTTACCCCTGACTGGTATCACATCTAATTTCCTGACCCAAATTACCCCTAACACCTAAACAACCCCCCACGTTTTCTTGTAGAGATGGAGCTCAGCTACACCGGTGTTGCCTACAACCGCCTGATCAAGAGCGTCATCTTCGACGCAAACCATTTCTCCATCTCTCTTTTCACCCTCTCCTCCCTTGATATGCCCTTTGGGTGACCGTCGTCGTCGATAATGCAATCTCCACGACCGCGCTCAACAGCGCGGATCCTGTTTTTAAGACTTACGATTTAATTGCTGCTCTGCCGCTAAATCAGATTGTGTTCGATCAGACCTGCAAAGTGTTTGAGGTGTGTTCTTTTGATGAAGAATTGTTTTTTTTTTTCTAGCATTTGATGGTCTGGAACTTTGTATATCTGGACACCGTGGATATCTTTTCCATTATTATGATTTTTTATGTGTTTTTGTGGATGTATTGGAGAATTTGTCAATGAAATGATGCAAAAAAATATTTTTTTTTATGAATATGGATGCCATTTGTAACATGATGCTTGAATTTCTGGCAGCCCCGCGACATTATCTCTTCGCAGTAAATCTTGAGAGCCTCGTGATCTTCTCTCTTCCCCAACAGCCGCAACTCTCTCTCCCGACACTCTCACACAAACTCTCCCTTGCCAAAACCCTTTCTCCTCGCAGAAACCCTAACCCTAGCCGAACCCTTACCTCCTTCCCTAAACCATCCCACCATGGCCGAATCACCCAAATTGCATCAGAGAATAAGCATGAGTACGTTGATCCCAAAAGAGGTATGTGAGTTATGTTGTATTTTGTTGTATTTACATAGCAAGTTATCTGTAAATTGTTACTTTAATTCCATAGATGGTATTAAATTGTTGTGTATATGAATGATATGACATTCCATTGGTGTTTCAGAATTTATATAAATGTTGAATTTATGTGAATAATTTCTGTAAACCAACAAATTCATTTTGTAATTGTTGAAATGTTTCTGTAACTGGTCATGTTTATATATGTAAATGGTTACTACATTTCTGTAAATTTGTTTAAATTCCTGTGAATTACATATCTATAAATGATTAGATTAATTGTATCATTTGCATTGGGCATCGGACTTGAGACTCCTTAATTGTAGTTATGTTATGTCTCAAATTTAATATTTTGTGAAATCAATCAGAGTTGGTTTTGTGTTACAATTGATAAAATTTTGATCCTTGTAACTTGTAGTTGAATACAGTTATGGACTGGAGACTCCTCAATCCATATAGATTTTCATGTGAACTTGCACACTAATACTCTGTCATTGTTTAGTCTATCTATTTCTACTTAGCCCATTTTATATTTTTTTATAGTTTAAGCTAAATAAAACTGAGTAATGGAGGTTTTAAGTAAAGTTCAAACAGAGCTTCAAGTTCCTTCTAGGTGAAAGTATTGTCCAAACAAAACTTCTGAGTTTGTATGGTAGGAGATGCTTTGGGCCCCTTGCATGAAAATGCTTTCATACAAATATATTAACTACAATCTCAATCAATGGAGATATAAGCACATATGAGGGATTGAAAATTGGTTAGTTTGTCAATCAACAGGTGTCACGCCCCAGGGCGGCCAACCCCGGGACGCGGCAAATGTATATATCATATCAGAAACCTACACAGGAGGTCAATAATATATATCATACACAGACAACTAGAATGACACACATGCAACAAAAGGGACTGACATGATATATACACCAAATGCGGAAGCAAAAGACTGAATCTGTGAATAAACATTCTACAGACTCGATACTCAATCATACGTCCTGTGAGAGCCAATATACACAAATACAACTGAATATATACAACACGTGCTCAGCACGGAAATACAATACATACAGCCAAGGAAAGGGATGCTGACAGCCTCTGGTACTCGCGGACGTAGCGCTGCTCCGCTACTGAAGAAATCCCTCGGAAGGCTCCAACTGCTGCTCCGGCTCCAGCTCAGGCTCAGTGGCAACTGGGGAAAAACATATGCGAGGGGTGAGCCGCACGCTCAGTGAACAGCACAACCCATGCATCACAGACAATATTTACCACAATATTCCATTGTTTTATCCAGCCATCAATACATAACAACATAATCCAGTGGTTCGTACTTCGCCGAACCACCACACCCTCACCCTCACCCATCCATGGGTGACATAGGCTATTGGGACTGGTAAACATCTATTCACAAATCCAGTAGGTCGCTCATCGCCAACCCACTACACCCTCACCCTCACCCATCAATGGGTGACATAGGATTTTGGGACTGACTAGGCTATTGGTCACCCTTGGTCCACCGGTAGTCTCTCCCTCCACTCCGTAGGCCGCCTGGTCTACTCCCACATTCAGCACAGTCCGAAACCAAATCAGGAGGTGCCTACTAATGGGAGCCCTCTGTCAGGAAGGCCCTGTCTAACGCTGGGGGTAGCCTCTACCGAATCCAACGCAGGGAACAGAACAGCCTATCCATACGCATATGATCCACTCGGATCCGCCAACTACATATCATTACAACTCAAATGTCATGAATTCCTCTGAATTCAACCAGGTGCATCATCAAGATGCGGGAACATGTACAAAAATCAGTAAGGCTGGAATATCATTGGGGGAAAGAAACTCGGAAGGGCGGCGTGAGTTCCCGTTATAGGATACCCCGACAACCAAACAAGGAACACGGAGTACCCTAACCCGGGTCTCACCGCTGTCCTTGCAAGGCCCCTCCCCTATAATATCTACCAACTATACTAATAATTATACCAATCATACAATCATTACATATAATATTATTGGGATTAGAACCTTGGGAGGGCAGCCCGAGGTCCCGATACAGGACATCCCGACAACCAAACAAGGAACACGGAGTACCCTAACACGGGTCTCAGCGTTGACCTCGCAAGGCTCCTCCCTATAATATTATCCTAAGGCATGCGATCTAACAGATACCAACATTTAATTTAATAATTAAACTAGTAGGACGCATGCATAGGCCGGGGTTTCCTAGCATGAAAACCAGGGGACATGCTGCATGGCTCATACGCATATCATATGGGTGCAAGTCCCTAACATAAAAGCCTAGGGTAGCATGCATTCTACATTTTCATCACACAAGCATGGATTACATATTATTTGCAGGTAATATTTATCCATGTCGCCCCAGGAGAGGTCGGTATACGCCCAAGTGCGTATAACACCTCTCTACTGGGTTGGATTGTCCCACTCACTGGAAATCGGGGTCGTCGCGCGACCGTCCGTCGAGATCTGCAAGACAGACAATCAATATGGTGAGTTAAAATCCATAAATACTACAAAATACATAAACCCACAATTAAACTCCCAACACTCGGGCAAACGTGCATACGACCCGCACGCACGCTAGCCCGAGCACTCCGACAACCACCCGCACGGCCGGCCACCACCCGCACGGCCACCCGACCGCCCGGACGCGCCGCCGCGCCTCAGCCCGCGCACTTCGCGCACCGCCCGGGGCTCCGCGCGTCCACCGAGCCCAGCCGCGGCAGTCCGCACGCGCCCCGCACGCCGTGCGCTGGCCCGCGAGCACCCCGCACGCCCCCGCGCGCGGCGCCTCGCCCCCGCGCACACCATCCCTGCCTTGCCGCCTCTCGCGCGCACCTCGCACGCACCTCCGCCACCTTGCCGCACCTCGCGCGCACCTCGCACGCACCTCGCCTGCCCCGCTGCGCCTCGCGCACACCTCGCACGCACCTCCGAGCGCACGCCCGCGCGCGCACGCTCGCGCGCACGCACGCGCGCACGCCCAGCCGGCCCCCTGCGCTCGCTGCCAGCACTGCCAGCCCGTCCCGCGCGCCCAGCACGACCAGCATCTCGCGCCAGACCCGCGCAAGCCCGCGCGCACGCCGCGCGCACGCACGCGCGCATCCCCGCACGCGCCCAGCCCGCGCGCTGCCTGGGCCGCTGCCGCTGCTGCCTGCGCCCGAGGACGCTCCCACCAGCCCGAGCACCACCAACCACCCCTCACACTGCCGCCGACCACCTCCAACCACCTCCAACCACCCTCCGACGACCCCCACTGCCGCTGACCACCCCCAAACACAAAAAACCCCCCCCTAGCAATCATCTAGACAAGAAAAAAGAGGGAAAGGAGGCTTACCGAGGGGAGGAAGAGGCGTCCGGTGGATCTCCACGCGCCGAAACCCTTCCCAAAAGCCTTCTCACGCCCCGATCTATCACGGCCCTCGATTTGGCTCGAAACAGAGGAGAGAGAGGGGAGGTCGGGGAGGCTAGAGTCGTCGGAATCGGGATTTGAAGGCACCGGGGTGTAGATCGGGACCCGATCTACACTTCCCGTGCTTTGGGTTTTTGATTTTGAGGGGTCTAGGGGGCTTGAAAGGAAGAAAAACGGAGAGGGGAGAGAGAGATCTCGACGAGGAAGATAATGAACAGTGCAAAGATATTTTTTTGATTCCTTTTAAGTAGAGCGCGACTTAAAAACCCGGATACGCCCCGGAACTGCGAAATTTTTGCAAACGATGCCAGAATTTGATGAAATTTTCATGAGTGGCTTAAAATGGCACCAGGACACATAATATGCAGTTAGATTTTCAATCGGAGTCCTCTAGCTCAGACGATAGCTAACAGTCTGAAAATAAGCGGTTCCGACCAAAAACCCTAAAATTTTTAAAACTGCCAGGACGCTCTAACGGTTACCAGCAGGCTAAAAGTGACACAAATATAACAACAGGTGCCACCATCCATTTTTGTGTGGGAACTTAATTAAAATATTGTTAATTCTTGATTGTTTTGATGTAATGTGGTATGTAGCAGTAATGGCATGCTTTCTTAATTGGTTATTCTGGGAATGTTGCCAAATATTGATGCTTGGCAGAATTTTTGTGGTATTATTGATAGCTGATTAATTAGAGGCTGCAAAGTTTTCATTGGTAATTCTGAGGGTAGGTCATCCTTGTGATTTTGATAAATTCATTAGTTAGGGTATAGGATGTGAAACACATATTCAGGGAACATCTAAATGTGTTTCTGGATTTATTAAGCCTGTTTTTAGTCCCATGTAATACGAATTTATTTGGAAGGTACATTGATGTTAGGGGGTGTGAATTAGGGCTAAAATGCTTTTTGTTATTAGTAATACAAAATGTTATTTTCATGATTGAATTTCATACTTGTATCCGTTAAAAATATGTTAAATTGTGCTTGCATCTGTGCATCCGATAGATACTTCATTATGAAATATGTTGATTGCCTAATTCGAAGGTCTTTCATTAAGTTCGATTTCTCTCAACAGGACATGAAGAGGATAAGGGGGAAGACAGCCAGTGACTTTATTAGGATTGGCATAGAGCGTCGTAATTCAAACATTTGATGTATCTCTTTTTGTCTATAAGACTTTCAGTTCTTCAATCTATTGTAAAGACACTATGAGAATGTTTATTTAACCATCTTTGTGTTAAACTATCTTTGTGTATATTCAATTGTATTTCTATGTTTCGTTACTATTTCTGTAAGTATCTATGAAACCTATTGTAAATTGGACATATATTTAAATAACTAATATATAAATTATCTTTAATTTGATTTTAGAGTTTCCATAACTTGATGTTAGAGTTCCTGTAACTCATATATATAGTTTATGTAACTAACATATAAGAGGATGTTAGAACTTAGAATTGGCATACATAACACATGAAATAACATACCATTCTGTGTCAATATATATAATTTTATGTAACTAATATATAAAGTTTCTGTAAGCAGTGGTGAAGTCAGGAATTTATTTTAGAGGGGGCGAACTTTGATTGTAATTTTTAAATGAAAAAATATGATTTTTTTGAGGTTTATATAATTTTTTTACAGAAATAGTAAGTGGAATGATTATATCACTTATATACTAAAAACTCTAAATCCATGTTTTTTTTTTTAAGAATAAAGATGAGGATGAGTAATAACGAACTTAATTAAGAGAAAAAAACATGTTTGTTCACTATGAACACATTGTAATAATAATAATTAAATTTTAATAAAATTGATTAAATCATAGTAGTTATAATTGAGAAAGACAAATATAATTCATTCAATTTTATCTAACCTTATATAATTAAACATAAAAGACATCTAACAAAAACATAAAAGACAAAATATTAATGCTAAGGACATTAAAAATGTTAATTACCAAACAAAAAATCAAGGGTAAACACTAAACATGAAATATTATGTACTACTAAATACCAATGTCAAAACTTAATGTTAGCCGTCTTAACTATTTTAAAACTATTAATTCTAATAGCTAATAGCCTAATCCATCCAAAAAAAAAATTACACTAAACCAAAATGTACATGTCATTTGATTGGTTTAAAATTATGAATAGGGCCATTGGGGCAGTTGGGTAGCTGCCCCCACTCTTCCCCATGTGGCTTCGCCCTTGTTTGTAACTAATATATAATATTCTGTAATTTAATGTTAGAGTTCCTGTAACTTGATTTTATAGTGTCGGTAACTCATATATAAATTTTCTATAACTAATAATATATAAGGGGATATATTTTTTTTGAAGGAAAATATATAAGAGGATGTTAAAACTTAGAATTGGCAAACATAACACACGAAATAACGTATAGTCCTGTTTCAATATATATTTATGTAACTACTAAATAAAGTATTTGTAACTAATATATAACGTTTTGGTAACCTGATGTTAGCGTTTTTGTAACTCATATCTAAAAAGAGTAACTAATATACGAGGGAATGTTAGAATTGGCATACAGAACACATGATAAAATATCGTCCTCTTTCAAACCTACTAGAGAAAACACTCTTAAGTGCAAACAGTAAAATTAAATAACATACCATTATAATTGAACGAATTACATAGGTACCCTAAACAATAATTATTTCTCACCTACAGTTCAAAGTCTACCGATAACTGGCTAGGCATTGGATCCTCACACGTTTGTTGAATGTGACCCAATGAAACAATCAAAATGTGATGGGTCGGCAATGGCATGAAGAGCGACGAGGTGAACGGCGGATCGGGGAGCTGGAATGTGAATAGCGGACAACGAACGGCAAGCGTGTGAAGGATCTCGATGTCGGCAATGGATTGCAGTAAAATTTTTAGTGCTCTCCTGAAAAAAAGAAGAAGAAGAAAAACTAGTTGTCTGAGGAAGTGCCTCGGCTGGTTTGAGAAATAAGAGAATAAAAAGGGATCTGATTTGGAGAAGAAGAAGAGAATAAAATGGGATGTGACTTTTCTTTGTCTTATATGAAGGGTACTTACAGGATTTAAAAAAGACAGGGGTAAGAAAACAATTGAATAAAGTTGCAGGGGCAAAAAAAAAAAATTTGAAAAGTTAAGGAGTATAAAAAAAATAAAGGGTTTATTCCATGGGTATATGTACAATTCCTCCTTATCTTATTTTCAGTCCATTCATCCTCATCTAAACGCAACCCATTCCGTGATAAACACACTAACTTAAATCCAAATTTGATTAAAGAAAATAAAAATTCATGCTTTTAACAGAGAAATCATTTATACACTCATTTTTTTCAATTACCTTGAAAAACCATAACAGACAAAAGTAGCTATAAAAACCAATCAATCTGAATCAATCTCTCTTTAGATTCTCTCAATCAATCTGAATCAAAACCCAGCAAGTAGCGTGCCTACCAAGTTTTATTGTTTTTTTTTCTAAAAAAAAATCTGGACCAAAGCTCATCCAAATTCAGAAAAGAAAATATTAGACTCAGTCACATTCACTAACTAAAACTTAGACCTCACATATTTTTATTTTTTTTAAATAATAAACATCATCTAATGAGGTATATACTTTGATAAAAAATGTATATCGCTTCATTTCGAGTTGAATGAACTAATTTTTAGTAAGTGTAAGAAAATATTTAATGTGGTATATACAATATCTAAAGAGGTATATGTTTTACTGAATTTCTAATATGATATATCGGACTGTGTTTTAAAGTGAAAAAAAAACTGAGTGTAACAGCACTCAATTCAGAAAATCAAAAGATTTCCTAATAACCCACACATTTATGTATTAAAAAAGACAACCTTCTTCCGCCTTTCCACTCTCGACGACACCTTCCTCCTTCCACATTTTATGTCTTCCAAACAAGAAAATTGAAATCTTAATAGGATTTTTAGGTTTTTTTATTATTATTATTTTATTTTATTTTGAAGGGGAACAAGTGGAAGGTTTTAGGTTTCTCACTTTCTCTAAAACAATAAAACATGAACGGTCCATATTAAATGTTACAATTGAACGGCCATGTTCTTTTCTTTTATTATTAATTACAGATTCGAGTTGTGTGAGGTTGTAAGTGATGTTATTTCAGACCTAACCCGATTTCTAACTCAACCTAAATTTGTCAACCTGAACTCGAATCCGATTTTTATAATCCAACCCATGTCAAAATCGGTTTGGGCGACCAAAGTTACAGCCTTAACTCCCAACCCTCATCTCATTCAACCTCACCACACTAACAGTTTGGATGAAGACATAAGCTATTTTGAGGTTTATGACTATTCTAATAATAGATTACTATACCAGTGAAATAAATGATTCTATTTGGTTGTGTTTTTAGTTATTTTCATTTAAAAACGTAATGATTTAGTTTTTATTGTTTAGTTAACCATGGATAACTTATGAATAAGTAGTGGATAAAGATTTATAGAAGGTAAAAAAATGATGTGACATGTGTGTTGACCCTCTGATATATAAAAGGTGATAACAATTGACTTGACAGTGGAGCCCACTTATTCTGTTGCCCGGAATAGCTGAATATCAAGGGGAGATGGAATTGTTACACCACTTAATTATATCATATACTGACATCAGTGGCGGCTCCAGGATTTTCTATAGATGGGGTCATATAAAAACTAAATACTACAAAATGTTTTATAAAATCCACACTTATTATATATTTATCAAAAAAATAAAATTTTCTTTTAAAAATATAACAACTTATAATAAAAAAAAATTATCAAAAAAATGAGATCAAGAATTTTCAATATATAAACTTTTTACAATTGCTCACGAGATTTTTTATTTGCAAGGTCAGTGATGATAACATTAATAGTTTCAATTGTCTGTTTTTTAGAAGAAAAAAAACATTAGTAGTTTCAATTACGGTAACATAGTTTATTATTTTTTAGAGTATTTTACAACACAATTTTATTGATAGATTTATTATAATTAGCCAAAAACTGAAGAAACTCTTAAAAATTCCCCTTATTAGTTGTCTCATCAAATTCATCATGACCACGAAAATTTAATTCTTAATGCAAAATGAATCTTACGACAATCAACTAAAACATTTAAATGAGTCTGATATTGAATCTTCATTTATTCTCATTATTTAAAAAAATCAAGTTCCAATTTCACTCTTACATGCTTTGATAGAAAATTAACAAAGCATATACTCACATTAACGAGGTAGATGCACAAATAGATTATTTTAACATTTTCTATAAATGCACCCATGCAATTTATTAGAGCATATACTTTATTTCTTATAAAGTATGTACATTATTAGATGAGATATACTATTTTTTAAAAATTCAAAACACTTATAAACTGGAATTAGGACTGAAAATAGGGTTGTACATAATATAATCCTTTCAGTTTTGGGTTAATGTAGGGATAGCCGAGTAAATTTGTTTAAAAAATATTAATGGACCCACTAGGCCATCACAACATATTATATATGTGTCACCCCCTCTGCCAGTCACCCCCAACCAGTCCATGTTGTATTTTTTTTTTTACAATGGGGTTTTGAATGTGATAATGATTTTTATATTTTTTGGATGGGGTTAACATAGGAATAATGTTTGATGCTATTTAGAATTTGGATGGGTCAATTTACCCCATAAGGGACATGACGTTTAGATAAGCAAGGGGTGGTAAAGAAGCAGTGTTTTGATAGCTTCGCAAACGCTAAAAAAAATTATCCTACAACACACCCAATTCTTTTTTGAAAACACAAACGCCACATTCTTTTTAGATTCCGTGATCCGCTTAACCATGGATCCAAATGGGCCCTCAAAAAATTCAATTCCTTTTTGGATTGATTGGTGGGGGGAGCTAAAGAAAAGGAGAGGAATAGGGGGGGGGGGTAAGAGGAGATTAAGGGTGCGTTTGATTGCGCGATTGTAAAACTGATTCTACACGAATCTGGGTTTTAAAACTGATTCTGCAGGAAGCTCACCTCCTTCAGCTTTTTGAAATCGCAGCTTTTGAACATTATTTACTTGAAATCTGTATGCAGGAAGCTGCTACAGTAAAACTATTTGGTTGCACGATTACAAACGCAGCTTCTTGCAATCGCAATCGCGCAACCAAACGCACCCTAAGAGAGAAGAAATTTTATTTTGTGTTTTTTTCAATCGATTAGTTCTCCCGGATTGTTGAACACTTAAAACAATGACACAAGAGATTCATAGTGTCATGTCATACGTTATACGTCTGCGCATTTAGTTGGAAAAAATATCAATCCTATTGTAAAATATTTAGTGGTGTCTACTTTGGAGGTGGCCTCTTCAATGGGAATGCCCTCATCCAGTTTTGAGAAAGTCTCATCAATATTTTCAATAAATGATATTGTACGTGTTTGTTAAAACTTATAAGTTTCATATTATAGCTTTTAGTTTAAAATAAACAGTTGTTGTATATTTGTTTAAACTTATTGGAACTTTTTTAAGATAAAAACAGCTTGAAAAGTAATAATCATTAATCTTTCTTATAAAATTCATTAATTTTTTTTCTTTTCGACACTCGTGTCCTTAATCCTTTTTACTAATAATATGTGTATCTATTTTTTACTATTGCACTAAAAATCACTAAACCACCATTCATCTTCTCAATTTATTTACTATTACAAAAAATAAGTTATCAATTTTTTTTTATAATTTCATTTGTCACTTAATTTATTAAAATTCTATAATGTAATATTTGAAAAATATTATAGTAATTTGAAATATTATTTTTGTTAATTTTATTTTCTTTAAATATTTATAAACTTAATTTTATAGGTAAAAATCAACTTATTTTATTAAACATAAATCAATCTTTTACTTCTACAGTTTAGAGACATTTTTGACAATTGTATAGTAAAAAGCTATTTTATAACTTATTAAACAAACATCCACTACTACTCATTTATTGCTTTTAAACAGTTACAACAAAATGTCTACAACTTATCATAAAAGTTATAATATACAATTTGTAAATTATAATCTATAATCTGTAAATTTAAGCTACAACAAACATGGCCATTATATAAATGTGCCCCAACAACACACACATCATAAATAAATAAATAAATAACAAATATACTTAAATATAGATTAAGAGGCAGAAAGTCTAACCCCACTATTGATTCTAGAAATGTAATTGGTAGATATGAAGAGATAAGTGTCCAATATTTCTGAGTGGATCGGAATACTTATAACAATATTTAATAGGAATCAAGATACTGAAAAGTTCAAACTAGAAATAAAAGAAAGATGGTCACTCGAATGCATGCATGTATACAGGTTTGTTCATAATCGCCCACTAACAAATATTAAGATGACAAATATATCAGGTGTAAACCCATTTAGCACATTTTATAGTCCTATTTACAGCCTCACATCTCTTTAGTGATATGCATTCACTGTAATAAAATATGTATCTTATTAAATTTTTTTTAAAACATTTTATAAATAAAACCATACAATTTAATAAAATATATATTATTTTTTTATAATAAAAATATATATTTTATTAAATGATTTATAACATTTTTAAAAAAATAAAAAATACACAACTACATTTACGATTGGATACGGCACCTAATCTAACATTTTTCTACATTTTCAGTTGGAAACGGCTCGACACGCACGCAAACTTATGGATCTCTATACCTTGGCCCATTTACAATGTAATGTGACAAGTGTAGGAAAATGTTACACTTTAGTCACGTTTATAGTCATTAACGCAATCTGTTCATATTGTTATTTAAAAAAAAAATATCTTATCAAATTTTATAAAATATAAAGAATATACTTAAATAAATTGAATTCTATCATTTATAGATACAGTTTTGCTACACATGCCCTAGCATGTAGGCCCCTTCCACAGGTTCTTTGAGGTTCAATTTTATAAAAAATAAAGAATATACTTAAATGAATTGAATTCTATCATTTGATTTCTTTCAAAAAATCAAATCAAAATGCAGTCTCAGAAAAAAAAAAATCTACAAATAAACCATGAAAATGATGAAATCGATTCAATTATGATCAATTCAAATGTAAAAAAAGTAAAAAAAGGAAGAAAAAAAACGCAAATTAATGCACGCCCGGTTTTAAAGAAGGCAATACTAACCGACTGCATTTATTTCATTTAAGAAATTAGAAAACACAATTAAAAGGTATAAATGGAAATTCATATCATGCCATGTCATGGGGCTTACTTGGGGCCTATGAATTGGGGCTTGTCAATCATTTTTGTTATAGAAAATGTGAAAATTTGTCAACAAAGTATATATCTCTTTACAATTAGAGGAGGGGCCAAATAAGGTCTATGAAACCGCATTAATATTTAGGACCATAAAATGGACTAAATATAACAAATAATCATGTGATAAAGTAAAAAATTTATTAGACAAAGCATTTTTTTGTGCAATATTGGAGTATATTCAATTCGCAATATTGGAGTACATTCAATTAATTGTTTATATGTTTCATTTTGTTATTTTGTAAATGCATACTCATATATATCTTCCCAAAATCAAATCATATACCTGCGAAAACAAAATCAATCATGTACATATAAAACAATATGTAATATTATTCTATTATTAATAATATTAACCTTTGTTCTGCTTATATAATTATATTTAAACTAGCATAATGTCATACAAAAACGATATTATGTTCCTACTCATTCTACATCATATATCAGTCTTACAGCATCAAATGATATCACTTCAAAAGATATAATAATCAACTTGGTTAAATAATGGTTCTAATATATATGAAATCATATAAATAATGAATGCTGGGTTATGTAAGCATTCAATTGGATGCCGTCAGAGATATGCCTTGGGAGCTAGGTATCTAGGCTTTGTTTCGTAGCTTGAATAATTTATATATTTTTTAATGTATACCTTTTAGAGGAGGAGAAATTTTGTCATGTTATATGGTTGATAATCATAAACTCAAAGTGATACTGTAGTCTGTAGATTGGTCCCCTCACGTAATTTGCGTCTTTATTACGGATCTTCTAGATGCTGCGGTGTCCAAAAAGCATGTGCATTTTTTTACTCTAGGTGTACGTTACACTGATGGCATGCATAACATTGTAAAACTTTATAACTTATCATTCAGGAACATATATAATAAAGCTCTTTTATTTGCGCTTATACAAACTAAAATATGTCTTACTTCCTCATTAAATTTTTTGGGCAATTTAATTTCCAAAAATTTCACCAACATTTTTTTTATTATAGAATGATCATTATGAATCGATTACAAGTAGGCCTGTCAACGGGTCGTCGGTCGACCTGGACCCGACCCAAAAAAAGACGTAAATATCAGACCCAAAGGACCCGACAATCAAAACGGGTCGGGTCTGGGTCCACCCCGACCTGATCTTATGGACTCGTTAGACCCGATTGACTCAACCCAAATATTATGTAATTTTTTTTATTTATGATCCAACCTAACACTCATGATTCAATCAAACATTTATAACTAAATATTGAATAATCATTTAAAATTTTAAACATTTGAAATATTTTTACAACCTTTTGACTTCACGTAAAAGCATAATAATCCAAACCGTATTCCAAATGTTCCCTCATAAAACATTTAAAAATCAAAATAGTGAAGAACTATTTATAATAAATTGGACTTTATTAAAAAAGAAAAAAAAAATGAAGCCATTGTAGGCCCTTGAAAAATTTCTAAACTTCTTTTTGTCTGGTCTGAACTTGTTAATGGGTCGATCCGATCCAACCCGATAGACTCGATAATCAAACGGGTCAGGTCGGGACCACCCTGACCCGGACCGTTGACAGGCCTAATTACAAGAGTCCAAATTCACCCTCCCATCTAAAAGTGGCTTTTTTGGGTGCTCAAGTGGTCCTTCTTGAGATTCTCTTTTAATTTTTTTTCTTAAAAAAAAAAAAAAAGTTCTTGTGGCCTTCACAGAAGGGCCAAGATTAGCCATCCATTTTGAAGATTAATAACCTGGCTGGACAAATTAAAGCAAACCAGCAGACAATAGTGTGCTTCTCATGAGCTCCACAAATGAAGCCATTTCAGATTGGACCAAGGCCATGTGAACCCACGCCTCCCCCACGTGGACTTATGCATGGCTTTCACGGCATTAAATAGTAGAGTTGTCTTTTGCAGTGTTGTTGTCGTCAGTCTTCAGGGACCATGCATGGATAGCAAAGTCAATTAGGAGACGAAAGTGATCATGAATGGATAATTTGTTTTTAAGGTGCTGCATTCATTGTTGGATGATTTTTTGTGTCATCGATGTTGATTACATTTGCATGGATCGGAAAATATGCATGCAGGTTTGTTGTTGTATCATGAGATCATGATCAGAGAGAGTATCTGGAGTATTTTAGGATTCTACATGAGAGAGATGGATTATATATATTCAATCACTTCAAGTTATACATGCATGTATTTTTCAAAAGAATCATAAAGTATCACCCCATCTTTAATGAAGTAAAAAATGATTGAGCGTGCAGTCAAATAATTTTATTGTAATGACTTCCTATAGACAGAGTTTAAGCAAATGGTGTCCAAAAGCTTTGATTTTCAAAAGCTAATTAAGAGGGGTGAGCTTTTTACAGAATCAGCTTTAAAATTTAGATTCGTGTAAAATCATTTTTACAATCGTGCAACCAAATGAACAGTACTGGATACTATTAATTGATCGACTCTGGGGTTTTTGAAAATGAATATATGGTACAATCGACCAGTGGCCGACCCATGCATAGGCCATCCAGTTTGGTTAGCCAAAAAAAACAAAAAGCCACAGTCAGAGATCGCAATAAGGCAATCAAATAATTAGAAAACAGAAAAATTCAACTGTAAAATCAACCTTTGCATCTATGAAATTTATTTCTGTACATGTTTATTAACTGTTTCAAATAATTAAATTTCTGATAACTGTTGAGTTGGCCGTTTAATTTGAACCAGTAAACCTTTAAACTGGTTCTATTCGACAACCTTAGTTAGTCTACACAGGTAAATGCAATGCATGTAGACTGTATTAGTGTAATCTGGAGTCCTAGTACAGAGAAACAGGTTTAAAAAAACATAGCTTAGGGTCTGTTTGAAACCTGTTTGAGTGTATACTTTTTTGGGAAAAAAAAGTTTAACGAAATCTGATTCTAAAAAAACTCACTTATTTTTTGCTTTTGAAAAGGCTACCATGTTGATTCTGAACCTGGTTCCCTGCATGAGACATCAGGTCATGAATAATATCCATTTAATGGATTCATTGTACACCACCATTGGTGGGGCTTACAGAAAACAAAGGTCCATAGCTTTTTTTTGTTTCCCCCCAACAAAGCACACAATGAAATCCATTATATATTACAAAGAAAACACACTGCACACTCAAAAAAGCAATACATAGAGAGATAAGAAGTGGCATAGGCACCCTCTTGAGCTTTCTCCAATGAAACTTCACCCGTATCGGCTAAAGGACATGTGAGAGAGACTTTCATTATGAGAATATCACAATGATTACTAACCCACATTAACAGATATGTTTTTTTTCTCCATTAAAAGTTCTCTGCATGGATTCCCTTTTTTATGTGTTCTTTTTTTTTTTTTTTCTCCCTTTAGAGCTCTGGTCACTTTCAATTCTTTCGTTTGGTACACGTCCCTTTTGATGGTAGGGACAAGTTCATTGAAAAAAATGAATTATTTAAAGTGTAATGTAAATTATATTAAATAATGGATGAGATATGAAAGGGACTATACTCAAGTCTCCATCAAATGTTGGGGACACAATCTTAGAGTGAGTGCCCATTTGAGTCTTTAATTTATTTGTGTCTTGAGCCAAGTTTTGGGTCATCTCGAGCTGCTGACTCTGGTACTTGAAGCCGCTCTCTCAAGTTACACCTTCGCATAATACTTAATTTGATGATCAATTTTTGGCAATAGTTATAACAAGTTGATTTTAAACATTCAAATGGGGCATATATAATCTATCATGTATCATTTTAATTCCAACTTAAGTAATTAGTTTATTTCATTTTAGTTTGCCATCACTTTTGTCATATTGTCACTACCCTGATAACGCAAACATGCACTAACTACTCATTGATCGAGTGTGATATTAAGTAGTGCACTAGTGGGATTTTTTTTTAAAAAAAAATATTTATATATTACTCTTGCGTGATGTCACTCTTTCAGACGTATGCATGTTGAATTTCTATTCAAGCGTAATATGTAACACACTGTGCTTCACTTTGGCAACCTTTGATTTTTTATTTTTTTTTAGTGAAATGGCAACCTTCGTTTTTGTCAGTGGAGTAACTATATAGAATGATGATAACTTGTTCTGGATGACGTAGAAATGGTTGCTTAGTCTTAGAGTCGTATATATATGTTTGAATACAACATACAGTAATGTGAGATGAAAAGCTATACACAAACTTTTGTATGGTTATCATTGGTTTAAACAGTAGACCAGCTGTTGTGGTGGAATTCAGTGTTGTCTCTTACGCTTTCACTGGTCATTTAGCCTCTAATATAAAGGGCATTGAAGGGATTTATTTTCATTTTTTACCCCCTCGAAAGGGTTTAAATTAAGATGTGATTAATCATAAATAACGCAGCGAAAAATTAGAACAATAGATCCAACCAGCGTTGAAATCATTTAGCAAACCACAATTCTCAACAGACAAATAAAACTCAAAAATATATTAATAAAAACTACCAACCCTAAATTACAAATTTCCCTTTTATACTAATATGTTACTAAAAATAATAAAAATGAAAATTTGTTATAACTAACCCTAGAGAATCCTAGAAGATCTTCGGATTTGATTTCAGTCAAATCCAAATTATTATGAAGGAGATATGAAGAATCTAAAAAGTTATTAAAAATAGCAAAAAAACCATTTTAAAGGTTGAAAAATGAAAAAATTTCAGACAATTCCGAGTTCAGGGTGTCATTTATTTCTACTAGTCGATTTTTCTGTAAATATTTGAAAATCTCAAAATGAACCCTTTCGGATTCATCGCTCTCAAAACGCGTCGGCCACCCATTCTGAATCAATAAAAGTTGTTGCCACAGTGAGGAAATTAAAGTGTTTTGAGGAGAAATAGCAAGGTTTCTTCGAAATTAAGTTGTGCATATATTTTTCTCAATCTGATCAGTGTATTGTTTATTCCTGTCATGATAACTCTGTGGGATGTGCTCCCCGATCTGTGAAGATTTGTTTGACTGCGCAATCTCTACTTTTAGGTGTCAGTTTAACTGTTTTGATTCCACCCATACTTGATGCATGTTCAACCCTTATACAGTGAGCTTCCACATGTACTAGAAGAGGAAATGCATGCCTGTAGAATTATTTCAAAGAAAATGTTTCGTGAAATTCCCTTTTCAATCTATTTCCAATCCACATTTGTGTTAGATTTTTTTTTAAATAGTTTACATCATCTAATATCATCTAATGTGATATATAAAAATGAATTATACACTTTAATATAAAAAATAATAAAATTGTAGACACATGCGTCTCAATTTTATTCAAACCAAAATGAAACATATACAAAATTTATACAAACCAAACTTTAATAAATTGTATCAATGAATATTATAAACTCATTTATTAAAAATATACAAAATTTCTAATTAACTTTGTTTGTATATATCACGTAATATGATTGAGTACAGGCAGCCAACCGAGTATATGGACTAAAATTGAGACTAGACTTAGGCAGTGTTTGGTTTTGCGATTAGACAGCTTTTATGTTTGCAGGAAGTTGGTTCTGCAATCGTGCAACCAAACAGTTTTGCAATCACAACTTTTTATAAATAAATTTCACGCAAATAGTGTCTAAAATCTACGATGGAGAAAGCTGTAAGAAGATAGCTTCCTGCATAATCAGTTTTAAACCCAACGTTCGCAAAAATCAGTTTTGTAGCCCCGCACTCTACCTTAGGATTGTTTTGAAAAGCGCTGCAATGGTTTTTGGGTTTGCATGGGCCAGGTTTTTTTATGGGCTGGCTTTTTTTAATACCCACTAATGGTATTTGGGTAAATGGGATCTTACCCGTATATATATGTGGACCTAATGAAAATGTTAGGGTGCCTCTATTTGCACGCCTTCAATGTGTTTGCAAGCCCCCTTTTAAATGAATATATATGAGAACCTAATATTTATTTAATTTCAATTTGTTTGATTTGCACATCCAAAGGAGTGGCGAACTGAGGAGGAGAAATCCAGTGTCAAAAAATTGTGTTTCACAAATTTGAGTGTACAAATTGGAGCGGCCTGCAATTCACTTATTTTGGAATGGCGTGCAAACGTATTTGAGCGGTGCAAATAGAAGCATCCAATATGTTATCATTCAGCCCCAATTGTAACCCTCTTTGCAACTTTAACACATTTTCTAATATATATATATATATAGGTCATATAATACTTCCTTTTATAATAAATGAAATATATATTTATGTGAATTGGATATATATTTTTATGTTATTTGTGATAAAGTATATATTAAGATCTAAAATATATACTACATTAGATAATTTAATATATTATGTTAGTGACGCAACGACTGAAACTTTGAACGGACTGATTGTATGAACAACCCCCTGGACATAGCCTATGTGAATAAGCCCATGGACCTACCCATGCCAATAAGCTCATTATTATAAGTAAACGGACTACAAATTTTTAAGAATTTATTTGGAATGCATACAGGGACTAATCATAAATTTTAGGGACCTGGGTGTAAATTTAATTCATGGACAAAAAAAATATTTAAAGGCCTATTTGATATGAAAGTTTCTAAATTGAAAATATTTTCTTA
This sequence comes from Acorus gramineus, assembly GCA_030737835.1. Classification (NCBI taxonomy): domain Eukaryota; kingdom Viridiplantae; phylum Streptophyta; class Magnoliopsida; order Acorales; family Acoraceae; genus Acorus; species Acorus gramineus. Next base: position 14,393,483 of record CM060855.1, on the reverse strand, counting down.
TACATTTGATTGTTCTATATAATGCTGAAGTAGCTTAAAAGCTTTATTTTCAAAATCTATATGATAATCTAAACAAATCGATGTTAAGTGTTATTTTATACATTACCTATGCTTGATTATATGAAAGCGTGATTCATGCAATATTGAAGTATTTAGTTCGAAGATCATCAGTCATCAAAATGACCTTAATTAATAAGAAAGAGTTGTACAAAAATTGAACTGTAAGCTGGAACATGTGGCACACACGTAATTAAAGAAATACTTACAATTTATGTAAAATAATCTCTTTTTTTTTATTTATTCTTTTGGGAATCTTTTCAAGTCCAATTTGTGAGAATTTTCATGGATCTCTAAGAATTTAAAAGAATTCCAGTCATTTCATATTATCAGCTTCATAAAAATTCAAATGAGTGAAACTAAATTTTGTTAGGTATAATTACGGAGAGAATAATTCATAATGATCATAAGGGATATGAACTTAGATTTTTCATCAAATTTGGATGGGTGACACGTATCATCCATCAGCAAGATGTGGAATAAGACATTTGTTCACTGAGTCTGTCCAAGGGAGTGCCGTGGGAACCTCCACATTTTGAAAATCAAGGGGTTAAAACATCACGTTTGAAAAGCATTATTTTAGGAGTTTCTCAAATACGAACTATTTTGCACATAAAATGCATCCAAAACTCCCCACGCCGGTTTGTGTTCGGATCCATGGAAGAGTTTTGGCCCAATGCACACCACAAAATCCGCTCCACCACGGATTCAAACAAGACCTAAGAAGAGTTCACGAGGAGCCATATTGTACCTAGTATCTGGGTACCACGTACAAAGGTCGTGTGGGGCTACACTTGGGGGACAACAATCCATCCTACATACCAATTCAGAAGAGCAACCAAAGCAATATATAATAAATGGACACACGTGAGCAATATACAATAACAGACTCTTGTATAGGGTTCTGATCAAATTGAGTCATATCATCATGGAAATAAAACATTTTTTTTTTTATTTTCTTAATTTATAAATAAAAGAAAACAAATATATACACAACAAAAACTAACTCAGCATAAAATAGATATATACAATTCAAATTAATGGAACTACCATGAAGAACTTGGAGGATTGCTGAAAAGATTTTTTTTTTTTTTTTTTTCCTATAGCAGGGACCAAACCAAGTATTCTGAAAAGAGAGGATTAATGACTTCAAACCGACTAACTGAGCCCATTGTTATGTCAACAGAGTCAACCCATGTAAATGTATGATATTTGTCAAAACACAGGTACCGTGTTTTTTATGATTTTTTTTTTTTTAATGAGAAAACAGAGTAAATGTATGATTTTTTTAATGATTTTTTTTTTTTTTTTTTTCTTTTTTTTCAGAAGACAAGTCAAACAATCATTTCCCATCTCATTACAGCAACAACATTTTGTTCAAGTGAAATATGCATGCCACTGTTCATGTGAATCGCATTGTTATTATGATCCTTTTTTTTTTTTTAATGATCTTTTTTTAAAGAAAAATAAAAAATTTATATGTAATTAAAAAATAAACATTATACTATTTCTAACTGGACCTTAGTCAAAATGTGTGAGGACACCTGTACTGAGCTTCACAAAAGATGTTCCACCGTGATCGCCAAACTGTCGGTACTGGATTTTGACACGGTGTGGTTGTTGTGTTGTCATGAATCCGGGTTCTTTCAAGTTTGGTTCCGTTACCCGCACGGCGCTCCGAATCGCCATTTGATGAATCGTCCAAGGTTGCTCGACCGCTTTCAAGAACGTTGGTGTGATCTCCACTTGCTTTTCCTCAAAAGCAAAAAAAAGATGATGTTCTTCTGTTACTCGCCTGTACCGGGAAATTGTGGATTCTCTTCAACATTGTGAAACTCAGGTACCTCGCACAAAATGATTAAGATCCGGTTAGAACAAAGGTGTAGTAAATTATTCTAAAATAAAAAAAATAAACTAAAATGTGAATCTTAGAACGCACCGCATTGGTTGTTTTGGAGAGGGGACTAGCAATGTTTTACGGACCCCTCCCCAAAAGATTTACCCTTTTAAAATACAATAAAAATGAGTTGGGATTGATGCACTAACTAGATAATGTAAATGAAATTACCTAGTAAATAATAAAATAAATATAAACAAATAACAAAGAGAAAGCCCTGTTTTGAGACTGGCCAAAACAGCTCGACCCCCTTTTCCTCTTCTTCTTCTTCTCTGTGTTATGTGCTCAACTCACTCTCAGGCCTCTCTCTCTCTCTCTCTCTCTCAGAGCGTATTTCTCTCGCACTCACTCTCTCTCTCTCTCTCTCCCTCACTCAAAACCAAAAAAAACTTCTTCAATTAAAACAGCCGAAATAACCAAAGAAGCTCCTCCTCTCCTTTTTCTCCCCTCCTCTCTAAAACAGCTGATCTCCCCTTTCTTTTATAGCCTCTTGAAAACAACCAAATGCCATTGTTTTCCATCCTTTCTCCCTCTAATTAAAACCATATAAATGCCCATCCCTTCTCCTTTTTGTCCCTTATACTTCCAATTGAGCACAACCACTCCTTCCTTTCCTTAGTCCCTAAGAAAACATTTTAAATAGCATCCCATCCCCTCTCAAATCAAACATTTGTTTGATTTTTCACCTTATGCATGACCATTTTTGTGTACTCGTGGAAGTGATGCATGGGGAGAGACATGAGAACTGATGGACATAGGTATTACTAAGAGTTTGAGTGTTGCATGCATGGTGATCGTGCATGTATGTATTATGATCTGATGTAGCTAGGTTGTAATTAAAGTTTGGGTGGGTGGCGTGCCTGGTTGGTGATCTAGTGAGTGTGCATGAGAGGTTGGACATGGGTAGTGTAAGAGTGATGTGTGAGATAGAGTGAATAAGACAGTTGATGTATGTAAATGCATGATATATTTGGATGTAATATGTAATGTTTAATTGTTCTAAAAAAATGTATTTGGGACAAGTATTGAACTGGTTTGGATATCGCCTGGAATATGTAAATTGGATCCTGAATCGGTCAAAATGGAATATCTACACCGACATCGTTGCCGCTGCCTCCCGCACCCCTCCGGTGAGCTGGGTTTGGGCATTGGGCACTTTTTTTGTGATTTTTTTTCTAGGTTTCATTTGAAGATTTCATATAAGTTTGTAGATCTGATGTGGATTTGTAGATTTGATCTGGGTTTGTAGATCTGGTATGGATTCGTAGATCTCATATGAGTTTTGAATTCTTTTTTTCTTTTTTTTTGTTTGGAGTTGTAGATCTGTTTGGTATGGATTTGTAGATCTGATTTTAATCTATGTAAGTGGAGGAGGAGGAATCCGTGTGAAAAATGTTTACTTGGTCTTGGACACAAGACTAACTTGATCAAAGTCCCAACCATTTTATTGTTGGATTGTTCTGTGTTGGATTTTCACATGTTTGATTTCTATGCATATCACAAATTGGGTCATCAGAGAGTTCAAATTTCACCTTCAAATTTCTTTGTGGTTGCTTTGTTATATTAAATTAGTAAAATAATTTCTGTATTCATGAAAAATTTATAGGCCGAGTATGAATCAGATCTTATAGTGTAATGTTCCCAAGATAATCGAACTTTGATGAATCATTGGCCAACATTATAATTTTTAGGGATTTTTTTTTTTGTTGAATGGAGTTACTGTTTAATTATTTGTTCAAATGAACATTGTTATTTTTTGGTAACTTGATATCAGTTAATGATATCATATTCATTATTGGGAGGAAAAGAAAATCCAAAGTAACAGGGATTTGTTGAAATGATGAACAAAGAATTTTGAAGGGCATGTTGTAGATTTAAAATATTTTTTTTCTAGAAAGCATTGGGTTTGGTATCATGTTGTTGGTTGCATTATCACACTTATTCCTTTATTTAGAAATACAATTGTGGCATCCAAGCAGACTGAACAAGTATAGAATCATTAACATTTTTTTTTGGTTGATTGAAAGTTGAAACGGAAAGGGAGAGATTCTGATAAAAGATTTTCGAAAGTGGGGGAATTTAATTTGCAGATTTTACAGATGCTTATGTTGCTGGGGAGGGGATTTGAAGGGGGGGATGATTATTTATGGGTGGAGACTTGTTGCTTACTGTGGATATGCCTTTTGTTAGGGCAATTTTCATTGAAAATGTTTTTATACCAATTACATGACATATGTTGTTGATCCACATGGGAATTCTATATTTTTTTGTTATTAAGTCTCTATCACCTTGACAAAACAAATTTGAGAAGCTTTTATTTTTATTATGGGTTCATGGCAAGATTTAGGTGTTATGTAGTAGCAATAGGTAGAATCCCGGGTGTGTATACGAGTTGGCCTGAATGCAAAGCACAAGTACATGATTTTTCAGATCCAGTATACATGGGCTTCCAAAATCTAGAAGATGCCAATCAATTCATTACTAAGTATATCGTCCATGTGTCGAGTTCTCAGATCGGAGAGATTGAGTTTCTAGATGACCATTCCACTCCACTGTTGACCACCTCTTCGAAGAGAGGTAGTACAAGCTCAGCACCCACAGGCATGATTTTCCAAGTTGGTCCACTTCAAAGCGAGGTAGTTGCGCCTATCAGTCATGTCATAATTATCATGTTCAGTTGTACTATTTTCTTGTTGGTCCTCACTCTTACAATTCTCATTCTCATTTTGCATCACATGTAAGTAAGTCTAGATTATGTATTGTGAACCAAGAACATGTAATGTTGTTTGGAATCAATGACTTGAAGTTGTAATTTATTTGGGACAACATGTTATGGTTGTGGAAGTTTGTATTGTTTTTTACTATGGAAGTTTATAAGGGGTGTTCAACCTGTTCTTTCCAAATTGAATAGACACACCATTGCTTAGTTGAAATTAATGCTCCTCTATCACATTGATAGCCAAGTTGAAAAATTACCTCTATTTTTTCAGAAATCCCAATTGGTACCTTGTGTTTTGAGCGGAATGTAGGAACTCTATCACAAACTTTAATGATAATGAAATGAGATTTCAAGGTATAGTCTGGGACTTAATAATTGAAAGTGAAAATAAGAGAAACATAAAACCAGAATGGCAGGCCACCTGTAACCTCATTATTTTGAGATGACTACTCTCTTGGATCAAAGACACCCCTTTAGAAGAAAAAAACAGTTCATATTAAAAATCCAAACCAATTACTCGATTTCAACCTGTTCAACTTGTTTACATGGAATAATTCCAGTTTCAACCTGTAAAGACAGGAAAAGCAATAAAAAGCTATATATGAAAACACAGGAAAAACAATTCATATAAAAGGCTGCGATCAAATCCATGATATTTAAAATGTTCAGTATAGTTAACATTACACATCTAGCAGAAAAAAAAAAGACAATCAAATCCATAATATTTAAAATGTTCAGTACAGTTAACACATCTAGCAAATAAAAATCTGCAATCAAACCCATAACATTTAAAATGTTTCAATACATTTAACATTACACATCTAGTAAAAAAAATAGACAATCAAACTCATAACATTTAACATCTAGCAATTCAAAGTTTAAAATCAAACCCATAACAATCTATGATGCTTCACTCATTTGAGTAGAAATTTTTCATTTTGTTCCTAAATGGACTCACGGGTTTCAAACGCATCTTGATGTGTAAGAGCTGTGCTCACGTATAAGCACAGACTATCTCCTCCCATTAGACGATGTGAGACTAAACACTTCACTCATGGACCTCTTAAGACTCGGGTCTTAGTTAGGTGTCACAATCACTTTCCCTAATAGAAATTAGGGTTAAAAATCTTTTTATCAAAAAAAAAAAAAAAAAAAAAAAAAAAAAAAAAAAAAAAAAGAAAGAAGAAGAAGAAGAAGGAAGCTGAGTTTGAAATCATCCAAACGCAGTTTGGGAAACAAACTCTCCTGTTCGCAAACGCAAACATGCGGCGGTTGGTCTGAGAACGGAATGCAAAGTAGGGCTTTCAGAGCCTCCCCGCGTCCATTTGCAAAGGTGATGATAAGAGACAAATATATTAGTGTGAAATAAAATGCGGACAAGGGAGCAATCGAAGCGTCGGAGAGAGGAGGCAACTTCTTCCGGTGACGTCCACATAACCTTCGTCTTCCCTACTTTTTGTTGTTCTTCCCTTCTGTCCCATCCCCAACTTCTTCTGTTGTTCTTCGTTTGCGCAGGCACTCTCACTGATACACACAAAGAAAGTTCCAACCATTCTCGCAAATCCTCGAAGAAGAAAAGCAAGAAACAATATGTCGATGATTTGGTACTTTTTCCTCTACCTTATCAAGTTATTATTTAGGGTTCATTTTGTTGTTCATTCTGCCATAGCACCTAGAAAAATTGCGTTTCGATCCTCCATTATTGTGTTCGTTACTGGATATTCTAGATCAAATTTCTCCTTCCATGGATTTATCATAATTGGATTTCCAGGAAGAAAGAATTCTTCTTCTTGGCCAGAGTTACCAAATTGGCCCAATACTGTTTTTTTCCTGCTTAGATGACTATGGCCGGTGTATTGGATGATTTTCAGTGGACTTTTTCAGATACATGATTGGTGGATTCAGTGCATTATCAACATTTTTAATTTTATGATTTTTTTCATGAAAGGATGGTGGAATGAGGAGAAATGAACAAAATGGAGAAGGTAGCAGTAACAACAAAGATGATAAGGGCAGAGAAATGGAGGAGGAGGAGAATGAACCAGAATGGGAGGATGGTCCGATTCCCGTTTCAGTTTCGGGGTGTGATGATCTGCAGAGTCTTGAGAAAGGTATAACTGTGGAGTTCACTGAGTCGCCCCTGTCTTCGGTGAAGCGGAATCCCCCCAAGAGGGCTTCTGCTGAAGAAAAGGTAGAATTTTTTTTAAGACGAGGGATTAATTGTTGTAAGAAGGACAGTCAGTGGATAATTTGATGGGAGGCTTTCTGATTAAATTCATTTTCATCTCCAATTTAGGAACTATCGGAACTTGTGCACAAGGCCCATTTGATATGCCTCTTGGCAAGGGGGAGAGTAGTTGACAATGCTTGTGATGATCCTCTCATTCAGGTTTGTTCTTTTCCTGCAGAAGATTTTGCCTGTATAATCAATTTTTTAGTAATGTTGCACAACCACTAAGATTGTTTTATGCTGTTGGTGTGTTTGCGTCAAAAACTTGTTTTTAAAATAAATTTATTTTTAATTGTTATACAAAAAAATAATAATCAAAGTTTGCGTTCAAAACCAATCTCCCCATGTTGAAATGAATTATTGTTGTGGTTGGCTAATAAACTAGATCTATAATAGTTTTTGTTGGACTTCATGCAATTGTATGAGTGCTTCATATTGCTCCCCACATATAAATGCAATTGTTTACAAATTTTTTTTTGGTAAGTAATTGTTTACAAGTTGGACATATTTATGAATAATTTTATGCATTCAAGGGCATATATCTATAAAATCCCAAGGGTCTTTTTTTCAAATGCACTCACTTGGTTGGGAGTTCTGGAGAGATGTAGGTTCATGAAAGAATTAATTAATTAATGAGAGGATTGCTTGTGACTCATGGAGTGCCATGTTTCCCACTCATACAGAACCTATTTCTCTATAGAATTCTTGATCGTGAATGTGGAGACACAAGCCGTCTCCCATGAGACATGCAGGATATACCTAAAGCGTCGCAGAATCAGTATTTATAAGCTCAAGGCTGTCTCAATTTTTTCACCCCTTCGAACTTCTCTGAACACGGAGGCGAAAACTCCCTTCTGGAGGCCTACCGCCTTGACTGGTCATCTGCCGAAAGCTGCAAAGTGGGTGCACCAGATTTTGTGGGCAACACATTGTTATCAGAGCCAGGTACAACACACCTTTTCGCCTTAAAACCTTCACTCCTTCCATGCCATGTGTCTTCCCGTACCTCATACCAAACCTTATTGTACTTGACAAGAGACCATGGGATTTGTGAATCATATGCTTCTCTCCCCCTTCACCGGCCAATACACGGTCAGTAGAGCGAGGTACACCACCTACAGCTTGACCTTTTCGCCTCAAAACATCCACTCCTGTGCCATGTGTCTTTCCTGTATCTCATACCAGACATGATTCTACTTGACAAGAGACCGTGGGATTCTCTCCGCCTTCACCAGCCAATGGACATGGCCGTCCACCACCTCTATGGTCAAACCAGCACAAAAAGATCACCTGAGGTTTGAGACACCTCCAGATCACCGCCTCTGCAAAGGAAGACATCACTTGATCTGCTTTCTTAGAAACTTCCACTGTCACCTCCAATCCCCCCAAGGAAACCAGAATTAGACTCGGTGTCATCTTTGGCCCAAATAGTCGCCTGAATCAATGGGAACTCTAATGCTCCTTCTGAACCCAAGAACAACAGATGGCCAACCAGCTCCATCACTTTCCTTAAAACTTCTTCCATATAAGAGGGATTCCCTTCAAAATCAGACATACCTTCTCCCCCTCCATCCCACTTTGCCTATCGAAAAATCACATGGAAGGAAGGAAATGCAGTAGCCTCCTGTAGAGATCCCTCCCGCTTCAAGGATGAGATTTTTGTCACGATGGATGATAGCCTAACGATGAACCTTCCCCGACAAAGCCATCCCACCTGGCTGAAGTCTATTCCCTTCCACCTCCTTCAAAGGAGTTGTGCCAGCTCCTCACAACCTCCCTCCTTCTCCCTTGACCAAATAGCCATAACATATCTTTTCATTTTTATCTCCCTCTCTGCAAGTTCTGGTAACCACCCCACCACCACCTTGGGCACAATAATCCCTTGTCCTCCTAGATTGAGACCCCTTGCTCCAAAATCACCTGCTTCCCAGGCCAGGCACTTCTATGCCCAAGACCCTGCATCTCCAGTAACTAGGTGGTTCATGACAAGCAGAGGCGAAATGACCCAATCCAGGCACCTGAAGCATCTGACGCTTCCCCGAGCACTTCCCCTATCCGTTAGGAACCTTTTCTTCAGCTCTCCCACAACATCCCCTTTCCCTTTCCACCATTTGCCCCTTCCATCCTGACACTCTTGGACATCCGCCGAACAACCTTATCTGCCAAGGCTCACCAGAAATCCCAATCTCCAGGGCGGCAGGGCCTGCAGCCCCTTGACGCACATATATTCCTTTCCCTTTCCGTAGCTCATCTTCTGGCAATTCCAAACAGTAATAGAGTTCTATATTTTTTATTCAATGGAAAAATTACTTTAAAAAAATAGAGTTCTATAAGAGTTAGCCTATATTTGCTATTCATTGACCATTTATCTACTATTTTTTTCTTTATTTGTTACATCTATATCTTTACTTATTCTTGGGAATTTTTTTTATCAAATGGCTATCCTAGATATGTGTTAGCTTGCCTTCTATATATATTTTGTTATCATATTTGCACCAATTTAGGATCCAATTGTTGTCATTCTGAGAAGGCTTATTGATTATGCAATGTCAGGCTTCTTTGCTTTCTCTTATTCCAAAACAGCTACTAAAGATAACAGAGGTCACAAATCTGACAGCCAATGTATTGGTTCCTCTTGTCGAATGGGTATGATTTTCTCTCTACATTGCACAATAGAACATAGAATGTGATTTGTTTATTCTTCATTGCTGCCTGTTCATATTAATGCTATTGTAATTCCATTTGCAGTTCAATACTAATTTCCATGTTCAAAACACAAGAATTGGGGAGAAAGATTTTAAATCAAGTCTTGCCGTTGCTATCGAAAATCGTGAGGGAACTGCAGAAGAGGTAATTTGTGCTTTACCTTAATGTATATCACATAATTACATTTGTCACAGGAGTTCCCCTAGCTCAACCTGTCTGATATCATTTTAATTTAATGAAAAGATCAAAGTAGTCATGAGTATACATCCAGATAACTAGATCAGATTGCTTTATCTTTGAATGCTTGTAATTTGATTGGAAATCATTTTTATGTAAAGGGGATCAGATATCATTACTTTTCATTCATAGGAAATCTCTCTTTTTGAGGAAAAAATGTTATATTTTCAAAAAAAATATATTATTAATAAGTTGGATGTCTAAAAATAAATCTTGTTATTATAAGTTGGAGAAACGAAACTGACTAGATGACTTCCCATGAAGAGGCGGTCACATACAACCCAAAAAAGTGCATACACATATCTTACAGAATTATTAAATGTAAAGTTTCCATCCCTGTTCTGTCATACTGTCTCAACCCCATTTATGTATTTAATCCAGGCCCTTAATTTTTAACTAAATTGTCCCTTATATGTTCCATGTAACATTGTCTCTTGACAATTTCTTATTCGTTGTGAGCCAATTGTGCTCCTAATTCCTTTTTTTGGAACCCATTAAGGTCTAGATTTTGTAATACTACTAGCATGATTTTGGACCAGAGGATTTCAGTATGCTATCATATGGTGTTAAAGTAACCACGCATGTTGACATCATCTGGTTTTAGTTAGCATGATGAATTTTTAAGTGCGAGAGAACTTTTAACACAATAGGAAGTCATGACATGTGCACAAATCAATAAATGCATGTGAAGCATATCCTTTTTGTACTGAATGCATAAATTATGACTGATTTTATTTTAATATTTGAGTCAACATGAACAGATACTGCCAGTTGGAGCACACATGATGATCTAGTTCTCTCTTAAGGCACCATTTGGATCCACGTTTGGACAGATCCTATGTTTGGAAAGCGGATAATTCTCAAACACATATCCAAATACATTTCAGTGTTTGGCTTTTCAAAAGTTCCCTTTAGCTTTTCCAGGCCAAAAAACCTCAGCAACTGAAAAGCTTCCAAAACAACACTTTTCAAAAGTTGGGTTTGAAATGCGAAATCTCAGCATTTCGACTATACATCCAAACGCAACCTAAAATTCTTATAGAAAATAATTGGGGGAAACTCTTTGTTGCCCATCTTCTCTTTGTTTGATTTGAGTGACTTAGTGGGATAGGACAAACATAATGTATAAAATTTCTTTAATTATCAGTTACAAAATGGCAGCAACATCCTTCCTTTTTTAGAAGTGTGGCTTGTAAAATTGGCTTATCATCATGACTAGGTTTTGTTTTCTTTTTTCCCCCCTAAAAACATCTTTCTCCAACAAATTACATGAAGCAGCTGGCATACCTCGAATAAGACATTTCATCATTCACAGAACTTGGAATTTAGTATCTTTGTTATATTGTATATGGGACTGAAGTGATATGTGCTAAAATTTGAGTATTCAAATCTCAGTTCTAAAAGCTCAAAAATTTTGAATTCAAGTTTGTTTGATAATCCCACTGCACTGCTAACATGACAGTCGCTTATGTCAATAGCGGAAAGACTGGTGACCATGACGAAATTATTTATCTAGATACATGAGTTGGACTCTTATCATGTTGATAATGTAACGATAAAGAAGTCTAGTTTAAAGTGCACACATTTCACTTGAATCTCCTGTATAATTGATGAAATGCTGTGGTCTTATATTACCATGCCTTTAAAGGGAAGGATAGAACCAAGTCTAAATATTTAAATGTGCATATAACAGATGGGACAAAGGAATATTTTGGCTTTAATGATAAGCTCATTTATCACAGGTTGCTGCATTATCGGTGGCATTACTCAGAGCTCTCAAGCTGACCACTCGGTATTGTGTTCTTACTATCTAAATGATTATTTTCAATTTTCCAATGAAAATTTGTTTCGAAGTATATATGTTAGTGAAGTTCTTTTGCTTCTTCTCTCGGAGGTGTTTTTATCATAGTATATATTCTTACAAGTCTTGCTAAGGAAAACATACTAATTTTTGCACATTTTCTCACTTGGTCATTATTAGCAATTTTAATGTATTGGTGTGCAGTGCGTGCGCATATCATCATTCACACGGTCACATTTGATCCTTTTTGGATCAATCTTCTCTGAACGACTTATTGTATCCACGTCCACCAAGCTGTAGATATTTCACTTTGGTCCTCTGAATTATCCTTACAGTAGGCACCGTCTTTCCTCCCCCCCAACTGCAATGAAGTCTTTGTTTCTCCTCAACAAGAAAACTATCTTCCCTGATCATTCCAAATCAAATTTTAACTGACAAGTAAAATAGGATTCAAGGAGAAAGAGCATTTCTAAGTTCTATGAATTATTTTCAAAGACTAGAAATCCTAGGTATTCAACATCACCAGTAGAGGGTTTGGAGAAATTTTCTCTTAAGATCTCACTGTTTTCAATAGGAAAATCCTCTAAAAAAATCATAGCATCAAAATCATAAGGTGTTGTACATTGTTGGGTTAAGAACATACCTTGAAAAAGTTTCCTAGAATGATCTTGCCTTCAGATGGTCCCCAGACCACTTAAATATCAAATTCTGGGTAAAAAGAAAATTTATGAAAATCTCAACAAAATTTGGATCTGACCATAGTTCAAAATTCACATGATTAGTCTGGACAATTGTTAAATAGTAAATGATTTTCTTTGAAAACAACTTTGTCCAGACCACAAATTAAAAAACATCCCAACATCCGAGATGGAAGTTGTTGAGATTCTATTTTGGCTCAGATGATCAGGATAATGTGCTCCATGGTTACAAATTTTGTTGTCAACCATTGGTCTATTGAGCCCAAGCCACTACCTTTGCATGGTTCTTGAGCATTAGGTTTTCCTAGTATGAATAGATGGCTAATAATTTTTACATAGTTGGCTATGAATGAAGTTCATATTGCCTGATTGAAGTCATAACTCATAAGAAAACTTTTGTGCCTTTTGCAGTTTTGTGTGTATTCTAGATGTGGCTTCCCTCAAGCCTCACTCTGACCTGCCTGAGTATTTGGACAAAGATGCACCCAGATTGGACAGAGGAATGTTCATTAGTTCCTGTGAAATGGTTGAAGCAAGTTCCACTCAGGCTTCTGCTATACACCAAGTTCAGTCTTCCCAAAATAAATCGAGTTTTGCTGAGGATATTCTCCGGAAAACTCCTCAAAAAGATCAAGAAGATGGTTCTTCCTACAATAACAGTTCAAAAGATTCATCTGTTTCAATCAGAATTAAGAACAAGGAAGTTGTAATGGAGTCTTCCACAGGATTCAAAAGGAAAGGGGATATAGAATTCGACTTACAGATGGAAATGGCTCTTTCTGCTACAGCTTCTGCAGCTATACAGAATAATTTAGCTAATGAATCAAATGAGCTGGAGCACAATTTGTTATCTTGTACTTCTTCATTCAGAAAAATGAGAAGAAAAGAAACTTCAATTTCCATTGGGAAAGGCTCTTCCGCCGTTTGGTCAAGGAAAGCAGGACCCCCATTATACTGGGCTGAAGTCTACTGTAGTGGGGAAAATCTGACAGGAAGGTGGATTCATGTTGATGCTGCAAATTCAGTGGTTGATGGAGAGCAAGAAGTAGAAGCTGCAGCTGCTGTTTGTAGAAGGCCACTAAGATATGTGGTTGCTTTTGCTGGTCATGGAGCTAAAGATGTAACTCGCAGGTGCTCCTCTGCCTACTGCTGATCTTTTCAAAGTTTAGGATAGAAACCTATTTGGAATCTTTAACATGACAGACAATGTTGTCCTGTGCAACATTTGGTGCCTTTAGAAAGTTGATCTGGCTTAACTTTGATTACGTGCTACAGTGAGAACTTGTTGGGGAGTTTTTATGATATGAATCAGAAATATTTCTTGCGAATAGTTTCAGTGTGAACCCATTTCGTCCCGCTTTACTTTAATGTGGGGATGTAGAAAAACATTGTGATGTTTTTAAACTAAAATAAGCAATGTACAGCATCAGCTTGTTTTGGTTTGCTTTATTATCATGTTCAGTTTAAGGTACAGTCTTCTGTTTGAAAATGGTCGTGGGCGCTTTTTCCTCACTGAATCTGTAAACTGAGAAGATCATCGTCATCACAACTATAGATGCCTGTTTTGTATCAGTTAGGTTTTTAAATGACCTGAGAGTGCTTTGCTCAAGTTCTCAAGCACAAACAATTGCTATACCTGCTTTATGTTGGACATGTTCACACCTAGTAAATTAACAAATAAATGGTTAGGACTAGTAAAATATAATGAATTCAAACATTTTCTTGTAAAATTTTGCATGTTAGTTGTTTCTTTAGTATAATATCATTTGCTAAAAAATTTCAGGTATTGCATACAGTGGTACAAGATTTCAACATTGCGAATAAATTCCCAATGGTGGGAAGAGGTTCTGGCACCATTGAAGAGTTTGGAGTCATCTGCAACTGGAGGTACTGTATGTTTTGAAGGAAAACTTGGGAATGCTCCTGCAAAAGTGATGGAAGAAAAGTCATCCGAACCATCTTCTTCTCGTGTTGTGCAATCCAAGATGCCTAATGAAATGATAATATTTCAAAAAAGGTATAAGAATATCTGGTGATTTTGGCACAAGAATTGTCTATACAACGTCAGAACATCTCATTCATAATCTGACATTGCTATTAGGGACTCACTTGAAGATATGGACCTTGAAACAAGATCCTTAACTGAGCCTCTCCCGACTAACCAGCAGGTAGCTGTCAACACAGTCAATTGACTGATGCTTGTCAATATTTCTTCAGATGAAACCATAATGAATCACAACTCTCCTCTTAACTATTGCGTAATTATAACTTCCAAAGTGTGCAAACTGAGCTTTGGTTAACCGGTTAGCACTCCCTGAGTAAAGGAGGTCAAGTGATCTCACCCCATAGTGCCAAATGTGCACAGGGTGACACCAATATTCCAAAAAATAAATAAATAAATAAAAGAAAGAAGATGGATTTCCACCTCCTAAAATCAGTTTAAAGAGGTATTTGTTTTGATGTCAAGGAAGACCCGATTTTAGCATTTTATCAACTTTGCTAACATATCAATTTGCTGATCTACGAGTTTGATTTGCTTCTTAAGATTTGAAACCTTTCTTTTTATGAATTCAGGCCTACAAAAGTCATCACCTTTATGCCATTGAAAGATGGCTTACTAAATATCAGATACTGCACCCAAAGGGTCCTGTACTTGGGTATTGTGCAGGCCATCCAGTCTACCCTCGAACTTGTGTTCAAGTTCTACAGTCAAGACAAAGTTGGCTACGAGAGGGTTTGCAAGTCAATGCTAATGAAGTTCCTGCTAAGGTCTGCACCATGGAATTTTCTTGAAATAAATTACTTCCATTCAAAAAAAATTAATTTTATTTTGAAATTACAGGTGATTAAACGTTCTAAAAAATTTGGCGAAGTCTCCATGTCTATGGCCTCTGAAGAAGATAATGGTCAAACAACTGTTCCCTTATATGGGAGGTGGCAAATGGAGCCTCTGTCTCTTCCTTCTGCAGTAGACGGTATAGTCCCTAAGGTGAGATGCTACTTATGAATTCAAATTGAGGATCCCTTGAGTGTAGTTGAGTGACTATCCTGATTTCTATTTTTATTTTGTGTTCTTTCCTTCTGCTATGTTACACATTTGATTTGTCCTCCAATTTTTTACAATTTGTATTTTGTGTAATTACTCTCAGAATTTTTAGCTCGATCAAGTTACTAGAAAGTACATATATTTAAATGTGATTAGGAATTTGGAAAACAAATTGTATATCATACTGTGGCACATATTATAATGATTTTCTGGGTAGTGTATACATGGAAAACTGGGTTAAATTCATAGAAAGTCTCCTTCTGTTACTAACCTATGTTGGTCATTTTGCATGTTTACTCATTGGTTTATGTTCATGGGAAAATGGCATGGTTTTGGATTACATTTTGTGTAAATGTTATGGTATTTCGTGAACATTGTTGTTTGTTGTTGGGTTGTGGTTTTTAGGAACATGACCGCGACAAATGGGGTATTTTTGGTAAATAGCAGTTTAAGTAAGTGGTTGGATTGTAATTTATTTAACCAAAAGTCCAACTCAATGGACCTTTTAGTGGGGGATTCTAGACCAAGCCCTACGGCCTACACACTGCCTTATGCCGTGTGCTTTTTTTTTTTTTTTTTTGGTGTATCGGAGAGACCCTCTGTGGTTGACTTACGGTTAAACTGAGAAGGCTACCTCCGCCTGTGTGCTTTTTTATCCAGGTGTTAACTAACTATGCTCGTCCATTGGCCTGTGATCCATATTTGTGTTCACCGTAGTTTCTCTTGTTTGACTTCTAAAATTTATATGAGACCACAAAAATTAATTCCATTTTACATTTTATTGAAGGGTATCTTGATCCAATTGACAATGTAGGACTCTCAGCACGAACTAGGTACTCCCAGTTATAATAGTAAGAGATGCTGGTGGTTTGCTCTCGAGTATTTCTCATTTATAGTAGTAGTAAGAGCATAAATTAGCATACACAAACTCAATACATGGATGATTAATGTTGTTATGAGTTGGAGGTTTGCCTCATTCATTTCCTGTGAACTTTAATTGGATTCATATTATTCTTGCTTTGACTTGTGTATTCATCTGACATGATATTTGTGTTAGAACGAACGCGGTCAAGTGGAGGTATGGTCTGAGAAGTGCCTTCCACCCGGTACTGTACACTTGAGATTCCCCAGATTGGTTCCAGTCGTGAAGAGGCTGGAAATCGATTTTGCTCCGGCCATGGTGGGGTTTGAGTACCGTAGTGGGCGTTCTTTTCCTGTCTTTGATGGGATTGTAGTCTGCACTGAGTTTAAAGAGGCTATAATGGCGGTATGGACATCAGTCTTTGCATTTGTAGTTTTAATACATAGACGCAGAAAGCACCGTGCATTTGTGCAACATAAGATTAAGCCGTGGAATTCCTTTGATACGTGTTTCTTTACATGTAGGCCTATGCAGAGGAAGAAGAAAGAAGAGGAAGTGAAGAAAAGAAGAGGACTGAAACACAAGCTCTTTCAAGATGGTATCAGCTTCTATCATCCATTATGACCAGACAGAGACTGAATGCCTCTTATGGAGATGGTTCAACTGTGCTGTCTGACAATTCCAGTGCTCTGAAAGACAGTCAGTATGGGACACCAACAAGTTGCAAAAACAACGTCAAATCAAGCGTGCCACGACGAGTAGGCTTGAGAGAGTCAGGTGGTAACCATGAGCATGTATTCCCTGTAGACGATCAGAGCTTTGATGAAGAGAGCTCTGTTAGGACGAAGCGCTGCCCTTGTGGATTTTCAATCCAAATGGAGGAATTGTAACAGAAATTAATCCTATATATCGATGGGCCTTTTTTCTTGACTTCTTTCAACCCTTTTGAGCATGCTTGAAAGGAAAAAATTTCATATCAGTTCATACTGATTGGAATCCATCAATGTATATTCAGATGGATGACGTTCGTCCACAATATTGATGAGCGTCCATCAATAGTATTTTAAATTATGAAAAGTATTAAAAAAAAGTTATTACTCACTCTTAACCTCCAAATTTCTCTCCCATACCGTCACTTTAATGCACAAATATTTCCTTCCGTGTGATGGTTGCCCATGTGAAAATACCTTGAATAATAGGCTGTTGATACATTTATTCCATTTTGCAGTCTTGTTTCCGGTTTAAAGACGGTCCTCTAGTTCCTTATATGTTTCATTAGTGGAGTGTATCTTGTCCTAGTCCTAATGTAATATATACTCTACTTTATGTATTTATTTATCTAAATATATATTTCATTTTTTATGATTGTATGTTGTATATAATTAAGATAATCAAAACGATTGGAAGAGGAGGGGGGGGGGGGGCGTGCCGGATGTATCATTTTCTTGAATAATATCCTTTCAAAAAGCTGGGGACTGTATTCGCTGTTAGATCCTTTGATATGTTTATATATTTTTGCATGCATATAACAAAAAAAAAAAAAAGATGAAGATTATATGAATTGAATTCATATATTTTTGGTATTTTCTTAAATTAGTCTATCGAGTCTAGGATATGGAGGTGGGGATTACAAAATTGATTGTATGAATGATTATCACCTTAAATTCTTCCTAACTATTGCTTCATGGGTATGATTTCGTGAGCAATGGAGAATGATAATGATAATGGGATATTCTTTTAAAATATTTACCACATTTATCCCATCAACCAGTTTGATGGCCCACGTCCTCATCATGGCCTTCAGCCCCAGATGATGATGCACCAGATGCCATCATCTTCTTTAATTGGCCATCGCTCCTCTTCACTCTTGTTGCATCAATTGAAACATTGGAGTTTGAGGATGGATCGAAGTTGCTGTTAATCTTTACAAATCAATTATATGATCAATACATCAAAAGGAAGATGAGACATCAGCCATGACATGCCAAATGGTTATTCCAAAATCAAGAGGTTCACCTGTACCAATCATGTACAATAATTTTGCCTTATCCTCTATGATGTCACTCTTATGTCCAAAGAGAGATGTAATGAGAAATGATGGTGTTTAAAAGCCAGTATTTTGGTAAGAGTTGATGTTGGACAATAATGAACTATGCTAGATATGACGAGCCACATAATTCTTGGACATAAAGTTAGCTTGGAAGCATTAAAGACCCAATAATCTTCAGCTTTGGGGAGACGAGGAATAGAGGTGTTGTGCAAGGTTGTCCATGCAGACAATACCATATATGAATGTTTTAAAGAAATAATTCTTCTTACCAACAAACGAATGTGGGATACACACCTCCCAAACGAGTAATTTTGAACTATTGACGAGAATAAAACATGCTAGAAATTTTGGAACAGGGCATGTCTCTAACATCGCGTGGAGAAAGTAATTATCAACGCTAGTATCGAAAAAAAAAAAAAAATCTTATGTTCAAGCAGCAGTTTGTTCCTCATTGTGTAATGGCACATCTGGCATGTTCAACTTATTTTGAACAGGGAAAACAAGCTACCAATTAAGAGCATCCATTTCAATTTTTCTTGAATCCAATATATTCAATCTGTGAATCAAATTTAGTAAATATGTTTCTCAATTACACTGGCAAGAAGATAAATTAACTAGGGAGATTTTTCTCTCAATGTATCAGCAACCTCATCATCTCGTGAACAATAAATTTACATTTGAAGAAACCACACTGCATTTCTGATATTTAATTGTGCAATCATCCAAGCAGCTTTTCCAATCAAGAATTCTTTACTATGGAAGACTATACATACAGTTGGAACCAACATGTCCATTATGTGGTTACATACATCTCTGTCATCACATATATTACATTGGATTTCTAATTACAAAATCATGTGCAGCTCACCACCTATGACATCATTGTTACAGTGGAGATCCTTTAGCATATGAGCTTGAGCATGTGGTGCATAGAGATGTTGCTGCCATCCCTCAGTCTCTCTCTCTATACAACTTGCTAAATCTTCTCACAACTCAAAACCTCATGCTCAGTTTAAGAGGTTTCATCAATTGCCCTCAGTTTTTCAAGTATTATCTTTTCCTGTTTGACATCTATAATGAAGTCAAGAATAAGAAATATCCATAATTGGGGGAAGGTAAGCCATTTGAAACATCCAGAGATGAGAGCAACATAATATCAAGTCAATAATTGCATTTTAAACATTTGATTTTGTTTCTCAATAGAAAAAGTATTTCCCTCGAGTTTGAATCCATAATTGGGGGAAGGTAAGCCATTTGAAACATCCAGAGATGAGAGCAGCATAATTTCAAGTCAATAATTGCATTTTAAACATTTGATTTTGTTTCTCAATAGAAAAAGCATTTCCCTCGAGTTTGAATCCCGAGGCTTTTACTTGGTGCACAGGATTTGTGGGCTAATCTGCACACTCGGGGTTTTCCCCCGTCCTTGGGATTCCATATCACACACAAAAATAAAAAGCTATTGCAGAAACATGCACATAGGAGGATACATTCCTGATCTGGGTTTTCGGTGAAATTGGAGTGCAAAGCATTTCCAACACTGTCTACCACTGCAGATATCGTCATCGATGATTCAATGCATAAGATGGCAGCAATTGCATCGAGCTGAATAACCTCATTTCTGAACATTAGTCTTGCATGTGCTATTAATACAAAGTCCAACAAAAAATGAGTGATACTGGCACAAAAACAGATCAGATGACACATGGATTTGTAGATAAATACCTTGGGCTAATCTTATCAAACTTTCAAGCATGCGGACAGTTGTCCTAGCTGCGTGTCAGATAGAAAAAAAATAACTGCAATGTTTTTAACCAATAAAAGAATCAAAAGAGATTTAATTGGACCTGCATTCTGTATTGCGGATCTTCGTTGGAGTTGATAATAACTGGAAATGACCCTTTCTGCCTCCTTTGTTAGGATAGGCTTGAAACGTCCTTTTACATATTGAATATACCTATCATATGATACCCGCTTAAGCATTGGATGCTTTTCTGATAAAACTTAACAAAAGTGAATAAGCACCAGCTGCAGCTACAGATAGATAGCTCAAGTTTAATATTAGGTTAGGTTGACTATAATCTGTTGCACCATGTCTTCTACTAGGTGGACAGAGACACAAAATAGAACTAGGTAAAAGGTCGTCCTGATCTTGTCGCAAATCAACACTGTATAAATTCCACAACATTCATATATCGCATGCCCAGCCTAGTAATGTAATGCGTCAAGGAGGGATTAGGCCTAAAAAAGTAGAGCAGTTTACTCTAGACACAGAAATTTCGATCTGTAACCTTGCCGAACCTGAGACAGCTTCATAATTGGTCTTAAAATATACTAACCATGACTAATCTAATAAACTGACCACTAAACGAAGTGCCCTGTGGCTGGAAGACTCAATCCAACAGAACCAATAGTTTCCATAGATCCAAGTGTAGATGTGTACCCATGTATTGACAAGGAATAATAGGAGCTAAACTTGCCATTATGATTGGGTTTCATGGTCTTGGTAGTTCATTTTCTTTTTAGGAATATGTGAAAAAAATTCCCAATGGCAAATATAAAATTTCCATGCAGTAATTATATGCTACTGAACAAAAATAATATTTTAGTGCTCCTAAATAGATGCATTCTTCAACATTCAAATCAAGGTTCAACAGTGCGTGAAGAGGACTATTGTGGCCCTCAAAGATAATTGTCAGTCTTATTTCATAGGATTTACAGTAAGCAAAAGTGGATTCCTTCCTGTCAATTTTGGTAGGTTTCATTTGCTTAAAGAACTAAAGATTTATAAAAGTTGAAAATGATTACCTTCTAAGCGTTGGGAGTGACCAAATGTTTGCCAAGTCTTCATTATCCTCTGCTTTTTTTGGTTCTCCTACCTGAGAAGTTCAATGGATATGCAATATCGATTAATCTGAATATGGATTTTGAATGGCTAAGAATCCTTACAGACAAAATGAAATTATGATACCTCGGATAAAATATGGGATGATACAATGACATCCCATTCAGGATTTTTCGTATCCAGGAGCACAAGAACTATGTCAAATCTGCTCAGGAGTGGTCCAGACAGTGTAGTATTGACAGATAATGCTAAATATCATAAAGGAAGAAAACAAATTATGATACAATATAGATGGATTTGATATATACAGGTAAATATCTATGTCAGGAAGGTTATGATAAGTGCTTAAGAACAATAATTTATTAACTGTAACAAATTAAAAGTTTAACCTTGTATATTTAGTAAAAAATGAGATAACATATCTAGTATTATAAACAAATGGATATGGGGAAAAATATGCATCACATACATTGAGTAGGATCATATTGCCCTTTGGGGTTTGTTGCAGCAAAGACAATAGTTCTGGTACTAAGAGTTGTCACAAGACCGGCCTGAAACATTCAAACATTATTAGTCGAGGATCATTTTCTTCTTTCGTCATGCGTCGTGGATATACTATAAAGAAAAACTGAAGAAAGTAGCCACTTTTAAAACTAAAAGCATACGAAAATACAAATGATTAGAACTTCAAACCACAGAATCCCAATATCCAGCTTATTTATCAGGCTAAGAAATTAATTTATTTGACCAAATTATTTGATATTAATATGTATTTGATTTTAGAATTAATAAACCAAATTAATTTTAGAACTTCATATTTATTTGACCAAGTTACAGGATAAGAAACACTCAAATAGGGTTTATTTTATTACGTGATAAAAGTACAATGTCAATTAAAATGCAAGCATTAAAAAAATGGATGACATGATCTTTGTTTTTACTAATCTAGTAGAAAATATGCCAAATCTGTAATATTCTAAAAAAATCTATCAAAAGCTGATAATATTACCCATGTGATAGAAGAAAGATGTATCACTAAATAACAAACTATTAAATTACTAAAAGGAAATGAAAATGTAATAGGATGTTCAATTTGAATATGTTGATCAACAAAAAAATTCCAAAGGTACCTTGGCAACGCTTATGGTTTGTTGCTCCATTGCTTCATGTATGGTTGCCCTATCATGCTCCCGCATGCTTTAAGAAGCAAAATTTATTGATGTTTAAATCATGTATGAGGAAGTGTCAATCACAATGTTATAAGACCACTTACTATGAAAGAATATATAATCAATCAACTGCTAAACAATAAAAAAAAATCAATAGAATGGATGATGGAAAAAAATTATGATTTTCTTTGTTATTTGAAGGACTTGGTATGCCCGGATAAGGTGGAACGAAGGGATATGGGTATTCCAGGTGCCCCCTTGGAATTGGCTATTATTACTGGTAGATGTATAAGTGGGGCCCACTATCTTTGTCAAAAAAATTTGTTCCTCCCGCCCAGCCCCCCCCCCCCCCCAGTCATCTCCTCCCGTACTAGCTCCTTTTGGTTTTGGTGGGTGGTGGTGATGATGAAAGGTATTGGTGATCATTCTTTGTGGTGGAGAGGGTAAATTTGTTATTTTAAAAAGTAAAAATTATTATCCACATTTTATTCATATTTTATCCACAACTTATTCAAGTTCAACCAAACAACAAAAACTCATTATTACATTTTCCAATGAAAAAACCTGAAAACACAACCAAACAGAAAATAGTTTAATCCTTATTTATACTGGAATAGTTACTCCATCCTGAAATAGCTTATGTCGCTAACTCAAATGGAGGCTTGATCTTTCAAGCATCAACAGTTTGATATCTAGGAATGATATGACAAGGAGCATGAGGAAACATTGTAAATTTATTACGTTATGATACAACTTTGGGACCTACGAAATGAGAGTAGAGAATGCATTTTGGAATGTCTATGGATATAGGTAAATACATTTTATGGCTTCACAATCTAAGTTCACATTAGGATGTGAGATTTTATTGAGTAATTCTTTGGCTTAACTTTTGTGCATGGACAGAATAGTGAATGAATGGGGAGACATCATTCCCTCCAATGTTTGGATGCTTACAAATAATACATTTTGGTAAGCATCCCATTTTTTCTTTAGAAGAAAAATATTCCTAATTATGAAACTTCAACCCATAGTATAATTCTTGGTTGTCCAAATGCTAATTCCCAGTACTACAAAAAGCAGCAACTCCAAAATGGAATATCCAGTCCCACTTGCCTGCTCTACCAAACAACAAAAAATAGCATGGTTCCACATTCTTATCACTTTGTACTTACTTTCCTTTTCAAAAATCCACTTCACAATTTGAAGTGATTTTCATTACTCAAATCTCAGTATGCAACGCTTCTTCTATCCACTGTGACTTGATAAACTGATGTTTGTCATCCAAAATGCCATTCAATTAGCAATTCTATAAAGAAAGTCACATCTCATCTTTTAAGTTTTTATTACTATATCTATGCTAATATAAGAGTTATGTTGAGAACATCCACATGCATGAAAAAGTTGCTGATGCTCTTAAATTTGTAGTTTGAATGTTCGATATTTGCCTGCAAAAGGGACTTGGTATTTTAGAGGCAGAAATCTAAAATATGTTTTGCTTATGCAGCAAAGAGAATGACTTCCTTAGAAATGAACAATAAAAACCAGTAAGCATCATCAACAACAAAACAATGTGTATTCCACCATTCTTAGTTGTTTGATTTTAGAGGTGAACATGATCAAACTTTCAACTCCAGCACTGTTAACTTGTCGTGTACATGTACCTCATTTCGTGAAGCATTTAAACCACAACCCACATATACCTGGAAAAGTAGAATATAGCAAACCAGGTGAACCCTATTACACACTAGTTTGTTGAGCATACAAATATTTCAGCATATAAGGGATTTCTTGTTTAATCCTAATGTTGATATTGAAAAGGGACAAATTCATGCAATGTGTGCAGATGACAGATCCTATGATGGACATGGATTACAATATAGAAAACTTCATAGGATTATGATACCTTGAAATGCTGTAGAGTTTACATTCCTGAGTATTGGTATATGAATTAGATAATGCTTGGGTTTTTCATACATTTTATCTGTGAGTATATGACTGAATAGTTTTCAGCAGTCGAAACATGTATATAATTAGACGACTTAAACAGATATTTATCTCAACATGGTAAAACTTGATCTTTTATCATTAGCCCAATATATGTCTATCTAGTGCTGCAAACAAGTTTGATTGCATTTCAAAAAGATAAATTAAAAGTAAGATACAGATAGTTATACAAAGAAAATTGATATTATAATCTGGTGAACATTTTCCACTAAGAGGTTTACCTATCAAATTCATCTATGCAACAAAGCCCTCCATCTGCCAACACAAGAGCTCCTGCCTCAAGCATCCATTCTCCTAATTATTCATTCAGTTATAAGGCAGTTATTATTACAGAAAATTATTACAAAAGCACAAGGTAACAAGGATCAGCATTTAATGTTCTATAATATATGATAGGGTTAATAACTAAATTTCTTTATACGGATCAGCATTTAATGTTCTATAATATATGATAGGGTTAATAACTAAATTTCTTTATACAGAATCATTGGAGGTCATGTAATGCTTAGAAAATAAACTTAAAAATTGATTTGCAAAACGAAATAATTAACTTTGTTGAAGCACTGGAAAATTTACAAGGACTCTAAATAGGATTAGTTATTTGGAGAGTGATATTTTGGAAAAACACTTTCAAGTAACTTTACCCATCTACTAATGAAAAAATGGTGGGCTGTTATTAGGTAACAAGCCAAAGGTTAAAAACTAGCTTCTAAATACACAATGATACATTGGAGGCAATAATACCATGTAGAAGCAATGTGCAACAGTGATATCCAATAATGACTTAAAATACTCGACAACATTATGTATCCAATATCTTTTTCTTGAATGCAGATAGAGTAAAAGGGGTGGGGTGTGCCACATCTCAAAAATCTAGGTTCAGAGAGAACCCCACCTCCATCCTTGACAGCAGTGACAGTTAAACCTGCACTAGTGCTTCCCAACCCAGTGGTAATAACTGATCTGTTGCTCAATTTAGCAGCAAACTTTAAAAACTGAGACTTTCCTGTACCTGAGATTAAAAAAATAAAATAAAATAAGGGCTGCCTCTTTATTCCAGTAAACACCAATTTCTAGTGGCGAAATCTATCATGTATTATCTAATTTAATTATTAGACAAATTAATTTGGTGTTGACCTCTTCAGTCAATATTAGTAAAGAGCAAAGAGGAATTTGAATGCAATCAAATCTTAAGTCATTTATTAGTTGATTTTATTCATTAACTAGTTCTAAAAACAAATGTTCCTGGCTCGATAGAAGAAGTCCAAAAAAAATCTTTTTTCTTTTTTTTTTTTTGAAAATCGGTGTTACCCAGGGTTTGATCCCTAAACTCCTTATTGGATAGGAGGGTGCTGGCCAGCTAACCCAATGAAGTTGTACATGTAGAGCTGATTTGACAATGGGATAAGTGTTGGGATAAGGGGTAACTACGAGGATAAGTGAATGGGAGGACATCTTATCCCTGTTTGATATAAAAAACTATTGGGATAAACTGCGGGCAACTGTCCCAATTTTGAAATGAAAATGAAAATATTTTGTTCACCTAAAAGTTGAGATAGCATATATCCCCACTTTTTGTCCCCAATGTTGACAAATGTGAATATGAACAAAATTGATGGACTTTTTATCCCTTAAAATTAAGACAATTTATCCTCAAAACTTTAACCCCTTGCCAAACTAACCCGTATATAACAAAGGAAAGTAAATTTATGTACTAGATTTTTTCACCAGACATCATTTACACAAAGTGTAAAAGTAAAAATAAACCTCCCTGATTTTGTTCACAAATATTTGCCACAACAGATATAGTACTATTCTATGATGACAGAACAACATGTAGACATCCCTAATGCTTCTGTGAATTACTAGATCAAGCCTTATTTATCAAGTGCAATCTTATGTGGGTAATTTAGGAGATTTCCTCATCTAACAGCAATTATTCTGATACAACGAAGAAAAAGAGGCTCAGTAAGCTGGCAAATGAGGTGAAAAAAAAGTAGTGGAATCCTCTTCACAGGTTTCCATAATTAAATTGAAGAGGAAGAACAGCTTCACCACTAGAATCTTCAGCAGAAAGAAGACTATTAAGAAGCACCAAATTTGGTAACAATTCTCTAGATCATCATAACATCATGTGAAGTGCTTTTTAAGAAGTTATGATACAAGCCTAGTCAGAAATTGGAAGATAATTTGGCAGCGTCATTAACATTTAAGGAAATATCATCCACATATGAAGGAAAATGTCCCCACCTTAATATCATAATTTTCAAAACTCAAATGCCATTACACCTTCACATCATAATAAACCATTTTGGCAAGCATTCAAAAATATTAATAAAGAGCCAAGCTTCACATTCTCAATAATCATGTATGTGAACTTACAATGATTTTCAAAGAAATTATAAGAAGATATCAAACAAGGAGAATTTATAAATAATTGATACCAGGGTCTCCAACTAAAAGCAAGTGAGACTCTCCACGAATCTTTGTCCCAGAAGCATCGACATGTTGCACACCTCCAATTAGTGTCAATGCAACTAAAAATTGATAATCATTCAGTTTGAGGAGAGAGAGGTGAGTTCAGCTAAATAAAGAAAAAGTTGACTTTTGCAGTCAAATTATTTTTCAATATTCAAACAAAAGAAAAGAGGAAGATAGAAAATGATTATGTGCCTGCAAGCTTCACTGTAAAGAGGCCAAAAACTTGTGGGCAGACTCCTTGCAAAATAGCATTTCTTCCTGCAACACATGATTTTTTAGCAAAAATGTTATCAATACCATTGTCTTTTCTTTCTAAAAAATGGAAAATGCTTGTTCTTCACATTTGATCTAGATCTTAATTGAGTGATCATCGAAAGTACATTTAAAAAAAACTATCCATTTCAAAAGATAGTTCAAGAAGCTTAAGCTAAGATAATGCCCACACCCTGCACAATTATCATTCCAGATAATCACTTGGCTTGAAAATTGTATTTGATTTTCATTACCATACACCTCATTAAAAGTCGCATAATAAATAGATCAGTAAGCCACTGTCAGTTCCTGACTTCTTTACTATATGACCACAGAAATTCTCCTATGGTCCATCTAACTGTTTTGGCACTCTCTCCTCCAAAAACAATGCTGATGCAAAGCAACTTCTATGTTTTTTTCCTGAACCCCAATTATTAAATGCATCATCAAATTTATCTCATAAAACATATCGGTGGGATTTTGATTATGTGAGGTGGTTGAGCTTTAAGGAGCTACAGGTGTTCCTATAACTTACATAACTTTTGCGCCTTTTTCCCACATACATTATGTGGGACTATCATAGCGAAAAAAAAACCAATTTAACATTAAAAAAATTACATAATAAACAGAAAAGAAAGTTGAAAAACAAACAAACAAAAAAAGACACCACAGGTCTTCTGTTAGCCCTGGCATCCTCCAAATCTAGAAAAAGCCACTTAATTTCTATTTCAGATTCTTGATTGGACAGGCCGGCCATAAACAGAATATTCTACTTATTACTTGAGTCTAAGCATTAGCTTAGTAAGAGAGTGTTTAGGAAGGATATGGTGCTTATTAGAATAAAGAAAAGGGAATTCTTGTTATTGTATTAGAGGAGTCAAAGCCTCTATTTATAGATACACAAAGAAAGCCCTAAAATACTAGAAAAGGAAACTAAGAAAACTAGAAAACTAATGATATCCTAATAATAATAATAAAGAGTCAATTTCTCATAATAATGACTCTTTCACCCCCTCTCAAACTCTGAAGGGTAGAACCCTTAGAGTTTACACAAAATAACAAACCTCCAATAATCGAAGAACTCAGATTTTGTGAATTGATAGTCATCATCTGTCTTTTGGAATCCATCACTTCGCTCCCGCTCTTCTTGGGTCAGTTAGAGTCGCTCCCGCTTGTTAAGTCAGTCGGAGTCGTTCCCGCTCATTGAGTCAGTCGGAGTCGTTGGTCCACTAAATCAGATGGCATGCGTACGAGATGTGGAGGTCTACATAGGGCTCGCGAAAACACGAGGAGAGGCTGTGAACACGGAGACACTCGGAGGCACGCAGAGGGTGCAGCAGACTAGCGCGGAGAGGCAGCGGAAACGGCGCGCGACGACGGTGTCACGAGCATCGGATCATGTTGAATGACGCTTCGTGCAAATCCCATGAGTACAGTCGGCATCCAATCCATCATCTATGCAAAGTTTTCTTGCAAAACCAATTATCTGTGGAGCCTCCATGCATTTGTTCATCAAATCTGTCAAACCAGACATCCATGGAGAAGGTCTCGGTGGTGGAGAGGACGGACTCGATCGGCGACGTGCGTTGTGGTGGTGCCGTCGCGGGAGAGGACGGTGGCTTGCAATGTGATGCAAATGGCAACACACAGGAAGAGAGGATCTGCCGCACAAGAGAGGCCGATTATGTGCGATCGTGCCGAGGATCAATAGGAGTGTGCATATGCGAGCGTAGAACAAAATCAACAAGGAGAGGAAGCGAACGACGACAACGCAAACGAATAAGGTTTGCGCGAAAAGCAAACAAAGCAATTAATGAATAAGGGAAAAAAAAATATGAGTACCAAAAGTCTTCCCCCGCCTCGATTGAAGACTCCTCAATCAGAGCGGGGAAGAAGAAATAAAACTTTTTTGTAGATCTAGGGTTTTTGAGGTGGCTCTGATACTATGTTAGAATAAAGAAAAAGGAATTCTTGTTATTATATTAGAGGAGTCAAAGCCTCTATTTATAAATACACAAAGGAAACCCTAAAATACTAGAAAAGGAAACTATGAAAACTAGAAAAACTAAGAAACTAATGATATCCTAATAATGATTATAAAGAGTCAATATTCTCATAATAATGACTCTTTAATAGTGCTGATACAGGAAGCATGCAGAATTAAAATGCAGTTAAATGCTCCAGCAGTTCCCTAAAGTAATCAGGTGATTCATGCACTTAAGCAGCCTCAAGTTTCAACAAATTCTTCGTTTTAACTAATTTCCCCAAGAAATTTGACCTGTCTACCAAAAAGCTCAAGACAGTTCTAAAAGCAGCGGACAACTAAAAATGGTTTTCTCGCATTAGAAATCAATGTTAGCAACTTGCTGAACAAAAGACATATAAAGCCTTGATGGAAGTCATTACTGTTAAACAAATTTAAAGAAATTTTAAACAACACCTTTCAATGGAGTATCCTTGAAGTATGACCAAAACTGTTCAAACTTTTTAACAATATCATCCGGGATATCAATATCTGACTTTAATTCATTGATCCTCCTGAAAACAACAATATAAGATCTAAAATTTAAGAAAGAAGACTGGTCAGTGGAACCACTACATTTGAAGGCACAAGCATATCTTTAAATAAAAGAAACAAAATAAAAAATGTATGCATTCTTTCACAAAGTAAAACAACCATATATTCCATCATATGATTAAAAAAAATTAATGTGCATCAGTTGTAATGCATTTCCTATCACAAAAATGATATTACTGTAAAATAATTTACAGCACACTGATCAGAACAAACTTGTTCATGTTTTTTTGTTAAAGAAAGTACGAACTCATGATCTGAAATTATCTTAATATCAAAGAATAGCAGTAGAAAGAAAAGGGGCCAGTAGCTGACGGATCTACTGGGTCAGGCCAGAGAAGACCTACTCTTCTGTACCAAACTTTGAACGGAAAGATAATAGACTCACTTTGCTCCAACTCACTACCCCCGCCTGCTTTCTCCGCACGGTTGCCTCTCTTCTGCATGCTCCACTCTACAATCACCTCATCTCCTCCAACTGTACCTTGGAGGGAGGGCAACTACTACTTGACAGACCAACACCTATTCCTCTATAGCAGTTGTACCCAATCCTTTAATAACATTTTTGTGGTAAAATCCCTACTTCTTTCAAAAAAAAAAAATCAGAGGAAAGCTCCTAAGAGGGGTGCATCAAAAACAAACCTCAAAAATAATATAAAATAATCTAGAGTTTTACAGATATTCTCAATGGTGTTGAATTTTTTTGAAAAGATTTTAATGATATCTGCTATTGCTTCTGAACCTTGAAAAAGGTTAGATTTGTAAAAGCATCTAGACAATGTGGGAAGTGGTTGCAGTTATTATGGAGTAATCTGTGTTCATCTTCATCAGCTAAAATGTGAAATAAAGTGAATATCATATCTAATTCATTTTATGAAGAGCTAAATAACATCTCTGTCCATGAAATTATAATTGAGCAAATACAATGAAGCAGCACCTACTAACATGTAACAAGCCATATCTGGAGAATAATTGTTTGGCATTGCACATATAAATCTAATTAGATGGCAAGTTTTTTTATGCTAAAATTGAATATTACAAACTAAAGTGATGCTACTCACCTCACATAATTAGCGATCAAAACAGGTTCAAGGTCACAACGGACATCCTTTAAATCCGGTGACCATTTTGCTGTCAAAACTCCGGTGACAATCACATCATCTGGGGTCCAAAAAATCAAAGAAGTCGATTATTGTTTATAGTTAATGAAATTGTTTTTGGATCAATATAGATATAAGTTATTGAAGAAAACCAGCAAAGTTATTCCAATAGGCAAATAATCCATGCAGTGAAACCCATGGATACATCAATCTAGCTGTAATCCATCTGTATGGATGGATCAAAACACAACATAAAGAAAGTAACACACAAAGTGGTCTCCTTTCAATCTGAAAATGCATGTCCAAATTTTAAAAGGAAGCAAGTGGTTAATGGTATATATTGATAATAGCCATGCAAATTTTTCCATTTAAACATAAATAAGAGTGCTGGACAGATATTCAACTAAAGTAGCAGAAAATAATTAGGGGTATTGTAAAATCCAAAGTGGTATATTCAATTATTCAAGAACCAGAAGTGAATCTTAAAGTTAAAAAAAACTTTTTTGGTAGGATGAGTATAATAAATAAATAAGCAAACAAATCTTTAATAGCTTCGTGAAACAGTGTTGATGCATTTGACTGCTAGAAATCATTTTACTGGAGTTTATTCAGCCTTTGAATGCATTAAAACCTGAAACTTTAATAGCTTCATTCAAAAGATTTGATCCATTCCGCTTCCAGAATTCATTTATCATCAGAATTTGTTAAGCCTTTGAATGCAAAGCTGACAATATATCCTCATATGATGCATTAACGACTGACTTCTTTGATTGTTAAATTTCACCCCTCAAATACTTGATCTGTTGAGATGTTAAATATACAATTATACTTTTATTCAGAACTCGTAATGCAATGTATCAATTTACAGTGAATAAATGGGCTCTTGATGCTGGAGATTTCTGGCCAAACGCTGGTGCACCAGGCATTGATTCATGCCACAGGTATTGACGGGACACCAACACAAGAACATTCCCCCAATATTGTTTCACAAAGATAAAATTGTCATCTATGCTGTTACAAAATGTAAATTCAATGAAGTATGTAGGTTGATGCAATGTTGCACAAAATCAAAATACGCTTAACTTCATCTACATGTCAGTCATGGGTTTGTAGCAAATAACTCTATCTTTGATTTTTCTAGCATTTCCATCCTCAATAGAAGGCAACTGGATTAGGCAATGATAGAGATTATATTTATTAGAACATGCTAAATCAGTAATGGCATGTACTGAACTGTTATAGTATTATTTATATATCCTGGAACAATATTGATGTGGGACAGAAGAAGAGAAGAACAATGAAGGAGGATCAAAGAGCCTTCAAATTTAATCATGAATAAAACTAAGTGCATGACTAGATTAGCTCCCCTCGGACCTAAGACCTGAGCCCGGTGCAGCACACAGTTGAAGGAATCAAGGAGCAATAGGAGGGGTAACTTCAGCACAGAAATCATCGAACCTCGCAAAAGTCCAACGAACCATCGAACTACCACAACAACACAGTTGCAAGAACGTTAAACCATTCTAAAATGTTCTTGAGTTAGTCTTTAGATCTATTACATTTTCAAGTAGTTGAAGGGCCCTCCTGTTTGATGTTAGTTTCACCCAAAATCCTTGTACTAAGGGAATAGAATAGATTGAAAAGATTATTATGAGTTGTTAGGATGGTTCGGTTCTAGGATTATATTGGGTTGGGTAGTAATGTTGTCAGGATTATATTGAATTGTTAGGGCAGTTAGATTCCCAGGGTTATATTATATTTTGAGGCATATAAAAGGCACCAGAGAGAAGAAAGTAAATTTTTGTTACTTTTTTATAAGTTGTTTTGGTGAAGCCTTTTGGTTCTCATAATACCCTTACTTATTTTGGTTAATAAAAAATTTCTAGTTCCTTTCTTCGATATCCCTTTGTAGTTTCTTTTTCATACATAAATCAATCTACAGCACCTAGGCTTCTTTTTTTGAACTAATGGTATATGTGTGAAATGTCTGCAAAATGCTTAAATCATCATCAGCCAATGCAATCTTATGTTGTTTTCATCATGGAGGTTTCAATCAAATTTGAAAAAAGACTCAGTAGTCTCAGGAGAAAATAGGTATCAATAGGTAAAGAAATGTCTTTCATGGAGAAGATTCAATAGGTTCAGAAGAAAGTTTATTGACGAGTATGGAAAGGGCATCCATGGATAATGACTATACAAGCTTACAAGAATGGGTATCAATGGGTAAAGAAAAATGTAGTCCAAAGATGAAAGATTCAGCAAGACATCTTAAAAACCTAAAATGCTTTGGTTTAGAATATATTTTTCTTTTGGTTTGGCAGACTTTAGTATGATATTCTTGCTATACTTGAACCTATAGATAGCCATAATGAATTGCATTTATGTCAGAGATTCAAGGGTGTCCTAGCAAGATATGCGTGACATCCACAAGCAACATATCACATTAAACATATAAGTCAGTTGCAAGTAATGATGTTTGGTCAACCCAAGACACCTTAGAAGTAGGAAGATGTGGTTCAGGCTTCAATTTCATGTGCATGGTGATTTTCTTAGAAACTGCATTTAGGGGACTACGTTCATAGGTGACAATATTGCAGTTTATCCCTACGCTTCAAAATTGTATAAAGATGATTGGTGAATTACCAATCAACAGTCTCATTAAACAATGGCACTGGGATGACAAAAAGGGTGATTGTACATGTGACGAACAAACACTAAATGGGAACAATGACCAACATCTACAAGGAAAGAGGGAAATGATTATGGCTGTGCACAATAACTAACAATGCTATCATATAAACAGAAAATCCACAAGCAAAATAAACAGTATACAAAAAGTGTACAGATAAATATGTGCATGGTGTATAGTGGATGTTAAAGGTTTCCAGTCTCAAGGTAAACTTCCTTAAAGAGCACTTTGGTGGGGATTAAGATCCCTTTTGAAGAGGTAGGTTCATCAGCTTCAAAGATATGATGCAATGCTTCGAAATTTCCTATCAAATATTTAGGTCTTCCTCTTCACACCCGGTGTCTTCGGAAATCAGATTGGGAGATGCTCATTCGAAGATTCGATAAGAAGCTTGATGGTTGGAAGGGTCGTCTTCTCAGTTTGGGGGGACGTTTGGTTCTCCTCAAAGCGGTCCTCACAAGCCTCCCTCTATATTTTTTCTCAATCTTCAAAGTTCCATGCGGGATACTTGGGAAGATGGAGAAAATTCATCATAGATTTCTTTGGAATGGCGCTTAGGAAGGAGGCAGGAAAATACATCTTGCAAAATGGGAATTGATATGCCAGACCAAGAAGGATGGGGGCATGGGGGTCCTAGACCTTCGCAATATGAACAAGGCCCTGTTGGGCAAATGGCTATGGAGATTGCTTGCTGACCCTAAGGATTTGTGGTGCAGACTAGTTCGTGAAAAATACTACTCGGAGTGCACGAGACTTTCCCTCCTACCACGGCATAGGTCCTCTCTATCATATGTATGGAGGGATATTTTGGAAGGTGCGGAGGAGATGGAAAGAGGCCCAACAACTAGTTCCTGGAAATGGTGTGGAGGTTCGCTTTTGGAAGAATGATTGGCTTAATGGTTCCTCACCGGCACGCTTATTCCCCAATCTGTTTCTGGTGGCACTTAACGAAGAGGATCTTATTTGTGATTCATATACTTGTGAAGCTAGCTCAATTATTTGGTTGCCAAGGCTCCGACGAGATTTAAGTGACGAGGAATCGGAGGAACTTATATCCCTCCTTGCGTGCCTTCAGAAGGTCTCTCTCAATTTAGAAGAGGAAGACTCGGTTTGTTAGAAGTTGTCCCCTAGGAATGGATTCTCCGCTCGTTCATTGTATCAGTGGCTCAACATTCGCTTCCACAGCTTCTCACAGCCCGATTTGAATGTATGATATGGGGTTCGCAATCACTGTTGAAGATCAAAGGTTTCATGTGGTTGCTTTCCAACAATAAAATCCATACCAAAATCAATCGAGTAAAATGGTCACATCACGGAGATACACTGTGCGGATAATGTGGTGTTGAGGAAGAATCTAGGAATCACTTTTCTCACGTGTTCCTTCAACTCCCAAATTTGGAAGGTAGGGGAGGCCCTAGGGACTAGCTGTCCATTCTTGGACATGAAAGCCATGTGGAGGTGGTTCCGAGATCGTAGGAGGAAGGGTGATAGAAGAAATCAAGCTAAATTCCAATGGTAAATTTCTCATGCTACTTATTGGTCCATTTGGCTAACGCATAACGAAAGAGTTTTTCAAAACATGACAATGTATTGGAAAAATACATGGGCCGTGGTATCATCAATGCTTCAAGATTGGGTAAAATTCATATTGGAGGAGCCTTCGCCTAGTTCCTTAATGGGCAATGACTGGGGAAGGGGAGAGAATTTATTCGGGAGAATTGATCCATTCATGTATTTTCTTTTTTCTTCTTTCCTTCTATGATGTAAGAAGATCCCTCATCTCCTAATTACAGAGGTTTCTTGAAATAAGATTCTCCTACATTATCCTAAAAAAAAAAACAATGGAGTGCTTGAACATATTTTTTTATGGAAATGGTAGACTAGCTACCACAATTAATTAAATCGGGAACGAGTCAATTGTTACAAAAAGAAAACATATCCCATCCAGAAGGTAGTAAGGGGCACTTCCGTCCGGACAAGGATTACCACCCATTTACACTAAACTCACTCCTCAATCAACAAAACCATCAACATACTCATGAAGCCTCAGCTATAAACCTCCCCCATTCAGAAATAAAATTCCGAATGTCATCCCAAATCTTTTCCACGCTAGGAGTAATTATTTTGAAAATCATTTGGTTACTCGAAAGCCAAGTAGCCCATACCCCCACCGAAACAGAAAATTAAAATGACGATCCAAAAGAAAAATAGCACCCAAGTTAATGCACAAATAAAACAAACATATAAAATAAAATCCAAAGTGTAGGCTTTTTTTTTTTTAATTTAACGCGAATGGCCAAAACATGGAAATACGGCAAATGGCTAGCAAAACCAAATCATAGCAAACAAACCCAAAAAGAAGACAACCCCAGTAGAGGAGATTTCAGAAGAAATAAATGAAATAATGTATTGTATTGAGTAATGGAGGCTGAAAGGTCTCTTATATAGTTACAAGATGTATAAACCCTAGAAACAAAAAAAGACCAAAATACCCATGACAAAAATTACCCCCGGGCCTCCGGCAATAGGCCCAACAACAAGCCTATATAATGACTCCAATAATTTCTACCGACTACAGAAAGAAAGAGCAAGACCAGCCCCTATTCTTCAATGACAAATTTCCACCTTATGAACCACACACTTTTTACCTCCCGAGCAGGACCTTCCCCAATCCTTAATGAAGTGAACAATTCCCACACATTCTCTATGTAGATCCTTGTGTTCCTAAACAATTGATGTAGGAAAATTTTATACCTATGCAAACTTACTATTGAACCTTGTACACGACCACAATTCTCCATACACACAATCAACTAGTCCTTAATGCTCTCTAATTTCTAAATTATTAGAGTTTTTTAATTTTTCTGAATTCTTTGTCTTCTTGTTTTTCTTTTGAAATGGGCTAGAATTTGGCTAGTCAATCCAGGCTTAACAGGCCCAGTTGATGCAAGACAAAAGATAAAGAAGATAATAACAAGAAAGATGGATTCAATGGCCTTCCAATTTAATCATTAATAAAACTAACACATTCCAAATAAAGAACATTGAATTATATATGAAATCTAGAAGGGTGTAAAAGCAAAATGACAATAAACCCCCTAAACAACTCAAATAAATTTTAACAACTTCCAAAAAACAACAAATTCTCCTAAATAACCTAACGGATAAAATAACCAAATTACATGGAACTTCATCAACCCATTCCTTGTCGATATACTGTGCTCTATATCAAAAATCCAAAATCTAAATTTTTAAATGTATTGTACAAATACCCTTCTCCCTCCATTGAGCTACTATGTAAATCAATGTGCCTACCAAAAATGGTAGTCACCCACACAAACATGGACATGTTTGAGCAGATAATTAAATGAAATCATGATGTTTGGGGTTCAAACCCAGTCCTACGTATCACAAAGAAATACTAATGAACTCCAGGTAACATAGTACCTCCAGCTTTCACTGCATCAACAAGATCATCCATTAAAATGATAGGAATTGAACGAGGTATACAGCCAACACCCAGAATCTTTGTGCTCTCCTGGATTTTGATGTCCTGATAATCATGGCATACTATGCTTTCTTCTACAAACTGAAAATGTATGCCTTCACATAATTTAGCTCTCTGCCACAGAAAAAAGTCACATGCTTATATGTAAGAATGAATCCCAGGGACAAAATATAAAAACTGGATCACAAATTGCGCAACAAGAAAAACAAATACATAAGAGGATGAATAGATAACTCCTAATGTTCAAGGGACTGGTATTGTATAATGAATACAATGGATCACAAAATTTACTATAAGCTTATAGAAATTCATGTCTATATTAGACATGCATTTGACGGGTACTGTAATTGCAAAATCAAACCATAGCACCATAGCATCACTGTAGATAAAACCAACTCATAACAAATTCAGCCAACCCACCCGGACAATGGGAAAATTAAATAAAATATTTTATCAAGTAAGTCGCATCTAAAGATAAAATTGGAACGATAAAGAGAAGATTAGCATGGCCCTTGCACGAAGATGACATCCACAATTCAAGAAAAGGTCCAAAAAAAATTCTTAAAAAAAAATTAGGATTCCAATGCACAGATCCTAAAATTCCTTGGTTGTATAAATTCACAAAAGAAACTAAAGATACAGGCAAGAATGAGTAAAATTACACCTTTGAAGGGCAAGATGTTGGAAGTCTGATAGAATTTCCAGTTTCCAGTTCTGGATAAACTTTAAACCTGCATGCAACAAAATAAAATGTAAAGCAATAAGTACATAGACCTAGAATAAGTGATCCTACAACATTGAATAACATGAAAACATCTTAGAACATGACCACCAAAGTGATGATATCAGCTGAGGTGCTTCATTACACAGTTACAGAAAATGAGGCCAACATGTTTCTGGCAATTTATTGATTCCTCGTGCTTAAGTTCTTACAGATGTAAAACCAGTGTCCTTAGAAACAGGAAATAACACATAACTGTGCTGCAATTATCAACTGAAAAATTGATGGCCTGAATTGTTCCATAAGATGATTTCAGTGATGCCGCTTTGTAAGTAAACATGTATTCCTTCATCTCTAAATTTACTAGTGCAAAGTGCAAACTGCAAAGCCAGATATCTGCCTATATTGACGCATGACAAAATGCATGCTCCCATGCAGGTGATTGCGTGAAAAGAAAATGATCCTTCGATTGCTTTTATAACTGTTCATAGATGTTTCATCTCAGTTGTACATCAGTGAAGGACTTTCCCAGAAATCTACTGTGCATTTACAGTCATTCAAATTGTTTCTTACTTTAGTGAACATAAATAGATACGCTAAGTCCACTGGTTACATGTGTGCATCTCGTCTCAAATATAATGAGCACACTTACATGCATCCTATACAAAACCTGGCCTCAGAGATTACCCAGATCACTGAAGAAACCTGAAATAAAGGATTATCGCAAACCACGTCATAACCTGAACAATCGCATCTCAATTACTTCAACATCTGAGAGAATGTTAAACTCGCTGAACCAGATATCTTAGGTTACAGATGAGCAGGACCAAGCTAGCTGCCCTGCATCCCAGTTCTATTACAGAGATTTACCTAGACTTAAATGAACCTCAAAAGTTAATCTTGAACACAACCCTATAAGTAAATGCTGTCTTGATCAAAATCATATGGGTCAATGCTACTAAAGTAGACTCGATGTACTCAATAATCATGTAAATGTGTAGGTTAAAAACATGAATGAGGTAAATATAAAACATGCTTTTATAAACTCATTATTGCCAATGATGCTCCAAAAAAGCAGTCCTGAGGTCCCCAGATTCACATAGAACCATATATGCATGAAGAAAGTCATAGATAACATATATATGTCCCAGGAATCAAACATATACATCTACTGATTAGATCCATTTTTTTATGTTGCTGCTTGGAACTATAACCATTGAATTTTAATCAATTAAGGTAGTCAAGTTCCTACCAAGTTTCAAAAAGAAATGTCCTGGGAATCAAAAATATGTTGAGAATTTAAATCCTTGTGGCTCCCAGCTTCTTATCTTTGGTTCTCTTACACTTCATTTGATGAAATGAAGCTTAAAAGTACCATATAGCCAATCCCTCTTTTCATTTAAAGCATTAGTAGCTTTATTTCAACGTGAATTAAATTGAAGAGACACACGTCCTATAAGGCCACAAGGCAACTTTATCAGAAAACAAATTCGTCCTTGATGCAAAGCCCATCATTGATTCAGGGCACATTTTCCATTTTTATAAGTGCATTTATGATCCACGACCAGAAATATTGGGAGAGACAAAAAAAACGAAAATAAAGGTTCTATGAGACAATCTACGTACTCTCACCATTTTAAAAAATTCAATTCATACTATTGAAAACCTGACAGATTAGACTTCATTTGAAGTTTTTTTTGCTGCATATTTGATGATGATATCATCATATGCATTGAACAACCAACAATAACTTTTCAAGAATTTGGGAGTCTTTTCACCAGTAAACCTCACTTGCAGATTTACTTAGAAGCTCATGACTAATTTTCAAGTGTTAATAATCTATCTGTATTCTTCTTTCACAGGGACACTAAAACAAATTCTTCACTCATGGTATCATGGATTACCATGTGTTGCAACATCAACATGAATTAACATATTTATGAGGGGAGAGACAGAGAGAGAGAGAAAGCGAGATTACCTGTGCTTGCATTTCCTACACTCATACTGACGTTCCCCTTCAATCATCTTAATCGGCCCAGACCTGATGACAGTCCCCTTGAGAGTTAGGAGTATCCCCCGATGGTTCACCCTCACCCGTCCGATTCTCGGTGACGTCTCTGCCCAACCCCAACCACATTAACAAAAATCCAACACATTAAACATATATAAAAAAAGAGACACACAGAGAGGAAGAGAGATAACCACCAGGAAACTCCAAAGGAGATCCAGAGACATCGATCCTGACATGCACGAACTCCTTCCGAACCAGACCCGCCAATTGCTTCGAACCATCCAAAACGATGCCCTAGCAGAACACATCATTTGAATGAGAGGTAAAATTAGAAACCCTAATCACTGATGATTCTACTTACCTGGGCGAGGCGAGCGGCATCGTCGAAGAGGGGCAAGAATTCGGCGGGCCGAGAGAAGAGGAGTTGAGCGAGCTGGGGATCGGCTTCCAGAAGATCCGCGAATCTGTTCGGAAAAACAAAAACAGTGATTCAAACAAACATTAATAGCAAAAAAAAAAAAAAAGGGATAAGAAGAATGTTTTGTATATTAGGTTTTGGTACTGGACGAGGAGGGGGTGGTGGAGCATTGGATCCTGAGAGAGGAGGATCGAACGGAGGTCGTCCGAGTGGTGGCGGATTAGGAACCGCGCGAGCTCGTGCACGTGGTCAGGCGGACCACCCGAACCCTTCGACTGCATTTCCTTCTCGTGGCGAACGATCGAGAGAGAGAGAGAGAGAGGGGAGGGTGATTTGAGCGGGAAATAAACATGTCCCTACTATCCGCCCATCCAAACATATAAAAGGATAATAATGTTCGGTACAGTGCCATGGAACTGTAACATGAACATTGGACAGTTGGTGGTGTTTTTTTTGTTTGGGTTGTTTCAAAAACATTTTTAAAAATAAAATTTTGAATAAAATGAAATGTATTTGATTTTTTAAAAGTATAATTTTTGTATTTTTTAAAAAACAATATTTTTTTGTATTAAAAGTTAGAAATAACATTTTAATTAAATTTTTTTAAAAAAAAAGCGTTTGGTAACACTTTTTAGCTTTCTGTTTAATTAAAAGCATAATTACTTTATTTAAGTGTTATCAAACGGACCTTTAAGAATAACTTTGTTTTATTATTTTAATGGTAAAAATAATTTAGTTTCAAAAATATATGTAAAGTAATCTTTCATCCGGTCAAAATTGTCATGTTGTGTTGACTATATATATATAATGCAACTTAGACGAGTTGAATCTAACCCAATCTAGCTTTAAATGGATTCGGGTTTTGATTTTTGATTATTAGATTCACCCAATCCAAACCCGAATCAATCCAAACCCAATTTGAAATGTGTTCAGGTTGAGTGGTCGGGTTACACTAGTTAACTCGAACCTGAAATAGTTTTATATGCAGAAAATTGTTGAATCTTTGATGAAAAAAAAAATCGCAAGAAAAAAACGTTTACCAATTATAGTATTCTGGTGATGTAGTGCTCCATGATCAACTCCTTTATGCATATAAAGCACTTATCAGCGCGTCGAACTTGATCCCTTAGCTCCTAGATTCTTGATCCTAAGGAGCCTCAAGGTTTTTTTTTTTTTTTTTGACAACTTTCCTTGATGGTCAGATTCTAAATCGATGGATAATTATTTGCCTAATTGATAGATGGAGACTCTACTAGGGGAATGATATTCGTTCCACTCTGTGTGCACCAATTGTGTAAAGTTTTGTGATAGAAGATTCAAGAAAATAATATGGGAATTGATTTTCACTTATTTCTTATAGACGATGCAGGTCTCTAATGGATCTACAAGATTAGTGATGAATTAGTATAGGTCCGGTGGGTCTTCATTGATTATGAAAAATCCGTGAAAGGATTTGCTAGATAAGAAACGATGGTGGATTATTGGAGGAA
Organism: Acorus gramineus; assembly: GCA_030737835.1. Classification (NCBI taxonomy): domain Eukaryota; kingdom Viridiplantae; phylum Streptophyta; class Magnoliopsida; order Acorales; family Acoraceae; genus Acorus; species Acorus gramineus. The sequence continues at coordinate 14,351,917 of CM060855.1, read as the reverse complement.
TGCCACATGGTCAAATAGAATGCACACTTGACATTGATGTTGTGTATGTTAAACACTCTTCAACCCTCAAGTTAAATATAAAATTCTTTTTTTTTTAGGAACAAGACAAAAGATAACTTGTGCAAAAGAAAAAAAGAATCTTGTATCTTAATTGGGGATTGCATCCATATTTATGGAATATCATTGGCGTACATCTCACCTTGAGGTTAAATCATATCATTAATCTGCTATCACGACTTTTGGCACAAATGTCACACCATACTCCACAGTGAAGCCACATTGTCAATCTGTCACATGTAGATCAAGTGAGAATCATGTGACCCGCCAATCTTGACACGGTCAACATAGTATTGTCCAGCCAACTGCCATGTGTTCACCTACTAGAATGTTCATGTTCTCGTCGAGATATATTTTACCATTTTCATGAAATGTGGGGAGAACGAATCATCTGGTGCATACAAAATCCTTTGTCGTAAGGGGTTAGGGCTTTGCATAGAAACAAGGCCACCATGGTAAGGAATGAAGGATCCTTCTCGAATTCCTTCAGTGGAGAACTCTCCATCTCTTGGAGAGATATAGTTTAAGGAATCACACAACACTTTGAACTTCTCACAATGTCAATGGCATAGATGGAAGGGAATGTTCTTCCATGAAATCCTCTGGAAGCTCCTTGTCTCTCCGAGAGACTTTATGGGGAGTAAGAGACATTTTGGAAAAGCTTAAGATACTTCAAGGTGAAGGAGTTCCTCCACATGTCATTTGAGTCGCCGAGTCGGTGTAAGGAGAATGGTTTGATTGTTGTCCTAAAAATCATAGATAATAAAATACCTGAAATGTTGTCATTAAATTGGAAGTTAGATTATTTTTAAAAGCCAAAATAATAGTTTTTAAAAGATTATCGTTTTAAATAAATAAAAAAACTATCCTAATTTTGTTGGATCCCTTATTCCCTTTATCCCAACGCCACAGTAAAGGCATTTTTTTTAAAATAATCACCCCTAATTACTTAGTTACCGAAATAATCACCCTTTTCAAGTATTTATCAAACTAGTCACGACACCCGGTCAAAGCGCCACGTTAACAAATTTTAATCTTTTTTAATGACTATGACTAAAACGCCAATGGAGGTAGCGTTTTAGCCCAAAAGACAAAAAATACACCAACCCCAATGACGTATTAAATTTTTTGCAATAAAACGCTACTGAGGTTGGCGTTTTCACTCATAAAAAAGTATAACGCCGTTGGGGTTGGCGTTTTATGCTAGAGTTAAATGAAAACACCCACTCCAGTGGCGTTTTACTGGGAAAAAATTGATAATACGCCAACCCCATTGGCATTTTATCTGGAATTGACAGAAAATGCCAGTGGGGTTGGCGTCTTACGCTGTTGCAATCAAAACAAAATTGAAAACCTGGTATTAATAACAAACACTTGTAAAACCTAATAAAAACACTCGTCTCATTCAAAACCTTTCTTTGACACCTAATATACATGTCATTAAAAACAAACATATAATCCAAATAAATGACATAATAACAAACATTGTTCCTTGCATTTGACAGTTAAACATTTGGTGGTGGAGTCCATCGTCTTGAATTGAATACTGTTTCGAATACTGTATTCGCGCAAAGCAGTGTATAGGGATTCTTTGTTAACGAAGATTTGATCTTTCTCATTGTCTAATGGTAGAGACCTAGAAGAATGCTCATACATTGTCACAAGTCCTTCTTGAACGGCCGCATTCACCAACTCTGCTGTAGTATATATGCTTGGCGGACACTCTTCAAACCTTTGACTAGGTTGGAAATGCTCAACATGAACTTCATCCTCCGCATTCTCTTCGACATCAGTTTCCGGACCAACATATTCATTGCTAACATATATGCCAACGACTCCAAGTGTTCAGAGTCTGTGTCAACTTCCACCTCTTCATTGTCCATCTCAACTCCCATCTCTTCATTGTCAGTCTCAACTCCCATATCTCTAGCACTCTCATGAAAACATTCAGGGTGATCGATATGTTCTATCACAATAACAAATGATTGGAATTTCACATCCCATGTTCTATCATTTAAAAAAAAATTATTGTTCACAAATAAAAGATTTACACCAATGGATTTAAATAATAATAAAAAAACATTCACATAACTATTTTATGATATTCTTCTATTGTAGACCAAGAAATACAAAAAATACCTGAGCAATGAGCGGAGATGAGGCCATGAGGGAGACCGTGGAAGATGGCTAAGATGGGATCGGGTCGGATTTCGTGGATGGGATGGGAGGGCTGGTCACAATCGAGGCTAGGAAGCAATATAGACAAGGAAAGGAGTTGGGGTTAAATAATGAACAAAAATGGTGGGTTGATTTGGGAGATTTTTGGGTGGGTTTGGAGGGGAAAAATGCTAGGGTTTGGTGTTTTGCAAGGGTGGAAGTCGGGTAAGGAGAGGGGGGAGGTATAAGGGGGTTTTATTGCTGCCAATAATCGGACTGGATCCAGGTCGGATAGAAGCAACACAAAACGCCACTTGCACTGACGTTTTACTTATTAAAATTAATAAAACATCAACCATGTTAGCGTTTTACATGAAAAAATATGTAACACACCAACATTGGTAACGTCTTAATATGACCTTAATTAAAATACTACCGTGGTTAGCGTTTTATAAGGAAAATCTGAAAAAAAAAATTTACAAGTCCTAAAAACGCTACCTCTGTTGACGTTTTAGTCATAGACATTAAAAAAAAATTAAAATTTACTAACGTGACTCCTTCAACCGGGTCTCATGATTAATTTGATAAATAATTTAAAAAAATGATTAGTTTGATAATTAATTAACAATAATGTTTTCTAGGCCCCAACTTCACAGGCCCCATCAAAGGCCCCATGAGGTGGCATGTGTCTAATACCTGTTATACCCTTAGTTAATTTTTTTTTTTTTTTTTATAACTGATCCCCACAATATAAGGAGACAATTATGATTGATTAAATAAAAAATAAAAAAGATCTTTAAATAAAAAAAGTGAAGGTGAGTCTGGACGGACACAACTTTCTTTTCAGTAAACTCTTTTTAATCAAACCTTTCTATTGAGATGGTCTCTTCTCTTCCAACCTAAACTTTTCAAAGATCTCAAAAAAAAAAAAAAAAACCCAACTATGAAGAGTATTATAACATGCAAAAGAAGTCAATTATAGGCGGTGATCAGATCAACATAGAAAGGAGGAGATGATAAAAATGATGGAGAATGCTACAAAGCGTTTCAAAATCCTCTGTTTTTTTGTTCTATTGTTTCTAAGGTTAGTTACATTTAATTTATATATGATTTGTATGATGTTAATGTTACATTTCTGACATCGAATAAATGTAACAGTCTGAAATGTAACATTTATTCGTGTATTGCATTTGTTTCAATGCAAATAGTAATTTATATTTGTTATATTTATTAATGTAACAGTCAAATACATATATTTGTTAAATGTATCACACAACAAAAAATGTGTTTGACATTTTCTATAAAATGTAACTGACTATTGAAAATAGAATCTGTTTATAAATTGTTTAAATGTAAATGTAACAGTTTTTATGTAAATATAACAAATCGTTGTGAGAGATATAAATATTTAACTGCTTCATATAGTAACTATATATGTTTTTTTATTTAAATTTGAATACAATAAATACCTGAATTTTTTAATGTTTAGTTAATAACATTCTTAAAAAAAAAAAATAATGTGTATAATAAGAATATAAGTGTGAAGAAGAATTTTGATTAAAAAAATTTAGATAATTTTTTGTGTAATTTAGTTTTAATTGTAATTTAGGTAAGGATTTCAAAATTCAAAATTTAAAATGGATAAATGGATTTCAAGATTCACTCATAACCGAATAGAGAAAATGGAGGGATTTGAGTTAATGGGATAGATTTTTAATGAATGATATATTTATATTTTAATATTTTATCTTTTTTAAAAATTCAATAAATCAATTAATAAGAATCAATCAAATGATGACACCTCTGAGATCTATGAATGAAGCTTATTTTTTAGGGTTTGAATATCACCCGTGATTAATTAAACAAGGGTGATTATTTAAAAAAAAAATGCCCACAATACACCCTGAAAAAAAGAGAAGCCGACAACCACCAAAAGAGAAAAAGCAACCCGACAAACATGCGCCTCCCAAAGCGTGATATACCCCCCCGCCGTGGCTTCTACGAAGCAACAAAAGCGACTTCCTCATCGCACGTGCGAGTCCCACGTCTCCTTCACCCACGCTTACATACCGGGACAGCCCACCCACTATCACCGTCCACGTACGTAAATCCCATCCCCACCGCCCATCCAGTATACCCCCGACCCCACCACTGGAATTTTTCGGTGGTTCTCTGTGTGGGTTTCCAAAAGCACCCACCACTTTCAAAAACCCTCCCAAAAAAAAATCTCACTCTCGCAGAGGTACAGAGAGGGGGATCATGGGATTGACGGCTGAGATCCGATGCAAGAACCACCCGAATCACAGGCAATCACAAGGGGTCTGCCCGAGCTGTCTCTCAGAGAAGCTCAATCAGATCTTATTGTCTTCGAAGGTCTCCAGAACGACCTCCTCTTCGTCTTCCCCTTCCCCTGGATCCGTCGCTTCCTTCTCCTCCGTTTCCCTCTCCTCCGCCCCGTCTCCCAACACCCGCCGGAAGCAGCAGCAGCCGCCGCTGGGGAGGAGCTTATCGATGGTGGTTCCGGTGATGAAGACGACGAGGGCTGCGACGTTGGCGTCGGCGGAGAATCGAAGAGGAGGGTTTTGGTCGAGGCTTCTGCTCCGCCTCGACAGCGGCAAGAGAAGAAAATTCGCCTCTGGTTCTCGTACGTAGTTTTTTTTTTTTTTCAATTAAAAAATTTCTTGATCTGTATATATATATATATGTATATATAATAAAGTGGATTTAGTTCTGTATCATGAAAGGGTTTTTAATATGTGAATCGGTTTGAGGAACCAAATTTTTTTTTGTTTTTTTTTGTTATCAATAGGTTAACAAAACAGAAGTAACCTTTCTAACTCTCAATCTTAAGATAGCCCTCTGATTTTTTTTTTTATATTTAAAGCAGTTTAAACCGTTCGATTGGGATCGGATGATACAAGTGTTTTCGACCATTCGTGATCCTGTCATGGGTCGGTTGTGCTGTTGATTTCAATTTGTACGCTGTTGCCTTTTCAGTGCAAATCCGATTAAATGATTTTTTTTTTCTTCTTCTCCAGTTGCGTACGAACTCGTGTTCTTGGTTGGGGCCCACACAAGTGTCAGTAACTGTCTGATGTAAACTTGAGTGAGGGATGGCCGTCTGATTGAATTTTGAATGAGATTGACTCGTACTGTCGGTAGATTGCACTGTTTAGGCTAACAGTGAGATGGTGATCAATTTATCATGGAAAAAGATACATGCAGTCTAATTAGGGTCTATCTTTTATATATATATATATATATATAAAATTATACATTTACTTTTTAAAACACACGTTATTATATAAAATAAAGTATATATTAAGATACATTAATATATTTTTTTTATAATAAAAAAATAAAAAAAATAGAATGCAGTATATACTATGATAATATAGTATATACTATACACTCACTCTTTGAAACGCATGTTATTATATAAAATGGAGTATATACTGAGATGTATTAGTATATTTTTTTTCAGGGTGAAAAAATGAAAAAAATAGAATGCAGTATATACTATGATAGTGTAGTATACACTATGTTAGTACAGTATATACTACATTATCATAGCGTATGGAGCTATAAAACGGATTGTAAAATGGACTGCGTGTATCAGCACTCAAAGATCATTGAGATTCAAATTATTTTTTTTTTTTTTTTTTGTGGTATATAAGGCTCTGTAACCATGGCATTCAATACATCTAGACTTTTATACATCAAAATTCTATACAAGAGTTATATATCCCCAGGTCCCATTCCACCTAGGAATCCCTCAGAGGCAAAATCGATAACACCCTATCAACACATTCTTGGATGTTGGGGGTGGAGGAGGTATCAGATTATCGCCCAATAAGTCTGATAAATGCTAGCTACAAGATAGTAGCCAAAGTTTTAGCTAAGAGAATGAAGGAGGTTACTGGTTCTCTGATTGAAGTCAACCAAACAGTTTTTGTTCCAGGTAGATCATTGCAAGAGGGTTTCTTGTCTGTTCAGGAAATCATCTCAAGGGGTCACTCTTTGCGAAGGAAGGGCGTAAGCTAGATTTTCAACGAGCCTACAACCAGGTGGACTGGTCTTTTTTACGTCACCTCCTCATTTGTCATGGTTTCAGTAACCGGTGGATTCGCATGATATTCGACTGTTTGTCAACAACGTATGCCTCTGTATTAATCAAGGACTTCCATGTGGTTTCTTCCTCATCAAACGTGGTCCCTGCCAAGGGATCCGATGTCCCCGTTCCCTTTTATTTTGGTCTCAAACATGTTGAGCATCATGCTTGTTCGGGCGGAGGAAGATGGCTGGGTTCAAGGTATCAGATGTGGGAAATCAGACTCCATTCTCTCACACGTGTTATATAACACCAATGACACTTTGATGCTTTGTCAGGGAGAACAACGATTTGTTGAAGGGTTCGTGGTCTCTGTTTTTGGGTGGCTCTCAGGCCTTACAATCAACCATAGGAAAAGTGTCTTTCTCAATATCCACATGGAGGACGAGATGAATGCCTTGGCCACACGATTCTCCTGCCCTGTTCAATCCTTCCTGACAAGATACCTCGGTCTCCCTCTTAGCCTTCGGACATTATCTCGTGGGGACTGGGCTCCACTTGTCCACAGGGTCGAGAAACGCCTTCAAGGATGGGCAGGGAGACTTCTCAATATGGGAGGTCGACTTGTTTTACTACAAACAGTTCTCTCCAATCTACCAGTCTTTCTCCTGTCTCTATTCCGGATTCCATGAACCATCCTATATCAACTGAACGTGCTCCGTCGACGATTTTATGGTGCGGCATGAGTCAGGGAATTCGGCTCGCACGAATTGGGAGTCAATTTGCTCAAATAAATATAAGGGTGGACTGGGTGTACTAGACTTGGGCGACTTCAATAGAGCACGTACTCCTCTCAAAATGGGTCTAGAAATTTGCGGAGGATTGCACGGCATTATGGAAGAGAGTAATTAGGGGGGGGGGGCGCTCCAAGGCCGTGGTCAGAGATGCTTGCAACTCCCAAAACCCAGTTCGTGTTCCTCGTCGGTATGGAAGAACATTGACAGGTAAGATAGATCGATAATCCCACAGATACATTGGAGCTTAGGCAAGGGCAACCAAATTCAATTCTGGACCTTTCACTGGTGTGGATCAAGTCCCCTAATGGAGATTTACCCAGACTTATATGTTGTGTCTCGTCACAAGGATGGCTGGGCCCAAGACTTTTGGGAACCTTCAAATCATGGCCGAGGGTGGGGGATTTAGCTCATCAAGAGCTTATTAGAGGAAGAGTTTCTACACTATACACAGCTTTTCCGCATCTTGGCAAACTACTCCATCAACCCGGGAATCGAGGACAAGCCGATATGGTCCATTCAACCGTCCTTCAGCTTCACGATGAAGTCAGCATACTCATGGTGGTTTAAAGACAAATCATATCATGGGAATGTGGTGCGTAAAGCTCGCCAAATATGGTCATGCAAGGTACCTTTGAAGGTATGTGTCTTCATGTGGTTGGTTTACAATGAACGGTTGCTGACTAGAGCCTTTCGAGCTGTTTGGAGGCCTGGTGAATACACAGGATGCGCACTTTATAAAGGAGGAATAGAAACAACGAGACACATGTTCTGTGAGTGCCCGCTGACCCTCAAAGTATGGGCTAGAATCAGTTCCATTGTGGATCGTAGCTGGTCTCCCCATTCATTGGACCATATTTGGGCCTTCGGTTGACGACTTTCAAGGCGGGACGATACTAGTGCTAGCCACGATGTGGGCGATATGGTTGGGCTTCGGTGGCTCTAGGGTTTCGGCTAATGGCATCTGGGACAGGGCTTGCCGTTTTATCTCTGCTTGGGGCTATTACTATATTCAGGCAGGTTCGGTAAGGGTGGAAAGGGGAACATTGCGGATTGAAACTTAGTCGAAAACATATTGTGGGAGTGTTTGATGCCAGGGCAAACTTCTTACTGTGGCGTCACTCTCCCTCCTATGTTTTCTATTTCTCCTTTTCCCTTTTTCCTTTATCTTGTTGATTTCTTTTGTCAGGGAATGTACTCCTTTCTATCTAATACAAAGAAGTGACAAGCCCAACAAGTTCATTTTTTTAAAAAAAAACACATTCTTGGATAAGTACATCTTGTGCAATTTTCGACCCCCATATCTATATAGGGATAATGCCATTGGTAATAACGAGCCCCTTTAACTAGTAGGTCTGCAGCTTTTACTTGATGACACTCCACCTTCACCCAACTTCCGACTAACCCATGTTCATTTATTGTGGTTCTAATGTTTTTATCAAGGAAAAAAAATGTTATGAAGACTGTTAAATGTATTAAAGATGGTTTAATCATTTTAGTCTTTCCTTTTTTTATACCATAAATAGTGAGTGCAAATCCTAATAACATCAATTCCTAATTCTAATTCTAATAGAGACAGTACATGGACAGTACCCACATTTTTATTTTTTTAAAAATCATATATTTTGTATAATGAAATATATATTTTGATGAAAAATGTATAACGTTTTATTACGAATAGAAAGATTTCATTTTTTAACAAATGTAAATCTAAAGGTATATATCTGCATTTGAGAGTGTAAATAGGATTGCATAACAACACTCTTATATCAAAATTTGACTGCCCAACTAAAAGAATTTATAACATTTTTGAGGTCAGGAAAAAATGACTCAATTTTTTCAATCACCTAAACCACATCCAGCCATGCAAATGAAACAAATCAGCAGGTGAAACAAATATTTGTAGGAGCATTTTTTCTTTTCTTTTCATAACACCATCCCTAGATGTTACATTTTTTCACCTCGGGTGAAAATCTCCACCTTGTCTTGTATTCATAGAACCTGACTTCTTTATACATCTTAGAGATTCCCATTGATATCTCCACCTTATTCTACTTCATCTTTGAAGCAAGATTGCTCGTGCAAAAGGCGCACCATGCACCTCCACTAGTAATCAAGTGATATTCAATTGAACATTAACTAACTTTTATATCATTATCACAAGTCTTATTGTGTACTAAACTTGTTTCGCAGAACTCCACCCTCCATGGGTATCAAGAACTTTTTTATTCGAATGTCTACACCATCCAATATGTCAAATTAAATAAGTTTGCGCTTGCCCTATCAAAGATGGACTCCTAAGTCGGACTTAGTAATAATACGACAGTCCCAAGTCAATTGCTTGACTTAGTTATTATAAGCATCTAGAGGGGTGCATCTAGAGGGGTGGTAACAAACCAATCCACTCGAGCTCGGCTAGGACTCGACTCGATTGGAGCTCGCTTTGGCTCGTTCAATTTGACAATGAACCGAGTTTAAATAATTTTTAAAGTTCGGTTATAAACGAGCCGAGTCGAACCGAGCCAAACTGAGCTCAAGAGCCTAAACGAGCATAATATTGTATTGATTAGTATTCTGATTTTTCAAACGAGCTGAACCGAGCCAAACTTCAACCGAGCTTTTTATAACACAAACAAACCAAGCTTTAACACAAAATTAAGCTCGGTCTTGAACCTGAGCCGAATTTAATTATAAATGAGCCGAGCTTTAACATGTTAAAGCTTGGCTCGTTTGACTCGTTTACCACCCATAAACATCTATCGCACACTCCTCATACATCTCCAAAGAAAATATAGCTTTCACCTCCACATTGAATGTGCTACACATTCACCCACGTGGTCCACATGGCCAGACTCATTTTTTTATCCGAACCACCTGGAATCTAACCCCTCATGTACCCAATTTAGAATGTCTTAGACCATGTTACATTATTCCATCTTCTTCTAATTCACACACGTGCCTCTACGTGTAACTACGGATCTTGCACCTGAGCATTTCTGCATGTCTGTGACTCGACTGATGATTCTGTGCATGCCAATATTGATGATATCTACAACATGGAAATGTCGGATCGCCCCTGTATGTTTGGAATCGGATAGTATCTGAACGTCCAGAGCTTTTTGGTTGGTGTTTGAATGATCAAAACCATCGCCTGGACAATCGTCTGGAACGACCATCCCATGAAGAAGAATCTCCACTTTTCAGCTCTACCATCATTGATGTTCCAAAGGTTTACTTGAATGAATTTCTTGTCGGGGGTTTGAGTGAGCTGGGATCTATGGACGAGTCTGGTAAGTTTGATTGGGAAAATTAGTGAGCTCATAAATGATGAGCCTTCGCGTTCAGCTCCTTTGGCGCCATTATCGGATGAAGATGATGCATCAAGCACTGTTATGGATATCATTCTGTTGTGCATCGCAGAAGCTCACAATGATAAATCTGAGATCAAACAAGAATACAAATCACCACGATATCCTTACAAGGGAGTGAAGGGACTCACAAAACTCCCATGGAGTTTTCCCTCTATAAGCTATCCTTCTCAATCTCTCCTTAGATATTATTTATTTTGTTTTGAAATTTGCTCTTATCTTATTACTTTTTAAATTTGTTATCTTTCAAAAAAATGTGTTAAACACAAAAAGGTTATTGGAAAGATGGTTAAAGAGAAAATATGTTAATGAAAATGCGTGGAGTTAGTAACAATCAGCACATCCAAATTGTTTCTCTATAAAATCTCTCCTCCACAGAAAAGATCATTTTTTTCAAGAAACTACAGTTCAAGAACAATAGATTTGGGGTGTCTCAAAGTCTTGTATACATCAGATAGGGATCAATTTTGATTTTAGAATGTGTTTAACTCAAGCCGCTTCATCAAATCTCTTTCTTCTACAAAATCAAATGTCTTTCATTTTTTATGATCTCCTCATTCTGTTTTGCATATTATTGTTCCTAGAATCCTTCCTTATTGTTGGACATTAGAGTTTGTAGCTTCTAACTCAACCTCTTCAAGTTGTATGTTAGAGACTCCACCCCTTCATAAAAGCTTGTGAAAACTTTCCTCCTTGTTTGTGTGAGGGCATATTTGGGATCCGGTGGTTTGTTCAGTTAGGAACTGGGGTGTCTTCTGTGCCGGGACTCTGAGGGTGGAGTTTATAAACAACAAATTTGTGTTTTTGACATTGGTTGATCTTTGGTTGGTTCTCTAGACTGATCTCCTCCTGCTAAAACCAATCACATTGTATTTTTCCTTTGGGCCCTCTTATCTTAACAGGAAGACAGACGCCTACCTATTTTTTTTTTCATTTAAAAAACAAACAAACTCATAATGCATCACCAACTGAGCATCAGTCAACTGACTTAGGGACGGTTCAAAATAATGTAACCATTGGGACACGACCACACTTAATTTGGGATTTGTTGCTATCGATGGTTGGAATATTCCAACCATTGATTCTAAACCAACATAAAATGGGATCATAAGAAAATAAATCAGTTTAAAAGCCTATAAATAAAATTTGTTTCGAGGATGAATAGACAACCAAGTTAAAAACGTCATACAATAAAATAAAAAAAAAAGAGTTAAAAAAGTCATGGAACACAAGAAATTATGATACAGATGAATTGCAAGAAGCTTACAATGAGCAATTTGACAAATTAAAATGTTGATATGTAAAACCCAAACAATAAAATTCTTGATAATTGAAAAATTAACTAAAGAGTTATCCAATAAAAAGAAAATCTATTCAACAAGATTTAATTGAAAATGTTCTAAAAGTGCTAAAAATGAAAAATTGGATGTAACATATAAAAAAATTGAAAATTTCTCTAAATGACATAACCTAGGTCCAAAGGAAAGTGAAGCAATACCCATCCATAAAAGGTGGAGTCAAATTGAGAGCTTGTGGAGGCAGCGAATTAAAATTTGAGCATTTTTTTGCCTGCACAAAGAATGCCAAGTTACCTCTTTCGTCCACAAATTCATACAAAGACACCCATCAACAAACAAATTCAAATGAAAAATGTTAGACTCCATCATTTTAATTTTTTAAAAAATAATAAACTTCATCTAATAAGGTATATGCTTTGATGAAAAGTATATATCGCTCTATTTCCAATTAAATGAATTCATTTTTAATAAGTGTAAGAAAAAATTTAACGAGGTATATACATCATTATGCTTTCCTGGATTTCTAAAGGAATATATAAGACTGTATTTTTTACTGTAAAAAGAATTGAGTGGAACAACATGCAATTCAAATTCAACCCACACAAATGATACCAAGCAATCGAGTCCGATCTAATCAAAACTGGCTTCGGTCAGTTCGAATTGCACAAGTACATGTGCACTCTCCTATTGAACAGTACCATCAGTATCCAGTAGGAGACTGACACCTATATCCAACAAATGACTGTGCAGCTCGATTCATAGGCTGTGCAACGAATACTGACCGAAGCAGTCCTGATTGGATCGGGACCCCAAACAATTACCTCCTCGGCAATCAACGAAGCATATCAACCAAGGTCTTCCTCCTGGGGAACCTCTCAGGGAGCCTCAAAGACATGGCATCCTCAATCCGTATCGGCTGATGAGTCGCAACAATTACAATCCCTCCCTTCTTGCGATGCGCATCAATAATGTACTCCAACAACTTCACCCCTTCCGCATCCAGCGCCACCGAAGGCTCGTCGAGCAACCAAAACGGCCGATCAATCGCCAAGAGCCTCGCCAGCTGCAACCGCTTCCTCTGCCCCATCGAAAGCAACCGCGCCTCCTCATTCGCGAGCCTCCCGAGCCCCATGAACTCGATCGCCTCCATCGACCTCCCCTGCTTCCCCTCCAAGAACTCGAAGAGGCGCACGTTGTGGAGGACCGTCTTCTTCTCCTTGATCGCGTCCTTGAGGGGAAGCCAATTGAGGAGGAGCTTGTACTGGTCGTAGACGCCGGAAGAGGAGGTGATGTCGTGCCCGTCCCAGAGGATCTCGCCCGCAGAGGGGGCGCAAAAGCCAGCGAGCATGCGGAGGAAGGTCGTCTTGCCCGAGCCATTCGCGCCGGTTAGGACGAGTGCGCCGCCGTCGTGGACGGAGACGTTGATGTCGCGGAGGACGGTCTGGGCGTTGCGCATGCAGGAGACGTTGTTGAGGAGGATGCGCGGGATGGGCGTGGGGTTGCGCATCATCCTTTGGTGGTGTTTGTTTTATATGGAGATCGAATTCCTGTGAAACATGTGTACTTGTATTGTTATTCACATCTATCCAGCTAAAAGAGTTTTCGTTTTTGGGGAATTTTATCGAACAGTATATGTGTGGAGATTGTGTTTGGGAATAGAGAATGTGAGAGTAAAATGAGTAGATTATTAGATTGGAATGAAGAGATTGATGAATGTGAAAAACCCAACAGTCAATTATTGTAGATTTTGCAATATCAACAACAACAAAAATAAAAAAAACTAGAAATCCATATAAGAATCTTAAAAAAATAAATAAATACATATAAGAATCTTAAAAAAATAAATAAATACATATTCGTAGAGAGGGAGTGAGAAGTGCCTTTGGAGAATTCAACGCCGCTGGAGGTGAAATCTGAAGATGTTAGAAGCAAAATCAAATTCAGAAACAAACAAATACCCAAAGCATAAATAAACATAGAAATAAAAAACTAAGAAAAAGGAATGACAATGGTCTGTTTTCCGACCCAAGTGAGGGAATATTCTTGAAATATTTCCTTTGATCACAAACTATGAGTCATATTAGTCCCTGAATATTCTGTGAAATTGAATTTTAACCCTGAATTTTATGAAAATTATTATTCACATTGTTGTTAAGGGAAATAGAATAAAAAAAGGTCAAGTACCAATGAACTTTAGATCTTGGCAAAGTCTCTAAATTCTACAAAACATCATGCTAATCAATATTTTGTACGGTTTAATTGTATTGTTATTTTGACATGCACGCTATACAGTTTTCCATTTTGATAAAAATGCTTAGTTGATTGTAAAGTGGATGTTGTTGGTACATTAAGGTGACATAATTCATGTTTTAGTGTTTATGAGCACGCAAAAGCAGTCTTGAATGCTAAATTAATAAGTTACTCTTGCATCTTATAAATTGATACAAGGTCAATCCCAATAAACCCATTAAGAAGTGAGGGTGAGGTGAGTCCACACCCAATAGACCCATGGTTTAGTCCAGACCTAATTAGAAGGATGTCTAGTTAGCACAAACCTTACACAGGTGATGCGTTTTAAAATTATGCGCTTAGAAGGCCTAGGAGCAAAACGGATAATATCACATGTGTAAGTCTAGACGTTAGATCGAGCTTTGGATCCCACACGAGGATGTGTGGCCCAATAAAGGGTGTTGGGCCGGATCAAGAGGCGAAGAGCCTAACAGGCCCATTGAGGGGTGACGATGAGGTGAGGCTAAACCTATGGTTTAGTCTTGCATCGCCTAACAAAAGGAATTTCTAGTTTTATTTGTGAGCACAGATCTTACACATGTAACGCTCTTTAAAACGTGTGCCTATGGGCAAAACAGACAATATCACACATGCAAACTAACTCGTTACAAGCTTGATGTATGCTTAAGCATGCACTCATCTCGATATCGCCCATGCAGTGAGATTATTTGGGAGTTATCAAAGTAATCTAAGCATATTGCATTGGAAGGCAGCCAAAAAGGTTATAAGATATCTTCAATGGATAAAATAACATTTGCTCACATGCATAAGATCAAATAATTTTGAACTCATCCGCTACTCCGACTCTAGTTATAGTAGGTGGTCTAATGACTACAAATCAACATCTGGTTATGCATTTTTGCTTGTCGATGGTGTTGTTTTATGGAAGAGTGAAAAGCAAAAGACTACTTCTGCTTCTACCATATACGCAGAGTATATGACGTGTTACATAATCACATTTCTAACATGAGCATTAAAGAACTTCGTCACATAGCTTCAATTGGTAGAGTCCACCTCAAGATCATTGTAGAGGTACCCCCTTATTAGTGAGAGGATCTAGGTTCGAATCTTGTCTCTGTTGATAGGGAAGATTTAACCAAGAAAAATACTTAACAATAAAAAAATCATCCTTTATGCTTTTTTCTCTCTTTCAAAACTCCGTTTCACATAAGTAAAGAGCAGAGAAGTGATCAACTCTGAGAAAATATGTCGATACATAAGTATATATATGATCCTGTGAAAATTAATTGGTTAACAGAACTTGTGAACACTGCTTGTATGTGAGTAACACTCACGAGGGAGTTTGGTGAATATTAAGGTTCTTAAGGTATGGTAAATACTAGAGGATAGTGAAATACAAACTGGATAATGTTGCAAGTGATATAAAGGATCCAACTTAGCAGAGTGATGCCAATAAGTGAAAAAATGGGGATCATATTCTTTCTTGGTGGGTGAGTTTTTAGGTCGCTAGATTTGTCTCATGAGAATTACATACCAGATTGTTGAGTCTGGATCCAATCAGGACTGACGATCCGGACTGGTTTCGATCAGTTCTGTTAGTACGAAATTGTACAGCTCATTAATCGAACTACACAACCTATTAATCGAACTGCACAGCCAATTGTTGAGTACATATTCCACTCTCTTATTTTATCCAGCTAGCTATTGTATAAAACATGGATTTTTAAGTATCATCAGTATCCAATATACGAGTGAACATGTACTTAATAATTGACTGTGCTGTCGATTCATAGGCTGTATAATTCGATTAATGGATTGTATAGTTCAGTATTGACAAGACTGACCGAAGTCGGTCCTGACCAAATCTAGACTCTAGATTATTGGCAATACATACAATGCTCAAAAGTTCAAAACAATTGGTGTCATGCACACCTCCAAAATAAACCTTGTTTGTTTTGAATACTAGGAAGGAGGTGAATAAAGCAGAAATGATTAAAAAAATGGTTTCTATAAAAACTGTTTATTTCCATATTTCAATAATCCAAAATTACATCTATATTCTAATAAAATAAACTGAATGTAAAAATTGTTATTCAAGTACAAAGTTAAAATCAAACAGAGACTCGTTTTTCCCCAATCGTTATCTAATCTTTGGATAATTATTTTATGTCAGGATAAGTTATCCGGAAAAGAAGTCATAAGTTTTTGTGTCATTTTCATTTGTAGACATGATTTTGCATGACCAACCAAAAGAAGGGAAAGAGGAGGAACTTGTCTTTGTTGCTTTTGAATTCTATGAACTTAAACCTTTGTGTCATTTTCATAGGCATGACTTTGCATGACCAGCCAAAAGAAGGGAAAGAAGAGGAACTTGTCTTTGTTGCTTTTGAATTCTATGAACTTAAACCTTTGATTGAAAGGGATATCCCATTAAAATTTTAGGCATGATCAATGTGACTTTATCCCACTAATATGTCATCTTTTTTGTGCCTTATGTCGTGTTTGAGCACGCGTTTGGGTGGATTCAAATTTGAAAAACTGAAAATTCTAAGCACGGATCCAAATACTTTTTCTATTTTCTATTTCCAAACCTACTTGTCCATTTGTTAAGAAGTTAATGTTACACTCAATTATTCTTAAAATCCAAAACTTAGATCTCATGTATTCTCATTTTTTTTAAAATAGTAAATATCATTTAATGAGGTATATGCTTTGATAAAAAATGTATATCGTTCCATTTTAATTTGAATGAACTCATTTTTAATAAGTGTAAGAAAAAAAAATTAACGAAGTATGCTTCATTATATTTTTAACAAAATATATATAACTGTATTTTGAACTGTAAAAAGAACTGAGTGTAATAACACCTTTGTTAAAAACCCACTGATTAAAAAGTTGTGGAAATAATGCATTTTAAAGTTGAGTTTTGAACAAGAAATTACAAGAATCTATTGTTTTTCAATCACGGATCTAAACAAATCCACCCAGATGTGGAAGAAGCTTCTTTTCACAAGTGGGGTTTGTTTCCTTTTTTAAAAGGTTCTTTATCTAGCTTTGCATTTTTTTTAAAAAAAAGAGAGAAGTCCACTCAATTGCTCTCCATCATTAATACAAACTTGTATGGTAGACTTTTCTATGATTCCATAACACTCATAATAACACAGAACAACACATGTATCAATGATTCTAGAATATGAGACAATCAAAATGACTAAATTTTAACCACCCACTAACAAATGGTTAAAGTCCCGGACCATCCTTGATTACAATCATATTTATAGTTTTTGTATCTGTAATGTATAAGTTCATTGAATCAATATCTTTCCAAATGAATGAAATACATTATTATTATTATTATTTA
This sequence comes from Acorus gramineus, assembly GCA_030737835.1. NCBI lineage: Eukaryota > Viridiplantae > Streptophyta > Magnoliopsida > Acorales > Acoraceae > Acorus > Acorus gramineus. Next base: position 14,334,581 of record CM060855.1, on the reverse strand, counting down.
TTTATGCTAAGAGGCCCCAACGGGCATGACTCATTTAAATATGCACCCAAAAGTAATACATTCCTCTCCTGTGAGAGGACAATATCAAGCCGGTTATGTGCATTATAGATATGTGGGCAAAAAATAATGTTTAATTAATTGAATAAAATTTTTTTGTCCAAGTAGGTATATGTTTGGTTAGAAAAGTGAGACTTAGATGTGATTGTAAAGGCCTACAACAACTACACTTGGGGAGGGTTAAATAAACCCCATAAGTCATTCACCCCACCCTGTTTGTTAACCCACCCAATTGATTTTTTTACAAATTGCTAACTCACCCACATATATACTTTGATTTGTACCTTTTCAACCCACCCCTATAAAACACTTCTTCTTATTCCTCTCTCTTCTTCTTCTCCTTTTTCTTCTTCTTTCCCATCCCCACCACCTCTTCCTCCTCCCCCACCGAGCTCCTCCTCCCACCATGGCACCATCTCTTCCTCCTCCTCACCGAGCTTTTCCTCCCACCACATCTTCGACTCTTCCTCCTCCCCCACCGAGGTCCTTCTCCCACCACCTCTTCCTCCATGAACCAAGCATCACAAGACCACCTCCTCTCTCCCCCCTCCCCCCCCCCCCCCCCCTTCCTCCTCCTCCTCCGACGACAACAAGAACACCCACCCCAATAAGCTAGCGCCAACCCACCACCACCACCGACCCATCCCTCTCCATGACCCCCACCGAATTCAACGCCCTCCATCTCCTAGACCTCCTCCTCCAGTGCACAGGGCCGGTCGCCATGGATCACCTCTCCTCCATCGAGCACGTCTATGCTTACTTTGTACACGCGCTCCAGTACTCCCGCCTCTTCCACATCCTCGCATCCAGACCCTCCGTTGTTGTTGAGTTGGTGAGGGTCACCAGCATGGGCTCCTCCGTCACCGAGTACACGATGCTCGTGGGAAATATTGACAGAACCGAGGCGTGTCCCGCCGTGCACAAATTGACACACAACCTGTCAATAGGGATGAGCTTGGTCGACACTATCTCAATCGAATTAAACAAAAATCCTTACAGAAGAAGATCCCTGATTCCCTTCGACACCTAATATGTCGGTGGAATCAATATCTGTCGACACTCGTATTGTCAAACACACACTTAAGTAGGCCTCTGGTAACTATCGACACCACACCTGTTAACAGAAGTACACGTGGTTGACACCCTATTGTCAATGGAATGGAACGGTTGGTTTCCTTTTAAACATTAAAAACAAATATTTGAAGAGATAGATTGAGTACCTAATGGGTGGTAATAACCGCATCCCACTTTATAATGGTGTCATCTAAAGAAGAGAGCATCTACTAAATTAAAATAGAAAATAAAAAAATTAAAATCTGCATCCCCTCCCACATGGGCTAGATGTCAAAGCCAAATTATGATCCAAATCATATCACCCTCTTCATTATATAATATCATATTTTACTTCAGCCTATATTATAAATTTTTAAGTGTTTGTCAACGGAATGCTAGTTAATAATTGAAACATAGTATATACCCAAGCCAAAAAAATAATTGAAACTTAAACGACAGCCAACTGAGACAAATCATTTGTGGTGCTGATGTGATAAATAACTATAATTTATGGAGATGATCTAGTATTGTACTACGATTGTGCAAGTTTTTATTTTATATTTTTAGGAAAGGTATACATTCAATCTTAATTTTATTATTAAAAAAATGTCTAAAACATAAAAAAGTAAAGATAAATACAAAGAAAGGAAGCCCAAAAGGCGGATCTAGGGACTAGGTAGAAGAGCTATCTATTATGGGACAATCAACCTTGCTCCATAACAAAAATTTTATTCCAAAAAATTCTCTCTATGGGTACCCACACATAACACACCCCCCAATTTTTATTAAGAGACATAAATAAAGCCCAACTCTCATATGTTTTCAGGATACATCTTTACGTTCACCCTGAAGATGAGGTAGTTCCGAGCTAATCACGTCGCCTAAGTGGCTGCAGGGACTAATAAAGATTGTCGCATTTTAGGAGGTGGGATTGTGATATTTCTACTTTCATTTTTGTTCTCCTGGGCAATCATGACGCAACAATACATGAAAACACCTAATAAAGTTATCAGGGAAAAATCCATGTAATGTAAACGGATCGAAATCCATATAACCTTCTGTTTTTCTTAAAATTCATATAACACTCTAAAAATATCTAGTAAATTCAAATAACCCCTTACATAAAATTTATGTTTATAAATGATGAATATTTCGTGAATATTATGTTTGGTTAATCCTGGTAGAAAATATAATATAATAAAAAAATCCTACAATGTATAAAAAATGTGAAAAATCTTCTATAAATGACGATTTTACTCCTCCAGATAGGGTTTTATAATTTATCTAGAGAGGGTAAAATCATCATTTTTATAATATTTTTTATATTTTTAACACATGGATTTTAAGGGGGTCATATGGATTTTAAGAAACGTCAGGGGGTTTTATGAATTTTTTCCAATAAAGTAATATACTCAAGGAAAATATGCATCCAATTCATTATTTATTTCAATTTTTTAATTTTTATAAAAACATATATTTCATTAGACAATTATATACTCACAATAGAAATGTTTAAGTGCAAATGTGTAATATTTTAATGAAAGGATCACTTGAATTGGTCTAGTTAAATTAAATAATCCAAACTTGATTGTATTTGTGAGTTCGATTAATATTAAAGCAAAACCCAGAAATAACAAGCTATTGTCAACCATACCCCTGGGTGTAGGGGAGGTGGCAATAGCCTAGGACCCCAAAATCCCAAAGAATTATCTTATTTCCTATATAAGTGGAAAAAAAATTTTACCTTTTTTTGAATTTTCAGCTTAGAAACTTATCCATTTCCTTTTATTCTCTTTTTAAATTTTTGTTGTTTATTTATTTTTCTATTTTATAAGAATATTATTTTCTTGGTTATATGAATTGCAGCGAATGCAACATTATTAGATCATGTGCCATTTTTCTTATTTAAATTTATTTATTTTTCTTTTTTTATTTTATATTTTAACATGTTTTTATTTATATCCACATTTTATTTTATTTGTTATTAAAATTTGTTCATTTTTATTTTATTGAAATTTATTGTGATCAAAATTAGTTGTATAAAAGATTATGTAATAATAATCACTTAATATCTTTGTGTGAAAACTGAGCTCTCTTTTACTATTCACATTAGAGCTTTAAAGGTCCGTTTGGATATGAGTTTAGGTAGATTCTGCGTTTGGAAAGTTAAAAATTCTCAAACTCATATCCAAATACATTTTCAAACGTTTAGCTTTTCAAACCATAATTTTCATTTTTAGACCAAAAAATCTTGCGGTTGAAAATCTAATAAAACATAGTTTTTCAAAAGTTGAGTTTTAAACATAAGATTTTAAAAATCTTACCCCTCGTATGGTATGGAACATAAGGCAAGAATGGATGAGAATAGCTAAAAAAAGTTGTTTGTTTTGATAGAATAAACCCCGATAGTTATGTTTAGATAAGCTAGGATAAACCTGATAACTATTCTAAGGAAATGGTGGAATTGCTTATCAAGGCTTATCTATGCCAATGGATAAAAATACCCTTCTCTGTCATTTTAAAAAATTTATTTCACCTAACAGACTCACACAGATTCCAAAAACTGTCACATCTATCAAATCAATCATATATCTCTTATACTATTCCCAGTGGATATAATTGTCATTTAAAAAATCATAAACTCTTATTCATCACTTGTCAATCATTTATCATCACTTTATCCAATGTGAACTAAACAACAAAAAAGTCATTTTTACGTTTCCCAATGAGAATAGCAAAAAAAAAAAAAGACAACCAAACAAAAAGTTGCTTATTCAACCTGGATTGTTATTTATCCCAGTATAACTATCAGGAACGAATAACCTAATGTCACACCCCATACGGAGGGTTAGTATTTCAACCTCATATTCAAACGCACCCTGAATAAACATACTTAAATGTGCTGAGCTCATTTAAGCTCCATATCAATCCAACAAAAAAATTATCATGGTTAATATGTGTCAAGGCCAAGCATAAATCCAGCCCTAAACCCTTGTTCCAACCCCTCATAAAAAGCAGGCAATGTATTTTGGGAATAAAGAACATGGGACATACGGTTATAAATGACTGTCAAAATTCTTGATTCCATGTCTGTCCCAATTTACTGTCCATTGTCCCTTGCTTTTGTTTGTTTGTGGTCTGCTTGAAAGTGATATACAACCTCTCTCTCTCTCTCTCTCTCTCTCTCAAACACAGAGAACACAAACACAACTTGGAGTGGTTGGGGTGGGGGTTGTGATCTGTTCTGAGTGATTGACAGACTATTCTAGGATGGCAGTGGCAGGCCTTTAAAATAGGTCAACTCAATTGAACATTTTGGTTCCAATATACATTTAGAGAGACCAACCACAACAAACAGCTTTATTTAAATGGGGTTATCAAACCTTCTTTGCCATTACTTTAGGTGGACCCAAAGTCATAAAATCAAAAGGACCACCCATCTGAAATTCTGAATCATTCTCCTTCTTTTTTTTTCTAAAGAAAAATTTCAAATTAAAGTACATTAGGATAGGAAAACCCATTCTTCTGTTAATTCTTTCAATGCTTGCAGGGTCCATAAAAAGGGAAAAAGCAAACCAATGGTCAGAATTTAAATGGGGCCTTTTGCTTTGGTGGTAGAAAAAAACCATCCAATGGCATGCTTCCATGTGAAGGTCAAAAGTAAATGAAGTCAAAAGATTACTCTCACTCATTAATGAAAATATAATTTTACATTGCAGGATCCCATTATTATATTGCCAAAATGGGTTTGCTTTCTTTTTGTGCCTGATTTAGGTGCTAATATAAATTTACCCTACTTCAATGCATATGGTGTTATTCGAATAATTGATTAATCAAATCAAACATATGTATAGTATATTATACACAACCAAGGACAGTTTGGAGGGAGTTTCCAGATATTTCACTGACTCTTACAGTCTGTCTGCTCTCTGACCGCCTTGGAATGATAAAGAACAAAAAGATAGGTAGAAAAGACAGGAAGTAAGGTTTTGTTAAGATGGATTAAAAATTAATACAAAGCATCACTGGATGTGTCATTTCCTAAATTTTTCCCCTGGTCATTCATCAGTCCCCAAAAAATTCCAATCCAGAAAGGGGACCACGTGAGCCATCCACATTTTTATTTTGGATTTTTAATTTTAAGTCTCCACATACTATCATATTTAGTGATCGATCCCTCCTTTCTTCGTATTTAGGTTTTAGTCTTCCGATTTAAAGGATAATTCATGGATAGGTCCCTCACAGAGACTAAAAAATAAATTAAATAATTTATGGATAAATCCCTCTCAGGGACTAAAATGAACTATCATTTAAATCTAGGGACTAAAACCTAAATACGAAGAAGGGAGGGATCGATCACTAAATATGATGATCTGTGGAGACTTAAAACTAAAAAATTTTATATTATTACCTTGATTAATGGATACGCTTGTCCCCCCCCCCCCTTCAAATTACTAATAATTATGTCTCATATTTATTGTGACACAAAATACAAATAAATTGTGTAGGTGGTAAATTTGGCTAGAATAAAATTTTGAGAATAAATTTTTTTAATTTTAAAAATAAAACATCTATTAATTTAAATTTCATCATTATTCACATTTATGAAAATCGAGATAAAAAAGATGATGAATTGTTGTTTAACCATTTATCTATATCTTATCTCTTTATTCCATCATTTATTAATTTATTAATCCAATGAAATAGCTAGAATTTTATTGTCATATTTTGTAATTATTTAATAATAATAAATAAGTTATTAATTAATGCAACAGGGTCAGGTTTGAGGTAAAAAAATCTAGATGAAGCCTTAGACCAACTCATAAAAAGGCCCTATTATTTGTATATTAAAAAGTTAGAGTAAATTTTTTTTAACCATATTAATAATAAAAATCAAGACTAAACAAAAAAAAATGATAATAATAATTGAAAAATAAAATGTAACAAAAAATACGCATCGAGTTTCCTTTTAAAAAGAAACAAAAATCACAAAAATAAGATCATTTCCTCTATAAAAAATAAATAAATTCCTATAAAATAGGGATGAATTAAAAATATAACAAATACAACAAAGATATGGATGAGATTTTTATAAATCAGAAAAAAATATTTTGCATGATGATGTCAACAAGGATTACATTTTCAAAGAAAAATTGTAAATTTAAAATAAATAGGAAGACATATTCAAGTTTTGAAAAAAAAAATTAATTTTAATAAAAAAAATTAACATAAAAAAATATTCTACATTTGACAATCTTCTTTGGTGAGGGGGCCTTAGACCCGCCTACCTGGCTTATAATTATAATCAAGGCCGGCCATGAATGCAATACATCAAACAAAATGAAATTTTACAAGAAGTTTTGTAAACTACTTAAGGAGAGAGATGAAATTTTACAAGAAGTTTTATAAACTACTTAAGGAGAGAGATTTATAATTATTATTTGAATTATAGATTTATAATATGTTTTCTTTAAACAAATTGTGGACGGGATAATATTATGTAATACCTAGTTAATTTACATTTTTAAGTGTTATTACATTGTTAAAAGACAAATGTAAAAGATAATTGTTTAGTATTTTGTTATTTGCATTTTTTATTTTTGAAATAATATTGAATAAATGATTTTTCCATAGATGATGGTGAAAGGATGATTTTTCATAGATGATGATGACAGGACACAATCACATTCATAATTTAAAATAATAAGACAACAATTGTCCTTATATACTCTAATTAGTACTAATTAGTACGAAGCACCATGCATGTTTCATTTAAATCAAACAAGTCAATAATTTGTCCGAAGTTAGCTAATTAAGAAAAAAGATTACAATTTTCAGTTTTAGCCCTAGTATTCTTTTGATAAAAATGGTAACAAACCAGTTTTAATAATAAAAGTGGTTCAAAACTGGGTTAACATTAATGTGATACTAACATGGGCGACGCATAGCGATGTTAGGGATAAACTGGTTGAGGATATTTTTTTTATTTTAACTAAAAGACTATTGAAAATCTCGTCTCTAATGTAATATATATATATATATATATATAATTTGAAATCACATTTTTTACATGAAAAAAAATACAGTAATAACATTAAACTAGATTAGAACTAATTTCATTTTATACACATTGTTCCCAACCAAATGGATGACACCATAAAGTCCAGAGAGACCCAAATTTTAATCGGTTAAAACAAACAAATGTACAATTTTAATAAACATTTGTTCAAAAATCAAATCAATAATCAATGAATGATTGATTATTAAAATTAACCAGTCAATGATTTACGTACGAACACTCTTATCAAAAAAAAAAAGAAGGAAAAAGCCTACGAACACGAATGGATCAATTAATAAGTGATAATTTCAATTAACAGACGTTTTTTATTTTCTGAACCAAACGACTCAACTCCCAAGTGAACCAATTAATAGAGGTGTGGACGTTCCCTCATTAATTTCATTGACTAGACTGGATTGTTAGAATGGGAAATATCCGAATAACCCCCTGTAGACTGTTCAAAATTTATATAACCCCTAGACTTTTTTTAAAATCCATATAACCCTTAAAAAAAACTTATGTAAATCCAAAAAGTCCTCTTAATTAAACTTCTTTTGATAAATATGAAATATTATGTGAATATTCTGTTTGTTAAACTTTGACTCAAAACAAAATATACTGAAAACCCTCTATAATAAAAATGTGAAAACCCCTTGTAAATGATGATATTATTACATTGTAAGGGTTTTTTATATTGTATTTTCAGCTGGAGTTAATCGAATATAATATTTATCATCTATCAACAGAGGTTTAATTCACGAGGTTATTTAGATTTATATATACATTTTTTGAGTGTTGTTTATGAGAGTTTATAAGGGGTTATTTGGATTTTTCCAAAGTAATAAAGATGGGTGTTACCTGAACTTTAGAAAAAGTTATGGAATTACATGGGTTTTGGAAAGTCTAGAGGGGTTTATTTGGATTTTTAAAATATGGGGTGAATTATTGCCAGAGTTGGGGGTGACAATATAAGTCCACACATTTCAGGTACAATCAGTCAGCACCAACCGAAGCCGACCCTCATTTAATTAATAATGAATATAAATATAATAAAAGCCAGCGAACTTCACCAAACGAACGGTGAAGATCGACCCTCATTTAACACTTCTTCCCCTGCAACGCCTTCTCAGAAGAAAAAAAATCGCCGAAGAATTCCCAAAAAATCGCGGAGCACGCGCAGAGAAGAGGCTCCTCCATGGGCGACGTCGCGCGGACCTTCCGCACCCTTGTGGACGGCGCGGACCGGAAGTTCGCGCTCGTGCGGGACATCCCGCCGCACGCGTGCGGGCGGGCCGAGCAGGGGCACAGCTTCCGGAAGGTGTTCAAGGCGTACACGAGGCTGTGGAGGTTCCAGCAGGAGAACCGGGCGGAGCTGGTCGAGTCCGGGCTGAAGCGGTGGGAGATCGGCGAGATCGCTTCGCGGATCGGCCAGCTCTACTACGACCAGTACCTGAGGACGAGCGAGGCGAGGTTCCTGCTCGAGGCGTACGTGTTTTACGAGGCGATTCTCAACAGGAGGTACTTCGAAGGAGGTGGTGGTGGGAGTCTGGGGTTGAGGTTTAAGGAGCTCAGGTTCTTCGCGAGGTTTATCGTTGTTTCGTTGGTCTTGAGCCAGACGGAGAAGGTTCGGGTGCTCGTGGAGAGGTTCAAGGCGCTGGTCGAGGATAGCAAGAATGCCTTTTCGGTATGTTTCTTTCTTTCTATTTTTTGAATTTTTTTTGTTTTACTTTTGTTCTTCTTTCGATATTGATTGTCTCTGTTTGGCTGAATTGTGTTGAAAATGGAATTTTTATGGAGCTTTGATGGACAATTCGAGGTTTTTTTAAGTGCTGTGAATGCGGGGATTCTGTTATACTTTGATATTGACTGATTTGGGAAAAAAAATGATTCACTGAAAAGAAATTGCAGCTTTGGCTAAAATTTCTTCTTTTCTGAATTCTGAATCTCTGATTGCTTTAGTATCTTGTAAACCAATTTATTCTCTCTGCAACGGGAAACTTGTGATGCTCAACGGGAAACACTTTAATGAGTAGATGCATAGCATATTATAGTATCTATCATTTGCTGTGGAAATTAAGTGAATTGTTGTGCTTTTTAAGCATAGGTAGCTAAATTGTTGATCTATTCATACTGCCTTTATATGAACCATAAGTACTTGCTCTTCCAGACAACTGAGACAAGCACATAGTTTTTTGGTGCAATAATGGATAGTTTATGCAGAGTTAGAAATTGTTTTGAACAAGTGTGATTCACTCGAGTTAAATCAGCAATGAAAAGTTTCATTCATCCTCCTGGTGCAATTCTGGATAGTTTTTTGGTGCACACAGTAGTCTCACGAGTTAGTCTAGGCAACTCATCGCGCAGACAGTGTATCTGAATTTTCACATTTGGACTGGAAAGGGTCAAGATTGTGCTATTCATAATTGCAAGTAAATATTTAAATTGAATATGATTTGTGTACTTCATGTGGATGTGTCTTCAATTCTCTTTTCATATTGTACTTGCATCAAGTTCTCTGTTTAATCAAGCATTCTGACAGCCTCTGCATCAGGATGTAATAGGTCTTTTCTGCATATATTTATGTGCTATGGTAATTTGAGTATGTTTTAATCAATTGACATTCATACTGGGTATTTATTTATTTGTTTGTTTGGGAAGGGGGGTGACTTATTTTTGTAGGGCATCATCAATGAGCAAGAGAGTATTATAGCAAATACCACAGTTATTGATACAATGCTATTTACATTATAATTTGCATCAATGGAGAAAATCTGCTAGTTCTATGGATTGAACCGTTGAAGGATGTTTTTTTTATATTTTCTTTGAAGCAATGATAGGCATTAGCGTTATATTTCATTAGGATAAAGACTAATGCCCGAAACAGGGAAAACCAAATACACCCATCCAAAACAGCATAAAACTCACAAATCTAAACAAGAGGAAACAAAACACAGCCTTGGTAGAGGAGGTTTCCACCCAGGACCACAAACGCGAGTATAAAAACTACTCTTCTACAGTTAATTTCCCCCTTCTGTAGAAAACATTACTCGCCTCCGCGCAGGCTCTTCCCCAGTTCTTGATGAAATGTACTGCCAACTCCCACACGTTTTCAATGGAAACTCTTGAATTTCTGAAAATACATTAATTTTGTGCCAGCCAGAAGGCTCAAGCAACTGCTGGGATGAAGGATTGTGATACCTTCGCTTGATAACTAAATCTATGCATAGTGAACAGAAAATATACTCAGAATACCTGTCTGGTTTACTGCTACATGATTGCTTTCTTCTGGCATACATCTTAATTCTGGAGTTTAAGAAGAGAATAATTCCTCAAATGGAGTACTTGAAAAACCATCTAAATCTTGTTGGAAATTCTTGGGAATTATACGGAAAGTGTTGAGGAGATCGGTGGGAAATTGTTTCAGTGAACATTACTGGAACTTATGAACATCTGCTGATTTCATTGCATCCACGCGATCACAATTTTTCACTTTTTCTACTGGCACTTTATTTTAAACAGATAGTATTTTCTGGATTTAAGATGACCGCATACTTTCAAACACAGCTGCCTATTTATTTTCTTGGAATATACTGTGCTGATTTGTTGTTTCCAAGTTAGAATAACTTCACATCTTCAGGCATTTTCTCGAAGAATCATGAATGCCTACTTTCTACATTCTTTAAAAGAAAAAAAAACTGTTGTCATCTGATGATTACTATGAAGTTATTTATTATCCTATTTTTTTTACAAAATGAACAAATCATCTCTCCATTTTTCTACACATCCCATTTTGTGGATTAAAACTTTGCCAGGGGAGGAGTGTAACCCTCACACTTTTTCTCTCTTATTATACTTGTGGCTAAACTGCACACACATCATCCATTTTGAGTGCTGTTCTGTTTTGTTGTTCTCCTGTTATCAACAAGTTTTCAACATGTTCTACCTCCAATATGCTAAAAGTTGCCTTAAATGAACAGCAGATCCAACTACGTGCCTAAAGCTTGGAGTCTGTCCTATTTCTATCTGAAATGGGCAAAACTCTGATTGTTTGAAGCCAAGGAATGATGATTCTCCCTTTTCTTGAAAGCACTTCTCTTCTTTACATAAACATCCAGTATCTCTGAAAATAAAAGTGGCTTGTCCTTAAAGCCTTAAAGCTTCACTTTCTATCCAAAAGTTGGGCCTTTTTTCTGTCAATCTTCTTCTGCCTCTTTTGGCATTTCCGGTATTCACGTCCCATGGCAACAAGCAAACTGGCCGAAGAACTTTCCACTAATTTTTTGAGATTGACTGATTCGAGGGGACTTGTGAGCTCCTTCCTCGTGAAATCCAAATAATATTCGTTACTTCACACAGTTTTCCAGACATTCTTCGAAAGGAGCTTACAGCTTAGCCTTTAGTTCACCAGATTCCATCGAACTTAATATCAAGAGAAATTGCAATGGGATGAGCCTAATGATATATTCTTTTTATATAAAAAAAAAAAAATCTAAACTGTAACCCATCAAAACCTAATTTTATCGACAAGATAATATATGGCAATCTCTAATAGTACACTATTGTCTGAGATTTTTGGTGTGTTCTTGTTCTCTATTTTCTGAAGAACACCGTCACTATTATTACTATTTTGTCTATCACAAACTTTCCATTTTAAAATTATAAGTCTCTCCTGAATCACACAGAACCCAGATATTCTTATGCTTCATTGACTGTAGATCTAAAACATGAGCTTTCCTATCATTGAAAGCAAACTTTCACCAAAAAATGATACATGATAATTTCAAGCAATTTTATCAGAAGCATTGATGGAGCTAAAATATATGCATGGAAAGACTGGTTAAATTATTTTTTTGGAAGATGAGATTGTGTGATTACCCCCATTGATTGTGGTGCAATGCAATTGAGATTGTTCATAACCATGCACAGAGTCCGTTTATTGATGGAATATGGTCAACTTGCATCTAGACTACCTGTAAAATTAAGGAGCTGAACAACATCAAATATCTTAGGAGTAAAGAACCATCAAGGTCGGGGTTTGGACCCATTGACATGAGGATTTGCAACCCAGAGATATGCTTTAGCTGCACATTTGGCTCATAATATTTGCGTTTTGTGCATATCTTTGACTTTAGCTTTGGTTAAATTTTTCCCACTTTTCCTCAAATCATTAAATATGTATATTTGCATCATCCACTTTCTTATATTAGTACTAGTCGAGAAAATCTTTGGTTGTCTTTCTTCGCTGGAGTTTGTGTCCAGTGCCTTGCTTCAATGAATATCAATAAGGTGTAAATTAGTATCTTGGATTATTTCAGACTTTTTCATTTCCAGATGATCTCTTTATTTAGTTGATAGGAGCCTTGTTATTGCCAAACAAATGGTGAAATTAGCGTTGCTTTTATTAAAATTAGGTCATTATCACGAACTATCTTTAAACTGAATTTGTTTAAATAACTTCTGTTTTTTTTTCTCTCTCAGGAAACAAACTTCAAGGAATGGAAACAACTGGTGCAAGAAATTTTGAGGTTTCTGAAAGCTGATACTACTTTTAAGAATGCGCGACCTTTGCGATATAGCAAGCTGTTGGATTCACATCCATCTTCTAATCCTTATATTGCACGCTATCATTCAAAGAAATCTCTAAAGTTGCAGGATGCACTGTTAACAAGTTATCATAGAAACGAGGTCTGATGCTCTAACATGTTCATAAATGTTCCTCTTTGAAAATTAATGTTTGTTGTCCATCTAGTAAAATTCCTTTTTTATACTGTTGTAAGGTTTCTAAGCTGAACATCCAGAGGTTGTAATGTTCCATAGTTACTTTCGAATCAATTTTTATAGGTCAATGGAATACATTTATTTGCATAAGTATATGATGTAGAGGGTGAAGATAGTCATACTATGGAGTCCCTTAATGGTTGATTTTATGTCTTCTTCCAGGTCAAATTCGCGGAATTTACTCTGGACACATTTCGAATGCTTAGATGTTTGGAGTGGGAACCCAGTGGATCCTTCTATCAAATGAACGCCACCGAACCAAAAGAAAATGGAACTGTTAGTGATCTAAGTGGAGCCTCTGGATTGATTGACATAAACCTTGCTGCTGACATGACTGATCCAAATTTGCCTCCAAACCCTCGGAAGGCTATTCTCCATCGTCCTTCTGTGTCACATCTAATTGCTGTGAGTTATTATCAACATCATATTCTCTCTCATTACTACTTGTTTTTTCAATTCAGATGTTAGCTTAATTTGTTGTATTATTAGTTGAATTTGATACGGAATGATATATTGTTTTTGGAAGGTTTTCTCTCATTTCTTTATTATTGATATTTCAACCAATTCCAGTTAAAATTCTTCCAAATTATCATGTTTAGTCCTTCATTTGCCTACTTCGGATGAGCTATTATTATAATTCAAATCAATTGAGTGGAAAGGAAAATAAATTATTCACCACTGGAGGTGGCAGCCATGCTGATGCTATCAGTTTTCTTCATCACCAACAAGCTTATCATCAGCGGTTCTGCTTTGTTAAATACAAAAAGGCCCAATGAGGCTTTCTTCTAAAGGGATATGGGCCCCCCTTATGCTAGAGCACATGAAGGTTCTGCTTTGTTAAATACAAAAAGGCCCAATGAGGCTTTCTTCTAAAGGGATATGGGCCCCCCTTATGCTAGAGCACATGAACGTATGTTTGTGCTGGCACGATATGGCATTGTGTTGAGCCGATTTAATGGAAGATCTAGAAATATGATTATTTTATAAAAGATTACTTTCATGTACCAGTAGTGATGCAGGATGATGATGATATGTGATGATGATGATTAGGGTTACGGTCAGGGTTTATGTGATTTGAGAGGGAAAAGAAAAAAAAAAGATTAGGGTTTCACATCGTAGGGCTCCACACCCAAGAAAGTCAAGGTTTCACACCCTCATAAATCCCATGAGATCTCAAAAGAGAATTTTTTTTCATTCATTCCAAATCTTTCTCTCTACGTAGAGTTTACAATTTTATTTAATGAGAATGCGATTTAATTTAGGCCATTGATCACCCTAAAAATCAATGGTCCAAAGGAAATCCTACAATTGAATTATTCAAAATAAAAAAAAAACTAACTAATCTTTATTCACATGGAATAAATTCTCTTACCCTTCCTCCTTTGATAGACTTTAAATCCCACCATTGGGTCGATGTGAAATCTTGGTGGTTGATGTGATGTTCTCATCAAGTAGCCCCAATAGCAGATGGCTTTGAGTCCTATGAAATAAACAAAATTAGCACATAGTGAAGCACACATTTTAGATGTTATTGTAGCTTTCATACTTTTTTGAAGGTACTATCAGAAGAAATAAATGGAATAATGTATATTATGTAATGGATGCCGAAAGGCCCCTTATATAGTTACAAGATGTACAAACCCTAAAACAGAAAAAGACCAAAATACCCATGGGGGGCGTTGCCCCCCAACCCCCGGGCCTCCGGGAATAGGCCCAACAACAGGCCTATCTAATAACTCCAATACTATCGAGAAATATTAGAAAGGTTTCGGTATATCAAGAAATATTAGAAATGTTTCGGTAAGTTTCCACAAATGTGTATTGACGCCACGTTGAAATGGTAAAAGGATAAGGAGACGGGATCATGTAAGTGCTGGATCCCATCTCAAGGACAAGTTGTCTCTATGATTTGCCTATGATCCTGAAAATTTTCTAATCATGAATGGTCTCAATACCATAGGAAAATGGTTTCTTACAGCACATGTAATTCATTTTCTCTATCATATTTTGTAATTATTTCTATTGAAAGCTCATTCGTTGTAATCTTTTATTTCATCAATTTATTCCTTCCTTTTAGATTTGCCACCAATTTTTGTGCCACAAAAGAGAGGATCATCATAGATAGCCTTTAATCTCCCTCCAGTGCCAAAATCAAAGCATTTAATCCCCCCCCCCCCCATTTATCCATCTCTGTGTGCACGCGCACGCGACATCATGACATTTTTTTACACTACCGTTTCTTTACAAAAATGCCTGCATGAAATTTCTTATTTAACAATTGTTCCAACATCCTTCTAGGTTTTTGTGCTTACATGCAATAGCAAGGTTACAATGATTTGGTGATGCGGGACATGTAGCTAAAAATTCTCTATTATAAGGTTGTAAAAATAATATGAAAATCTAAACCTTTTTTGTTTGGGGATGCTGAGCAATAAAATAATACACATGAGATTTCATCTTATTTTGAGGTCATAACACGTGATATGAAAATGTCAATTGTATCATACTTTGTATTTTACCAATTTATTTTTTGAATCACTTTTGATTCGTACCTATAGTTTATTCAAAGGCATACCATCTAAAATATGCCATAAACCTTGTTCATTGTACCCCAGCCAAGGTCCACGAAACTATGGGTGAAGGTTATAAGAAATGATATAAAGGAAAAGTGATCACATATAACCAAAGGAGATGAGAAATGATACAAATATCTATATTCTGAGAAAAAAAATTCAATTTGATTGAACAACCAAAAACTATTCACAAAGCTAATTCTGAAAATGTTGGGATACTTGCTTTGGAATATATCAGTCTCAGACTAATTGTCCCATCTACAGTGCTTCTGACAATATCCATTTTCCATCATTTAATGATCTTTTTTGGAGGTGTTTGTGCCCAACACCCTGTATCCCTGTCCAAAATTGGCATGCTTGTCCATGACATTGTTACATTGGTGGATTCTCATATAAAAATTGTTTAGTGGTAACACAATCTGGGATGCAAACTAGAAGGGAAAAAGAATATGTATTGTTTAGCAGTTGTGATGTTTTTTCAAGGTGGTTTTTCCTTTTTTGCTTTTGAAGTTTATCCCACACTACAATGCGATTATTTATTTTTCTTATAATGCTATGTTGGTGGTGGGGACAATTTTTGGGATTGTAAAAGGCCAAAAGCATACTCTCTTCTTATTTCTCTGTTTTATGCTTGTTCTTCAATGGCTATTGGTGTTTCTTCGAGAATTGGTTTTCACTCATTTTTAAAAATGTATGAGGTTAAACAGATGGTACATACATAGTGTTTCCGGGTTTTGTTGGAAGCCATTTGCAAATATGAAACTACCTGGAATGCTTGCATAAGGAGCACAATCTATTCTCTGAACACCTTCATAATTTATTTATTATTTTAAAGTTAGCAACATATCTTTATATATATATATATATTTATTTATAAGAAATTAATTGCTAGTTTACTTCAAACTCTGATGAGGCATCATGTTACGCGGGCAGGTAGTTGCTACGATTTGTGAAGAGCTTCCTCCAGACAGAATTTTGCTTATTTATATATCAGCTTCAGGTTTCTTCTTTTACAAAACATTCTCTTTGTTTTTGTGCTCACTGATGTCCTAGTGGATTGACTTATGATGTTTCTGCAGGCAAGCCCAACCAAAATTTTGCTCATGAGAAGGAGTTTTCTGGAGCTTTGGGGAAATCTTCAAAGATGAAAAATGTTTCTTTTAACTGTTTGCAACCACCTGTCCTTGATGATGATTGTTCTGAGAGTTGCCTTTCTTTGGGTACCCGAGGAAGTAGAGGTGTGTCCCTCATATCTAGAATATGATAGAGCTGTTTTTTAATGTCTAAGTACCTTCAAAATTCTTATGAATTTTTAAATCGTGTTCTGACATTATAAAACTGATGCTACTATTTCCTTGTAGATGTTAACATCTTTAGTCTGTCAATAACAGCATTTGAAACTAAGATTGTTTCTGATTGCAGGTTCAAACACTTTATATCCTGGAGATTTGATTCCTTTTACGCGAAAGCCCCTTTTCCTGATCATCGATAGTGAGAGCAGTCATGCATTCAAGGCAGGTTTGTTGAAACTTGCTTCCTTCTTACTCAATTATTTAGCTATATTATTACTCTCATTTGGGTTCAAAATTTAGCTAATAAATATGAAGCATTATCATTTACGCCATACTTTATTGTGTTTTCAAGGGATGCTAGGATTACTGACAGTCATGAGCAGGCAACTCACTGAAAGTCATGAGCTTGTTTTAATTTTTCATAAGATTTGTATGATAATTGGCGATGGCATCTGTTCTGAGCTTAATGTTGATGAAAGTAAAACTGAAATGTGAAAATTAAAATGTATAAAGGATTACTGTGAATATGCATTACAGTTTAAGTTCCTGGCCTTTGGAATTTCTCTCCAATTTAAAACTACTAACCCCACACCCCCCCTTTTTCTCTGTCTTTTCTTTATCTCATCTTGTAATCCTTGTTTATCATGTGATCAACTCATTATTTGCTGGTGTCCAGGTTATACATGGTGCAGAGAGGGAAGAAATGGCTGCCTTGCTTCTTTCTCCTGGGAGGCAACTATTGTACAGCCCATCCACTGCTGATACAAGACAACATGGAAGTCTGTTTACATTTTTCCTTACTGCTCCATTACAAGCCTTTAGCCAATTAGTAGGCCTCCCATCAGACACTGAAACAGTGAGTTGCACACAAACTCAAAAATCCCCAACCAACCATCTCTGTTCACGTAATGTAATGCATCCATGATATCATTTTTCAGGATACCTATAAGAAAGCTGATGACACACTGGCCTCTGCAATTTCTGAATGGGAGGTGATACTTTGTACGTCACACAACCTGGATCAGGTTTGGGCCCAAGTTCTAACCGACCCATTTCTAAGGCGACTGATTCTCAGGTACTTGCATCTTCTAATATTCTCTTAATTTTTGCTCTACCATACAGTATGTTGTTAGTAAGACAAAAAATTCACAACCGTGTTAGTGAGTTAAGCTTCCTTATGTTTACACCTAGATTACTTTCTCTATTTGAAATCTATACATTACGTACATGGCAAAATGACCACAGTTGTGTGTGTCAAAAGGGTTGTGTAAAAGGTCTAGTTTTCACAGATGACTTCACTGCTAATTGTCAGTAGGACTGGATGTGCTTTTGCTATTCACAACCCCGTAGATGTGTTTTGTCACAAAACTTGGGTTAATTTGCATGCTTGCTTCAGTTTTTGTGAAATTACTTGGTATAAATTCCATAACCCGGGCTATGTCCAAATTCTGTATCTTCCAGGTTTATATTCTGTCGATCTGTTCTCTATTTCTTCTGCCCCCCAGAAAAAGGAGATGAACATTTACCAGAGTGCTTACCGGAGCTCCCAGATTCCGTTTCTCCAACGTCTACATCTGTTCAGTCTAATGTTTTTCGGCTTGCAGACTGCCTTGGAGTTGTTGGCCATTTCAATTTCAGGAATGCAATTGGGAGTCCTACAAGCAGTATGTCCTTAGAACGGTAAGAGTTGAGGAGTTTGTAGATATAACTAAATTAGGATTGTTTGTCTGCGATGGCCTGTGAGAGAGAGACAGTGTTCATGATATTCATGGATGGACTATGGGTTGAATTCGGCGGGCATATGTGTTGCTTTGTATCAATATCAAGGCAAATCCTCCATTGCGCATATGAGTGGATCGTTGTTTGTTGTAGGCCAAATGCGATTGTTGTGTGTTTGGTGTTGTATAATTTATTCATCTTGTTTGAGCTACCGATGTAACAGAAAATTTGAACTACATGGTTTTGCCTTGTAAAATAAGCAGAGCAAACATAGAGGTGATTCTTTTAATAGTTATGAGAGGGTGACAGTTGTGTTTTCAGATGGATTTTCTTTTTCACTTGTATTTATTCCTATGTTGTTTTAATTCTTGAATTCGGAGGAAGACACGATACTTGGTTCTTTCTTTTCTCTGTCAATTTTTTTTGTATGATTTTCTCTATCACAATTAGTAAGTTTTTTTTTTTTTTAATTATAAAAACTCACATTGCAAATCGTTGTTCTCATTCACAAGCCCAAGAAGATGAATCAAATTCATGGGAATGTATAAGGAGTCCACAAGTAATCCACTGGAAATCTATATGAATCAAAACAGAAGGTTAAAGGAATCCACAAGTAAATCTAACATTTTATGACGAAAATCATATATACAATAATGAAGAACAAAAATATGATGAAAACATTCCTTTGATTCCACCCCTTCAAAAGCAGGCTTCTTGTAAGTGTTCCAAACTTGATTACAACTTTTAAATAAAAAAGAAATTTTTTTTGGAAACCCAACTTAAATAGAAAAAAACTGGAAGTCAAAATCGCTTTCAAACGAGCCCTTAGAGCCGCCTTGCTTACAAATAAATGAATTTCATTTGTTAACACATACCATCTTAAAATCTATCAAATTAAAATTTTTAGAATCCCTTATTAATTAACAACTAGTTCATTCAGAAAATCGTATTCATACTATACCTATATATTATTAGAACGTTAATGTTTTCATCCTAAATATTATAAAAATTGGACCACTAGTTCTGTAGAAATTTATTCACCTTGATGAATTATCTAGGAGAAACAGTAACCTTGATTTCACCAAAAAAACACATCCAAGTGTTTTTAAATATTTTGTAAAAAAAAGGTAGATGCTCACTAGCATGTATCCTATCATCTCCATCCTGTTAAGGGATCTTCCAAAGAATAGTTGATCGTGGACAATTTTAATTATATTTTGATAACTTCATGATTTATTTTCCATGTTTTGTCTTTTTAAGAATTTTTTTTTTATTGGTAAGTATTTCTCCTGGTCAAATCTTCCTTTTCAACAAGAGACAAAGATTTGATCTTAGATCCCTTCACTAAGGAGGGGGTATCTCTACCATCCCACTAAGAGTAGGTTTGGTTCTTGTTAAGAATTTAACCAGGTTGGAAATGTTGATTTCAATGTAACTTAATTTTCGCCTATGACACATTAGAGTGTTTTGCTAGTTTGGTTTTGGTCATTTGTGAATGTTTATTTTACTTTTGACTTGCCGTTTTCATTAACAATATTGAATAGTATGATTGGCAAGTACCAGAATAGCACTGTGCAGCTGATTAGAAAACATTCATTCTAGAAATGTAGGTGATATTGCTGAAAACTTCATGGTGGGATTTCGAAATGATATGAGTTCTCACTTGTGGAATTTATGCTTGTATTTTTTTTTTTTTATACAAGGACTTGAACCTGTTTCATGTTATAATGGTAGCCATGCAAATTTTGCGCTTCAGGAGACTATGGAGTCTTTATATAGTGGCGTTGTTTGAGGACACCAATCTGTTGGCTTTTTATTTTTATTTTTATGGAATGGTAGATATGAGTCTCAATTTTATTAATTAAGGGAGCATGTCCAAAATTGAAAACAACACATAAAAACTTTGTGGCGAGCGGAGTAAACACAAAAAACTACCCCTCGATTACAAATTCCCCCCATTGAGTGACACCCGACTTGGCTCTTCATGCAAAGAGATCACTATCATTTCCAAAGATACAGCTAAGGTATTTTGATGTCTTGCTTCATACTTTCATATCATGATGGACCTCAGTTCTTCTTGTTAGTAGTTTTTCAAAATGTAAATTTATGTGTTTTGTAAGTTGAGTCATTGTTTGTAACTTTGTGTATTGGGTTTTTCGTCTCACATCGGTTAAAGAGAAAAATATTTGACACTGTATAAAGTGTGGTGTGTATAAAGTAATGTTTACTTTATGAATGGTAAAGTGTTATGCACACAATGTTTTAGCACCGTCCGTGCGTGCCATGGACGCAATGTGGCGCTTTGTTGGTACATTTAGCACTTCGCCATCTCATAAAATAATCAAATAGCTTTCTCTTTTTTCTAAAGTTTGTTCTTGTATTGAATTTCCGCAGAACCTAACACAGAAGTCTTGGTTTACTTATGTTCTTCATTGGTATTATGTCCATCATCGTTGGTGCAAACATTGGTGGAAATATCACTTTAAGTTATTCTCGAAACAGATTTGCAGTACCCCTGTGCACACTATTTTGAGAACAAATATTGTTTTAAGGAGAGCGACGTCGTAACGTGACTCGAGATGTTCATTGAAGTCTCGGTCATCATCACCAACACTTCTTAGATCCCTATGAAGAGTCTGATATGGAAAATGTTCTAGAGATTAATACTTTTAATCTTATTTAACACCCCATTTGGTAAGAACCTATATGCCAAATTATGAATATCTTTTAAGGGTATGTACTATATACCAATTGGGGTGATAAATAAGACTAAAAAGTAGGGTGGTCGTATGTAGATATATACATCATATAGCTCGGTTGGTATGCATCATAGAGTTGTTACTAGGTGTTGATTTTTCGTAAGGATGGTTTTGTGAATTGTGGATTTGTACTAGACTACTGGTTTAATTTGTTCTTTTGGTATCTTCATTTAGCATATCTTCTAGTTTCTTTTGCTTGATTGCCAACCCGTGTTGTATTTGATGCTATTGTCTTACATTTCAACCACGTGTTATTCTTGCTATTATTTTAGCCCCGTTTCCGTTTGAATAGCAACATAAATTTTTTCCATATAGATAACTATGCAAGTTAAATAAGTATTTTGTTTCATTCTGTGCTTAGTTATTTATTGTTGGAAAACATAATAATGAAATTTTTATTGTTTAGTTAACCATTGTTAAATAAGATGTGGATAAACATTTATAAAAGGTAAAAAAATGATTTA
This sequence comes from Acorus gramineus, assembly GCA_030737835.1. NCBI lineage: Eukaryota > Viridiplantae > Streptophyta > Magnoliopsida > Acorales > Acoraceae > Acorus > Acorus gramineus. The sequence goes on along the minus strand of CM060855.1, from coordinate 14,312,828 downwards.
ACATATGAATCCCTTGACTTGTATGAGGTGATGACGTGATTGACCAATATAGGTCCCCTTATACCAATAGAATAAATTGAATGGATTAACATAATTTCATAAATCTGAAATAAAACTACCAACTTATTTTCATATATTCCAACTTATTATTTTCATATATTCCAACTTATTTTCTCATATTCTGACGTATTTATACTCATCTATAGGTTCTTTAGGCTTATTCACCTAAACAAGGGCTAGTGCGGTTCATAACATACGGTTCCAATTGGCTTTGGTTAAGTACACAAGGGTGTTATAATATTCATGAACTTAAGCCACATTTATATATGAAAATAAGTTAGTACATATATTCCTTCCATAGTCAGTATGCCTTCGTTTGGCAGTCACAACACAAAAGAGACTACGAGCACGTGATGTAACAGATGCCTTGTGCTTTCACAATTGCTGTTACAGCACAAGAGAGACTCACCGCATGCAAGAGAGGAAATGGTGGACCAAAATTTTTCTTTTTATTACTGTCACTGAAATACAAATGAAAGTATACATAAAAGTACATTATATTCCTAAGCATTTGCAGCATGCCCAACTGAGGGGCCTCTACATCCTCTGTAGTTTTGGAAGGTGAATCAATATAACTTATACATATCCACCAAATGGAAGACCCCTGGCAGATGCCTTACCCATATACATTTCCCCCTCTTATAAACTGCAGCAAAGAGCTTCAATGAATAAAACAATGATTATGGTACTATCCTCTATGCCAGCCTATGACTATTAAGAACATCAGGTCATGCCTGATGAGTTCAGAAATGTCTATCTGTTAAGCAGTGTTTGGTTCCTATCATGCAATTCCGTTCGGCAGAGACAATCTGGCAAAGGGTTTTCATAGAATGCTTCTTCAGATCGGAATCTATCCATACCTTTTGTTCCAGAAATAGGGCCTTTCCTCTTGCGTGGAGACCCTTGTCTGTCAAAAACCACATAGGTCATTTTTTTTAATCCGAAAATAGTGAAAGAAAAAGAATACGAGGAATCAGCATACCGTCTTTGATGGATATCTACTATGAGGCTGGACAGTTTCCTTCCTTCCTTGAGTTTCCCTCGATCAAGTTTATCAAACAAATGGATGAGAGATTTTCTGAAGAAAACATATATCGAGGCGAAGCATTTCAATCAGACGGGCTAGTCAATGATACCTTATTTCTCAAGTAAACAATATCAAAACCATCAATCTCACCTGTCAGGAGTGATTGTTTTCCTGTGTCCTAGGAAGCGCCGGTGACCTGCAACCGCCCTTGCCATATTCCCAGAATATGAGGGAACAAATACATCGCTTTCCACCGATACAATGTAGTCTAATGCTGCCATTTGAGATGCGTAATGTGTAAAAGGTTCAAGATCATCCGCAGAAGCTAGAGTTTCCTGTAATATGAACAGTGCATCTATTGGTATGATTTATCTATGAGAAAGATTCAATCTAACATCATGTCTCCTAACTTTGAATCTGTCTATGATGGATTGTTGTTTGGGCAAGTATGCAAGCCTAAGCGGTGACCGTGCGTCTAGCTGTGCCTATCAATGTTAATTTTCTAATTATTCATGCTTTTTTTCCTAACTGTGAATTTCAGAGGAGAATGCTACACTCATATAAATTGAAAGTATTAAGGTTAGAATGTAACCCAGTGTTTGGTGGTGGTGGTGGGGGGGTTGAAAACCTATTCTGAAGCTACCACTTTTTCATCATGTTAATTCCTCTATTTTATTTATTTATTTATTTATTGGTGGGTAAATTTTTTTTTTTCTTGGTCAAATCTGCCCCTATCAGCAGGCGGCAAGACTCGAACACAAGTCCCCTCATTAAAGAGGGGGTACCTCTCTCATCCTACCAAGAGGAGATTCGGTTATAAATACGGGGGACAGAAGTGTCAGGGCGAAGGTCACTCAAACCTATGTTCCTACGACAGTATGGGCTATTTGGTGCTCGTGTAACAATGTCATTTTCCGAGGAGAAACCCCATATGCGGAGAACATGTGGGAGTGTCGCTTAGATTTATTCAAGATTGGAGGAGGTTCTGCATGGGTGCTACATCTATTATCCTGCAGGGGAGTCGTTTATCGATTTAAGAGTAGTTATTTTTTGGTTGGGGGTTTGTAGAACTCTCTTCTACTGACTCTCTCTAGGTGCATTTCATTTGCTTTATTTTGTATTTCCAAATTTGGGCTTTTGTCCCTATTCTGAATAGAAGATAAAGGCCTACTATTCCACTCAAAAAAAAAATAAAAAAAATACAAAGAATGGATGACTCATTGCAAAGTGGAAGTTTCTGAATCAGGACTTCTCATTACATTTTGAGTAATACAATAAAAATTAATAAGTATCACATCCCCTAATTCATTCTCTCAAACACAATTAACATAAGCCCCTTTTTTCCCGAAACAAGGACAATAAACTGCCTTATATGTTCATCACAACCCCGTTTCATGAACAACATCCTAATTCAGCCAGTCAAAATAGGCCTTCTAGTTGACATAGATACTTTTGAGGTCCATCAAATTTACCTGCAGTCAAATCCAGAACCATGCCCAGGCAGGAGGCTCATTCCTTCACCAGTCATGAGTCCAAGACCAGGCCACTTTCTGAGCTGTACTTTTCTCCCGCTACACAGTTGAATATGCATAGTTCTTTTCCATCAAGCTAAACTCCAGTTTCATTCATCACAAACAAGAAACCAAAATACTACAAGATGGTTACTTTAATTCACGACACTAAAGTATGATCGAATACCTTTTCAAGTTTCTATTTACATCCAAGTTAGTATTTTTTTCCTCTTCTTGCTTCACTAACCATACTTCGCTCACTTCTCAAATGACATCCCAATCTAGAAGTGCTCGCAAGTTCACCAAGCAATCTCTATGATAAGCACTGATTCACTGAACAAGATTAAGCAAATCAACCAAATATACTACTTAGTAACATTATCTTCTTCTTGTAAAGCACTTCCTTGAAATGGGCTATTACCAAAGGAAATGTAAAATGTGGATTTCAACGTACTGTTGTTCATTCTCCCAGGGACCCCAGGGTTCTAAGCAGATGCCTAACTTAAGCAAACAGATCCTGAACCCTTTATTACAAAACCACATGAGAGAGACTGAGTCCAACCTCAAGGCTTCGGGGTCTACTTCTGATGCTTTACCGGGTGACAACAGTTCACCTCCAATATAGGCGTATAAGTGGGAATTTTGATTTAATCATTAAAATTTCTCATAGTTTCTTATCTGTCGATTGCTGATCGTCCTACTTCAGAGTTTCATTCAACAAAACATCAGGACTATTACTCAAAAAAAAAAAAAAAACATCAGGACTCCCATTTAATCTCCCTTGTACTCCATCTTGAACAGTTAATGCGGGGAAACCATTTGTGGGCCCTTTTTGAAATGAGAGAGACTATCAAATTACATAAGATTAGTTAGATACACCGCTCATTTTTTTGGGGTTTGGGAACAGAAGCGGAGGTTACTTTTTAGTCTCCTTTTATCTCCCATAGCAGTGACAAATGAAGTTGGAGACAAGGCAGCACTGATCCTCACAATAATCTACCTATTGTCCAATATTGAACCGCTAGTACTCTGTTACATGCTTATTGACTCTGAGGGCATTCAATGAGATGCCAACACTGACATCTTCTGTGATGATGTTTTTTCATATTATTCTAGATTTAAAGTTATCCAAAATAATAAAAGTAGACCAGGAAAATTTGTAACCATTTTCAAGTTTTGGCATGTGAATTAGCTCCAAAGAAACCCATAAAATACAACCCCCCAAAATGGTTAAACAACCTATCACAATATCCCAAAAATACACCCCCATAATTGTAGCATGACCTCTTACAGTAGAATCAGCCCATTTCCCAACCCCTACCATAGAACGAACCCCAAAGATACATAATCTCACAATGATTTAGCAATGAGGTAATACAACAGAACAATAGACTAATGGCTGAAGAATATAAAGCACACTTAAAAATGAAAAAAAAAATGTTTCTAAGAGGATGGAGAACTTTGATTGTTTGTGTACTTTCCATGAAATGAATAAAGCTATATAAGAGAAACTGCAAATTAAACAGACTGATAATAGACATGCCGATTGAAAAGGAGTTTTATGATTAGTCCATTGTTTGCACAAATTACCTTGCTCATTAATAAAGGAAAGCGCGTTTGAAGATCAGCCATATGAGCATCACCACCATAAATCTCACCTGCTGCAATATATATGGGAGTACTCGAAGGAAATCCAAGGGAAGAAAGGAATATCCCAACCTCCTTTGGAGTTAGAGGGCAATAACCTTTAGCCCTCTGTTCCATGGCATCAATTTCTTTTATCTTCCAATGTGCAGTATTCTCTCTGGACAAGGGAAACAAAATGTGAAAATGGGTCTCATGGTATTGCTTAGAGCCTTAGATATTTGTTAGAATAGTCATGCAATGAGGGATCTTATATACCATTACAAAAAATGCCCCACCTAATCATGGTCAGCTCTTCTGTTTCATCAGGCGACAAGCCATATGTGCATCCACTGAATGCTAGCATGTCCTTCTCATATCGCAAGTGCAAAGCAACAAAAGGACCATACGATCTCATCCTCTGAACCAATAACTGCAATGTAACCATTGTCATAAGCTTAGATGAAGATGCTTACTAATTTATAGTTATAATATATATAACAGTATTAAAAGTCAATAAGCATTCTAGATTGAGCACTTACCTTCCCTAATGCTTCGATCCGTGGAGCAAACCGAAGTGCTTCATAAAAAGCACGACAACGCAACTTTTGTATATCTGGGGGCAGGTTATTATTTGCTAGGCGCGAATCAGATTTAGCAGCCCGAATAACCTAAATGGTGATAGATAATATTATATGCTTGCTTTCAAATAATAACTTTGATCAGTGACAGGTGAAAATGGAGCGCACTACCTAGAATGGCACACACCATACAAATCTCCATACCTGGTAATCATCCCACAAGTGAGATATCTCATCTTGATAGTATTCAACTCCGGACCAGCTCCTAAAATGCTTGACTGCCTTTGTGGCTGTTGCCAATTCCTTTGGGAGTTTTTTAACAACTTTAATATCGTTAGCCAAAGAAGTTATAAAATGTTCTTCATCAAATACATCTGAGAAATTGCTGCAATTCAAAAGGATCAATTATTAGTGCAACAAAATCTGATGCATTGGCCAACAACAAACTGGAAATGAATAAGATTCATACCTCAAATCCTGCCAAAATGACCGCTTATCAAGTTCTGGAATGACCAGTGTGGCATTTATGATGCGGGCTACTGCTACCATGTCGCATATCTGCATTTCAACAAGGAACGTCAGATTTTAGCTCTGAAGCTTCACAGGGGTTGATAATCATCAGATTCATCACATAAGATATGCATCCTACCCCAATTTTATTAATGAGAGAAGAATACCCAAACACAAAACCAAAAAGGAAAAAAAAAAAAGAAAAAAAAAGAAAGGACACCGTAGAAGAGATATCTACTGATGCCCCTGCCTCATAAGGAAACTACTACTCAATCATAATTCAACCCCCCATATACAACACATTAGAAGCACCCATTACTAAGTAAATTGGTATTTTCAGATTACAGATATAATATACAACTAAATGGCACGAATTGTGGCTAAATAAAGGATGATTTTAGCTTCAAAAATACAAGCCAATCCAGCTTCTGTGGACAAGAATAGGGAAACAGTTTGAAAAGATAATGTCCATTGGTTCATAAAATCAAAGAGAGAAACCAGGAAGACTTCCATAGGTAGATGCAATCCCAATCCAAGTCAAGATCCTTTTAGTATAGGTGCTCACTTCAATCCACGATTCTGGCCTTTCAGTAAAGATCACTTTGCTTATCAATAACCTCAAGAAACAAATTCTATGTTCATTCATTTAAAGAAGAATCTGCTTATGATACATATTAATTTTCAGTCTGAAAAATGACAAGTCAGACAATGGGTAAAGCACTCATAATATTTTCCAGAGTACATGGCCAAAATGAGAACCGGAGCTAAGGGTGTTAATGGAATTCTAATATTTAAGACAGCATACAGGCCTGCTACCTTGCAACCAACATGTATTTCTCTTGGTAATACTATAGAAGAATACTATGGAACCAATGCAAAATGAAACAATATAAAACCTATCAGCCAAGACGGAAGGGAAGGAGGAGATTGAGATTCCTACCCCAGCCCGCATCTGGTTAAGCCCGCCATTGGTGTGAACAAGAAGGTAACCTCTAGACTCTAGAGGATCTGAAAAACAAATCCCAAAGATAAGTAATCCGAGAGAGAACTTTGGTTTGGCAGACAAAGAAAGACCCATCTTACATGAGTAGGACACATTAGGCTCCATGCACTGCGCATAATCTTTGTTCGACGGAGGCTTCCAAAGCTTCTCGTACTCCAACAGCCCGCGTGCACCATCCAACTGTTCAAGTCTAGAGAAGTGAAAAACATGAAAGAAGCATGACTACTACACTTCAACACATACATCCTAAAAAATATGAAGAGAATCCCCAAATCCTCCAAACATCAACCGCAGTGATCTCCCGCTATAAGAATTCATGGATATAAAGAAGAACCCAATATAAAGAACAGCAATTTCAATTCAAATATAAGGAATCACAGTCTCAGATCACCTTCTGTGGTTGGGGAGGCGGTCTGTACAATTGGGGCGGAGAGAACTCCAATGTCCAACTCAATCCCCCACTTTTCCACCTCTTATACCCGATCTCGCGTTGCTGAGTAAAAACATACATTGTTAACTACTCAAAAAGAAGAAAAACAAGAAACCCATCTAAATAAACAAAAGCCCACATACATATAGTATATAAACACATTATTCCTACCTACTACAGTCAACAACACTATATATATATATATATATAAAAGTGAACTCAACAAAATCATTATCAATCAAAGTCACAAAATCTAATCCACTGTCTACCCAATCTCTATTTCATGAAAATAATTATAACCCACAAAATTAAATCCAATAAAACAACAACCCAAATTACCAACAAAAAAAAAAAAAAAAACCCAACCTAAAAGTAAGAAATGAAAGAGACCTTATTGAGCAAGTAAGACTCAACCACACCATGCCCAGAAGAAGCCGTAGACGAAGGGAAGGCATGAGCGGAAAACAAGGCCAAGAGGGCTATGGTTCCGATGGCGCACGTCAGCACCAGCCGCACCACCGACAACCTGTTCTTCAACCTCCTCTTCTGCTGCATCACCAACTCTCCCTCTCTCAAAAAACCTCCTTCGTTTCTCTATAAAACGAGAGTTCCTTTTTGTTTATTTTAGGATTCTCAGCATTTAAAGAACATCTGATGAGTTACGAAAAGAGAGAGAGAGAGAGAGAGAGAGAAAGAGAGGGTTGAGTGATGATGAAAATGCTTTTGTATTGTTTTTGTTTTTGTTTTTTGTTTTTGCTTCGCCACAGCTGTACCCATTGAAATTCGCCAGGTCCGTCTCCGCCTTGAATCCTCGTGATGGGCTCTGTCCCCACCACCAGCACCACCACCGAGAAACACTCGTCTTTTTTATTATTCCCTAAATGCCCCTCCTCATTTTCCCAAATGCCCCTCTCTCTCACCTTTTTGTTTTTTTTTTTATCACCGACCGTTTAAATGCCGGCCATCGCTGTCGCCTGATCCGGGTGGCCTGGGAGGGCTCGTTTGACCCGTCACGTATTCTCTAATCCCACGGCCGTGCGCGCGAATCTCGAGGTTGGGGGGTGGGTTTGTCATTTTCTGCTTTTTGGGTTCCTGAAATGCCCCCGCTCCCATGTTGCCACGGTGGTTTTAACTGTTCAATAACGACTATACATGGCTCTTTGGTGGGTGAGGTTCATGGATTCGGAGATTGTCGCCTAATGTTTTTTTTTCCGTTATGCCCCTCGGTTTTTTTTTTTTATATATATAAAAAAAAAAATAAGTACAAAAGGCTAACTTGGTTATATTAAATTAAAAAATAAAATGTGAATAAAAAAAAGGTACAATTATAGTCACCCCCACGAGTCATTTAACTCATCCTATTTATTTAAATAAATAAAATTATATCTGACCCACCCCTCAAGTCTACACAGGCGATTATCTGTGTTTAAGGTGGTTCAACATGGATCATGTCAATCAGGAATTAGAAATCTTAATTTGTTCTTGTTCAACATAGATGATGTCTTCTTTGTCTATGTTGATTCAACATAGATCATGTCGAATTGAGACCAAATGGATGTGTTTAAATTTCTTATATGCAATCGATGTAATTATTGTTGATAAATTGATTTGTTTTTCAAATTGAGATGGCCCTACTTATAAATATTTCTAGTTCCGCACCTGAAAGAAGTCGACCTCATGTCGTAGAGAGTAGTCTCTGCCAGGCAAGGGGATGACACCTGAGGACCCACAATGTTCCGCCGCTAAAATTGAGTTGGGTCACACTCGTATGTACAGTTCCCAATCTTTGATGAAACGATTTGTCATCTCCCTAAAAATGTTTTTAATGTAAACTATATTTCCTTTAAAAATTTGTGTTGTTCCTTGACAGCCCATGTAGTCCAAATTGTCGCTGGGACAAGAGTTTGTGCAACCTTGATCGCCTTGTTTCGCTCACTGTGTAGCTAGCCCATGCCATGTGAATTGGTCTTGTTGGTTAACATTGATAATAGACTTGTTGCAGGCATATGTATTCACGCAGTAGAGTTGGTTCTCTACCTATTGGTGTTGGATGCCACTTGGAACATGTTATCGTTCTAAAATTGATTCATTGATCAGCCTCAGCCCCCAATGGTCCATTTGATGAAATGTTCAAACTTCCTGCATGAGCCAAAGATGTCCATTACTAGCCCTGTCCTTGAACTAACCATGGGAAAATGACAATCCAGATTGGCGTCTGGTATCACTGTCCATCACTAGAGCCATTTTGCAAGCAATGCCTTGTTGATTTGCTCTAGGCCCAAAACCCCACATCCCCCTGGATTCTTTCTTTTAGCAAGCGATGTCCTAGTTCACCAAATGAGGATTTTTTTTTTGTCCGGACTCAAATAGGTCCTATTAAATATGAATAATAAAAAAATGAAAGACAATTCTAATAAAAATGTAACCTAATCCCAAAAAATATATAATAAATAAGCTTTTTATTTTTTTAATTAGGGCCCTCGGTATATGGGGGTCCCTAGGCAAAAATGTCCATGTTTGCCAGTGCCCAGGATTAGCCCTGCTTTGAATGTGTATTTTTTTTATAATCTTTAAAGTTGATGCCAAAATGTCTCCAAGTGGACCAAGTCCCAAGGTGATCAAGGGGAGATCCATAGCCCTTACTATAGATGATAGGGTCATCAATGTACAGGACGCAAAACTTGATCAAGGGTCAGAGAACCTGAGTTATCATCTTCCTTAGGCAGTAGAGAGGATTATGCATGACTAACCATATCAAGATACTTTATGTTCCAAAACATTTTTATTTGTACTCCTTGAGGACAAACTCGGCATCCATGATTGGTCAAGCATATCATCAAACGACATAATTTAAATGAGGTGGCATATCATCAAACGACATAATTTAAATGAGGTGGTTGATGGTGCCTCTGCCCAAACACAAATATCTTCCATCTTCTGCTCTGTTTTTTTTTTTTTGTTTTTGGCTTTAAGTTATGTGGCCACGACACGAGTTTATACTCTTGGCTGTTTGGGTAGAAAAAACAGAAGGAGAATATGAGAGATACTGGCAGAATAAGTGGGAATAAATTGATATTTGTATTTCATCACCCCTGTAATTGTATATTCTATCTTATTCATTCCACTGATATAAAAGGGTCTTATTGTCAAATCAACTATCATGAGACCCACAAGTCAAATCATTTTTGTACATTTTATAAATCTTTATTCACATTTTATCCACAATTTATCAAACAACAAAAACTTTATTATTATGTATTTTAATAAGAATAACTAAAAATACAAACCAAACAAAAATTCACTTATTCCACTAGTATAGTTATCTATTTCTAGAACAGTCATAAACTCCATAATAATTTATCTCTCTATCCAAATAGCAAATAGCCACATATCATATTATTTTTTATGCCACCATTACTCATTATATTGATGAATAAAGATACATCTAATATATCATTTTAAACTAACTATTAGACTTGAATATTTTAAAAGTATACAACGATGAATAGACTTTTATGAAATGTATATACATCTATATAAATGTGAAAAAAACTAAAAATATATATATATTTTTTGAAGAAAACTAAAAATAAAATTGAGTGTATTAAGACCCATATTCATAGGACGACACATAATAATAGAGTTAATTGGGAAGACTAGCACTAAGGTGGTGTTTGGTTGGTCTTAAATTCAGCATTTATTCAGCTGAAAGCTGAAAATAAGCACTTAATGGCCTAAGTGGGTGTTTGGTTCACACCCAAATAAGTATTGAAAAATACCCTCTTTCAGCAAAATAACACCACAAATTATCATCGGGTTCATGGTCACTTTTTTTTCTGCACACGTCTTACGCTTATTTATCACCGACGTGAAATGACCACGCTGCCCCTGCTACTTTTAGCTATTTATGAATGATATACAACCTGATTTTCTCAGATCTTCTCTCTCCTCACCCCTCTATCTGCGTCGAACAAACCCTAATCTAAAGAACCATTTGAACAAACCCTAATCGTCGGAGCCCTCCACTGTCGTGGAAACCAGATCACAGGCCCCATCTCCAGTCCACCGAAGGTATTCATCACGAAACCCTAGCTGAGTAGCACATTTTGCTCTCCTTCATCGTCTCTCCTTCACAAGAACCCCGTCACCGTGTCCTTCGCCCTCCGACAATCCGATTTCTCCTGCCTCCTCTTCAAATCTCCTCTTCGGCCAACAATCGAGTATTGATTTTTATTATTATTATCTTGTCTATTGATTTTGATGAATTGAAGGGGTGTTTGCAGTGTATTTTAAAGTGTGTAAATAATTCAGTATTCACCTTAATGTACAATTTGAAATGATAATACTATTGAATGTGGTTTATTTAAAATGCATATTTACCATATTTGTAGTTCATGTATTTCTTCAGATCTGTCGATGAAAATCTGCTTAGGGGTTCATGAAAATGAATCTATAGGGAGTGTTGGCTGAACTAGGGTCAGGGTTAGACTAGGTGCTCCTACTGACCTGGGTAGAAGGGCTTGAGCTAGGTTTGACCAGCCAACTCACAAGGGTGGCTGGTCAAACCACCTCTAAATAGTTTAGATGATCTTATTAAATGATACAAAGCAATGGTCGATCTGCTATTGAATCCTGATAAATTTAATGGAAAAAAAATAATCTTTAATATCTCAAAGCATGTTTTCAGGGTTTCAACCAAACATTAAAATAACATTCAGTATTTATAAAATGGACCGAAATACCCTCTTAATAAACACATATGCTCAGTGGTCAACCAAACACACTTATTTAAATAACTGCATAATATTTTCCGCTGAACCAAACATTTTTTTTCTGAACTCCTAAAGATTATCAACATAACATTTTTCTGCACTTATTAATCAGTACTTAAAATCAGCATTCCGTCGAAGCCAAACACCACCTAAGCCTACATGGGGGACTGTGTATAATCCAAATTGTAAACCCCAGATCGATTTCCTCCCCCGTTTGGATACATAATAGAATTTATTCTTGGGTATATAGTTATTCTAGCATAAGTAGGTATAGCGATAGAATAAGTGATTTTGTGTTTGGTTGTGTTTTGAATTATTCTCGTTGGGAAATATAATAATAAAGTTTTTGTTGTTTGGATAAAATTAATGAGAACAAAGTGTGGATAAGGATTTAGAAAAAGTGAAAAAATGATGATAGTTGATTTGACATGTAATTTATAAGATGTGTTGATAGCTGATTTGATAGTATGCCCATATATTCATCAGGTGGAATAGCCTGAAATAACTTTAATTATAGGGTTGGTTGGAATCCATATACCGCTCTATACTAGTTTATTCCGGCATAATTTATCCCTAGGTATTCAAAGCTCCCAAATAACTAAAATCAACAATTCCCATTTATTCTAAGATATTCCGACCCCTATTCCACCTCTAAACGGGTAATAATATGGACTTGCTAACATTAAAAAATTTCTCATAGGATCTAACAGCAAAATCCTCAAACAAATATATGTTTAGCAAAAAAAGGAAAAATGTTAGATTCAAACCCTCCAAATGCACTTCATATTTTTTATTTTTTAAAAATAATATACCTTAGTTATCAATCTATGTAATTAAATAAAAAAAAATATATGCTCTAATAAATTTATGTTCATTTATAAAATGTGTAAAAAAGAATTCTAATGAGATATATATATTGTTACGATAAGTGCATATGACTAACGAGATATATATGACTGTAAATAAAGCTGTAAAATAAGCTGAGTGTAACAACATTTTTTTAAAAAAATTCCTGCTATTGTGACAAAAAAAACTTGATTAATTTTTAATCTAACACATTTTAAATCAATGCACATACCATCATATCACTTTTGAATGGAGTTTTAAAAAAATGAGTTACCATGTGTTTATTGATTGAGTAAAATGTTAATGTTTGTTGAGAGAGAGAGCGAGAGAGATGGTTTTAGCCGTTCAATGAAAAACGCTAGAATATTTATGGGAGGTACGGCTTCCTTGAAGGTCTACTATGGTTTATCATATCATATGTTATTCTAGTTTTGCGGGTATACTTAAAGTTTCTCAATCTCCAAGGCACCACATGAGAATAGGACAACCACATAATAATGTCGGTATTTCTTTAATTCTAATCCAATGTTCCAATCTGAAGAGGTACCCTAACTGGTTTAGTATATCAGATAGCTAACAATTCAATAGCTTTTTTAACAAAAAAAAAATCAATAGTTTTAATTAATTAACTATATTCAAGTGCGTTGGTCTACTTTGGTAAGTTTGGGGTTCGCTAATGTGCATTTTTTTTTATTGGCAACGGTAAACATGATTTTGTTTTAATAAATTTTATGGCTTTTGTGTTTGTCTTACTGAATATATAAAATATAAGTAGATAATAAATAAAAATAAAGTGTATATATCTATCAATCAAGACTTAACTTCATGTATGAGTCCATAAATATTATAATTCATTCATTAGATGTAAAGGCCAAAAATCTCACCCATGTTATTGCTAATGTCGTATGGATGAATCACCACCAATGAATGATATAATAATTGGGGGAAACAAGGTATTTATTGAAATTTAAAAACAAATCCTCAGTTATGAATAATTTAATTAGTCAATTAATTCAACGGATTTATATCGCCATATATGTGGAGATCTCACATCTCACATATCTAATCAAAGAAAAAGTGAATTCTCATATTTAACCCCACACTAAATAAATAAATATATTTTTAATTTGATAATAAATACAATAATTTTATTCATCTTATACGCGAAACAAACTTTGAAAATATACTCCTGAGATATCCAACTCTTGTTAAATCACATATAGCAAATATGTACCCTTTAATGAATATACACGTGTAAAGATAAGATAACAAGATGTCTTTGTATTAATTATTTTTTTGGGGATAACTTTGGGTCTTTTGATCAGGTGGCTTCATGTGTGAGCAATCTCAAGATGGTTTCATATGTATAGTAATAAATATTCAAGGAACTTGATGTACAAGTGATTCTAGGGGTATAATAATACCAGAAGAATAGCAGATCTCCGCAGTGCTTTGGATCTTGTACACGAGCAGAATATTAAGTATAAGACTTTACAGCATGAATGGGATGACTTCAGACGACCTTATTTGTCAATCTGGATATTCTCTTTATCTAGTGCGTGGAGACTCTATATTTTTTATTATTATTATTATTATTATTTTATTTTATTTATTTTTTTTGGGTTGGTGTGTGTGTGGTAATTTTTAAATGCATATGTCAATTTTGTGTCATGAATTTTAAAAAGTGGTTAATCCTAGAAAGAAATGTGTCCTAAATGCTGAAATGCATAGCCCGGATTTATACAGAGAATATGTGAGAGAGAATTTACATATAATAGAGAATAGGTGGGAGATTGTCATGATGTATGTATATATATTCACCAGTGGAGGCGTGGCATTGTTGGTGCGAGGGGTGTGAGGGTAACCAGTGATCACATTGTAATTACTGAATACTGTGCATCAGTTAAGGGGAATGGTGGGGAGAGATCAGTAGATATCTCATCTAGGGGCTCTTCTCCCATCCTTCTGTTCCTCTAGTTTTGTGCGATGCGTGCGCAAGAGTCTTCATCATTGTCCTCTCTATTTTTTCTCAGACCCAATTCAGACTTATAACCCCACTTTAGAATATGATTTGAAGAGGTAAATTTTTCTTTCAATCAATGTAAGCGGGTGGAGTCTTTTTGTCACATTTGAACCCAACCAAATGCGATTCCTACACTTAAAAAGAAGTAAAGGGGACACCGGTGTGGTGCCGGTCAAAAGGAACCCCGATGCTTAAGTCAGTTAGGGAAATCAAAGGTAATCTCACTCTTAATGTAACTTATTTCAGATAAAACTTATACATATATTTGTTGCACATTTTCCCCTTTTATAGTGTTTATCGGTCAAGTAGTCATTGTAACAGTTTTCCCCTTTAATGGTTGTGGTAAACGAGTTTTATGGAAACCACCCTGCTTTATGGTTTAATATGTCCTTAATTACCAACGTTAAATGGATAACGGGTCTTAATCAACAACCTGACAATTACTTAGTGGATGTTTGACAGTTTCCGAAATCCTGCTCGTGGTCTTTGTTTAGTCAGGATTTGGGGTTCTATTCGGAACACGACATGACATTTACTCTCGAGGTATAGAGGTGTCCCGACTAGACTTGAGTCATCTCTTAGGGAGACCCAACTGATCGTGTTTCACCTGTTCAGGAGTGTCTAGTTGATACTAGCCTACTCTACTCTCGTCGAATCGGGCTAATATTCTTCAAAAAAAAATAAAAAAAATGTCAATGTATTATAGATAAACTGTAATAATTATTCACCAATAAAATATATTAAATCCAAAGAAAGTGTAATTCTTTATTTATTCATCTAAAACTATAAGACGAACGTATATGATACAAAACTATTCAAAAGATAACAAATATAATAATGAAGCAAATAATTATATAATTCTCTTCCGTCCATGTATAATTATTCCAAGCCCCAATAAGTTATCCTCAAATAAGTGAAGTATTAAACTTTTTTTTTTTAAGTCGGGGGCAATACATGAGTGTAAGGTAAATTTATACCTGCACATGGATATACTGAACATATATACTCCTATCCAGGATGGATGTCCTAGATATATTTACTCAATTCATGGGAAGTAATTTTGTAGTATATATGTTGTGGATTTCCCTATCATGTATGAATGTATATCATGTGAACGTTGAGAAATCAATTGGACTTTTATTAAATATAGTTTAATATAATGTATTGTGAAATGCACTTTTAATTGTCATACATAAGAAGAAAAAAAGAGAATCAGAAGAAAAAAAAGAATGAAAAAAAGTATTTAATAATTTTTACAACTATCCTAAATGGATATATCGATAATGAGCTTATCAAAATCCATGTATTAATGAACTTGAGTTATTGGACTTTTATTGTTTTAAATACAAAATTTTTAAATTTATGAAATGATATCATCTCCCAAGTCCTCCTAAGCCAACCGATTTCACTCTACGTACCTCATGATTTTTTTTTAGATAAGTTAAAAATTGTATTGCAAGCGTTAACTAGTATCATACAAAGTTCGACCGGTTAGCGAACTACATGTAAGGTAAAAATAAAAGACAGCAAGGTTCTGCGTTAACTAGATGATATTCAAAGTGTCATGCCTAATGTATGCCAACCCAAACTATCTATTGAACCACCTATTGATAAATTGGTAAAGATACCCTCTTTTCACCGAATGGTCCTTGGTTCAAATTTTACACCTCCTAATAAAAGAAGATTTAACTAAGTTATATAAAAAAGGGAAAAAATCCACATAGCCCCCTGTAAACTATCTAAAATCCATATAATCTCTTAACTTTTTTCTAAAATCCATACAACCCCCTGAAAACACTTATGTAAATCTAAATAGTCATCTGAGTTAATTTTTTGTTGAAAAATTTAGATTATTCTATAAATATTCTGTCTGATTAACCCTGACTAAAAACATAGTATATCAAAAACCATCCACAATATATTAAAATGCGAAAAATCCTATGTAAATAACGATTTTATAATCTACCCGGACCTGGAGGGATAAAATCGTTATTTATAAATGATTTTTTATATTTTAAACAATTTGTAGGGATTTGTTTTGGTATATTATGTTCTTATTCAGGGTTAACCAAACAGAATATTCGTAGAATATTCCTCATCTGTCAAAAAAAGTTTAACTCAGAGGATTATTTGGGTTTACAAAGTATTTTCAGATGGGTTATATGAACTTTAAGAAAAGAAAGGAGGTTACATGGATATCAATCAGTTTACATAGAATTATTTAGATTTTTCTTATAAAAAATTATCCAAAATAAATAAATAAATAAACTATGGGCATATTTATTATAATGACGTGAATAGATTTCAAATTTGAAAGAGATGTGGGTCCGTTTGGAAACACAGATTGAAAAATAGCTTTTAGAATAAAACTGCTTTTTAACCTTGACTTTTATTGGGATGTTTTTTTTTAATTCAGGAATCAATATTTGAAAGCAGTTTATGTTTGGCAGAGAAAACTGTTTTTTAATTAAAAAATCGATTCCGACAAAAAAACATTGTTTTTGAGCTTTTCAAAACACAGATTTCAAGGAAAAAATTAAAAGAAATTCAGCTTCTGATTCTTTAAAAATTTGCTCCATTTGGTTGCACGATTTTAGCTTTTAAAAAAATAGAATCGCATCCAAACGTGTAACCAAACGTACAGAGAGAGAAAAAGGAGCAAGCGCAAGGGGGGGGGGGCACGACATGCTACCGGATCCCCCGCCAAAGGAAAAAAAAAAAAAAAGAACAACTCTTTAGCCACATCATATTGTGTGTCCATGGATCACAACATTTCCTATGTGTGTATCTTACCAGAGCGCATGCGCTTCGGGTTCGGCATAATGTTTAATATGTGGACCGGGTATATTTTTATTTTTTGAATTTATATATTTTTATAAATGGTGAAGCACATATTCTAATAAATAGAATAATATCATTTAATTTATTAAAATTTTGAAAAAATAATTATGGAGATATATACATCAATATAGTGAGTAGAGGGAGTAGGACATCATTTGAGTCAATGAAAAAGAATGAATGTTTAACGCAACGAAAAACTATAAAAAAAATCCAATAAGCGTGAAATTCTTAAACAAACTCACAATTTTCAAAAAAAAAGAAACTCAAATTTTATTATTGAAAAACTGTTATATTACAAGTCTCCCCTTTTATACTAATAACATAAATTCAAAATTACTAAAAACAATAAAAGCAGAAGTTTGTTATAACTAATCTACGAGATCCTCATAATTGATAGAGATCAAATCTGAGTTATGACAAAGATATCTCAAATATAAGAAATTACTAAAAAAAAGGAAAAATCCAAATAACCCTTGAAAACGACCTAAAATCCATATAAAAAATCCATATACCCTCTAAAAACACATATGTAAATCCCAATAGCCCCTTGAGTTAAACTTCTATGGTCAGATGAGGAATATTCTGCGAATATTCCATTTTGTTAACCTTAACTAAAAATACAATATACAAAAAAAAAACCTACAATTTGTTAAAGATGCAGAAAACCTTACGATTTTACCTTCTAGATTCATAATAAAATTCTACCCGGAGGGTAAAATCATCATTAATAGAGCATTTTCTGTATTTTTAAGATATTGTAAGGGGTTTTGATATATTATGTTAACCAGGATTAATTGGACAGAATATTAACAAAATAATCCTAATATGTTAATGAGGGGGCTATTTGAATTTACATAGGTGTTTTCAAGGGGTTATATGGATTTTAAAAAAAATCAAGGAGTTATGTAGATTTCGGACAATTTATAGGGGGTTATTAGAATTTTTTCCTACTAAAAATAGTAAAAATGTTATTTTGAGGGTTTAAAAATAAAAAAAAATAGAAAAATAAGAACGCATAGTGACACAGCGACTACTCATGAAGATCTCTTCGATATATAGCTCTAGTAAAAATTTCATACAATTCTAAGTTCGGGGCGGCTTTAATTTCTACTAGCCGGTTTTTCTGTAATTATTTGAAAATCTCAAAAGTGAATTTTTTCAGGTTCATCGCTCCAGGAACGCATCGATCACCGGCTTTGCATCAGTGTTACAGAGCTCAAAATGTATATATCTTTATTAAGAATTGAATGAACCCATTTTTTAACTAGATATATATGGATTGTTAAAAGATAATGAGATATATAAACTGTCTGTGGAACTATCCGTACGAACTACTACGTGTCATAGATCTTCTTAAACAATAATAAGGTCATAAGGATGAGCCGTATTCATGCACAACCCAATAATTCAAAATGGGAAAGATCTATCTTACCGCACAAAAATATTGGAAATTAAAGACCAAACTCTGTTCCTTTCTTATTCAAGATTCATTCTCTAACTGAAATTATAAGGCTTAATTTTCTGTCCATGACATAGGTTACTAAAATCAGTGGCGCAGATAGAGATGTTCTTTTTTTTTTTCTCTTCTAGGTAGTTCCAAATTTGTTTGAATCTACCTTAATTTACATGTAGATCCATCCCAATCCAATAATCAGCCTAAACCTATGCTTTGTACAAATTGAACCAGTTGAGTTACATCCCAATCAACAACTTGGAATGGCAAACATGACAAAAAGTAACAACAATGCACATGATCCAAAAGCAGATGCATTGAAAGTGTGAGATCCGAGAGTGAGAAAGGAACAAAAAATCAGTTCCATTGCAGCTTTGTATTTTCTATTAATGTCCCCACATGTGAACACATGAGAACACAAGAGAAAGAGAGGGATAAAACCTGTGATTAAAGTTGTGACCAAACAACTTGGTGACAATGAAATGAAAACAAAAGCAATAAGAGATGCAAAGATTTTGTGAAGTTTGTGTCATGCATGCACCCTCTGCATGAATGTCATGTTTTTCTTTGTTTTCCTGTGTTGGCGAAAGGGTCCACCGATCATACGGCAACCCATGTGAGGACCACCGAATGGAAGACTGGAAAAACAGAGAGTACCGTGTGGTGTAGGGTCGTTCAATTTTCAACATCTTCACACACAGCCTAGCTTAAGGTGGTTGTTATGTCTCCTTGATTGATAGATTTATGTGATGCATTGAATTCAAGTAATTAATGATATTGTATGTGGTCTCACGTAAACCTATCAATCGGATGAATATGGATCGGATATACCAATATCCATGTTCTACCTTTCGGATTCGGATACGGATATTAATTTTCAGATTCAGATCCCTTCATATACGAATCGGATACGGATTTTTTTTGGATAATTGACATGTTTGAATATTAACATTAATTTGAATAATTAAATGATATTTTAGAGAAACATCAAAATTAAAATTAAGATTTTAAGGCTTATTATCTTTTTCAGATATCATACATTGAAAATTTAATAGTATTATAATATATTATCTTCGTGATTAATCATACAAGATAACAATATGGATAATATATAATACAAATATATATATTTTTATAATATATGTCGGATACGGATATTTTTTGGATCAGATAGACTGATATCCATATCCGTACTCCGGATCTTCGAATATCGGATATTTTTTATTTTTCAGATACGAATTTGGATCGGATTCTGATTTTTTTCAGATAATTGACAGGCTTAGTCTCACAGATCTAGTCATAAATGTTGTTACAAACATAACAGTGTTACACTTTCATACTTTGCAATTTACATTTTCATGTTAATTGGGTTCAATTGACTGTAGTTCTGAAGACAACCAAATTGTGTCAAAGCTAAAGAATACTAAGGCTCCGTTTGGGTTGGCGCCCACGGGTGTCAACGGTGCCAAGAGAGGGGGAGGTGGGGGGGAGCATTTGGAACGCGAGAGACTATTAAGTTATCAACGCAGGTTGAAGAAGGACCATTTGTTTCAGCGTTTGTGTCCACCAACAACATCCACCATCCAAGCCCGGCCCTCGGCAGAGGCGCCCACTCAGGGAGGCCCCCCAGCCTATCTAGTTGAAGCCCATCAGTCCATGAAATTTTTTTTTTACTCAATCAGTCCATGAAAAAAAAAAAGTTAATATGGGTGCTGAAAGGATAGACCCTTGCATATCATTACACACTTCAAGGCCCACTGTCCAGGCCCAATAGAATACACCCCAAGTATACAAAATTGAAAACCCAACCTATCAAATCCCATTCCAAGCCTTTTTTTCCCAACCATCCCTATTAAAATCTCTAAAAAATCCTTCCCTACCAAATTCCTAAAACTGACAACCCAACTTATGCGAGAAAATAATTTTTAAATAATATTTATTTGATTAATTGTTTTTTTTTACTATTGTATCTTTTTATTTGATTGATCTTAGTATGAAAATAATTTTAAATGGTTATTTATAAGTGTTTTCTGATATAGTTGTTACAATAAATTTTTATATAATAAATCTCAATTTTAATGATTGTATATATTATATTTGTAAGTTTATAACACTTATAATTTAAAATAAATAATAGTTAAAAATATTTTTTTAATATATATAGAGCCCGCTTTAAAAGTTCAACTAGGATCGAACCGCTCCGCCAAACATACCTGAAACTTGCATTGGTACAGTGCCTTCCAATTAACCTCTAATGGTCAAATCAATGGCTGGAGGTTTTTCAAAGGGAGACTGAATAATAAAATTTAAGTGGGAGAAAATGTATGTGATATTGTCGTACTGTCTCTCATGAAATAGGTTTATCTAAAAATGCAAAAACTGTTTTTCTTAGCTCTTCATCCCATCAATCACATCCCCATCATCCATCACAATAATAGTTTCAAACTGAAACTCAATAGGGGCACAGCCGTAGAAATTGGAGTGACCAAATTGTTCCTAATTGTGACAATATTAATGTTAAGCAACTCCATTTTGTTAACGGACATATAGAGTAGAAAACTGAGAGAGTATGCTTTAGAATGATAATGATGTATAAAAAACATAGAAGTGTGTTTGTGTATAAATTTAAAAAAAAAATAAAAAACGTAAAACACTTTGGGTAAAAAAGAAAGTGATTGAAAATAAAAGATTTTTTCTTTGATTAACTTTTATGGTATTTATACATGTGATAAAAATATTTCCATCACTTTCTTTCAAATTTTTACTTATAGGGAAGAGAAAAATTTTTCCTATCCTTTTTAATAAGGTAAAATAAAAAAGAGAAAATAATAAAAAAAAAATTATTTTCTTTATTTGACATAAATTTGTGACTCATCTAGGGTCTTTCACGTGTCCCCACAGACCCAATCACATCATATCATACTTTCTCATCACAATCTTGCACGTGTCTTTACTGGTCCACTCATTCGTCCAAATGTAAAACATGATCACACCAGTATAATAAGATAAACAAATACAAGAAATGTTACTGAGTTTCGTTGCACGGCTTCAGCTTCTAGGATGTTCCACAACTCCTCCATGATAATGGTAATTCTTAAATTTTAATTTAAAATCGAATCCCCTACATAAATCATCATTAACCAACCATCTAAATTTGAAAAGCTCTTTAGCAGATCGTGACTAAAATTTTTTTTTCTTCAAAAGCTCTTACATGTTCAGAGCACTTGCCTATGCAATGGGCCTCATTACTTGGATCATGACCTATCTCTTAGTGTAGATCATCTTGACACGTTGGCAGTGGACAGACATCTCTTGGGCTTGTGTTATGGGTTTTGTGCTTTGACCTCTTTGTGGCCCACGATAACCATCCTAATAGATGTACCCTTACAAGTGGTGTGACACATGATTATTTATTTTTGTTAGTTATATCGAGATAGATAACGATTCATGTTAAAGATTATGTACTTTTACATTTATTAAATATAGATTTATTTTTTTTTGTTATTCTTTTTACATATATTTGTAGTCGTTGTTTGAGTTCGAGTTTACTTATAACACGCAATAATGTACTACGCGCTTGTTGGACGTGCACATATGACATAACTAGTATTTTTTTTTTATAAGAATAACGATGATCCAACTATAAACTAAGATCAAGAAACTTATTTTTATATGTAAAACTAAAAATAAAAATTCACGATGACAAGATCAAATATTTAATAAATCATTATTTTAAAATATAGTATATATATATTTTTTAGAGATGATATATTCAGTCTATTTTATATCCTTATTTATAATCATATACATTATGGTAGCTATCATAATATATAAAGTTATATCATAATAAATTATTTTTATTTTTTAAATAAAAATATATTATTATATCTAATATAACAATATTTATTTTAATACGAGAGTGTATAATCTTGAAAAAAAAAAGTGTAAATTTCGAATGGGGTTGTAGCCTCCCAAGCTGAACATGTCATTTTCTTTTTTCTCTTTTTTTTTTTGGGGGGGGGGGGGGGGGGGGGGGGGGAGGGGTTAAAGACATCCATGTAACCACAAACATGGATAATTTCATATGCGTCATTATCAAAGTTGGAGCAGATTTATAAATATTTAAAAACTCATAAAAACTTGTATACATCCATTCTGTCAACAAAGATTAATCACAGCACAATCTTCTATAATTAATCCTAATTACTTATAATATAAAATAACTAAATTATTCCCAATTTTTTATTTCTCTACACAACGCCTCTTTGAGTATAAAAAAATATAAAAGTTTTATTCAGACAATTTGATCTTTTTCATTGATAATTTATATTTATGATTGTTTATAAATTAATATCTGTATAATTACGTAATAATAAAATATTTATTAAATAAAAATTTAATGAAAAAAATAAATTGAATTTACGTGAGTTTTTAAAGACCTGTATCACGTTTTAATTTTGATAGAGACATCATGTGAAATGACTCATGTTCACAGTGACATAAAAAGTTTTTAACTTTTTATTTTTATTTTTTATCCTGGATAAAAATCCAACGATAATATATGCACAGATCTTGTTTATATAAACATCACAATCAAAATTTAGGAGGACCATTTTGTCCACAAAAAAAAATGATTCCATATATCCTCTTTACCGCACGAAACCATCGATCCTAGTCATGCTTCATCAGCGAATAAGAAGCTTCTCGATCCGACTCTCACCCACACAACTCAATCTCGTCCGTCCACCAATTAATTAAGAAACACACGACCTGCACATCGTAACCGTCCATATGTCCTGTGAAGAAAACACAGTCGGAGCCAATCCTAACCGTCCGTTACCACGGGAAGTGGTTGTTGGTCACCTATAAATATCGGTCAATCCAGCATTTACGAAAGTTTACGTTTTTTATCAAGTCTTCGATTTTTCAGATTTCGAGAAAGAGGGACAAGGTAAGCGATCTCTGTTTTTTTTTTTTTTTTTAATTTTTATTTTCATGTATATGTTACGATAATTTTTTGAATGCGTTCTGGTTTATGCGATTACGGTTAGAGATTTTTTTTTTCAAGCTATGATTTAGAGATCTAGGTTTTATGTGCTATAATAATTAGGGTTTGTGCTTTTTGAATTTTTTCTGTGTGTTCTATCTTTGTTGGGGATTTCTATCGAGGGTTTATAATAGTGAAATATAGGGCTTCTTTATTTTCAG
The DNA here is from genome assembly GCA_030737835.1 of Acorus gramineus. Lineage (NCBI taxonomy): Eukaryota > Viridiplantae > Streptophyta > Magnoliopsida > Acorales > Acoraceae > Acorus > Acorus gramineus. Next base: position 14,288,940 of record CM060855.1, on the reverse strand, counting down.
TGAATTTGTTTATCGATACAGGAATTATAGAATTATATGATCTGGAATATGTTCTGCTGTGATTGTCTCTGATGATGTGCCCGTCGCTATGATTCAAATGGTTAGATTTAGTTTGGAGAAATATATCTATGAATTTATATGTCACAGTGAACTTCCTTGATTGTTGTGGCCACTCATTGATATTATACCAAAACTGAGTATTTAGTAATTTTGAATTTTCTTTGAAAAAAGTTTGTATCTTGGAAACCAATTCAGAGCGTTATAGATTTTCTTGCACTCCCAATGTAATACTAGTTTTATTCACTTTTTTTGAAAAGTCCCCTTCCATTGTAATATAGTATAGATAGATTTTCCATACCTTGACATTTAGACGTTAATGAAGCAAATGCCCTTAGTTCTATTGGGTAGGTTGGAGGATGAATCAAATAGATTTTCCATACCTGATTTGCTCGCAATTTGATAGAGTAGGTTTGTTGGGTATATGAATGCACATCAAATATGAGGCTTGCTTGTTTTACATATAGAATAATGTTTTCCAACAATTACGAATCAATATAGATGAATTGAAATAATATGATAACCATGAACATGCCAATTCAGTTCTATAGGTTGGCGAACAAATCAATTACATAAGCACACATCAAACATAAATTTTGCCAACCTGAATGAATGGAAGCATTAGCTCATAATGTGGATTGGTATTTGCTGGTATATTTTGGTGAGGTGCTAACAGAAATTCATACATTTTCTGAAATAGATGGCCCGTACTAAACAGACCGCTCGCAAGTCCACAGGAGGGAAAGCTCCAAGGAAGCAGCTTGCCACTAAGGTTTCTTCGATCTTTTTCTATTTTATAGTTTTTCCATCAATTGTTGTGTGTTTTGAAGGCAAAATAATCTCAATTGTTTTTGTGCTTGTAAACAAATGCAGGCTGCACGTAAGTCTGCCCCGACAACTGGGGGGGTGAAGAAGCCTCATCGTTATCGCCCTGGAACTGTTGCTCTTCGGTGTGTATTTTTGGCTATGTTGCATTGTGTAAATGTTTTGGTTATGTGTTTTATTCAGTCTTTCATTCCCCTATGTGGATTTCTTATTCTGTCCCTTGTTCTTTTCTTCCCATGAAAACAACAGTGAGATTCGCAAGTACCAGAAGAGCACTGAGCTGCTGATCAGGAAGCTGCCTTTCCAGAGGCTTGTTCGTGAGATTGCTCAGGACTTCAAGGTGACATATTATTGATGATTGTGCATTTTGTTTCTTCTGTTACTTGTCATTGGGCAAGGCTGAATCTGATACTATTGTGGTGTGGTAAATTTATTTCACAGACGGACCTGCGTTTCCAAAGCCATGCTGTTCTGGCGCTTCAGGAAGCAGCAGAGGCTTATCTCGTGGGGCTGTTTGAGGATACTAACCTTTGTGCCATCCATGCCAAGCGTGTGACCATCATGCCCAAGGATATCCAACTTGCTCGCCGGATCCGTGGTGAGAGGGCTTGATGATTGAGTTCTTTGTTTTTTTTTTTTTGGGGGGGGGGGGGAGATGGTGGGTGTTTGTATCTGACTCTGGTGCAATCCTACCAGACTGTGTGTGTCTGATGTTGCTACTTAATGTTGATAACTTATATTTGTCATGTGTTTTCAACCTGTTATGGAAGTCTTATGTATGCTCTGTGGTGTCAACTTAGTGGTGGTATGGTGTTATTACCCTGAAGTTTGTTTTGCTGAAAGACAATGATTTTAGCTTTGTTTGGGTTGAAGTTCGCAATATGAATCAGTTTAACTGATAATTGTGATGAGAGTTAAAAAAAATTTTGTCATGTGATTGGTGGATCTATAGAAATGCAATGAGTCATTCATTGAATTATAAGAGTATAATGATCAGAACTGATTTTGATCAACCCAAAGGGCTTTGTCAATTGGTACTTACAATAGGGCCATTCCAGAGGCCCTCTAGAATTCCAAAGATAATTATCAGTGTTTCTAATATTTGCTCACGCTGGTTTAGATTTCAAGTTCTGCCCAGGCTGAATCATCATGATTCAATTGAATCGAATGTGCAGGTAAGCTAAAATTAAACTTGATGTGCATCTCTCGTGAGTTGTGACATTCCGTTGCAAAAAATTCTTACAACGGGGACAGGCTTTAGGCAGAACTGAAGATAACAATAACGGAGATTAGAGGGATATGAGTATATGACAAAGTAGGTGACTCTTATTGTTCAATAAAATCATAAATACTTGTAAAAAACTTGATATTTTTTTTGGCTCTCCAAAAGGGGTAAATTTATAGGACTATATAAATAATCTGATTAATCTGTAAATATTATCAAAACAATTTGATTGATTCATACGCACATCACCTAATGTATTAATTTGATTGGTCTATACACATCATCAAAACCAATTCGATTAGTCCATTTAATCCTAACAAATTATCTGATACATGAATAAAATAAAAAAAACTAGTAACTCATTATCTAGATAATACTGAAAAATTAATTCTAAAATCAATTTTAGTCCAATATACTTCAAGATCGAATTACGTGATACTGGTAGCGGAAATCAATTTGGAAAACAGTTTTTTCATTTAAAACATTTTTTGAAAATAGTTTTCCAGGAAGCATATTTTTTATTGGAATCTTACAAACCTCTTTATAATTAAGAGTTTCTTTTTTTCTTTCGAGTTTGGATTGATGTACCTGAGTCTAATATCAGAAAATGTGAGTTTTCAAGAAGATACAGATTGTGAATGTCCAATGTCCCATATTAAACAAACTCCCTCAGACAGAAAAACCTATGGGCATTTTGCAAACTAAAATGGAAGGTTTTGAAGTAAAACTTAAGACCAAGGAATCAATTCTTAAGTTTATGCTTATTGAAATTCCAATTCAATGTCAATTTCAGACATATCAATTAAAAATCATTTTCCAAAATAAAAAATAAAATTCCAGCACCAGTAGCAACTCATTGCCACCAAGCTCTTAAGTCTTTTTGCTAGTCAGTAAGTAGCATAAACAAGCAGTTGGGCTTACTGAAACCAAAATTGTGAAATATTTTGTTCACTTGGGGGTTTAATATATGCGGCATACTCAAATTTCTATCAAAACCATGGACAAACACAGGAACCTGAGTTTGAGAAAGATAAAAAAGTATCAGAATTCAGAAATTAATCAACACTTTGCAGATCCACAAAGCAACAGACCGCATCTTATTCCAGCATTCAAGACCAATCCTTCTACATCCCATACCTCAGGAATGTCAAAAACCAGAATTAGTGACCCAAAAGAAGGCATCAATCATGGGAGAGAATCAATACAGATCCATGGTAAATACCGACAACATTGCTCTTAATCAAGATTATACTCAACTCATTGGCTTAGTTATAACATCTCTTACAAGTCAAAATTTTTATTAATATATGGATACGGCTCTTCCATAATCCATCTGTTTTAAATAAGCAACTCCAGTTCCGGTAACCCTTGCTGGAAAGAATGAAAGGAAATTCATAATATTGATTTGGAGGAATGATCTACAGAGGTCCTGGAAAGGTTCCATTCTCTCTCTGCTCGTTCCAACGCTCGACCTGCGATGATTATCAGCAAAATAAAAATGATAATATCATTAAACATCTCATCAAACAAAGAAGTAATTAAAATGAATGCTTGAATGACCTATGAAGTAATACAGGACACCCAAAGTTCTTCCATTTCTAAAACAAAACAAATGACCTAGGAAGGTTATTCTATTTTATTTCAATATCTTCACAATGCATTCCCGCTGAATCAAAGAACTTCCCCTGCCTAAGGGTTTGACATGGAGCAGCAGTCAATATTAAGATGTCTTTACACATGTACTACCATAGTGAATTCCATCACCCCCTCTAAGAAGAATATTAAGAAGAATCATTTTGGTTGATAAACCCTTTCTCATGTTTATCACTATTAACATCCAACCATGGTCATTTGATAACTGGGTCAATATTTTATCTTGACTGCTGAATCCTTGCAACATATCGTGAAATAGTCTGGGCAGCTGTCTGATTATACAAAGTCGATAATTTCCGACAGAATAGTTAGGCCAAAATCATTGACATTTGAAAGAGAATTACATCTTGTAAGGAGTAAAATAAAGGAGCATTCAAATTCAACCTGCATGATATGCATCAGAATATCTGAGGGGCCACCATCATCCAAGAGGAGAAAGATGCAAATGCACACATGGAAAAGCCACAGTTTAGAAAGTATACCCATTCACCGGGGCAAAGAGCACGATAATATTTTGCGAACTTGTCACATTCAGAAGCGCCTTCCCCTTTTGCAGCTATGCATCTGCATGCATAAAAACAATGTTCATTATCAAAAAACTCAAGCTCACATATAACAGACAGCTCGCCAGTACCCCCAAAGCTAGCCCGGGACCAGAGAACTGAACAATATAATTACCATAACATCAAAAACTTGAATGGTGGAAAAATGATAAGACAAACCTATGATATTCAACGTAACGAGTAAAGCAATGCCTCGTTTGGTTTGTTGTTGGGAAACGAAAATCTGCCGGGGCTGTCTCAATCTGATAATCAAGGAAATTTTGGTTGCAATGAAACAAAGAACAAGATGGAATAATGGCACAATGCAGAGCACAAGTGCACGTTATCAACAACTCAATCAGGGTTCTGCACGAAAAGCATCAAATAATCTATATAAGATACAGCACCTTTATCCCTGATTCTTCAGAAACAACTTCTTCACCAGACTCCTTCTCAGAAACATCTTCAGAGGCTTCCTCCACTGCAGGAGTTGCATCATCTGTGGCAGGGGTTGCTTCTTCTATGACAGGGTTTAAGTCCACCATGGCAGGGAGTGCTTCCTCTGTGGCAGGGGTTGCTTCCTCTGTGGCAGGGATTTCATCAGTTTTCTCTGGAACTACTTCAACAGAATCAGAATTAGCAGGTTTCACATCTTCAGTTGCTTGAACTGGTGGTTCAGTCTTTGCTGCCTGTTCCTCTATTTCCTTCAGTGCCCATTGCTGCATGTGACAGGATTCTGCTTAGACAACCAATAAAAATCTTCTGAAAGCAAATCAAGCACAAAAGGTGGCAGAACATAGAAATTAAAGGTAAAATGTGTTGCAATCTCTTAAACTTTTTCCCCCTTTTGTGTGTCATCTCTCAAGAGTCATTGTGTTTTAGTGGGGCAAAAGCCACACTAACCTAACTTCATTGTCCCAGAAAATCGCAAGATCGAGCGTGTGCACGCACACATTATGCACATATGTTTATATCAGCTTTAATCTTTATATCTTCTCAATTGTTATAGGTGGTTACCATTAAATTTTGCACATATACATATGAAACGTGATTGAATATCCTCTTGTGGGGAAACTACAGACAGTTTGAGACATAGGCTGCTTTGTCTTATTCCTACCCCCTCAATATTTTTCTTTAAAAAAAAAAAAAACAAGTTTCCTTATTTCCAAATTATTATCATATTGATATAACTTTCTCAGATGTTAATGTTTTGGGCAGAAATTCTGATTCAGCATATTTTTCCCAGACTCCAACTCAACCCAAGATGCATTTTCTCACATTCCCATCAATTTCTCAAATCAAACATTAAATTACAGAAAATTTTTCCTAACCTGTTGTCCATTACTTTAGTCCATCCCTTCAAAAATTTTACAAGTTTCAATCGGTTTTCTAAATTCTGAATTGCTAAATCAAAGACTATTTCAATTCTATTTTTTCAGAATTTTTTTAGAGTATATTTTGAATCTATTTTACATTGCCAATATCTGAAACATAGCTTTTAAATTATGCTTGTTTGTGTAATGCTTGAGAAGATCCTACACCTTTAGCCCCTGAGTGGGTAGAATAGGGGTGAATAAACCCAAAAAACTTGTTTGTTTGCAAGGAATAGGTGGGTATAACTATGCCAAAATAGGTGCGATTAAGCTGGCATTGGTATTGTATGTCCCTTATGGAATTGTATTATTCTAGCCAATTTATTCCACTAGGATATGGGAGGTCTACATGTCAAATCATCTGTTATCACCTCTTTTAAATTAGAGACCCACATGTCAATTTTTTTCACATTTTATAAATTATTATCCATATCTTATTCACCTTTTATGCACAATTTAGCCATGATCAACTAAACAACAAAAACTTCATTGCTACATTTTTCACAACCAAACAATAAATGACTTACTCCACTCATATAATTATTTATATAGGAATAGTTATATATATCTTGAAATAGTTTGTCGCTACCCAAATGAGGGCTTAAATTTTTCTTGTGATGTTCACTAGAACACAAAAAAGTCTTTTTTTTATGGTGGGTAAATATATTCCCCTGCAACCACCTCCTCATCCCCACCAAAAAAAATCATTAGTATAGAGAGTAAGAGGAGGGTGAGAGAGAGAGAGAGGAAGAAGGAAAGGAGGGGTGGAATAGAGCGGCGGGCACGGCGGGCGGAGGGGGAGATGGGAGAGAAAGAGAGAGCTGGGGTGCGCAAAGGGGTCGAGAGGGCAGGGTGGGGTGGCGGGGCGGAGAAGGTGGAGGAGGCTGACCCCCCTCCCCAACCTCCTCCAACCTCTGCCCCATCGCTGATCCAGCCCCTTATCCTGCACCATCCCCCTTGGCTCTTTCTTTCTCTTCCACACACTCTCTCTCCCCCTCCCCCCTTGCCGCCCCCTCAACACTCACGATGACCTCCACCCATTGCCCTCCTCCACCGCTCAACCCTCCTACGCCACTCACTCACTCATTCTCTCTCCCCCCCCACCCCCTCCCTCTACTGTCCCCACTAACCAATATCTTTTTGGTTGGTGGGGATGGGGAGGTCGTTGGGGGGAATAGATGCACCCTTTCAAGGTGGCTGATGTAGACCAATTACCATGGTTTTTCCAACTTATTTGTTCCTAGAAATTGATCACAAATGGGGACAACATTGAAAAGAAGAGTGGATTTTTTTTTGGAGGACTTCATTGCTCAACAAAACTGTTACAAGTTGTGGAGGCATTTAAAGCTTCAACAAAACAACTAAGAAAAGAATACAAAACTTGATCCTTTCCTCTCATTAATAGTGTTTCATTTAAAGGCCTCTGAACCAGTGAAGTTCGATAAGATCTTAATCCAAGTCAATTAAGGGCGACGATCAGGATGGTCTGGTCATCAAATCATTAATCCATGATGATTGATAATTTAATTGCTTCAGTTTCATATTTGTTAAAAGTAATAAACGTGATTTTTAACCAAGTGTCCACTTTTATAATCACTTTTTTTAGGTTTATATAGGCCCAAAAGTGATAAATGTCATTTTACAAAGAGGCGACAGTCGACAAATTAATTTTTTGAGTTTATAATTAATTGTTAACTTCAAAACTTCCACAATATGCATCTTAATTGTTAACTTCAAAACTCAATTAAAATTGTTTAAGGATTGAGTCGATTAAGGGAGATGATCAAGATCTTCTAGCCATTTCAAAATGGTGATTTGAATCATAATTGTCACATTGACTCTGCAACATGATCAAATAGCAAATGTGGATAAGCTTGACCACTCCAACTAAGGACGATGATGCATTGGATATACCTATCAATATTAATAATTCATGAGTCCTTTTCATAAAAAAAAACAAAAAAACAAAAAAAAAGATTCATGGGCCTTAAGTCTTAACCATAAACGTGTGTTGCACTAAGGTTCCTCAAGTCATGGATTAGATGTTGTGCTAATTGAGCCATGGACTTGAACTCAATATGTATCAGTGGCTTATATAATTTTTTTCAAGGAAAAGTGCATATTTCGTGTTCTTTTTAATGATAAAATTGATGATAGATTGAGGTAAAATTTTAGCTAAAATCCATAATGATTGGTAAAGTATTGACATGGATTATGGAGATAGGTACTTGTCAAAACTCATTGTAGGGTGCTATGCCTGAACAAATGATTGAACTACCACACGATAAATCTTCATAATTAAAGTCCAAGACAGCATCATTACCGATAGTTTCAGTTCCCAAATTCAACAACCATGAACATTCTAATAATGCATAATGACAGATTAATATTGAATCGAATAAGAGAATTTGTTTTTGTTTGATGGGTAAGGAGAATTCAGATTTTTTTGTTGGGAATTGAGCTCTGATGAAGAAGGGACCCTTGTCTCTTTTTTTCATGTTTACCACATTTAACAAATTTGGTGGTCATCCCAACTTTATTTCAAAGAAATAACAAAAATGCAGAGTGATAATTAGCATGAAGACAAGTCTATTTAAATATTCCTTAAGTATCCCAGAACCAATTCTTTCAATGGGTCATCTCCATTTTTAATGCCTAGACATTTCTTCTTCCACACTCCCTCTGTGCCTACCTCAGTGGAGAGCATTTAAAAATCCAAGCTGAAATGAGCTTCAAATACCAAACTACAGAGCAAATTTCCAGTTAACTCAGAAGATCATTGATCTTCTTCCCCGTGCGACTCTGGGACTTACTACAAACATCAACAATGAAAGATGGAGATCACCATCCTCGTAATCATCTAAAAATTCCTCCAAATTGGACATGTAAGGCATATGTTGGCCTATTTTTGTACCAAAACGAAAACATCTAATCTCTTTAAATTTCCCCCAAACAATCAAACGACGGATATATATGAAATTCAGGCAAAACTTGCAGTAGCACAGAATCCACACACACTTTCCAATACAAAACCACACAAACCACCAACAAGATTCTAAAATCATCAACCTATACGTTCATGGCCTCAAAATTTTATCAATTCATCGACAATCGCTGCTCGACATCAAAATCCGTTCTCACCAAACAAGTTAAAAACTGTAAGATCGATCGAAACCGACAAAGACTCCTACTACATATTCATCAGATCTAAAGCAGAGGACAAAAACAATATACAGATCAACTGAAAGGCCGCACAGAATCCACAATGCTTGAAAGAAGAATATACAACAAACGAATAAATTCAGGAAATCGCGCACACACTAATAAAAGGGAAGCCGTACCTGAGCTAGGGTTAAGGTTTTCTCTTCCTGATCGCCTCCTGCCGCCATTGTCGACCGTTCTCTCTCTCTCTCACACACACACAACGAAACCCACCAACCAATCCCTTGGCTTTAGATCTAAAATCAAGAGGTTCGAGTCTTCTTCTAGAAGGCGAAGAAGCCAGAGCCGTAGGTGAGTCGGGTCAACCATGATCCCAGAATCCGACCCATATTTGGATCCATGATAGTGGCCCACGTGACTCGATTACACATGTAATATACACGATCCGATTTGGATTCGAACATACAAACGGATCAGATCCAGGTCCACCCGATCCGATCCTATGAACCCGAGACCCGACTGTTTTATATATAAGCCCATATGTTATTAAGCTATTAGTATTAGTTGACCCACGTTCTAATTCTTTATTTTTTTTAACAATGACATTTTAGCACATTTATATTTTTGTATACATAAAAACCATAGGTCCATAACCAATAACCAAGCCCATTTATATATCATAGAATGACTAATGATCTAACTTTTTTTTTTTTTTTACACAATTAGAGACACAATGACCTAGAGAAAGAGACCTAACCACCTCCACTCGTTGATTCTCATCTCCACCCCCACTCCCCGATTCTCCCATCTCCACAACTCCATTGCGGCCGATTCTCCCATCTCCGTGACTCCATTGCGGTCGTCTCTATCTCCGCCGAGACTCTCCACCTTCGATTTCTCATGTCTCAACCAATTTCAGAAGGTAATCTTCATTTCGCCACTAGAGTGTATGATTCCCCGCTTGAAATCAGTTCAAATATGGCTCATGTTCAAAGACAGTGAATAGTTCCCCCTTACCCCTATTTTTAATAGTTCCCCATGTTTTTAATAATATGAGTCATTCTATGTATGTTACATGTATGATGGATTTATGGTGGTTAACAATTCATTCTATGTATGATGTATCTATGCTTATTTTATTGTGAACATGTGATTAGTTATGTACTTGTATTGCATGTATCTCGGGTCGGGTTTGACCCGGGTTCGACTGGTCCGGGTCTAGATTTGCAAGGACCCGCTGGGTCCTAGGTTAGACCCGGGTCGGCCAAGTCCTGCTACAGGTCGGGTCCAAGTCCACCTTGACCCCGCCTGGACCCGGTCCGTTGACAGACCTAGTATACGGTGCATCTATTTGCACCTTCTTTTCTTTTATTTTTCTCTATTGCATACTCAATATCTATGCACACCAACTTGAATAGTTGATATTTTTTAGATACTCCTAAATAAATGGATCTTAAATGCATCTTTGTGGGTGTGTAGGAAGAGGAGGAAGAGGAGAGAATGAGAGGAGGAAGAGGGGCTGGTTGGGGGGTGGAGGGCGGAGGGAGAAAGAGAGTTTGGGAGAGTGAAAGAGAGGAGAAAGAGAAGAGAAGAGAAAGAGAAGAGCTTCATCACTGTTTACCGCAGTGGAGCCGTCCGCGCCCTCCGTCGCTCACCCCGCCCCCTCCTCCTCTCTCTCTCTCTCTCTTCATTGATCTCTTTCTTTCTCCCCCTCTCTGACCCTACCCCGCCCTCCTCCGCCCCACCCTCCTTTTCCTCCTCCTCTCCTTATTTTCTCTTCCTCCTTCACTCCTTGCACACCCAACATAAATGGATCTTTAAAAAGATTCTTACAAGATCCATTTATGTTGGGTGTGCAAGGAATAAAGAAGGTGCAAATAGAAGCACCCTATTATAAATGGGTATCTTTATTTGTGTCTCTCAAATTTATAAGCATGCACCCTCTTGTTTGCATGCGCCTCTATGTTTTGAAGATTTTGATATAAAAAACTCAAATACTTAAAACCCCTAAGTGGATTAATTTGCATGCCCCTTTCTTATTCTTAACAACATCACCATTTGAAGAAATAACAAACCCTAAAACAATATTTATCATTTATATACAAAAACAAAAAAAATTAAAACCCAAATTAGTGAATGGTTAATCTTAATCTAAACCTAAATAATCTTCTTCAAATACGTATAATTACTCTAAATGAATTATTACCCATAAAAAAAATTACCATAAAACAAATATTTTTCAGAATGTTTAGCGTGGCTAATTAAGCATTTATGACTTTCAAGGGTGTTGTTCCTGTATCTGATGGCGATGTGAAAAGCACGTCTAATTTGTGATGTCCATGAGAGCAGATAATTTTTTATTTCCTTATTTTAGAAAGGTCATTATTATTACATTATTGTTGTCATAATTACCTTTTTTGTATTGTACAAAGATCATTTATGGTACGTACGAAACATAAATGGAACTAACTTGTACAATTTGGATGAAATTATATGTTATTGATTATTTTCTTGTCATTGTTTGTATTGTATGAGTTGGACTACATGTGGTATGGGACATAGATAGGCTTGACTTGTACAAATGGTTGCTTGTATTGCCATAGTTGTGTTGTGCGTATTGAACCACCTGTGGTATGTGGTATGAGGAGACATGGATTGGCTTGATTTGTACAGTTAAATCAAAACAAACAAAAATTATTAAAACTAGAAAAAGTATAATCGTCGATTTGGTCTCCGAGACGATCTTATTTGGATCCGAAATTTTCCATTGCAGCATAGCAACTACATGCGTAGGGATCGTCGATATGAACATGTGAATATATAAAAATAATGCTTTTGATTTACGATTTGAAAGTTCTCCCAAAGTTAAGGTGTTCTTGAAACCATTTGATCGTATATTTTTTCCATTTCTTCTTATCCGTTTAATCTCGTGCGTCCATGAAACTTGAGCCTATGATATCTACCTCAGCATGAAAGAATAATAATGAAGAATCTATCATGGATTTCTAACACATCATGGCTGAGCCATAAGCAAGAAGCTCATACAAATTACTCTTAAGACTAGTTTATTAACTCTGATTTAGAAAGAGAACTTTTTATTTAGAAATTCAATTATAATAGATTATGTGAAAAAGATGAATGAAGAAAATTTTGCCTGAGGTACCAAAAAATGATAACGTTAGTGAATGACTCTAAATCTTATTTATTTGAATGTTTCAATAGAAAGAAAATGAGAAAGAATGTCAAACTAACCGTTATCATCATCCCTAATAATTATAGAGCAGTGATACTCTCAATCTTTTTTCACAGTCTCTAATTTTTTTCATCTACTAGAACATTCTAATATATATATATATATATATATATATATATATATAAAATTTATTAGACAAATGCAAAATTTAAAAAGTACATAATAAAAGATAAGTTGAGTATTAAAAAAAAACCACATAAATGATTGGTAAAACTTTGCAAGTGTTGCTCACTGTGTCCCAAAAAATAAGATAAAAGAAAATTCTCCACACAGTATTTTGAAAGTTATCACGGTGAAGTTTGCACATCAATATTATCCTTTCAAATTGGATAATTACAAAACCGTAAAACAGTGTATTCAAAGCAAGTAAGGATAAGTTAATATATGATGGCATCACATGATTTTCATGCATGTGCAAAGTTAACAATGTTATTATTCCTCCAGCGGTCCTTCCACGTCGCTCATGCTCTGTCACTCCGATCTCAATCACACGGTTCAAAATCCATCAATCAAATCCCCGACTAAAGGAGGCTTTTTATTTACTTCCAGTCAAAGATCCCAAGTCCCGAGTCAAAGAAATCTTAAAATAATAACAACAATAATCTAGTACAATCAGACATCACATGCTTAACCGGTGAAAACAACACGATTTTCACCCACAGAAATAACCCACCATCAGGTCAATAGATTCTCTGAAAAACCTTATCCTATTCTCACCCGAAGGTGGTCCCGTTTAAAAAAAAAAAAAAAAAAACAATAATTCCTGCGCGATAAATGGATAAATTTTTAAAATAAGTTAGCATAATTTATGAAAATAAAAAATCATTATTTTTATTCAGATTTACATTTGATAATGTTTTTTATTATTCTCATTTTTTTATTTTTTTATTTTTTTATCCTCAATCTTACATTTGGATCACATATGGGATAACTTCAAATTTTTTAAAAAAATATCAAATCTATCTTTCCTGTTAATAGAGCATTAATATTGTTTAGTGGAGCACATTCTTTTTTTTTTTTCATTTATTTTCTTGAAAAGGGTAGTAATAAATGTTATCTTAATTTTATAAAATTAAGATAAAAAATTGGGACAAGGTCTGTTCCACTTTTTACCCAGAACAAACTATTCCAATTTTTTATCTTAAAACGTGGACAATTGTCCATACTTTATCCCCATTTTTTTTATGCCACATGAGATAACAAGTGATTTAATTCAATTTTTTTCTTATCCTAACTCCTTATCCCCATGCCAAACTAGGCCTAAATAAACATTATAAAAAAGGGTGAAAGACATCTAGGTCTTTGTAAACATGGATAATCTCATATAAATTCTTATCAAAGTTAAGACAGACATACAAGTCCTTGAAAACTCACAAATACTCATATATATCCTAATCACAATTCAAATTATTTTAATTAACTCTAACTCGTACCATGAAATGATTAAATTTATCTTTAATTTTCCAACCCCTTCAAACAATATTGAAGAAATATAAAAGTTCTACAAAGGTAATTTTGTCTTTTACATGAATTAATTTGTATTTATAATTATTTATATAAATTATAATACCTACACAAGTACACGGTGATGAAATATTCTGAAAATATTATGTTAATTTGAATAAAAATCCCTTAAAAAATGATAATTGAGTTTTTATGAGTTCTTAAATAATTGTAAGTGTGCTCCAATATTAACAGTGACATATATGAAATTATCAATATTTATTGGGATGTAAATATTTTTAACCGTGTAAAAAAAAGACACGCACATGTCCTCTAAGCCGTCGCTTTCTCGAACCCAACCATCCTTTGACGGTTCAACTATTAGTAACCATACACCACTCTTAAACCTCACTCACTTTATTCCCACATTACCCAATTTTCCAAGTTTTGAGAAACTTTTTTTTTATTCCACTTACACAGGCCCACTATTTAAGTCACAAACCCTCATGGAGCCCTTCCCTCATTAGTTTTTTTTTTACTTAAAAAAAAAAAAATACAATATTATATCCATTTAAAACCCATATTTTTCTCTGTCAATAAACCATCCATACTTTTTCTAAAAAACATATTAATATATTCAATCTATTTCAAAAAACTTATTTTTTCAAAACCAATTTAAAATATAAAAAAAAATTATGAATTACATTCGTGAAAATAAAACAGAAATTCAAATCCTATAAGATTTCTTAAAAAAAAAACGAAATCATTCAAAAAATCCATATTGTCAAAAACACTGAAAAAGATCGAATTTTTATTTTGCGGCATTTCATTCAACCAGAATACGATGGCAGCAATGATTAATCAAATTTTTTATTTTTTATAATTGTTATTATTAATTTGATGATTATTCGATTCTAATAATCAGATAAAATTTTGATGAATGCAATTTTTTTTATGAATACAGCAATGAAACGCAAATCACAGTATAAAACTAAAGTTCAATATAAAATGTAATTTACTTTCAACAATAAATTGTATTCAAAGTCAGTTACATTTATAAATGTAACTGACTTCTAGATATATGCATACATGTTCAGATTAGATTAACATGTCACTGAGTTTTAAAAAATAATGCATATAGGTCTAAAATAATAGTTTAAAATATAACTAACTTTCAAATGTTACACAACCCATATCAATGTAAAATAATTTAAGATCAAACGTCACATTAAAAAAAAAATTGTAATAAAGGTCATATCAAAGACTACCAGATTTAACATCTAGCACTAAATTCAATAAAAGTAATTGTAACAAAAGCAAAATAAGGGATGAGAATCCAAATGCAATATTCGGTTTTAGGTGGAGAAGAAAAAGAAGTCGCAGAAGCTATGGGTAGATGTTACATACAGACCACATATATTTTTTTCACCGTGCACAACAAAAGAGAGATGACTATTAATTATCAAAAATCATGGGAGTTGATTCTCTACATCCAGCTAATCACATATCACATGTGATTCAAAATAAAATCCACCAAAACAATCTATCGTCCATTCATATCTTCAAAATAACAAACCATATTTTACAAAAAAAAAAATCATGCCACATTAGCAATAATCGTAACCAACTCCTTGATTATGGAGAGTAGTTACCAAAAAAGATAGAAAAAATAAAACAGATATTAACACTTATGTCATTTTATGAGGTTTATAAGATGAAGTTTGAGAATCATTATTGGTATTTTTTTAGATAAATTGTAGGCGTATCTATTTAATTGAAAATAATAAAATACACAATGTCTGAATGGGAGATGAGGGAACAAAAAAAAAAAAGCAAAATACAAGATGAAAGAGAGTCGCGAGGACCGTGGAAGACGCCCGACAGATAAGATATCTGACTGGAGCACTCCTGCAACTCTATTCTACTCTAAAAAACTCCACCAATTTTCAAAAAAGGAATAGATAGAAGAGAAAAATGTTACTTACAGACATTGATTTACTTATTTATTTTAAAAAACTTTGATCATTTTATTCAAATTATTCCATAGATAAAAGGGTCCTGTCACATTCAATTTTTGTTATAGTTTAAAAGTATAGTATTATATATCACGTTAAAAATCTAATAAAACATATATATGCTAAACGTTGTATATACGTCATTAAATATTTTCTTACACTTCCTAAAAATAAGTTTATTCAACTTGAAATGGAGCGATATACATTTTTTATCAAAATATATACTTCATTAAATGATGTTTACTATTTAAAAAAATAAAAAACTTGTGGTCGGTGTTTTAGTTTGTAAAAAAAATTGACATCTTCTTAGATAAAATAGAAAATGTTTGAAATGTGGGTGAGAGGAGTAAAACAAAATATTTTTAAAAGTATGAAAAACAAAAACACAGTAGAAAATGTTTTTACTGGCAAGGCATACATCCATTTATAATATGGTACCATTATACATTATCTTTTTATCTTTTTTATAGTTTCAAATACACCTCCATATATTTTTTTAAACTATCAAATAACCATCCAATGAGGTATATATACCTTTTCATGAGATATAATATCTCATTAATTTTTTTTTATGTATTTGTTAAAAATAAATTCATTTAATTCGAAATAGTGCAATATACATTTTTTTTTATCAAAATATGTATATCATTACATGATGTTTGTTAAAAAAAAAAATTAAAACATATGAGGACTGCATTTAAGACTATACCTAACATTATATTTTATTTCATAGTCTAAAAATACAGACTTAAAATATTTTTGTTTTTTTTTTAAATTATATGTCTCATATAATAGAACACATAAGAGCATCTCCAATATATATGTTAGTTAAACAAGATGTTAAAGTATCATGTCAGCATTTTATATTTCAACTATACACTTATTTACTACACCCCTATTTAGTTGGTTATTGTTGTTCCAATGAACTAGCTAAATAAACTAGCTAAACCCCGACCTCTCCATCCACTCAACTTTTCAAATGTATTTTTTTATTAATTTTTTAAGAAGAATTATCACGTGGGGCCCATATTTGACTAACTAAAACACTAGGTACAGTTAGTATGAAAGATAACACCTGATAAGGTCTACATTTAGCTCCCTCTTAATATCTCCTTGAAACAACATTTTTACATATTATATAAAATATAACACTAACATATTAGTTAACATATTCTTTAAGTCTATATAATAGAATCAAAATGTTAAAATTTTTTAACTGAGGTGAAAAGGACGGAGTGTAACAGAGCTCCTCGAAAAATCACCGGCGGTAGTCATACTCTCATCGTCTTCCCTCCTCTCCCTATCTTTTTAGCTCACACAAAAACAAAGAAAATAAAAAAGTAAACACTGCCTTCAAAAGATTAAACAAAAGCACTAGAGTAAGTGAAAGTGAGAGAAAGAGAGAGAGAAACAATGGACAACAACAACAACAGCAGCAGCAGCTCATCAAACGCTTTGCGACTCCTCAACAAGTCCTCTCACAAGATCTCAAAACCCCCTCTCAAACATCAACAACAACATCATCACTCGAATCAATCACAGAATCAACCAAACCAACAACATCAACAACAACAACAGCAGCAGCAACAACAACCGCCGGTGTATAACATCAACAAGGGCGACTTCCGAGACATTGTTCAGAAGCTCACCGGCTCCCCCGCCGCCTCCCCATCCCCACCGCCGCAGGCCCCTCCGCCTCCGCCTCCTCCGCCGCCGCCGATTCACCCTCCGAAGCTCCCAAGCTCCCGCCTCCACAAGATCCGCCCTCCCCCTCTCGTGCACGTCCGCCCCCCTCCACCGCCCCCTCCGCCGCCGCTCGATCCGTCCGGGGCGGCGGGCTGGTTCCGGACGCCGCTCTCCCCCCTTCCGCCGTTGCCCGCCGTCAGCGCCGCCGCCGAGTCCCCCATCACCGCCTACATGAGGCGTCTCCGCAGCTCCTCGAACCCTAACCCTGGCGGTACTGATTTCATGCTCCCGCCGATGCCGCCGCCACTGCCGTCGCCGCTGGGTTTCGGGTTCCTACCGTCGCCTCGGTCGCCGTGCTCGTTGACGTCGCCTTCCGGGCTCGGGCTCCCGCCCTCGCCGAGGCTGCCTGTGCCCAGCCCGAGGTGGAGAGACATTTGAAATGGGGGAGCTAGGGTTTCTGGTGGAGGGAGGTAAGCTTTCTTGCCCCGACTGGAGGCCTCTGTGTTTTTTGGGTGGGGAGGGATTCAATTTTCTTTTTTGTTTATTGTTGTTGTTGTCTCTCTTTTGTGCATATGTAGAAGTTATAGAAACTAATCTTAGTTTTTTTTGGTGTAAAAGAAGTTGTTATTGTGGGTGGATTGTTTTTCGTTCATGTATATGAATGCTTCTGACATTGTTAGAGAGTTTGAGCTTTGAATTATATTTGGATGGTCTAGTTCATTTCACATTATGTCACTGCTCATCTGGGATTTATTCGAATAGATTTGAAACTAGACCATCCTATTCTTTGTTATGTATAATGTGTCTGTTTTGCTTTTGCTAATAAGTAGGTTGTTTATATTGAATCAACTGACTCTGCTATGGTTTTGGTCATGTTGTTGGGAGGGATGTGAAAACTTTTGGCAGTTGTTATAGATGTAATAACTAAAAACCACTTATTGGATTTAGTAGGCCAATAAAATCTAGCTACTGGGCATGGAGTCAAGCTATGAGCCCATCAAACATGACTGAACAAGTTTAGACAAGGAACAAGGAGCCTGAGGCACCATATTACTATGCACATGTGTTGTGTCTACAAAAGGTTGTTGAGGTAGAAACCCACTGTGATGAATAAAGGACAAATAAAGTAGAAGGCCCTTGATTTAAGGAGGGTTCCACTTGGGTAATTAGTGTGGAATTTGGTATATCTGATCAATCTTTTTTTCTTTAGCAAAAAATAAAATCTAATTTTGTTTTTGTTTTTTTTTTCAGTTTTCATCTATCTTGATTTGGATCGTGAATTTTATCAACTTGGTCCGATAATCCATTTTTGTTGATATGAGTGGGCCCATTGTACTAGAAATTGATGATGAATATGTTCTATTTTCTTAAAAGTTTTTGTTGAAGATGGTTAAAAATTGTTCATTTTTTTTGTTTATTATCAACTATCAAGAGTGACCTACTTCATCTTCTTTCTCCAATCAATTATTGTTTTTGTATTGTAGTTATACTTTTGAGGGACTCATTTAAATCAATTTTCCATAGCACAGTATAGGTCTTGGAAAAGAATATTTGATTATGAACAGATCCTTTTTTTAATGTTGAATCATCAAATGATGACATGTACAATAACTTTTCAATTATATTATGGATGTAATTGAAACCAGAGAACTTTTTGAAGTTGATTTCACAGGAAGAAGCTCTGAGGTAGATATCTCATGTTGATGGAGATTAACCGGTGAGAATAGATGGTTAGATTGGATGGGATGGCAGAAAGATCCTAAATCACAGTCAGCGGAGAAAAGTTCTCATGAGGAGATGGCAATGGGTGCGTGTTTTCAAATATTCTTTTATCAGGGTTCTGCATTGCGCTCTCTCAAAGGAGGAAAATTGTTAAATTTGGGGATGATGGCATGTTGTTTATTTGGGGAGTATGGTTGGAGACGGAACGTGCTCCATTGTAAAAATTCTCATGAAATTCATAGATGTAGAGCACCATTTGTTATTCCATATTCTTGCCACTTAGATGACATGGGGAAATAGATTACGCTTGGAGAAGCATGCATCTTTCCTGGACCCTCCATTATTGCCCTTATTAATATCATCTTCTTCACATCAGTGCCTTTTGTTAATAGATTTGAAGTTAGATTCTGGGAATGCTCTTACATGCTATTCCTAAATTTATTTTTGAGTGTTGACAAGATAAAGTAAATATTAAATTAATGTAATTGTTGAGTCAGTTGTGCCATAACAATTGAAGATTAGAAAATTTGACTGAAGTCTGGTTCATCTTGAAGAATAGAAACACACTCACATGGATAACATCCTTGATCAAGGTCAGTTAGACTTTGATTTTTACACTTGATCAAGGTCAGTTAGACTTTGATTTTGATTTTGATCATATTTTCAAATGTGTGTTTTTGATCTTGTGGGAAAATATTTTAAAAAGGTTTTGAAATATTTTTGAATCATTTTTTAAAAGGATTTGAAATCATATGTTGAAGTTTGAAGTGTTTTCAATTGAGTTCTTCAAAAGGACTTGGAAAACTAGAATGATGGTTGCATCATGTTTTTGTTTTTGGAACGAATGTTTTATTTGTATGAATGAATGAACTTCGTTTCTCGTTATTGGAATGATCATCCGATCATCTAGATGAACATTTTCAAATCTCATGAAGCGTAATTTTGAAAACCATCCTCATCTCTTTGTTGAGCATCTTTTGGGTAGTTACTATGAGATAATCCACACTGATCGTTCTGATGAACTGGATGATCATCTGAATGCTGTCAGGTTAGGTGCATTGTGGGAAAGTATTATTTAAGATGCATGTTTTGCTAAACACAACATATAAATAGTGATTTTTGACACTCCATTGTTCGTTAAAAGAGTTAATTTAGAATTGCATATTCTAGGGTGAGTTGAAAGAAGCCCTTTTGATCTTTTTAGGTGTGAGATCATTTTTTTCTTCATTGAATGCCTTTGAAGCTTTGTTTGAAAACATTCATTCTTGAGGTTTCATTTACCATTGGGCATTGGCCTAGTTCTTCATCTACATTTTGTGTGTGAATCTGATCTGGGGAGGATCAGAGAGTTTCTTTATAGCTGGTAAGAACGAGGACTGGGAGGACTGTGCAAAGCGAGGAATCTTTCGTAGTTAGAAGCCATCATAGAGACAAGGATCTACGAAGGAACCATCGAGTTCCTCTACCACTTGGTTAATGCAAAAGCAACGAGCTGTCCAAATGAATTGATCCAGAAAGGACTGCGATTGAGATAAACATACAGCTGAGTTGTAGGATTTCTTATCCACCTGTGTGTCCATGTCCCACATAAATTTTTTCAATTTTTGCCAAGAAACAGGAGTGTAAGTCAGCGCCAAGATCGATCATTTTGAAACATTGGTATTGCTCCATTGCCAAAAATTTTGTTTTTTTGTTTTTTGTTATTAAGCTGAAACATTATTCTTCTAGTTTTAGCACAAGTTCATCTCAATATTCTTGTTTCAGCCACGGCTGATTAATTGATTTTTGATACCTTGAACCCTGAACCCAGTAGACATCATTATCTTTTTGTACACAATTTTCCCTCCACATTATATCATCAGTTGGCAACATCTTCATCAGTCTCCCTGCTTTGCAAGTTATTTCCTATTACTGAATCAAGTGCAAGAAGCATCTATTTGGGATACTAAATTGTATTCCATACTTATTTTTTGAGTGCAACTGGATATCAAGCCCTCCTACTTCAAGTTTTTCCTTCACCCATCCACTTAAGCATTCACCCCATCTTCATTTATCAACCAAACATGCACCTCCTCCAAAAAGCATGAGCCAAGGAATTTGTCTTGAACTTGATTGTCAATGTTCAATTTCCAACAAGTGCCAAGGTTCTTAATATTTATCATTGATGAAATCCTTTTCACCTTTGATTTCTTTGTTTCTGAACAACCAGTCTTCGAATTTACCAGAAAACTAGTCACAATTTTCAGTTTGACAATGTCTGAGAATTAAGCACCAATGCTCACCTGTTTTCCATCCTTCAATTGGGTTTTGTAATCTTTTCTCAAATTTGTTTCATAAAGAAGATAAACTCTTTTTTACTTTAAAAAAAAGAAAAGAAGATAAACTCTTTTTGTCCATCTCCAGATACATAAATATAATCTTTCCCTTCCTGTCAAGTTAATCATTGTAATGTTGTAAGCTTAGAATCTTTTATATATTCTGTCTGGAGACAATCACCTCAAGTAAAAAATTTGAGGTGCATGGATGTCTGAGAAATGCTTGCATTTTGGAGCTCGGTATTTCAACTTGCAAAGAGTAGGGGAAGATATGGAGGGGCAACTGGAGGAGGAAGGATGACCGTTATCCACAAAATGCAAGTATTATAACCAGATTGTCTGACTGTGGGGATTGATTGACTGTTGTAAAGTTGAATCAGCAATTCAGCATAGCTGCTGGATGACTGCAAATATGCTGTTTTGAGGAGATTTTTTTCTGAGAAAAAGTGGATAAATATGATTCTTAGAAGTTCAATAGTTGCATATGATTAGTAATTAATTTTCATGCAGCTATGTAGTATAACAATAAGGGCTGGTGAATTGAAAGTAGATTATGATTGGTTTGGAAGAAACAAGTATGCTTCCTTGGGAAATTAAAGAGTTATTGATGAAAAATATGCAAGAACCTACTAAAGCTTCTATGCTATTCCATTCTAGTTAGTTGAACAATTATGAAAAACTGCATTCATGATCTCAAGCAAGAGTATTTTGTGGGCCCCTTAGCTGTTGTTTGGATCAAAGAATAAATGTAGAATATAATGGATAAACCCAAAAATTTATTTGTTTACAAAAAATAGGTAGATATAGTTTTGAACCCTGTTCGACCAATTACAGTCGCCCAAAGCCTGAAATTGCGACCAATTACTGTCGCCCAAAACCTGAAATGGCGACCAAGTCCGGTCGTCCAAAATCTGAAATGACGACCAATTTCGGTCGATCTGGATTGGTGGGAACAGCCAAACACAGTTTTTTTTTTATTGGTGGGGAAAGAAAAACGATTGGTGGGGATAGACGCGCCCTTTTTATTAGTATATAGACATTAATTATCTAAACATTAATTATCCAATAAATATATGTAGGGATGGCAATGACAAATGGTGGGTTGGGATGTTAATGACCGGTAGAGGAATGTTAATGATCTAATTATATAAGGGTAAATTAATCTTTTGTGTTTTCAAAATTGTTAAATGAGATTTTTTTTATGTATAATTTAAAAAAGTGAATGATTTGGGTATTTCTAACTTTTAGAAGATTTTTTGGACCATTTTCCCATGATTTTGAGTACACATATGAAGGTATGAAGGTGTCTTTTTTATATATATAAAAAAGATCAAATCCGAGATATTTGGTAAAATTAGTATTTTTGTGTTATGTGATAATTGACTTTAATTATCTTGTATAATTAATCATATATATGAGAGGAAAGAAGTCCTCAAGTCCATATTTCAACTCAGATATTTTTTATTAGGGCACGGCTATCCCCACCAAGGGTTTTTCTTACCCCACCAATCGGAAAAAAAAATCGGTGTTTTATCTTTTCCCACCGATCCGGCCAGGTCGACCAGATTTGGTCGCTACTTCAGGTTTTGGACGACCGGACTTGGTCGCCATTTCAGATTTTGGGCGACCGGACTTGGTCGTCATTTCAGGTTTCGGACGACCGAACTTGGTCGAACAGGATTTGTAATAAAGTTTATAATTTTTTTCTTGGAAACATAATCCCATGACGTATATCTTCCTTGAATCCTTCATACCACTCCAAGTCTGAGTTGTAATGTAAGGAGAATCAATTATTATTCTTAAATGTAGAATATAAGAACAATTTTTTTTACATAAGTGACGGACTAATTTTCAAAAGCCAATATATAATGTGTTTGGATCAACTGATATGTTTTTTTTGTTTTCAAACCAAGAATCCTCTTAACTACGAATTCAAACGAAGCTTAAAAATGATATATATTTGTCTAATAAGATATTTTTCTATAAAAATTTGAATTAATTGAAAGTATACCTACTTACATTTTTTCGGCCCCTTAGCTGTTGTTTGGATCAAAGAATAAATGTAGAATATGATGGATAAACCCAAAAATTTATTTGTTTACAAAAAATAGGTAGATATAGTTTTAAACCCTGTTCGACCAATTACAGTCGCCCAAAGCCTGAAATTGCGACCAATTACTGTCGCCCAAAACCTGAAATGGCGACCAAGTCCGGTCGCCCAAAATCTGAAATGGTGACCAATTTCGGTCGATCTGGATTGGTGGGAACAGCCAAACACCGTTTTTTTTTTTTTTATTGGTGGGGTAAGAAAAACGATGGGTGGGGATAGACGCGCCCTTTTTATTAGTATATAGACATTAATTATCTAAACATTAATTATCCAATAAATATATGTAGGGATGGCAATGACAAATGGTGGGTTGGGATGTTAATGACCGGTAGAGGAATGTTAATGATCTAATTATATAAGGGTAAATTAATCTTTTGTGTTTTCAAAATTGTTAAATGAGATTTTTTTTATGTATAATTTAAAAAAGTGAATGATTTGGGTATTTCTAACTTTTAGAAGATTTTTTGGACCATTTTCCCATGATTTTGAGTACACATATGAAGGTATGAAGGTGTCTTTTTTATATATATAAAAAAGATCAAATCCGAGATATTTGGTAAAATTAGTATTTTTGTGTTATGTGATAATTGACTTTAATTATCTTGTATAATTAATCATATATATGAGAGGAAAGAAGTCCTCAAGTCCATATTTCAACTCAGATATTTTTTATTAGGGCACGGCTATCCCCACCAAGGGTTTTTCTTACCCCACCAATCGGGAAAAAAAATCGGTGTTTTATCTTTTCCCACCGATCCGGCCAGGTCGACCAGATTTGGTCGCTACTTCAGGTTTTGGACGACCGGACTTGGTCGCCATTTCAGATTTTGGGCGACCGGACTTGGTCGTCATTTCAGGTTTCGGACGACCGAACTTGGTCGAACAGGATTTGTAATAAAGTTTATAATTTTTTTCTTGGAAACATAATCCCATGACGTATATCTTCCTTGAATCCTTCATACCACTTCAAGTCTGAGTTGTAATGTAAGGAGAATCAATTATTATTCTTAAATGTAGAATATAAGAACAATTTTTTTTACATAAGTGACGGACTAATTTTCAAAAGCCAAATATATAATGTGTTGGATCAACTGATATGTTTTTTTTGTTTTCAAACCAAGAATCCTCTTAACTACGAATTCAAACGAAGCTTAAAAATGATATATTTGTCTAATAAGATATTTTTTTATAAAAATTTGAATTAATTGAAAGTATACCTACTTACATTTTTTTCGGCCCCTTAGCTGTTGTTTGGATCAAAGAATAAATGTAGAATATAATGGATAAACCCAAAAATTTATTTGTTTACAAAAAATAGGTAGATATAGTTTTAAACCCTGTTCGACCAATTACAGTCGCCCAAAGCCTGAAATTGCGACCAATTACTGTCGCCCAAAACCTGAAATGGCGACCAAGTCCGGTCGTCCAAAATCTGAAATGACGACCAATTTCGGTCGATCTGGATTGGTGGGAACAGCCGAACACCGTTTTTTTTTTTTTTATTAGTGGGGTAAGAAAAACGCTTGGTGGGGATAGACGCGCCCTTTTTATTAGTATATAGACATTAATTATCTAAACATTAATTATCCAATAAATATATGTAGGGATGGCAATGACAACTGGTGGATTGGGACGAGTTTGGTCAATCCCAATTTCAAACACGCTTACAAAATTTTATCCTAAACCTATGACAAGTTTAACTATTTTGTCCCAAACCCGTCCATCCCATTTAAAAGGGAATTTATTTAAGATTCCTAATTTTTCAAACATTTTTAATTTTTTTTGGCTTATAAATTAAAATAATTATATTTATTCGTTATGTTATATAATATTACTTAGTGCATGTTTAGGTATTTTATCAATTAAAGAATAATAATATATAATAGATTGGTTTTATCTATGTATTATATTAATTTTGAATGATTTAAATGATTTTCACATGATAAACATGACATGACAAGTTTTTAACTTTAATCTCAAACTTGTCCCATATATACATCGAATTAAGATGGGTTTGGTCTTGAAATTTAGGGGACCAAACCTGTCCCAATAGAGTGTTGAGGCAGGATTTTAATTTATCCCGTCCTATTGCCATTCCTGAATGTTTGTATTCAATGAGAATCCAAAAAATTGAAATAAAACATTAATACATGTATTGGAATAAATTTGAAAAAAAAAAAAATTGTTCTCAATTGATTTTTACATAAAACATACTCTCAACTAGTTTTTTTCATGATAGTTATTTTTTGTTGACTTTTAACATAGAAAAAATAAAATGTAAATTAATAGTTTAAGTTTAAATCACCGTTTAAAACATAATCAATTTTGGCAATTGGTTCCTTACAAAAAGATAGCGTTTAGTATTTTACACAACATTCCTTTGTGCAATTCATTTTAGGATGATGATATATTCAATCATTTATGTAGTCATGATGCAAATCTCCCAACAATCATACAAATAAGTTGCACTATTAATTCTATTAATTCTAAAAGGAAATGATTGAATAAAGAATCTCCATTACCCATGCAAGCATGGGCATTCCTCAACATATGACAAACAAATTAACAAAGAGAGACAGCTATGGAGTAAAATTAGAATTTTTATAAGTTAAGTTTAAAATTGATTTTATAGGAAGTTGTCTCGCAAGAGTTTTCTATAAATCTAAAAATTGTTCAAACTTAATTTTGAAAGGACCTAAAACCAAAATGTGCAAGTAAAAATTAACTGGTTTGAGAAGCCTGTATGACTCACAAATAAAAAAGGAGTCTTATTTATAAGCCTATAACTCAAGGGGTTAACAATGGAGCAATTTGATTGGACCATTGCACATCAACAAAACGGCTAACCATTTCTAATCCCAACAGACGCTAACAAACTTAGCATTCAATCTACAGATAAAATTTATGGTTAAAAAAAAAAACCCACCAAATAATTCTAGTGAAAATAAAATAGAATAATTCTAAATTGAGTCTATGGTTACTGTGCTTCTGCATTAGGAAGTACACCTTGCTATGAGAAGTTTTCATTCATCTCCATGGGTATCTTTCTTGAGAGTTGCGTCAAGACAATCATTATCTATTGAGTTAGTGATGAGAAGATGTTGATTTTTTATCTGATCATTTTTTGACAGGTTGATAAATGTATCTTTTTTACTTAAAAGTCCTAGATTTGAGTCTTGTTTTTATTGATAGAAGAAAATTTAACTAGAAAATATTGGTTTCAAATTGTGACGAGGGCCTTCAGGAGGTTTTTCAGGAGGTTGCAAATGTTCAAGTTGGTTTGTGGTGTTTTTGATCCCTATCATGCTCGAAGTCCACCTATCACAATCTGAGGCTTGTTGATGTTCCTCCATTAGCGCCTGTTTAGAGGTTTGTTACATCATCCATAGGTATCTCAAGCTTTGGGCATCTGGATATGAGTTTGTAATTTTACGATATATTGTGATTTGTGAATAAGAGGATTTTAAGCATGTTGAGAGTATGAATGTGATCTGATTGGGATATCTTTATTTTCTTGAGATGCCTCCTCTTTTATAGTGGAAAACGATGACGAGCGTAACCGTTTTTGCTGACATGATGGATCTACGGGTCCCCTTCTGTCAGAAAATATTTTTGTCACTTTTTGCGTAGAGGAAATTTTTGTGAGTATTTCATGTGGTCACGTGGTGCCTTTTCAGGCAGCCGCGTGAGATTCATATTGAATAAAGTGAACCTTAGTCGCACACGAACGCACGAAGACTACCTGCTGGGAGCCTGGGACGTCTTCTCAAGGATTAAACTTGAAACTAATCTGGCGGTTACTTTGGTCCCGATCTATCTCGTCTGTTTCCTCTCCTTAGAAGGTCGTATGGGCACTTCTCCTCGTGACTTGGTATGGTCTGCTCATATTAATCAGGTGAGCATAAATGTTAAACGATCCATTTATGGATAATACGTGTTTTCATTAGAGATTAAGCTGAATTTTCCCTCCGCAACAACAAAATGAGAACGGAGCGGGTGGAACGTTTCGTTGTTCGGGATGACCGGGTGGACAAAATGATGTGGAGGCCTTCGGCGATGGGTGAATATGTGGTGAAGTGGGGATACGGTTGGTGGCGCGAGAGGGACACAGGATCGCAACCGACATGCCCGAAGTTCAAACAAATATGGAAGCCAAGGATGCCGCTGAAGGTCAAGGTCTTCATGTGGCTGTTGTTCCAGGGGCGCCTCCTCACAAAGGTGTTCAGAGCCAAGTGGGTGGAGAATGAGCCGACAACTTGCGCCTTGTGCGTGGCGGCGCCGAAGACTGTGGACCACCTGTTCTGTGAATGTGGGCTCGTGCGTCTCTTCTGGGCAGAGATCGGGCGGAGGAACGAGATGCTTACCACTTTCCAA
The DNA here is from genome assembly GCA_030737835.1 of Acorus gramineus. Taxonomy (NCBI): domain Eukaryota; kingdom Viridiplantae; phylum Streptophyta; class Magnoliopsida; order Acorales; family Acoraceae; genus Acorus; species Acorus gramineus. The sequence continues at coordinate 14,261,185 of CM060855.1, read as the reverse complement.
AATACGGAGGAGCTATGGAAGGCGGGTAGAGACCTAGAGCGGAGCACAGCGCACGAAAGGGACTCAATGAACTCCCAAACAATCGTTTCGGCGGGTGCGTGGGCGATTTGGAAAACCTGAAATGAGGTGATCTTCCGGGGTGCAAATGCTTATCTGGAAAACATATGGGACACATTCGGGTTGTTGGTGAGCGACTGGGAGCGGTGTATAGCGGGGGGGGGGGGGGGGGCGCACTCGCTCGGCACGCCGGGAGTAACGGGTCGGGGTTGTATTGTGGGAGGCTACCATGTCCCGGTGTAGATATCTTTCCTATCCGGGCACGGTGTTCATCTCCTTTTATATTTTCCTTGGTTTTTTGTTTCTCTTTGGTTTCTCTCTCCTCTTTCCCCATCAATCCCGTTCGGAGTTTGTAATTCGATGATCAGAAATGAATATCGGGTAGCAAATATCTACCTTTTTTCAAAAAAAAAAAAAAAAAATGAGAAGTTATTTTTTTCCATTAATCTTTTGGCACTTTTGAGTATATCTTGGTTGCTCTGTGTTCATTGTTACTTTCAAGTGGCATTATCTTTAGCAGATAAAAATGGGTGGCAAGTAGGTTATGTTGGTCCCATATATATTTGATATTTCAGTGGCCCCAAAGCGCCGAAAGAACATTTGTCGATATCTTCATTGCTAGTTGTCAACATGATATTCTTGCCTCGACAAATGGCCGACGACCTTCTGCATTTGCCACTGCTTGTTTTTTTTTTCATAAAATACACTGTGCATAGGACCACATATTTTTTATAAAAAGTAAAAGGTTTTTAGTTTCATCTCCATGTAAAACCAGTTATTGAACATCTCTAATAAAAAATAATTTATTATTAACCCTTTACAAAGTTACTGCATCTTTTAAAAAAACCAAATGTTTAGTTTCTACTCTTTCTAAATAAATAAATTATTTAAAAACCCCTCCAAATACACATAATTATTTTAGGACCATTCAAATACAGATTGTCTTCATAAGAATCACAAAAATTTAATCTATTGCAAAAGCTATTCATACTAATTTCATATCAATAATTTTTTAATGATTTCTATAGCTAGAGAGATAACTAAGCTTTTTACAAATGCAGCTACAATTTGTAGGGGTCATAAAATAATAATATTTTTTTAGGAGGGTTTTAATAATTTATCTGTTTAAGAGGGGAAGAAAATAAATAACCAGAAATAGTTGAGTTTTTTTTAAAAGATGTAATAACTTTACAAAGGGTTAATAATCAGCTCAATTTTTGAGTGAGTTTTTAATAATATGCTTATTTTTTCAGGGTTGAAAACTAAATAACCCTAAAAAATAATTATTTTAACCCCAGGACCCTTGCCCACATAGGTTAAAAGAAACTGAACATCATAAAAATATTAATAATAATAAAAAAAGTTTAATCAATATTTGGCGATTCAAATTGAATGCATTTGTGTAATTGACAAAAGTGTTCAGGCGCTGATTCCTGCCAAGGTGTGGGCTATTTAGCTCAGTCGAAACGAGCGTATATTTTCATATGCTTTTTAGAGTTATTTTAAAACAGTTTTTTTTATGTAATTATTTATTTCTACATATATATTAGTAAATTTTTTCTTTTTTATATTCAAAACATATTTTGCACAAATTGATAATATTTATACATTTATTATGTATAATCACTTTTTCATAGTCATATTTTAAAATTTAAAAAATCTAAATTTAGCAGTATTTAAATTTGACAGGATCTAAATTTGACATGTTATAAATTGGTGAATGAATTAACATTAAAAGCTTCATCAAAACTTCTAAATCTGATCCATCAAATCAATAAAATCTTTAATCAAATCAGCTTTAACATCTACAACAAATCAACAAGATCTCTAATAGATTTTGAAATTATTTCTCCAACGTATTTTGTAAAGCAGAATTAACAACTCAATCAAATTAGCATTTACAACCAATTCAACTCTTAAAACCCTATAAAAAGGGCACTGTAGAGAGAGAGAGAGAGAGAGAGAGAGAGACAGAGAGAATAGCATCTTTTCATTCAGCCAAGAATACTTATTTTCAGTCTTTGTTCTTTCTTTTCTGTCTTAAGTTTTTGTTTTTTTTAGTTTTTACTTTTTTGGTATCCGAGACAGATTCTATTGTTTTTTTTTTTTTAATAAAAGTGCCTTTTTTTTTATGAAAGGTTTTTATTTTTATTCTAGAATATCAACAATAATGATAGGCTAGAGAATCCTCCCATCAAGGAGAGGATTCCACCCCATGAGTTGAGTGATTAGTTCTTTTCTTTATGGATTAATGTTTTCGGATTTGTTCTTCATGTTTATATAGCTTCTTTAACTCATATTTCTTTTGATTATGGTTATTTTTAGATCTTTTGTCGTTAAGTGTAAAATAAAGAATCATCACGATACTTGTGGGGTGAAATTCCAATCCTTGGTGGCCTTCTTCATAATTTGTCCAACCTAGATTTGTATTCTAGCTTTTTTTTTTTTTCTTTTTTTCTTGCTTGGTAAGAATCGAACCCCCGACCTCTCCTTGGGAGAGGGTGTGTCTCGACCACCCCGCTAAGGGGGTCTGCAACATATTTTAGCTTTCTCATATCAATACTTCAAATCCTTGTTTTAAAATCATCTTGATGCCCTTTTATTTTTACTTATTTACTTCAATAGCCTCCCTGTGGATTTAACCCTTGCTACCACTTTCTATTAAAAATAGGTAAGGGTATTATAAATTTCTTTTGTTGGCAAAGATGAAATTTAAATGACAAGTTCCAGATTATCAAATCTGCCACCAACAGGGGAGTTCTCTGGATCGAGTAAGAGATTTTTCCTGGCCTTTGGTGCATGTCTCCCTAGATACCACTCTTCCCGGTCTTTTCACTTTTCTTTCTTTTGTTGTGAGGAGCGGGATGTAAGGTTTTGCATGTCTCATGTCACTGTATTTCACTCCTTTGTTTTCACCTTTCGTCGCCCCTTCTCTCTTTCTACCCCCACTACTCTTCTGTCAGTTCATACTTTTGTAACTCTTTTTACTATGTTAGAGTGTTATTTTAACATACGATAAATTATAAACAGTTTACAATTTATTTCAAAAAAAAAAAAAAAAAAAACCACCAGAAAGGAACTTCAAAACAAAATAAAACCATGTGTATCAGTTCTTTAAATAAAAATGAAGAAAGTTGAAAAAGAGCTAGATTTGTATCATTCCGAGATTTGGTACCTGTGAAGGACAAAGTGCCAAATTACACGAAATTTCACAGGCTGCAAGTTGATCTCCAGGGAATCCCAACTAAAAGCATCCAAAGATGAGGGTACATGAAAACTTCCCTGTCTTCATTAATTAATAGAGATTGATCACTTTCATTTGTCTATGTATGAAAGGCACAAAACCGGCTTCCTCTCTATTTAATAAAAAAATTTGAACTAGGTTAAAATTTGAACACGTTATTTTTAAGTACACTGAATCCGATTCATAAAAATTAAAGATCATATATCCTTTGTAAAATGAAATTTAATTTGAAATTATCAATATTTTAAAAATCAAAATTTTCATTGAACTATAAAAATGAAGGGTTAAGGATCACTAATTTAAGAATTGAATATGATGACATATTATATATGATACTATTACTAATAATGAAATTTACAAAAGAAAAATGAAATATTTTTCATTCTTATTACTTTTTAAACTTTTATTTAAGGGAAAATGACTAAAAAAGTCTCCCAAAAGTTAGAAACATCCAAATCAATCACTTTTTAAAATTATATAAAAAAAATCTCATTTTACAATTTTGAAAACACAAAAGACTAATATACCCTTATGCAATTAGATCCTTTATTTATTATATATCTCTTAACTTTGTTAAAATATTTCACTCTTAATTTTAATTAATTTTATAATATATTTCACACATTTTCATGTAGATCAATTTTTTTTATTGTAAATTCTTTTTTATTAGGTGGATTTTGTGAAATATGTACTAATATAATTTGAGTTTTTGATGATGGACTCCATTAAATGTTGATGTTTTTTTTTAAAAAAATTGATATGTACTAATGATATCATAAAAATATGTAAATATCCAAAAAATTAAAAATGTGAATAAAGATTTAGAATACTAAAATATCATCTGCTGCATTGGGGCACAACACAGATTTAAATTACATATTATGATTATACACAATATCAAATGACAAACAATATCATGTAAGATATATATAAGAAACAAACAGTATGATATATAACAAAAAAACCTCTGAGAGGATTGATTTTCATCATGTACAGAGAGATTGTTGTTTTGTAGGAAAAATAGATTTTTAGTGTGTAATAAAGAGGGATATTAAAGATTTAATTACATAAGGACATATTAGTCTTTTGTATTTCTAAAATTGTAAAATGAGACTTTTTTAGGTATAATTTAAAAGAATAACTGAATTGGATATTTCAAACTCTTAGGAGATTTTTTTTAGTCATTTTCCCTTTATTTAACATCATAGTGTGATTTATTATATAAATTCATTTTTTATGAAATTTAATATTTTAATAAGTAATCAATCATAATCTTGTACAAGATAAAAAAATATAATACCTGGGAGGAGGTGTAAATGTGCCTATCCTCGAGTGAACCTTTACATATCACTTACACCTTCAAATGGTGATCCTCGATACATTCAAAACCCTTTTAATGGTCACACACTCGCACTATACCATTTAACACAATTCAATTTTTGTTCTCAAAGAATAATGACACCCAATAGGGGCATCAATGTACATTCATTGTGAATTTTTGACTGGTTAAAATACTTGATTGTAAAACTAATTAATTTCTATGCCCGCCCACCACCACAAGGCATGTTTATTTATGATATGATTAAATCATATTTAATTAACATTTCAGTAACTCTTTTCATTTAGAATGCGGTCCAGCCAACCTTGTTTTCAAAATTATAGATGCTAGGGCTTCATAGACTTTGCAGCCTTGTATTTCTCAAAAAAAAAAAAAAAAAAAACATTTTTATAAAAACGTTGAGCGTATCTGAAGTCTGAACATCAACAGTCAGTCTGTTTCTTATTGCAGCCTTTATGCTAAAATGCTACGTGGACCACAAAGATTTTTTTTTTTTTTTTTTTTTTTAAAGATGAATTTTCGTGCAAACCTGTGATCATTTAAAACCCAAATCCCATCAACATTAAACACATTTAAAGAGAGATGATAAAATTGAAACATTACTTTAAAATATATTGACTCGACCAATATATGTGATTCATTGTTTAGGAAAGATACATGGAGGATCAGATTTTGGGATTGACTCTTCAAAATGAAGGAGGGGCACAATTTTGAGGGGTTGGAGATGTTCTAAAACAACTAGTATTATTTTATCTAACACAAAATTTGCAAGTACACTTAAGTCCCTCTGCCCTGAATAACAACCATACAAGTACAGTCACCTAAACCTCCAATGCCATTTAAAGAATCCTCAACAGAGGCATGTATACCAAACTCCATTGAATTATTTCTACCATAAATAAGACCCTAATAAACACCATCTACTTTGACGTTGACGCGCACATACAAGAATCTGCAAACAATGACCCTACATAGACCTGTAAATTTGAAATTGTGGGGACCCAACACTGTCACAAGTCACAACACAAACTCATCTTTTCTCTGATAACCCAATACTTAATAAACACCATTTGCATGGCATTACCACAGCTTGGGTTATATGCCTCATCTATTATTTATGAAAAAAAAGAAGGTGATGTTACACAGTCCTTGCATGCAGTATTATTTCACTAACAAATGTATATTGTTCACTACTAAATGACACTTTTTTTTGGGGGCAAGAGATATAATTTATTGAATTTCATGTTAAGTCCATTTTCAAATATAAAAATAGTGAAAGTTTCATGCAACCCTAACATTGATCAGGGAATGGGAGGCAAGAGAGAAGAAGCCAGGAGCAAACAACCAAACACACAAGATGCAGGAACTATTGGATAAAGATAAAAATATAGCAACTTAAAATCTTGTCATTGATGATCAAAAGGAGTCATTGAATCCACATAAAAGAGAGGGATACAAACATACAAAAATAAAAAGCATTCCAGCCTCCCAAATATATATGCTAAGATGCTAATAACAACTGCAATCTTAGCAAAGGAGAAGAAATTGCAGAAGCAAACAAATAAAACATAGAAATCCCAAACAAACTAAAAAGGATTGTTGGTACCTCACGGGTTGCTCGACTGCTCGAGCTAGGCTTGGAATACATAAAGAAAAAAAGGAGATAAGACCATTAAAACAGCCAGCAAATAACAGCAGGGGGGGGGGGTTGTAATGAAGAGCCCTATTTGCTCAGGTTACTGCTCATCCTCGCGCTTTGGTGCTTCTTTGATTTCATCAACTCCATCATCCTGTACACAAACAAGTTTGGATGGGCACATTATAATCTTGTAAATAATGATATTATTAATTAATTCACATGGTAGCTGAATAAGATAATGACCTGCATATCTGAAGTCCAAAGAGTGAGATTGTCACGGAGAAGCTGCATAATCAAGGTACTGTCCTTGTATGACTCCTCGCCCAGGGTATCAAGTTCAGCAATGGCTTCATCAAAAGCCTGAACACAATGTAGGGTTAACATATAAGATAAATCATGAATGCATAGAGGTCAGACTCACTATGTCCAAAAGAGAACACAGTAAAACAGTGCAATGGTTCAGGCCAAACACATCTTGAATTGCAAGTTCAGATACAAAAAACAAAAGCAATGGTTTTTTATTCCGATAAAAATAAGATCATCACTTCCTACTGCATATAACGTGCCCTCCCCCCACCCCCAAAAAAATGAAAGAAAGAACTTACAAAACAATGAGTCATTTTTAACCATTAAATCAAATAAAATCACATACTCAGGTCTGAGTTGGAGCAGAATAAAATGGCAATAGAATAAGAAACACAAAGCATATATATCATAGGTTAAGGAAAATTACAAACGAAATACCAGAATAAATCAAGAATAAAAAGAGAAATCTTCCTAAAAACCCTAGAATATTTGAAGATATTCAAACAGGAAGAAAAGGAGAAAAAAGAACTCAGGCTTAAAACACAAAACAGCATAAACCAAGACCAAATTGCAAGCACATATAAAACTACAATAAAAAGAGAACCCCTAGCTGAACAAAAGGGCAAACAACAGTAGAGAGTGGTATAGTTTTAACCCTGACTCAGAGCCTTCAACACAAAACACACAAAAGCAAAATGTAGCCAACATCAGCAAACCTAGTAAGGTCAGCTTCAATATTCAAGTAATCACATCCCCCAAAGAACCACAGAACCCCCAACCATTGTAGGGCCTGTCAACAACGAATCCCGTCCAGCAAACTCAAACATCTTTCCTGGACAGGAAATCAAACCACACCTGGAAACCCACAAACGCATCCACAAAGACAATCACAAATGCCAGAACACAACACTTCAACCAATTACAGACTTACAAAACAAAGATAGTTCCCCACCAAGCATAAAAGATGTCCCAAAGCATCAACTTCCACATTCCAACAAGTACATTCCATCATATGAAAATATAAACACAAAATTAATTAAAAGCAAAATCGACAAAGATTACCCCAAATCAAGAAAACGGGATCAAGAAACCAAAACCACAACATACATATCGCCACCAAGATCCCAGATCCCCAAATCTCACCACACATTTCATTCTTCTAAATTCTTTTTTCAAAAATTTTTAAAAAAATTAGGGCATCAACATCAACCAAAAAGCAAAACCAACAAAAGATCCGATCCGTCCTCACCTGTTTAGCGAGCGTGCAAGCCCTGTCAGGGGAGTTCAATATCTCATAATAAAACACCGAGAAATTCAGCGCAAGCCCCAGCCTGATCGGATGCGTCGGCGCCAGCTCCGCCACCGCAATATCCTAATCAAATCCCCCACCCAAAAAAAAAAAAAAAAACTCATTCAAAACCACAGATCATCATTTAAGAAGAAACCCTAAAACAAAACAAAAAACAACGAACCTGAGCGGCCTTGTAGGCCTGGAGAGTGGCTTCAGCGGCGTCCTTGCGATCGGATCCGGTCTTGAACTCGGCGAGGTACCTGTGATAGTCCCCCTTCATCTTCAGATAGAAGACCTTCGAATCACCCGACGAAGCCGAAGGGACGAGCCTCGAATCGAGGAGTCCGAGGATCCCGGCACAGATCGACGAGAGCTCCTCCTCGATCTTGGACCTGTAGTCCCGGATGAGCGAGACGTGGTCGGCGTTGCCGCGGGACTCCTCCTTCTGCTCGATCGAGGAGACGATCCTCCAGGAGGCACGGCGGGCGCCGATGACGTTCTTGTAGGCGACGGAGAGGAGGTTTCGCTCCTCGACGGAGAGCTGCTCGGACGTGGCAGAGTCGGAGGAGACGACCTTCTCCATGAACTCTACCATCTCCTCGTAACGCTCCGCCTGCTCCGCCAGCTTCGCCATGTACACGTTCTCCTCCCTAGTCGCCGACGCCATTGTTTTTGCTTTTTTTTCTTCTGGTTTTGGGAAATTGAGAGAGAGAGAGAGAAAAAGAAGAGAGAGAGAGATGAGGGGGGAATGGGAAAGGGGAGAGGAGCTGGAATAGATGAATTGATTGGCAGCTGTCGTTTGCTTTTTCTTTTTTCTCTTTTTTTTTTTTTTTTGGGTTAAAGACATCTAAGTCCCTACAAACATGGAAAAACCCATATAAGTCCCTACTAAAATTAGGACAGACGTACAAGTCCCTGAAAACTAAAAAAAACCCAATTATCATCCCTGAATTAAATTTCTATCCAAATTTAACGGAATATTCCCAGAATATTCTGTCACATATAATTGTGTTGACATTGAAGTCCTTATAAACAGTCATAAAGACAAATTAATCCCTGCAAAAGATAAAATTACCCCTGAAAGACTTTTACATTAAATTGTGTATACATTGCAGGCTCTGTAAACAATCATAAGACAAATTAGTCCTTGCAAAAGACAAAATTGTCCCTGAAAGATTTTTACATTTAATTGGATAAACATTACAGTCCTTATAAATAATCGTAAAGACAAATTGTTACATGTAAAAGACAAAAATGCCCCTGAAGAATTTTTACATTTAATTGTGCAGACAATTGCAATTTAAAAATTACAGTATTTTAGAGAGTATTTAATTTTTAAATTGCAATGTTTACACAATTAAATGTAAAAATCATTCAAGGGTATTTTTGTCTTTTAGAGGGACCAATTTGTCGTTACGATTGTTTATAAGGACTGTAATGTCTATTCAATTATATGTAAAAGTCTTTCAAGGGCAATTTTGTCTTTTGCGGAGACTAATTTGTCTTTATGATTATTTATAGGGTTTACAATATATACACAATTTAATGTAAAAGACTTTTAGGGATAATTTTATCTTTTGCAGGGACTAATTTGTCTTTATGACTGTTTATAAGGACTTCAATGTCTACACAATTATATGTGATGGAATATTCTAGGAATATTCTGTTACATTTGGATGAAAATTTAACTCAGGGATGATAATTGGGTTTTTCTGAGTTTTCAAGGACTCGTACGTCTGTCCTAATTTTAGTAGGGACTTATATGGGTTTTTCCATGTTTGTAGGGACTTAGATGTCTTTAACCCTTTTTTTTTTTTGAAACATTAATGAGGAGTCCCTATAATCATTCATCTATTATTTTTAGGTCCTTATAATTTTTCAAATTTCTCTTGTGTGCTTGAGGTGATGAAAAATTATCTTTAAGTTCTTTCAACATGATGTTGTTCAAAAATATCAAAAATTCCCTCTGCCCAATTATTTTAGTACATTGTTAACAACCTCTAATGCATTATTAAATATTTTCAGTACACTGTTAACACTCTCTAGTATATTGTTAAGTATGTTTAGTACACTGTTAATATTTTCTGATACATTATTAATCTTCACATAATTGTATGAGTGTATTTTTGAATAATATCCGGGCTTTAGGAATCTAAAAGTAATTTTTCATTGCTTTAGGGACTTAAAAAATATTTAAAAATTATTAGGGACCTAAACATAATAGATGATTGACCACGGGGGGCCATAATTAATTTTTCCCTTTTTTCACGGGGTGGAGATTTTTTGAAATAAAAATTAGGATAACATACATTTTAACCCTTGATGTTTGCAAAGACCCTAATATGGCAACAAGACCTTTTAGGCTTTTATCATCCAATAATTTAGTCTTTATGTCAAACAATGTAATTTAATTTCTATTTTATCTTCTATTTTATCTTATTAAAAGAAAAAAATTTCCTTTATTACAAGTGAGAATTTGAGAAAAATTGATGAAAATTTTTAACACCACATACACAATCATCTTAAAAGTTAGTCAAAATGATTTTTTTTACTTTCATAACTTTTCTTTTAATCTAATTTTCTAACTTTCTTTCACTTTCATTTCAAATTTGTGCACAAACACACCTTTGAAGTGTATAGATGATTTATGTTGATTAAGACACATGAATGAATAATTTGAGATGTGAAAAAAGGTAAAATGTGTTTTTGATATTGAAAATATATAGATAGTAAATATGAAATATTATTTGAGTGATAAAATAATAATTTTATGTTACCGATTGTCCTATTTTATTAGAAAGTATGCTATAAAGTGGCATAAGTGTGCGTATTTATATTAGTTGTAAGTACATATTTTTAACATATAAGGAGTGTTTTTTAGTTTACATAAATTTGAGGGAGGTGCAGATGCATTTTACCCTAAAAGATGCATAAAGAGAAGCAGTGGAGAGGGTTAAATGTGTTTCGTTACTTAAATTATATGAATAGTAAATATGAAATATTATTTGAGTGATAAAATGATAATTTTATTTTATCGATTTTCTTATTTTATTAGAAACTATATTATAAGATGGCATAAATGTACGTTTTATATTATATTACAATAGGGGGTAGAGATGCAACTCGAACGGGTTAGGTTTGGATTGATCCCAACCTGAATTTTAAACTACTCAATCCTAACCTGACTCAACTCAATTTTCAACCCCAATTGACCGACCTGTACCTAACCCATAATTAAATAAACTAACCCGACCCAATCTGACCCAACCCGAATTGGACTAACCCGACCCTAACTTGATTTTCAACCCGAATTGGACTAACTTGACCCAATCTGAATTTCTAACATGATGTGTAAATTAAATAAATAACCCGACTTAACCCACAAAATTGGCTAGGTTTACCTAAAATTTGAACTACCTATATTAGAAGCTACAGAATGAACGGCTATGTTTTTTTTTAACTATTAGTTTACGGGTTCGGGTTGGATCGGGTTGTGAGTGAGGCTAGGGTCGGCCCTGAGATTAGCTAAATGAGATGGGGCCCTAGGTGGACTCATAAAATGGGCCCTATTAACAAAAAAAATCATAATTTTAAATTTTTTTTTTTTTTACAATATTAAATCTAACAAAATCTAATCCCAACAAAATAAAAAAAATAAAGGGTTTTTTATTTTTAAGTCTCCATAAACCATATGATTTAGTGATTGATCCTCACTTCTTCGTATTTTGGTTTTAGTCCCCAGATTTAAAGGATATGTTCCTTTTTAGTCCCTCCCAGGGATTAAAAAGAAAATCAAATAATTTAGGGATAGGTCCCTCCCAGGGACTAAAAAGGAACATATCCTTTAAATCTGGGGACTAAAACTAAAATACAAAAAGTGAGGGATCGATCACTAAATCCTATGATTTATGGGGACTTAAAAATAAAAAATCCAAAAATAAAATGACGTAAAGTTTGAAAAAATAAAGACTAAATGATAAAAACAAATATAAAAAATATGATTTACTATGAATTTTTTCTTTGTATCAAATAAAAATAAAATAAAATTCCTGTAAAATAGAGACAAATAATAACAAACAAAAAGAAAATATGGGTAAACTTTTAAAAAGAAAAATCCCATTAAAGTAGGGAGGAAAAGTCATAAGAGTTAAAATAAACGAAAAATGAATAACATAAAAAATAAAAAAAGAATAAAAATAGAAAATAACATGTGATGAAAGAGAACAAACAAATGAAAAAAAAGATATGGATATGTTTTAAAATAAATATTAAATTATCCAAATAATCCCAATAAAGTAGGGAATGAAAACAAAATTCAATTAAAATTTAAAACAATCAATAAAATAAAAACGAAGATACAAAAAAAATTATAAAAATAAATATTTTCCTTTTAACAAATCAAATAATAAATAAAAGAGTTTTAAAATTAATATGATGTAGTTCAAAGAAAATAAGAAATTCCAATAAAATAGGGATTAGAAAAAAAAATTATTTAGAGATCTGGGGCCCTCCTAAATAGGGGGCCCTAGGCGATTGCCTTGATCGTCTATGCTCAGGTCGACCCCGAGTGAGGCTAACCCGAACCCAACCCGATTTGTGAGTCAAACCGAATCCGATTTGGTCAACCCAACCCGTGTAAAAATTAGGTTCAACCAGTCGAGTTTGGGTTCAACCCGACCCAAGTTGCTGCCCTAATAGGGGGGTGTAAGTACATATTTTTAACATTCAAAAAATGTTTTTTTAGGTTTCATAAACCTGAGGGGGTTGCTGACGCATTTTACCAGAAAAGATGCATAGAGGAAAGCAGTGGAGAGCGTAAATATGGGGAGCCTTATCTTACTATTCACGTGCGATGCACGTGAGAGAGCAGTGGTCATGTGTTTACATTGTTGCATTTTTTATGTTTTTTAATTTTTTAATTATTGGAAAGTCGGTGGTCCTCATATTGTCATTTATATATTATAATATATATATATATTTTTTAAAATTTTGAATCGGTGGCCGTGGATTGTTGACCACATTGGCAGTAGTGAAGGAAATAGAGAGAGAGAGCCCCTACGTTTAAAAATTTGGATATTAAAAAATAAAATAAAATTCACAAAGTTATACGTGTGTGCGTATGTAGTGTTATCGGCTCCTTTGCGTTAAAAGAGGATATATTAAAGGAGATGCGATGAACGGTGAGGATAAAAGATTTGAGTTTTTAGATTTTTTTTTTTTATCTTTTTCTTTTTTTCTCTTTAGAGTATGCTATTGGTCCTGTCAATGCTATATTCATTTTATGTCTGTTTTCAATCAAAGACTACATATAGCTTAAATCATTTTAAAATATCATATATTTATCATATCATAAGACACATGTTAATCCCTAATTAAGGATTGATATGTATTGATGAGATTTAACACTGACGAAATCCTTTCTTATAAAGAGACTAGAAGTTATTCATTTAAAGTGAATATCAAAAAGAGTAAATCTACCATACAAAAAAAAAAAAAAATGGTTAAGCCTAGCGGATAGGTTATAGGTAGTTACAGGTAGTGTGGATGTATTTTTCCCCTTCGGTCAACTTAATTGGTCAGAGCATCCTTCTCAGATTCGAGCTTAGAAGAATATGGATCATGCACTCAAAAAAGAACCAGGGAGGTACCGGTGTGATGCCAGCCAAAGAGACTTCAAAGAAATGTATCAGTAAGGGCATTCAAAGGTTAATCTTACTATTAATGTTGCTTGATTAGAAGATAACTTATCTCTTAGTCTGCTGTTGACCTTTCTCTTCCCTTTTATAGGGTTCATGGGTTAGATAGCCGTTGTCATTAGCCTCATAGACATTGTAACAACTCTTCCTTAATAGTTGTTTGGTGATTTTTGTGTTAACCACCCTACTTTGTTGTAGCTGAACGTGCCATTAATTACTCACGTTTTATGAGTACTGGACCTTAATCATTCACCTGACAGTTATTAACGTTATGGGTGTCTGACTATTTTTGAGGTCCTCCTCGTGGTCTTCGTTTGGTAAGAGGTGCAAGACTGTCCGACCAAACCTGATTCGATTTGGTGTAGTCTCACTTGCTCGGGATGGCCTTCATCCGCAAGGTGAAGGACCGTCCAACTAGACTTGACTCATCTCGATGAGAGGCCAGTCTGGTCGTGTCTCTCATGATCGAGAGTGCTGCTCGTAGCTTTGTGATTTTATCATTGCCAAACCGGGTCACGGGTTATCGAACGTGGCGATTTACGTTCGAGTAACTCTAGACACGTGTCACCTCCTGATTGGGTGTAGATTTTTCCCTCCACACATGCCCCCTCTTCTGGTTTGTCGAATTTTTGGTAGAGCAGGAGATAGAAAAAAATCATGATTAAGTTACTAACCGTCAGAGATATGGTCACATGTCATCTCGAGATCTTTTGATCTTTAGAGGATTCGACGGCTGATATTTATACCCTCATTAATGACGCAAGGCGTCGCTTTGTCTCATCAAAAAAACCCTTAATGGCGTCTCTTCAGTTCTGCATACTTCGGAGGCAATTATTGCCTCTAAATTTTTGCAACGACTTTATTGCAAGTGTCTGGCCAAAGTGTCGCTGATGTTGATGTTGGATTTAAAAAAGAAGAAAAGTTTTTCCTTATTCAATATCATTTTCCTCCTTTAAATTTTTTCAACTTTAGGAGTCATGACCGAACCTTCCTCATCCTTACCCCTTCTCAACAGAGAACTGGGTATTTTCTTCTGACTTCTTGGTGGAAGAAGTGTCTGGTGATCAACCTCCTTCTTCTCCCGATTCCATGTTCCTCCGTCCCAACTACTTCAAGGACAGTGGTTTGACCCTCCCTTTGCTGCACTTGGTGGCAGAGTTTTTTTATTTCTTCTACCTTCACATGCTCCAAATTGTGTCCAATGTATACCGCATCCTCCACTGGCCAATCCATGTCCTTCTACATCTCCTGGCAGTCTAGGATGCCAAAACTAATGCTTGGCCTGTCCTTGGGTGATGCCGTCAACTGGCAGAACCACATTGGTCAGCCAAGTCAGACACTGGAAATTAGGGTTTCTCTTTGGAATGGATTCTATACCTTTGTCATTCCCGTATCTCCCCATTTTATTTTTTTTATCATTATGGTCATCCTGATTTCCTTTGAATTCATTGCCCCTTCTCGTGAGTGGAGAAATAGGAGGATATCAGTGGTCCCGCCCAGGTCCGTCACTAGATCGATGATTAGGGAACCCGTTAGAATTTAGTAGGATTATGCTGAGCGATGTGGTCATGATCTTTTCAGTTGCTGAATGCAGTGACATGTTGATGACATGTTTCTAGCCGCTATTGGTATGAGTAATGATATATGGCGGCTCATGATTGGTTGATGGATGACACATGACAAAATACTATTAAGACCCGTTTGAGTAGAGACATAAGTTATTTTGGGGTTTATACTTATTCCATGAATAAATAATTTTATCAGTGGAATATGTGATGATTTTTCTATTTAGTTGTGTTTTTTATTATTCATGTTGGGAAACGTATTAATAAATGTTGAGTTGTTTGGTTGATGATAAATAAAATGTGAATAAGATGTAAAAAGTTGATTTGACATGTGAGCTCCATTATATATAAGAGATGATAATATATGATTTGATGTGATTTGACAGATAGATCCCTTTATACTAATAGAGAAATAACACAATTCCATGGAAAAACTGAAATACAAATACCAGCTTATTTTCACCTATATTTGTATAGTTATATCCACTTATTATCTCTACCCAAACATCTTTTTTTTTAATTCTATACTATTCCCACTTATTCCTCCCTATTCTTCTACCCAAATGGCCCCTTAGATAGAAAAATGGGAAAAAATTGGGCCCTACAGAAACAAATGAGGTTTTTAACTTTTTCAATACCTTTTTGAGAAAACATTCCAAATCAATTTCAAACTTATCAACCGAACCTACTCACTATAAAAACAAAAAACTTAATTAGGATAATTTAAAATAAAGGATAAAATGCATTTTAACCCACTAAAGTTTACTAAACTTGCAAAGATACCCCTTGTATTTTAAAAAGATATACTTACACCTCTTACTAATAGTCTAATACAGTGGTGATGCCCAGACTCCAAATTATAAGCCTCACTCACAAGCCCCATTAGGTGTCATTATCTTCTTGGATGGCTTATTGACTTTTTAAAAAAATGTAAAATGTCAAGATACGGATCTGCTCTTCATTAAAAATCCATCCCTTTAGCCCAAATACCCCCATTTTTTTATTCAGTTTTTACTCTTTCACATGAATCTCGGTTAAACTAAAAGTACCCATTTTAAAATTTGAATTTTGAAATCCTTGACTATATTGAATTTTTATTTCAATTATACCAAAAATTACCTAAATTATTGTTTTTCATCAAAATCCTTCAAATGGCATAGATTTTTATTTCAAACTCACATTCACATTATACATATTGGTATTTTTTAAAAAAAGTTATTAACTGAACATTAACATAGTCGGGCATTTATTGTATTTAAATTTAAATAAAAAACACATATAGTTGCCATATGAAGTAATTACATTTTATATTGATAGTTAAATTTAACAATTAATTGTTGATTCCAGATTCATCATGACACACACATACAACAATAGAAACATCTGATTTCATGAAAAACAGATTCTTTCTTTAAAAACATTTCACACATCTTTTTTTTTGTATAGCTTACAATGAAGAATGTAACATATTTATTTTTTTCATTTCCTAAATATAACACTTCATAAAATGTAACACATAATCAAAGAGATGATTTGTTTTTAAATTGTGCATGGAATGTAAGAAATTTAGGTAAATATTACTTTTATGTTACATTTATGTAATTATGTAAATATAATAAACAGTATAAAATGTAAGAAATTTTGATAAATGTTACTGTTATGTTACATTTATTTAAATGTAACAATGTTATGTAAATGTAACAAACAATACAAAATGTAAGAAATTTAGGTGAATATTATTGTTATGTTACATTTATGTAACAAACAACATAAAATGTAACTAATGATCAATACATAAAAAGGTTTTGTGTTTTAGATTTAAAAAATGTACATACATTTAAAATGTAGATCATAAAAGGTTAATTTCAAATAGATATAATTGGCATTCCAACGGGATCATAACATGAAAAAATGAACTTTTTAATATCAAACAAAACCGATTGCTAATAAAACTCTGTGGGAGGTGAAATTAGATCTTCCTCCTCTGGGCCGGATCTCGATTCAATCCGAGCTTTGATTGTAGATCCAAGAAGAAGCGCCAAAAGTCTCTCTTCGCAGTGGTTAAAGCTCCGTCGTCAAGTCTCCTTGTTCCATCCTCTACTCCGGTCACCTGCAACTCACACCAGTGTGATGCTGGTTAACGCCATCCGACGCTCAAGGTTGTTTTCCAGTTGAGAGAAGAATTAAACTTGAGTCTTAGAGAATTTTGAGAAGAAGAAGTGTTTACCTCTAAAAGAAGGGGATATCCCTCCTTTTATACTGGGAGAAGGCGTGCCGATCTCACTCTTGGATAGCCTTGTCAACGGGTCAGATCTTGGCAGGGTCGGGGTGGACTTGAACCCAACCCGAGCTTGGATCCGCTGGACCCGAGTCATGGGTGAGACCCGGTGGACCCAGGCAATTTTGGATTGTTCAGATATTAAAAATTTAAAGTGAGCGTTCTTCATTGTGGGTGTTATGAATTATAATTAATGATGATTGAATAATGATCATTTACAGCTCCACTGACACCTCACATAATAAATTAATCAAAATCTATCATTAAAAAATTATAAAAAATCAAAGGACAATTTGAATCCACCAATCGACGGACAAGCAAATCAACCAAATCGCGCCCCGAATCAATAGATTGAACAAATAAAACACATCAAACCGACCGATCGGGTTGCGCTGTTGCGGACCTGTGGTGGGCAACGGCGTCGGGGGCTCAGATGGGGTTGGCGTGACGGCGTTGGCGTCGGGCTGTTGTAGCTAGAGATGGAGATGGAGTGGGACTCGGGGGGGGGGGGGTTCGGACACATTTCAGACTATGTGTTTGTTAGGGTTTCATTCTGATTTGATTTTTGCTTAAAACATTATACTAAAAAGGAAAAACTTCCTATAACATCATTGCCTTTGACCATATATAGTAAATAAAGAAGCAAGCGATAGAACTACTTTATAATGAAACCAAAGAAAGAACAAGACGGTAGCTATGGGCAAAGATATAAAGGGCCGAGAGGTTATGTTAGGGTTTGGGAAACTTTGGGTACTTTTGGATTTGGGTGGATTTGATATAGTGGGCTTGGATTTGGGTGGGTTTGACATAGTGGGCCTGGGTTGGGTACTTTGGTAGTGGATACTTAGGTTGGGATTGGGTAGTTGATATTTGGGTTGGGTCATAAATAAATATGAAGTATAATGTCACTTTGCCACTTTATAGGACTTGTGACGGGGCCTAAAAATTGAGGCTTAAAAACATTATTGTTACTAATAAATCAAATAAGAAAAATAATAACATGGAAAATATCATTGTTTGAAATATCATGATGATTTATATTAATTAAGATACGGGGATGATTAATTTGAGATGTAGGAATGCTTTAAATACTTCAAATGTATGAAGGTAAGTGTAAAATATTATTTTGAGTGGTAAAATGATATTTCGTGTTTGTAATTTTCCTATTTTAATAAGTAAACAATAGAGTGTGCAAGTTTATTTTTAAATTATGATAGGAGGTGTAAGTACGTGTTTTTAAAATATAGTGGATGCTCCTTGCAGGCTTTATAAATTTGAAGGGCTGCGGATGCATTTTATCCAAAAATAAATCTAAAGAATTAAGTTTAAACCTTTTTCCCTATTTGAGTGTCCCAAAAGCCAACAAGTAAAATTGAGTTTTTATTTATTTGATTTTTTTTTATCTTAATTGTTCGAAAAAACTGATTCAATTACAGACATTGACTCAAATTGGTTTTGTCACAGAGATTTCCAAAAACATAAACACATATTTTGGTTCAATGCATTGAGGGTGTGTTTGTGTGTAAGATGGAAAGTAAAGAAAAGTAAGGTAAAGAAAAAAAATTTCTTTTACCATTCAAAAAGTTAGTGTTTGTATTAGTAATGGAAAATAAAAAATTTTCATCATTTTTTCTCTCTTATTTTATTTTATTAGAAAAAATGGAAAAAACTTTTCCCTTATTTATAGGTGAGAATTTGAGATAAAATGATGAAAATATTTTCACTAGATGCACATGCACCATGAAAGTTGATTAAAAGAAAAATCTTTTACTTTCTATCACTTTCTTTTGATTCAAAGTCCCTCATTTTTTTATTTTCTCTTCAAATTTGTGCACAAGCACACCTAAATATTCTATGATTTCTTTATATTTCAACTACAGAGGATCCCATCATTGAAGCCTTAGGGTACCGAAATTGGATGTAAGAGACGCTAGCTTAGCCTGTAAACTTGGAAATAGATTCAGAAGGCAATGCAATTGGTACACCAATCTTTAAAGTAGAAAAAAATTTTAGGCCCCGTTTGGGATCGTGGTGGCGCAGATTCTAAACTGGCAAACATAGTGGAATGTCACCTTCCATCCAAACAAAAAACCAACGGTTGTGTCAGGGTAGCAAAAATAGCGTTCCTAGGTAATTTTAGTCAACGAATCCAGGCATCCCTGTCTTGATCATGTCTCACATATTTATAACATGTGACTGAATCTTTAGGCATAGTTTGGAAAATGAATAAATATTTATGATAAGTTAACCTAATTTATGAGGATAAAAAATTATTATTTTTATGTAGGTTTACATTTGGTAATGCACTTTGTATTCCTATTTTTTTTGTTCTTATCTTTAACTTTGCATTTGGATCACATGATCTAAAATATAGGATAACTTCAAATAAAAAATAAAAAATATATTAAGTTTACCATTTCTGTTGATGGGGCATTAATATTGTTGATTGTGGTTTCATGAAGTTTTTTGTTTTTGTTTTTTTGGAAATGGAAGTTATAAATGTTGTTCCATGTTTTGTAAAATAAGGTTAAAAAACAGGGATCAAATCTATTACACCTTTTACCTAGAATAAAATATCTCCATTTTTTCTCTAAAAAATACGGACAATTATCCATGCTTTATCTTTTTTTTCTTCTTCTTATGCCATATGGGATAACATGTGATTTAATCCAATTATTTTCTTATCCCAATGTCAAACCAAGCTTTAAGGTTAGTTTGAGAATGAGTTAAAGTTTTGAGGATAAGTTATATTAATTTTAGGGGATAAAAAGTCTATCAATTTTATTCATATTTACATTTGTCAAAATTGAGATAAAAAGTGAAGATAAATGCTATTCGAACATTTAGGTGGAACAAAATATCTTTATTTTTATTTCAAAATTGGGACAACTGTCCGCAGTTTATTGTAATTATTTTTTGGACGCTGTTACACCATAGTCATTTTCAACCCCAATTTCAGTCCTATATGCGTCGATACAAAATTAATGATGTATATGTTTATGTTAACAAGGCAAATGCTCTGAAGAATGTTTTTACATTTTCTATAAATGGTTCATACAATTAATTTGAATATATGTTTCATTTTTTTATAAAAGCATATACTTTATTAAATAAGGTATATTATTTTTAAAAAATTTAAAACACATGTAGACTAAAATTGAGACTAATTTTTTTTATATCAAACGAGGATAAGTTTTCATTTCACTGACTTATCTTCATAATTACCTCTTATTAATACACTTATTCCCTTATCAAACCAGTCATTAATACATATAATTCAATTACTGATAGGACGTACGATGGTATCCAAAAGATACCATTTGGGCCAACATTATCCCATTAGTCTTCATAAACACATCTAGAATTCCTATGAACACGCCGTGGGATTGTTGTATGATATGCTACTGAAATTTATTTGGTGGGTTGAAAAATTAATCAATCTGTTGGCGACCGACAAAAAATCACTAGCTCCATCAACGGGAACCGTGGGTCCCACGTGTCTCTGTTCATAAATCAACACGTGAACGAAAACTTGTAAACCAGATGGCGAGGCAGATTATTCACCACAAACACAAATTTCCGTCGCTATCGAACACTCACATCTCCGCATATAATATATGTACTTACTACTCTAACATCAGTCACTCCGTAATTTCTTCTTCTCAAACAGACCTCACTGGGAGAATAAAAAAGAAATGGCTTCTGTGACTGAAATCCCGAGCACGGACGGCCAGGATGAGTGCGTCGAACGCCTGGATTCGCTCCACGTGTCCGACAATGTCCCTCGCTCCGCCGAGTCCTTCCTCAAAGCCGCCGTGTCGCTCAAAAACCAGGTCAATCGAATCTAATTTACTCAATTGCCCCTCCCCTCCCCCCTTCAACGCTCTCTCTCCTCGACCGTACGATCTCATCATCATCGTTATTTGTTTGTTTGTTTCAGGTGGTGGAGGAGACAGGGAGCAGCGGAGGACGGGGAGGGAGGCCTATCGATCCAACGGCGTACACGGGACTACTGGGAACGGCGTTCGTCCTGATCAGATCGTACGAGGCGACGGGGAACCCACGCGACCTGCTATCGTGCGCTGAAATCGTTGACACGTGTGCGGTCGTCGCCAGAGGATCACCTTCTAGAAGGTACTGATCAACAACTTCATTAGTCTAATTGAATATTTTTAGTTGAGACGAGAGAATAAGATATTCTTTATCCTGTTGTCATGGACAACGTTATGCGTGGGATGGGATAAGGTTCAGTGGGTAAAATAATGGAGTGTTGTTTAATATTTGATTGGGGTATTTTTTTTTATGAAAGGCACGTGACGTTTCTGCGTGGTCGGGCGGGGGTATATGCGTTAGGAGCAGTGGTTGGGAACTATAGAGACGATCGTCAACGGTGTGATTTGTTCTTGCAACTCTTTCTTGATCAGGTATCATGTCACTTTCTATTTCTATTTTTTTTTTTTTTTTTTTGATATTTTAATTTCTAGACACTTGGACTTTTGAATATATCTGCTAATTAATATTTGTTGGAGATGTGTTGGTTTACTTTGATTGGAGTGGGGGAAATGAAAATGACATATTTACTTTGATTGGTTTACTTTGGTTCAGATGTTGAGATTATTATGTGTCTCGGATATTCACGACAGGAGGTATAAGAAGTTATTAGGACGTACGAATTAGAGTAGATGACAAATTAACTAGAATTGGATTTTGTTACGGCTGAGTTTGATGTTATTAGGCTGATGATTATGTTTTCATTATATTTTTATTTGAAGTATATATTGAAAAAGGAATTAAATTGATGTGTTACTGGCATAACATTGAATATTATTTTCTTAATTTTATTACATGTTATCAAATCATATCTACTATTCACTTTTATTATATTAGTTAAGTACTACACTCTCCTTGTAAAATCAAATCTGGTAACCTTAACAAGATATATATAAAAAAATTGATTAAGAAATATAGAAATGGAAGTTCTCACAGTGAACATGCCTTATCCTAATGATTTAAGATTAGTTTCTATCTCAATGAACCACATTCTAACATTATTAGATGTTAAATTATGCTTGAATTATATTAATAAACACCTTCTATTATATGTGATCTCAATTGCCCAATTCCGAAAATGTCATCAGGTAGCTCAAGAGGAGGCCCTCCCAGTAGGCCCCCAAGACGGCGGCTTCGGCATGTCCTACGACCTCCTCCACGGCCGTGCTGGGTTCCTATGGGCAGCGGCCTTCATAAACAAGCACATCGGGCCCGATACAGTCCCCATGGCCCTGCTCATGCCGGTTGTTGAGGCTGTGCTTGCGGGAGGGCGGGCGGGCGCATTGGACAATGTGTCATGCCCGCTGATGTACAGGAGGCACGGGACACGGTACTGGGGCGCGGTGCACGGGCTGGCGGGAATCCTGCACGTCGTCCTCCACTTCCCGCTTTCGGCTGTGGATGCTAAAGATGTCAAGGGAACGCTGAGGTACATGGTGAGGAACCGGTTTCCAAGGACGGGGAACTACCCGTCCAGTGAAGGGAACCCGAGGGACAGGCTCGTGAGCTGGGCCCATGGCGCCACCGGTGTGGCCATCGTCCTCTGTAAGGCGGCTCAGGTAATAATAAAATTGATTAACAATATCAAAAATTTTGATCCCGCCGCCAATAAGAGAATGACAATTAATCACCTTTTTAGACAGTACCCCACCTAAGAATTATTATGATAGATGAAATGTCAGTTTTGTCATTGGCTTAAAATGTTGTGTGGTTAACAAAAACTCTTTATAGGAAAAGTTCACTTAATGGTCTATGCAAATTATCAATAGATACCTGAGAGGGCACACTATGATTGAAAGAGAAAATTATACTCTGTGCAATTCAACCTGGCTTTTGAAATATTGATATGCCTATGCAACCTGGACTATGCGCAAAATCTGTTGATGTCAGTGATCAACCAAACAAATTGATGGGAAGGAATATGAATATCTGATGTTCTTCCTATTTCTACAGGTGTTCCCAAATGATAGGGAGTTCCGAGACGCGGCCATAGAAGCCGGGGAAGTAGTGTGGAAGAAAGGTTTGGTGAGGAAGGTGGGGCTTTTGGACGGTGTGTGCGGCAATGCCTACGCCTTCCTCTCCCTCTACCGGCTGACCGGGGAGAAGCTCTACTTAGACAGGGCGAAGGCGTTTGTGGGCTTCTTATACGACAATGCGCCTAAGCTGATTGTGCCCCCTGGTGGTTCTATTGAGCAGAAGTACTCTCTCTTTCAAGGTCTGGCGGGGATCGCCTGCCTCATGTTTGACATGGCTTCACCGGAGAATTCAAGGTTTCCAGGGTTCGAGATGTAGTCTTGTTTTTGGCTTTTGAGAAAGGGTTTTAATTTGCAAGTGTCTCTGACGTATAGAAGTATATAAACAGTTGCAAAATCAAAGTTATGATGACGGGTTGTGTGTCACGGCCATGTTTGGTGAGTGTGAGATGTGTGGATGTGTTGGTTAATTTTAAAGATTATGAAGTAAAAACAAATGCACAATATGGGTGTAAAATGGATGCAATTCTAGGTTTTGTTCATGATGAGTTTTTTTTTTCTTTCTTTTTAAGTGCATTTTCAATCACATTCTTATATATTCTCCATATTTAGGGGTTAATAAAGATAGGAGGCAGCTATTTAGATAGTGTTTTCTCCAATGACTCCCTACATAATTGTTTTAATAATGAAGTGTGATGTGAGAACTATTGAAAGTATTTATTTAATATTGGTAAAAAAAAAAAAATTCAATGTGGGTTCCAAAAAAAAGCGGTTGGGAGCATTCAATTCATAAAATGCGATGTGAGACTAACATTTTTAGAAGCGAAATTTCACTCCTAAAATATAAGGAGACTTCTTGATCGAAAAATGTTAAATGTAGGGAGTCCATTAAAGCTCATTTTTTATATCCATCCCAAATATAACTTAGGAGCCTCCAACTTCTATAGCATTGAAGATGCTCGAAGAATCTAACTACCTGTTTGCATTTGCGTTTGGGTAAATTCTACACTTGAAAAGCTAAAGATTAACAAATGCGGGTTCAAACACATTTTAAGTGTTTAACTTTTTAAACCATTATATTACTTTTTTAGGTTAAAATATCCAGCGATTTAAAAGTTAACAAAATAACGCTTTTCAATATAAAACTGTAGGTGCCACATTTACTGGCCCACCAAAATTGGTCGGATCCCTGTTACCAGCGACACTTTTGCACGGATTTGCGACCCGATTGACCCGAACTTGACGTGGCCCGACCCATCTGCCCGCTCAGATCCGACGACATTGTCCCAAGTCAGTATATTTCAAATTAATATTTCAAATCATCAAGGAATGATTTCCTGATCCTCCTAAAATATTCACTTAATTTGAAATTATCACTATTTAATTTTTAAATCACAGTAATATAATATAGGATCAGAATCATCATTGATTGATCCCTAAATCTCTACAAAATATATATTTTTGCTAGGATATAACGAACCAAATCCCTAATATATACATTTAGTCCCCTAAAAATCAGAGATCTCTTCTTATTCGTCTGATAAAGAAGAGATCAACCACTAACCCTAAAGGACTCTATAAATAGGGAGCTAATCCTTTCTATTGAGGTATGTGAAATTATTTTTCAACAACCTCATTTCGACCATCATTACTGACTTGAACGTCGAATGATCTTCTGCACCTTCCTGTGTCTTCGACGTTCGAGGAGCACTCGCTGGCGAATACCACCAAATGAGGCTGAGGAGAGCGGGAGCGGACGGATCCGATTACTCATATCTGGTACGTTGATTTTTACCCCTCCAAAAAACAGAAGATCTATTTTAAGAATCTCAGTTTTTTAATTGCACATGCCTTTAGAACGGGATGTACTAGTCAAAAACTAGCATAGAGATGGCTATCTATGGCATAATTAATTCAAAGGAAAAATCCATATAACCCCCTGTAATTCATATAACCTCCTGTATTCTTTTAACCATGGTTTAGACTATGTATTAAAAGAATACATATTTATTAACTATGGTTTAGATAACGCAATATGTCTAAAATATTTTAATTCTGTTAAAATTTTTTTAATCGAGGGAGTTATTTGCATTTATGATGTGTTTACAGGTAATTATATAGATATATTGAAATATAGGGGGTTATATGGATTTTTCCCTTATTTCAATTGTCCATCTCATGATAGTGCTTTCCTTCTCGTGAGTGATGAGAAGTGACTACCTTGAATGGAGAGCTCCGCCCAAGATCAAAATCTTCTATGGATCGCATGAAGTCATACAGGGCCAAATGGAGGCGGACAACCCGCGTACAATGCCAGACGAACCACGAGACGCTTGACCACCTTTTTAACCATTGTCCGACACTACGGCAGTGCAATTATGGAGTTCTTTAGAAAATAACATGTGACAGGTGGGATCCGTATTTAGTTTTTTTTTAATATTTTTATTGGAATAACATTTTTACACGTTTTGTAAAAATCTGACACTAATTAGTTAGTTAACATGTCCATTGAAAATTTTCAATTTAGTTGGTTATTGTTGCTCCAATAGACTAACTAAATAAATTAGTTAAAATAATAGTAGGCCCCACCTCTCCACCCACTCAACCTCTCAAATATATATATATTTTTTAATTTTTTAAGGAGAACTATTAGGTAAGGCCCACATTTCATCAACTAAAACATTAGTCACAGTTAGCTTGAAAAATAATACTTGACACGTGGAGCTCACATTTAGCTCACTTTTAACATCTTCATTGGAACATCATTTTTATATGTTATGTAACAAACATAACACTAACATATTAGTTAACATATCCATTGGAGATGCTCTTAACTAAGCGATGGATTTACAATTTACTGTGTGATTTTCAAAATTGACAAATACCATTTTGAAAACTTACAGGCCAATTATCACTATTCGAATGGTGGTCTCAGAAATCAGAATAGCTTATGTTGCAATTTAAACTGGGGCAAAAAAGAAAAAAGAAAAACAACTACTCTGCTCGGATCAATCCACTTTACACACCCCACCCACAAAGCCTTGGACTGGTGGTGTTTTTATTTGATTGCTGCATTGCCTTTTTTCCATGTGTGCTCAGAGCTCACATATATTGCTCGTTAAATTTTGATGATGTCAAGAAATACTCAACTTGTCCCTTGATGGGTTCTCCAAAACATGATTCACATGTGAAGATTAGGCCTAAGATGTGGGTCACTTTACACTAAATACTTAGATTTCCCCAAATAAATAATAATTGACTTTGAATCCGGAGACACACACCAAAACCGGAGACGTTACAGACCGCAGAAATGGATAAAGTGCTTTCCTGTTATTGCCAACCTTGGAATTAAAAATCAAAAGAAATATAAAGATACATGAAATCTCATTTTTATTTTCATTTTTAGCTTTAATTATATACTGGTATTCATCCATGCACAACATGTGTGGAACTAAAAAATATATTTTGAAAAAACTCCAATATACGACTATACCATCACTCTCTTTCAATAAAAGGAATATATATCATAATTTAAAAAGTATTTTTGTATTTATACCCCTCAAATAATCTTATAGTATCAAAATTCCCTTTGAAACAGAGAAAAATAAAGACCAAAATAGCGCCACCAACAGCCCCGCTGTGATCACCCGAGGAGCAAGTCCCCCTCCCCATTCAAAATGCAAAATACAGTGTGGTAGATGAGAAGTCTACCCAACTGTGATCACTAAGCACCCACGCATACTAATTGAAAATCCGCCATCCATCCTCTTCAAAGTAGATCCCCTGTGCACCTACGAGTTCTTTCCCCCAATCACGAATGCTTTTGACACATCAATTTCCATAAATTCTTGAAGTAAAACATGCTATTCTGGAACACCACCTCATTTCTTACGCGCCAGATAGCCCATGCCACAACTAGTAAGAAGGATAAACATATCTTCCCCTCTATTCCATGGTCCCAAAAATCTTTCATCGAATGGATGTGTAGCCTCTTTGCGGTCAGGGACTCCAAAGCCACCCAAATCCGAGTCGTGCCCAGACAGTTGCAAAAGAAGTGATCGTGACTCCACATCTTCCCCACATATTGGACAGTCTATTGATTCAATAGGCCTCCATTTTGCAAGAAACATCTTGGTGATGAGACGTTCGTGTAGAAGAAGCCACATGAAGCACTCAACCTTTGGTGGGATCTTGGCTTTCCAAATCCATGTTGCCCATCTGGTTTTTTCTGGATCTAAGACCGCATTCCTTGCACCACCAATCGTAGCCCTCATGAACAGTGTATCCCAGCCAAGGATTCCTCTCTCAACAAGCTGAATCTTGCACCTCTGCTTGCGGTTTCTGATTTGCTAATGTAGTTAGCAAAGTGGAGAATTGACTGATCTCGGTCACATGCAGTCCTCTTCTCATACGAGTGTCCCAAGAGCCATTCAATTCATCCCCGATCCAGAAATCTTTTACACAACCATTTGGACGTAGCGCTTTGTAATGTAGATGTGGTAATTAGAGCTCTTTCAGTGCCCGCTCCGTACACCACCAATCCTCCTAGCAGCAGATCAAGGTACCATTGCCAAGTGACCACTCAATCTCCCCCGCGAATACCTGCCATGTCTGAAATGAGACCATTGCATAGCTGTGATGAGACATCCGACGGTCTTGGAAAGATGCCAAACGATTGGTGCAGCAGTCCATGGCACTCCAGTCACTATTTTGGTCCTTATTTTCCTTTGTTTCATCACATACTTTTGATTTTTTTCTTTCTTTTATGTTCAAGCATTATTACTGTCAATTCCCCTCAAATGGTTCTTTTTACATATATATGTACCTTTACAAAACAATCGTATATTATCAAAATTCTTATCTGAGAGCAAAATCAATTATGATCAATACCCCCTCAAATTGGTTAAATTGTGCATGAATAATCTTTTGAAGGATATAAATGTAAAATGTAAATATTTTAAATTTTACACAAATACCTTTAAAAAAGACATTCACGCACAATATTAAATCTTTTTTTTAGAGATATTGCTCAAAATACCCATTCATCAGGGGCATTTTGACAAAATATGATTTTTAAAGGTATATATATAAACCATTAAAAATGTTTTTATTTTTAGAATTAATGAAATTTGATGGATATGAATATGATATCATCCAACTTTTTATCATCATTATATGGATAAATAGATAGATAGATAGACAGACTTTTTGTATCATCTTTATCCCATTATACAAACTATAAAAATAAAAAAGGCAATAAAAAGTGATGAGGCACTGATTTACCCACTTGTTTGTTGGCGATTATTTGAAAAAAAAAATTTTAAGACCGGGACAAATAGGCGGAGATATCTTTCTCAGCTTGACCATAAAGTCAACCACGAGGGTCTTTCCGATATTAAAAAAAAAATCATTCATTTCATGTATCTTTAAAAAATTGTTTATTGGCATGACAAAGTAAGAATTAAAGTTGAAAACATAGATAGATTAATTTTTTTTCCATTCTTGCCCTTAAGCTGCGTTTGGTTGCACCATTGCAAAATTGATTTTAGGCAAAAAAAATTAGTTTAAATATGATTTTACAGAAAGCTCTCTCCATAATTTCTGAAAAACTCAGGTTATGGACATTTTTTTACATAAATCTATCTGCAACCTTTTACCCCAGATTTTTTTTTTGTTTGGAAACAGGTTTAAAAAATGCAGCTATCTGCACACCCAAAAATTGTTCAAACTCGTTTCCAAACATGCCCTTAATTAAAAACCAAAATTAAATAAAAATCTTATGTCATTATATAAAAAATTTAGGATAAAATCGAAATAAAAATGTTACAAAAAAAAAAAAAAAGTTTGAACATTCGGTCAGTAGATGTGTATGTCAAATGTATATATCTTTTTATATAAAGATATGAAGTTAAAAAAGTAAAAAAATTAGAAGGGATGAATCAAAACTCATTATATATTATATGAGTATCTATCCTTCCTGAGATATTTTTCTGGGTTCCGCATGTATTCCCAGAATGAAATCCGGGTGCGGCCGGGTAAAGTTCCCAGGATTCGTAGGGTGCGTCTTCTAAAACCTTTCTCTGATTCCGAACAATCAAATTAAAGTGCACAGACAGCAAGCAAGGAATTTGAACCCATCAATGTCACCCATTGAATTGAACTTAAATCTTTTCAGTTTAGTGATATGAGTTATTCTTTAATAAATAATTAATCTATTATAGACAATTATAAAAGTGCAGTAAGGCTTCGTTTATGGGAGCATTATAGCTGCGTTGGAGTCGGGCAGACGCCACAAACGCAAACGTGGACACAAACGGTCTGCCTCATTATTGCGTCGACAACTCACCGATATCTTATCGTATCATGTTTTCGGTCAGTTTTTTCATATTTCATCAACTCTATGAAAACATAGATTCCTGGCACCGTAAGTTTCACCGTGTCTTGGCACGGCGGACGCCTGCGGGCGTGTACCCAAACGGAGCCTAAGTCATTTTCTGTATGGTTATTTTAAGTTAGTCTTATTGAAACATATAATAATTTTTTTATTGTTTCATTGATAATAGATAAATATAAAAAAATGAATAAGATATGAAAAATAATTTATGAAAGATAAAAAAAAATTGATTAAACATGTACACGTAGGTCCTAGATTTATAAAAGATAAGTGGCTATATAGAATAATATAATTTCAATGGGGATATGAAATATCAATATTAATTTATTCTCACCTATTATATTATTTTTATACTCATACGTTCCTTGTAAACAAACCTTTTTTTTTTTAGTTTATTCATCTCTATTTCACATCTATTCTTCTACTAAACTGGGAAACGACTGTAAATCGCATAGACCGGCCTCTAAAACTCATTTTGTAAGTCATACTATAATACTTGAAAAAATAATCATTCAAAGGAATAAAAAACTGCTGCTTCCAGCTTTCTTTTGTTTCAAAGATATCTTGTTCTTTGGATCACTCTTGGAAAATCAATCAATTCAAGTTTACATCCCATAAACGTCAACCAAATCTGACCTCGCCATGTATCAGTTTTGTATTGGCAAAAGTCTAAATCCATGGAATCAGTTTTTCATTGGGTGGGGGAGGTCAGGTCGCTTGTTGTGATTCCATGTTTCTTTCAATTTTTCGTTTTCTTTTCTTGTCTTTCTCTTCCTCTATGTAGATTTTCATTCGGACATTATTTAAGAACATTTTTAATGGATATGTCCATAATTTATCTATATAAAAAAAAAATCATATACATAACATCATTAGACATGCTTGGTGGGGAAAATTCTACCATCATTGTACACATGTATACGTAATGCATTTCACAAATATCATTTTTGATCTAGGTATGACCAACCTTTTGTCAGTTGTTGAATCAAGAATTTGGATTCTGTTTGTCGAAAATATTCAGAAACAAAAACTTTTATTATTTATTCACATCTCCCTTTCCTATAAGCCTGTGGCAAGTTCACATCCTTTGACAATGATTTCCTTCAAAGTACTATAATTTCTATATAAATTTTTAATTTTCTTAAATACGCAACTAGTTCAGTTGAAGATTTCATGAAATTATGAAGATAGGTAGACTCATTTACAAACTATTTTTTTGTTTGCTTTTCATAAGTTTCAGGATCAACTTAGGTTTGTGGATGATTTTATGCATCTCAGAGTGTTTTTCAACACCAAGGTAGTGTTTGGAACCAAGATCCAAATGCCAATATTTTGAAAATCCATCACAAATACGTTGACTTTTCAAAAACGTACATTTGTTAGTTTTTCAAACAGGGAAATATGCACTACCAACGCGTAAATATGAGTTTCAGACACAGAAGTTCAAAACCCGTTTGGATTCACGATGGTGTATTTCACCAGTTTTTTCACCACGAAATCCATTCCACTGTAGTTAATAAGTGCCTAATAAAACAAAAATATTAGGGTTCCTCGTCATCAATATACACACACACATAATAATTTTAAAACCTTCCCATTCCATGCTCAATGAAGTTAAAAAAAAAAAAAAAAAAAGGAAAGAAAGAAAGAAAATAAAAACATAATAGGAGACCTAAGAAGTTCAAGAGTACTCTTCCCGGTACTGATATATTGATTGAGATCTCATTAAAATGAATGAACATCCCTTCCAATTGCCAAAGAACAAAAATAGAATTTTTTTTTTTTTTTGTTCAAACAAAAATAGACATTGATGTATGAGCATAGCTTGCAGTGAGGGCAAGGACGTCATGACTACCACACGTGTGATGTTAATTAATTTGATTTAGGAATAGATTTCTAAATGCATTCGTTAGAGTTGAATACCAAGATTATGACAGCTCAACATTGTGTTTATAATTAAATAAAGCTTACACTTAATGAAGAAAAATAAAGTAAAATGTACGACTCGAGGCTTTGTTATATTCACATTGCATCACTACTAAAGTTTATCCTCTTAAGTTACTTAAACCACTAGAAGGGGAATAATTAACAAACACAAA
Organism: Acorus gramineus; assembly: GCA_030737835.1. Taxonomy (NCBI): domain Eukaryota; kingdom Viridiplantae; phylum Streptophyta; class Magnoliopsida; order Acorales; family Acoraceae; genus Acorus; species Acorus gramineus. The sequence continues at coordinate 14,229,254 of CM060855.1, read as the reverse complement.
AAGATTGTCCAAACTGAGAAACGAGTAATAATCAAATAGAGAATTATAAAATTTTCTTCATCAAGACATAACTATTTATGAATCATTTGCAAGATAAAAAAATATAGGAGAAAAAATTTAGGAATGACATTCTCTTGTGCAATTTCATGTTTTGATTTTTTTAAAAATATATAATTTTATATAAAAAAAATGATATACCTTATACAAAAATGAAATGTGTATTATTTTGTAAAATAAATAAGTAAATAATTATATATTTTATGTTACGAATTCTCTCTCTCTCTCTCTCTCTCTCTCTCTCTCTCTCTCTCTCTATATATATATATATATATATATATATATATATATATATATATATATATACAATAATGATTCTTGGGCCCCAATTGGTAGACCCCATACTAAGCCCCATGAGGTGGCAAGTGTGAATTTTCTATATTACCCCCCCCCCCACAATCAAGCTCTTCATTGATTTCCGTAAATGAAGATTCCATAACCGGTCCGATAATTATGGGATTAGTTACGATTTGGAAATCACTTCTTCTCTCTCACAACGAGTTTTTTTATTTTTCCGATTGTTCTCTCGTAACGAAAACAAAAATCAAACATCAAATTCATATATGATCGGCGGAGAAGAGAAGACAAAAAGGAAACTCGTCTTTGTTTTTGTGCGATCTGTTTGTGGTGCAAACATTCAGGTTAGGTCAATCGGAACCCCCAAAAATTGACGATTTAGACTTTTTAGATCCAGTTTTATTTGTGAAAATAAAAACAAGCATCGTAATTTTTTTTTTATTTTGATCGGTTGAGACTAAGATTTTTACACGGTTGTGGTGGAAACAATGGCGATCCATTCATGTTAGACTGTTTTAGATCTGAATAATTCACATTGATCTGATTTTTTAACTGTTCTTTACATTTATTTTAGATCTAGATTTAATGGTGGAAGTGAAAACAAACATCGAAATCAATTTTTTTTTTTCAGTTGGATCTGTGGAGGTTATTTGAATTGCACGGTTCATTTCCAGATACACGTGTATCTTGATTTTATTTTCAAGCACAATTTGAAGTTTGACATTTTATTTCTCCATGGAATTGATTAATGTTTATCTGATTCATATTTAATTGCTAATTGTCATACATATATATATATATATAAAGGCTTCAAAGACTTTTTTTAAAGTATATGTACTGCTAATTAACTTGTTTGGTAATTCAAAATCCACATGGTTTTTGTTTGGTTTTAAGATACAGCACTGTATCTTAAAATGAATTTTTGACATTTTGTTTCTATGGAATTGATTAATGTGTACTTGATCAATATTTAATTGCTAATTGTCATATACGTATATACATATAAAGGTTTGAAGGACTTTATTTGAAAATATGTATTGCTAAATAACATGTCCGGTAATTCAAAATCCATATGGTTTGTATTGGTTTTAAGATACAGCACTGTATCTTAATTTTAATTTTATAACATGTGACTTCTTTTCTATTTTTCAACAGGCAGTGAGGAGGATTATATGGATGACACATTTGAAGAATCAAATTATTTGGAAGACATCTACGATTCATGTGAAATGGAAACCAGTTTACCAAAGGAATTAACATGTTTGGTAATTCAAAATCCACATGGTTTTTGTTTGGTTTTAAGATACAGCACTGTATCTTAAAATGAATTTTTGACATTTTATTTCTATGGAATTGATTAATGTGTACTTGATCAATATTTAATTGCTAATTGTCATATACGTATATACATATAAAGGTTTGAAGGACTTTATTTGAAAATATGTACTGCTAAATAACATGTCCGGTAATTCAAAATCCATATGGTTTGTATTGGTTTTAAGATACAGCACTGTATCTTAATTCTAATTTTATAACATGTGACTTCTTTTCTATTTTTCAACAGGCAGTGAGGAGGATTATATGGATGACACATTTGAATAATCAAATTATTTGGAAGACATCTACGATTCATGTGAAATGGAAACCAGTTTACCAAAGGAATTAACATGTTTGGTAATTCAAAATCCACATGGTTTTTGTTTGGTTTTAAGATACAGCACTGTATCTTAAAATGAATTTTTGACATTTTATTTCTATGGAATTGATTAATGTGTACTTGATCAATATTTAATTGCTAATTGTCATATACGTATATACATATAAAGGTTTGAAGGACTTTATTTGAAAATATGTACTGCTAAATAACATGTCCGATAATTCAAAATTCATATGGTATGTATTGGTTTTAAGATACAGCACTGTATCTTAATTTTAATTTTATAACATGTGACTTCTTTTCTATTTTTCAACAGGCAGTGAGGAGGATTATATGGATGACACATTTTAAGAATCAAATTATTTGGAAGACATCTACGATTCATGTGAAATGGAAACCAGTTTACCAAAGGAAGTGATTGATTTGGCTGATCAGCAAAATGTGGACGAGATAACATTGTATTTGATACAGTGATAGATGTATCTGAATTTGATGGTGTATCTGAAATTTGTATTAGACATCTATGTGAAATGCAAATCAATGTCAAATTGTATGTGGAATGTATGTCTATTGTGATGTGTATGTGAGACTTTTTATTAGGTATACCTTAACTCAAAAAATGAATCAAATATAATTGGCTGCTTCTCCAGCATAGTAGATAATAACTATTGAGGTGTGTCTGAATGTGAAATGTGTATCTTAAAACCTGTTTCAAGCACAATTTGAAGTTTGACATTTTATTTCTCCATGGAATTGATTAAAGTTTATCTGATTCATATTTAATTTCTAATTGTCATATATATATATATATATATAAAGGCTTGAAGGACTTTTTTTAAAATATATGTACTGCTAATTAACATGTTTGGTAATTCAAAATCCACATGGTTTTTGTTTGGTTTTAAGATACAGCACTGTATCTTAAAATGATTTTCAGATACAAGTATCTGATATTACAGGCTAATTGCATCATTCGAAGCAGAATATGAATGGTGTGCACAGGAAAACATAAAACATTTGTGATTTCCCAAATCAAGATACACTGTCGAATTTCAGATACACAGTATTAACAGAAGAAATTCAGATGCACAGAAGGGAAAATTCAACAACTGAGACAGTTTCTTGATTGGATTTCACATTTGCAAGAAGTGCAAAAAATTAATCTAGATACACTGCCGAATTTCAGATACACGGTATTAACAGAAGAAATTCATATGCACGGAAGGAAAAATTTCACAACTGAGACAGTTTCTTGATTGGATTCCACATTTGCAAGAAGTGCAAAAAAAAAAAATGTGACTTTTTTATCAGATACAAATGACCTGTTTTTTTTTTGTCAAAAAAAAAAAAAAAAACAAATACAAAATGACAGTTAAGTTTCGATTGGCAGAAGAAATCTATCCTTTTTTATTCGCCATTGTTAACGGTTTGTTGGGGAAGAGAATCAGATGGATTGAAATCTTGATCGCCTAATTTTTTTTCTTTTTTTTTCATTCATATGGCTTTGCCCAAATCGGAACCCTAACATTCAAATTTTATTGGGGAGAGGAATTAATGGTGCCCCCATTTGTGGAATTCGGTTACTTTAGGGAGAGGAATTAACGGTGCCCCAATTTGTGGGATTCGGTTACTATTTTAATGAGGATATTAATGATAAGGGTAGTTGTGTAATTGGCCTTTTGGTGGTTAGAAAAAGTCAAACATTAGACCAATAGGATTATGCCACCTATTGGGGCTCAACAATGGGGCCTAATTTTTGGGGCCTGGATAGCAGCACTGATATATATATATAGTTAAAAGAAGACTATGTACGATTGCATACAAGCCTAAATGTGAAAAGAACTTTTATAAATTAATTAAAACAAAAAGCCAGTTGGTACCACCAATGATATTGACCACGTGGACATTTTTTCGGTTTATTCCCCCATGTTATGCCCCCCACCTCACTAATCAGCACTGGCTTTGTATACCAGTTGTGCCCCCTGTTTCAAAATACAAAGTTTGGAAAACTAGGCCAATCTGCTATACTAGTCTTTAATATCTTCCTTGATAAATCAATTTCTTTTATTTAATGCAACGTCAAATGGGTTTTTAATCTTTGACACAGGGGAAGCAAGGAAGAGACACAAAGTTAGAGCTAGCACACTGTAAGGGCCAAACCAATCCCAGCCCCTGGTTTCAGCTTGTTTAGAATTTCCAAAACAAAGGCTGTAAAAGCTCCTATTTGTTCATGCAAAAACAGTCTCTAAATTATCCTCGTATTTATCCACATATCATGTGTAGTACTTTTTTTTTATTTTTAACTCATCACGTACACACACACACACACAAATCTCTCTATAAACAACCAAGTTTTTTGAACATTAGTTGATGGAGATGATGAGCAAAATACAAAGGCTATATGATGCTTGCAACTTGGTCTTCTCTAAGAGACCACAACAGCAGAGCTTCAGAGAGATTCGATGGCTTCAAAGCCTACTTGGTAATGAATGCTGATCTCTCATTTTTATGTGATCACTAGTTTTGACATCATATATTTGCAGACACACTTGAAGCTGTGGACGTCGGCATCGATCAATCGAACAGAGAAGAATCTTGTTCTATGGGGCATGAGTTCTCGCAGATCACGTATATACATATCCATCAGTGTGATTATTTCTCGGTATGTATGTATGCACACATTATCACAATCTTTGATTTATTTCATGGATTTAATTTTTTTGTTCTTCCTTTAATTTCCTTGAGTACTTAATTTTTTGTGGACAAGTGATCTTTTGTTTAAAATCTTCTCTTTGATAGCTTTTTTGCTTATTGTTGAAATCTTATATTTTTCATACTATATCGATAGTTATAACTTGTAACACAAGCACATAAACATGCATATACTGAGTTTCGTCACCTGCACTCACTGTAATGAATTTTGTTTACACATTCTATAAATTAAGGAGTCTATATAATTAATTGGAATATATACTTCAATGTTTATATATATATATATATATATATATATATATAATATATATAAATATATATATATATACTTTATTAGATGAAATGTATTATTTTTACAAAATAAACTATATTTGGGGTTGAAAACAATGGGATTCAGTCTATCATTTTCCATATATAGATATAATATATACATCACCTATAACTTGCATTAGGAAAGGCTAGCTAGATCGATCGATATTGAATAAAGGGATGGCGTTTAATTTCAATGGTCAATATATCCAAATTATGTGTTATTTATTAGTTTCTCAAGCTAAAAGAGTCCCCTCTCTTTATGATCTAAAGGTTCATTCTACTTAAAAAGATTTGGGTGTCCCTTGAAATTAATTTCTGTGGGATGCTCAAGGTTGGTACTGATGATGCAGCAAGGAGAAAACAAGAGAAGGAATTTGTATTACAAAGCCTGAATTGCCCAATCAGCTGTTGAAGAGTGGACCAATTCATACACTCTTTTTTGAACTTTTCAGCTGTAGTGGGACCTGCCTGACCTTTACTAAGAATGATCTTTTTAATAGCTAGACTTAGCCCGAATATATCTTCTTCCATAGCATAGGAAAAGCTACATAAAAAAATTAATGCCAAGTGTGCAACTTAGCACTTTTACTGTTGAAGAACAAGTGGGAGAACATTATATCCCCTTTGTTTAGGACTGGTTTTTATCATTACACGCATATATATCGTGTGCACCGCAAGAGACAGTGAGAAAGGTTTGGAGGTTTATATGTTTTTTAAAGTTAAGAGGCCATTAAAACTTGCCAGGTTTCACATGTTCAGCAAACAGTGTCATTAAAAACACAGTACAATAGATGATAACAGTATTGGTCATATCATGTTGCTCATACCTTCCATTTGAATGTTATATGGATTCATGTACTTTTTAAATAAACTCATGTACATTTTGTTATTATGTATTGAAATGATTCATAATTCTAAGGGGTTCATTTGAAAATACAATTTGATTATAAAAGATTATATTTTTTTCTTCTGAAATTTAATTCTCAAAAAATATTCTTTTATAATTTTGAAAACTATGTACTATGAAATGTCATTTATAAAAAAAGTATGCTCAATTTTTCAATAAATCATTCAAACATTTAAAAAGTAGGTCCTATCTGGCAGTGGTATATATAGAGGGAATGATATAAGTATAACAATAGTATATAACTGATATGGGATTTTAATACCATTTGATAAAAACGATGTTGGGAATATCTCCATCATTATGTCACAATTTTTTTACTTTAATAACATGGTTTAAGTAGTCCAATTAAAGATGGATAATAATTTATATCATTTTATCAACTCAATAGTACAGATGAAGTACATATGATGATGTTATAATGTATTAAATTCTAATTATCATTTCTAATAATATTATCTATAATAGTACCGATAATGGTATTATTATAAGTAAAATTAATTACAATAAGGTATTAATAATAATATTAATAAGTGTTATTAACATTATGAGTAAGTATTAATATCATTATAAAGTAGTACTTATTAATATGCATTATATTATTATTATAAAATATTAATATTAAAAATAAATAAATATAGAAATAAAAATATATGAGAAGAAAACCTTGTAATATTAAAATATAATCATAGTAATGCTAATGTTAATGGTATTGAGTTTAATAATACTGTAATTAAGAGATTAATAGTTTTATTAATAAGTATTAATAATATTATTAATACTTAGTAGTAAAAAATTATTATTATTACTATTATTATTTAGTATTTGCATTACTACTAATGATTATTGTATACTATTATTACTTATTAATATTAATAAGTATTAAATTTACTACTAATGAGTATTATAATACTATAATTAAGTAATAATTTAATAATAATAATAAATTAATATGAATAATAATACTAATATCAGTATTATATTAATAGTATTGATACTAAAAAAATATTGTAATAATAAACCTAATCCATCTAACAACAACAACAACAATAACAAAAACAACGACAATAACAATAGTTAACAATAAAGATAATTTAATTATAAAAAATTATTAGAAATTAAAATACCTTTACAACATTAATGGAAAATAGGTGCATTAATTGATTACTCATCTTCTTCCTTTTAGATTATGACACATCTTACTTACAAAAAATATTGGTATTTAAAATAGATTTTACAATTAATGATTAACCAAAAACAAAAGTGATTTATATAACAAGACTAGCTGATTTAAGTTTCTAAAGAAAATATCGGATGAAGTTCATATTCTTAGCTTAAAAACCTTATCCCCCTGTCCAAGGGACCGAACTGATTATATTAAATTTATAAAGGTTTGTTGATGCATTGTTGTCATGTATGGGGGTGGTTGATTGATAATATTATATTAATCATACAATATAATTGAGCAGATAGGGATGTTCTGCTTCCCGGCGGGAGCAAAGCTGCCGCTGCATGACCACCCTCAGATGACCGTCCTCACCAAATTATTTTACGGTTCTGTCGCGGTCAAGGCCTACGATTGGGTCAATAACGGTTCCGAAAAGAGTAAGCACTTTTAATTTCATCCTTCAAAATATAAATTAAACCAATCAATCACCCTAACTGATATTAGTAACACCATGAGCAGTTAGTCAGTCATTACACATTTGCTTTCATTTCATTCACATTGCATCACGTATAATGAAAGAACGAATTGAATGATGTATAGGTGGTGGGTTAGCTGGGGTGGCGGTGGACTGCGTGATGCAGGCGCCGTGCGGGGCGACGGTGCTGTTTCCGAGGAGCGGGGGAAACATACACTCGTTCACGGCGTTGACACCTTGCGCGGTGCTGGACGTGTTGTCTCCGCCCTACTCGGAGGAGTTGGGGAGACCGTCGAATTACTACACCAGCATCCCCATCCCTTTACTCCCTGGTAGGTTTTTATTTCCTTCCTTTAATTTATATTATTCTCATTTTTTAATTTGGGCATGAATTAATACTGTTTGATGGGTGGTCTCCACATTAGGTATGCCCTGGTAGAACATGTTTGAGAATATGATGGAATGGGAGGGAATCAATTCAAATCTAATAATGCTAGATTCACTTGATTGAGTTATTCCATCAAATTTATTCCATTGATATAAGAGGCTCTCATGTTAAATCATTTTTTTCACTTTTAATAAATTTTTATTCACATTTTATCCACAACTTATCAATGGTAAAATCAAACAATAAATATTTAATTATTACGTTTTTTCATTGACAATACCTAAAAACACAATCAAATAAAAAAATAATTTATTCTTTATTAATTCTTGAATAATTGTCTATCACATAATAGTTGATATCGTTTGGACAACATGGACAACATTTTCACATCTTGTTTAGATATAATAATCAATGTCAACCAGCGCTAGAATTATATATAATTGATGATGATTGGTGTGATCTGACATTAATTTAGAAGGAACGTTTTGTTTTGTTCAGGATATGTGATTCTGGAAGAAGAGAAGGAATTGCCGGATGATTTGATCGTCGTTAGCGCGCCGTACCTCGGGCCTGAGCTCATTGTGGAAGACGATGAGGACGAACTCGACCCCTGCTCATAGACTGGCATTTTAGGCCTCCATGATCTGCATGCATTAGGTTTTAACAGGAGAAAACAATCATGCATGTCTCTCATTTTGTGTATAAATTTTGGATTACCAGATCTAGCTCATGGACTATTCAAGAGTGACAGAATCATTTGTCTGTCTTATTTCTGAGAACGAGCTAGTTGTGTTGTCTTATAATCAAACTTTTTAAAATAAATAATATTGTGTATATATATAGTCTCTAGCTAGTATGACATCATGACATCCAGCCATGCCAAGGAACTTAACACAATGGTGGATGAAAAATAGATTCTGTGTAAATTTTAGTGGTACTAATGAGAACGGGTTATGTTCAATGTTAGGTGAACAATCTAATTAGTCCAACATGTTCATGACCGTCAGATTTTATCGTTTCAAAATAGACACATTAAATGTCATCGAAATATTTTATCATTAAATTCTATCATTAAATACTAATCACATATAATGGCTTTTGATATTTCTATTTTGAGTTGCATTGGACAATCAGATTGAATTCTAATTATATTTGGACCTATCTGACCTTATATATATATTGGAGCACCCATTAGACTAGTAGATTTCCTTTTTGGGCCCATGCGAGGCCCTGCCCATGGATTCTCCAACCCGCACGAAGCGGTTAGGTTGGGCAGAAATGCAGGCTGGATCGCACTCCCCCACGCATAGGGGGGTCATCATTATCGTCATATCTCTCGTGAGGATAGAGCTTGCTTTCACTATTCCTTTTTTATTTAGATTTTGTTTTCTCAAATCCAGTGCACACTAGAAAGTTAGTTACGTTTTTTTTGACTTAATTATGTCTTCCCTAAATAGAATAAGTATTAATTTCACTCTATCACCCAACACTTCCTTGCTTAGGTATTCAGATATCTGCTTTGTGGTGATCTACTATCTCAATTACTACTCCTTGTCAAAAGATCTGCTTATATCGCTATCTCATTTTTCTCAATGCGAGAAGGGGAGAGAAGTCCCCTACAAAAGACTATGACAGTTAAGTCATTAGGGTTCTTTTGGGGAAGAATTCACTTAACTTACTTACAATATCTTTGTTCATCCCTTTTTATCCTCCTTCGGCCGTTCTAATATCGCAAAATTGTATTTTGGATCCTCTGTCCCTCGTCAGCGGCATCCAGCGGGATTTAGTGGGATCTAACAAGATACGCCCATTTAGATCGATAGTTCGATCGTAATCCAACGGGATTCAATGGAATATGATTCCATTTGAGTGGTTCGATCATGATTGCGGGATATGATACCATCCAGTTGATATGACCATAACATATAATTTAATAGTCTAAGTAACAGAACTCTTCGTCTGAACGAAGGTTGAAACACATGTTAGATTGTGATAAAAATATGTGACAGATTATGACTAAACTTATGATGACATATGATAAATTGTAATTAGACCATAAAAATGGACCTTATAGTAAACAAAAGGAATGAGAAGTTGTAGAGGTATTCTAGAAATCATCTATATATAAAATTGTATATGTACAAAAAATTACGTGTAAACAAAAATGTATATAGCCCCTGTTTGTTGTACACACACAAACATCAATATGTGTTCAATGGCCAACCACATTACACGAAATTTTTATATGTCCCCTCGTGCAATCTCATGTTACTTCGTTAGATGATAAAACATTTGATATTTTGACCAAACGGAAAAAAAAAACATTTGATATTTTATATCTGGGAAAAATCCATATAAGCCTCCGTAATTTGGCCTAAATTTATATAACCCCCTGCAATCTTTATAAATCCATATAACCTCCTGTAATCACCCTTCTATATCCATAAACAACCCCCCCCCCCCCCATCTGCCTTCCGTCCGTCTGTATAACGGAGCAGGGTTTATATGGATTATGGCAGATTCAAGGGTTATATGGATTTTTTTTTTTTTTAATTTTCTTTACATGTGATTAAAAAATTGGACTATTTAACATTTACTTGTGAATTTTTTTCAAAATATCACGCACCTTTAATTTTAATAAAAGAAAATGGCTATTCAAATCATAAACACATACAAGATCACCCACCAAAGATATAGAAATAAACACGTTTTAAAGCTGTAAGCCTATCTAAGGGCAAAGCATTACATATTTTATAAATAATAATAATAAATAATAAATAATATCATTAACTTCATTAGATTATAAACTTTAACTTTAATAATAATAATAATAATAATATATGATTTTTATAAAATAAAATATATTCGGTCTATATTTTGAACCATAAAACGTGGACTCGGATGTAATATTTTCCAATCTCCCTTGCTTCATCCATAAGAAAGCTCATTTTGGTCCACCCGGCCCTTAGTCGGTCGTATAATGTCAGGTAGTTTTGTCTGTAGTCTATGCTTTAGAAAGCCAACAAAGGTGCAAGTAACAGTATAACCACGTGTCATAAAGAAACCAAGTAACAATACAGGATATGACAATAACATGGGGAGAGAGAATATTCATGCATGACGATTGACGGGAGAAATAGTCTTTTTTTAAAATAAATATAAAAAACTAAAATAATGTGATAAATAAATTTTAATATTTAATTTAAAAAATAAATGTTAGACTTTATATCAGTTTGACATTTAGGTCATGTTCCATTCTGTGTTATTTTTTTTATGAAATTATTTTATAAGGAATTCAGATTTTATCATACTGTTTGGTTCGCTAGTAAATTTTTTCAAAGAATTACATTTTAGTGTTTAGTTCACATATGAAAAATGATAGTAAATCTGACTTAAATACCTAAAATGCCCTTACTATTATAAATATATTTATAAAATTTATTTCTTTACCTGTATCACAATTATAAAAAAGTGTAATTTTTTATAAATTTTTTTATAAATATTTAACGAATACAAATAAATAAAAATTATTATATCAATTTTAATAATATCTAAACCCATCTATAAAAATACAAGCTAAATTCAAAAACATAAATCAATATCTAATACATAATCAAGATTTTCACTTTTCATATACCAATTATGACATAATTTCTTAGTTATAAAATCAAAACGAATATATAAACGATTAGTAAAAAAAGAAAAGGCTATTTATTTTAAAAAAGATGTTGATAATGATTCACTTAATTTATAAATGGTAGAATAATTATATAATTTAATATTTGGATTTTTTTATTTTTAAGTCCCCACAAACCATCATATTTAATGATTGATCCCTCATTTCTTTGTATTTGGGTTTTAGTCGCCAGATTTAAAGGATAATTCTTTTTTAGTCCCCATCAGGGACTTAACATAAAACTAAATAATTTATGGATAGATCCCTTTCAGGGATTAAAAAGAAATTATCTTTTAAATCTGGGGACTAAAACCCAAATACGAAGAAGTGAGGGATCGATCACTAAATATGATGGTTTGTGGAAACTTAAAAATAAAAAACCCTTAATATTTTTAGTGAAATTTGATATTACCACAAAAAAGGGTGAAAATTTGATTCCACTCTATTTTTTTCACATATCTTGATTTTAATTCCAGTGTGTGGCTCACAATTATCATCAAGATTACCATTAATCAAATATTAAATTTTACACTAGTAATCTCATATGAAATTAAAATTCATCTCCGAATAACACAAACCAAACATAAAAGATCTAAAAATATTATGTTTAGGATCATCTATTATTTTACTCATTCCTGAATATGCATAAAGTAAAAAAAAAATTCTTTATGTGTAATTAAATTATTAGAGAAGAGTATTGGATTTAAAAAAACTGTACCAACTTAATAAAGGAGCATTTGCAATAATACAAAAAATACTATATAATTTCGGGATTTACATGTTAAAAGGAGTAATTCAAAAGTACTTTTTTTATATATTTATTTTAAAAATACTTATTTAGCTTGTTAATCTTTCGGTTCTTTCAAATCTTTCAGTTCTATATTTTCTCATTTCATTCAGAATTGTATTTTAAAATTAAAAATAAAATCGAGATAGTTATTTTTATATTTTTCAAAAAATAAAAAAAAATCTTTAGGCTCTTTCGAGCCTTGCTGGGCCAATTAGTCATGTTACTCTATTAATCTATAATAAATAAGCCTACGTGGCTTTTGCACAAAAAAATAAAAAAAATAAAAAATTACAAAACGGGTGGGACAAGAGAAAGCACAGGGGTGTATTTGTAGTGAAAGTACCGAACAGGGGTGTATTGTTAAAAATCCCCTGGAAGGTGTGGACTGGCGGACAATCAGAGTATCAGACACTTGCGACGTGACGTGATGCCTAAAGAGTGCACCGCCCAGCATCGGGTCATTCTGTGACGGCGGAATAACATAACTTACAAACCTCAAAGAGCAGGTGATGTATGAAATATCGGTTACCAATGAAAAATATATAAACTCGGGAGCACGGAGTTCCCATTCAAAACGTCCCTATCTGATCTCAATTCATTAGTGCCGGTTTTAGGGTGCTTTGAATGGGAGATTGAAATTCTCATTTTCTTAAAATCTTATGTTTTAAATTTAAATTTTTAAAAATTATATTTTATTAGATTTTTAACCGTAAGATTTTTTGGTCTAAAAATAAAGATTGTAGTTTGAAAAGTTAAACGCTGAAAATATGTTTAGATTTGAGTTTCAGAATTTTTAGCTTTTCAAACGTAAAATTTACCTAAACTCATATCCAAACATACCCTTAAACTATGTTTTAGAGTGTTTTTAATTTTTAAAGAAATTAAAAATTTCAAACATGTTATCAAACAAGTCTGCTTAATTACAAGCTGCATATGGATTCCAAAAAAAAAAAAAAAATCTTGAAAATTGTGTTTATTCTAACAAAAATAACTTATGTTATCTGCAACAAATGTGATTTATTGATTAAACAAAAAATAGCTCAAATGATTACATAAACAAAAACATGTTAAAAAGTCAAAGCTGTTTTTTAATATGTCTTTTCAAACATGTTGTTCAACCATCGATTTTTTTAAAATTCAATATTTTTTAAAAAATATTTAATGAATACATAAAAAAACATTAAGTCTAAAGTGCTTATGAAAAACCATTCAAATTTGCATTTTAAGTTTCCATAATAGAATCCATCTAAATACTTATCCAAAACAGAACTTTAAAAAATTTAAATATTGTTTAAACCATCCAGGAATGATCCCAACAAAAATTTCAAATCCCATTTGCACTAGTAGATCATTCAAAATCTGTATCTCTAATATTTAAACAAAGGGCTGATGATCAATAGCCCAAAGCTTCACTCATGATCATCAGATAATGTCCAGACTCCAGTCCAATTTAACATCAAGAGTAATCTCAAAAAACAAAAGAAAACAATTCAACGCTCTGGGTGGGTCCCCTATTAATTTGTTGATCTCAAAAATCAAAAGTTTATCCATAAATTCACTACAAAATAGTTTATGTGAACACTTTAAAACACAGGGCGGGCCCTGTCCCCATCTGCACCGCAGGGAGCACTCTGTGCATTCAAGCTCATAATTGAAAGATGGAGTCGGTAGGATTGATGTGGCCTTTGCGTTGTGGCCGAAAGACACGTCAGCGACCGATCCCTCTCTCTCGGGAACGAGAATTTGTGTTGCTTTCACGTCGTAGTATCTTTTTTTCTGCGACTCTGATCAACCATTTAAACCGTAGACACGTGTATTCTTTCGGTCCTCCAACTTTTTTTTTAATATATTCTATGAACCTCTCCCCACTCCACGCATTCATTTTAAACTGACTCGCGATTACCCCCCACCCCACTAATCGGTGGAGGTTCCGCGAGACAGTGTAAAGGATGAGCCTCGGTTTGTCGTGATGGGCGCCGATATCCGCACCCCGAGTTACAGTAAACCCACCCCTTTTTAATTTTTTATGTACTGCAGCAGTAAACGAAAATCCACATTGATATCGGTATTCTCTGATGACGGTGATAAATGATGGTCGTCAGATGTTTCGACGAGTGTACCAACTCAGGTCGACATTTCTTTTGACGATGTTGAAGTGTGATCGCCCGAGCTAAAGTAAGAGAATAAATTCACATTTTTACAAGTTTCAAACCAAATAGATAAATTTTACATTTAAACATATATAACAGACAGCCATAGCAACATTTAAAACACATCAAAATATGACATTCACATTCCAAACCAACCATTCATGTGACTATACAACAAAATACATGTTCAAATTCCACAATCATTCATGTGACTATATTGATTTTTTCATATATAAAAATAAATAACCTATCCAATAAAAACAATTACTCATTTTTTCAAAAAATAAAAATAAACATAAAAATAATTTGAACATGTATTTTGTAGTGTAGTCATATGAATGATTCGTTATGGAAGGCTAACATCGTATTTTGATGTGTTATAAATGTTAACATCATATTTTCATGTGTTTTAAATGCTGCTATGTCTGTCTGTTATATGTGTTTAAATGTGAAATTTGTCTATTTGGTTTGAAACTTATACAAACGTGAATTCATTCTCTCTTACTTTAGTTCGCCTGGCCTTCAGGCGACCGCACTTCAACACCCGTCGTCAGAAGGAATGCTGACCTGTGGGTTGATACATTCATCGGAACCTCTGACAATCATCATTCACCATCGTTGTCAGAGAGAATACTGACCTCACAGTGGGTTTTCGTTTACTGCTACGGTATATATAAAAAAAAAAAATTTAAAAAAAGGGGTGGATTTTTTATAACTCGGGGTGCGGATATCGGCGCCCTGATCGTGTTTCACTTTCCGAAGGTTGCACCGAATGAGGAGCACTTGTTCACACGGAGATTGA
Source organism: Acorus gramineus (assembly GCA_030737835.1). Lineage (NCBI taxonomy): Eukaryota > Viridiplantae > Streptophyta > Magnoliopsida > Acorales > Acoraceae > Acorus > Acorus gramineus. The sequence continues at coordinate 14,213,866 of CM060855.1, read as the reverse complement.
TTGATGGGGTTACCTGGTCATCGATCAACGCCTCTCAAAAGGGTACTGGACCCTTTGAAGTCCACTGTTTTGTTTCCTTTATTAATGGAGAAACTTATATTTTGATGAGACCTTGCGTTTTGTGAGTGAGTGAGAGAGAGAGAGTCCTGCCTATGGAGAGATACGAAGCAGTGAAGGATCTTGGGTCTGGGAATTTCGGGGTTGCTAAGCTTTTTAGAGATAGATGGACTGGACAGCACTTCGCAGTGAAGTTCATAGAGAGAGGACAAAAGGTCTCCTCTATCTAATCTCTCTCTGTTTTTGGTTGATGTTTTTATCAGTTTTTTGTTTTTATATGGGTTGTAACTTAAATGGATTTTTTTTGTGGACAGATTGATGAGAATGTACAGAGAGAGATTATGAATCATAGGTCACTGAATCATCCAAACATTGTTAGATTCAAGGAGGTATTTTGAATTTGTTGTCTGTTTTATATTTTTGTGGAGACAATCCAATAGCTGTCATGAGAACTGCAGAAGTTAAAGTTCTTGTTGGGTTTTTGTTGTTCCTCTGTATTCATTAAAATATACTTTTTCTTAATATTATGGTGATTTTTTTTATGGAGAGCATGATTGTGAACTGTTAATTGGTTTTGAGTCATTGAATGTTGGGATTGATGGTTTGGAGTGAAATTGATTTGTTTTTCATATGTGTGTATTGGTAGAGTGATATTGGTATTGTCTAATTGCCACAAGATGGTCCATATTTGAACTTCCTCTCTGTTTTGTCTCTGTTCAAATGTTTCATTGGATACGCTGAAGTTGCTTTAGTGTGTGGTTTAACTAACTGTATAATTACTGGTTGTTTTGTGGGAACTAGCATGATCTCATACTTGGTTTGAAATTAAGGTTTGAGGATTTTTTATTTACTTGAAGGGTTATAACTTATAAGTTAATTAAATGGAGGAAAAAACACACCTGAAAATGACACAATATGATTTTCTTTGGTGACTAGGAACCCAACATTCATTGGGGAAACCATGGATCATCGACAAACCATTCGAGCTCCAGAAACTAACAAATCTAAAATAAGTCCTAGATTTATCCTACATCATCACGGGAGCAAAAATATGATTGTTCGATGTATAAATTTTCCTTTGCAGTTTTTGTCGACATTCAATTGTATACATTTGATCCCTGGTGAATGGTGTTAAATCAAATCTTCTCTATCATTGATTTCTGAATTTACAACTATACCTTTCAAGTGCTAGGAGTAATAATAGATTTCGTTGTGTATTAGCTGTGACTCCATTAGTAGTGCATGTAAGTGCATCTTTTGGGGGGATTTTGAATCTCACTTGTCTGCCAGTTTTTCATCACCTCCCACTGTTGCAACTTCAGAGCAGGTACGAAGGACTTACATGTTTTATTTGTTTCCCCTTGCAAAAATTTGATTCACTGAATTTAACATTCGTTTTGCAAACATTTTTGGTTTCACTTGATTTAACATTAAAACGAACAATTGATCAATGTCATGGAGGCAATTGAGGCTAAGATATGGGCAAGGACGGAATGAACTATGGCTGTTGAATAATTAGGTTCTGATTGGATTTTCTTTTGTTTTTGATTCAGTAATGAAACTGGATTACTTTTATTAGATATGACTTGTTATGGCTCAACTGGGGTTTGTTTTCTCAGTATTAGAGATCTATGACTCCATGCAGGTTCTATTAACTCCCACTCATTTAGCTATAGTCATGGAATACGCAGCCGGTGGTGAACTCTTTGAGAGGATATGCAATGCGGGTAGATTTAGTGAAGATGAGGTAACATCTTCTCATTAATCGATACAATGAATGGTATGCTTTTAAACAATAATTTCATGCATTTCCATGTTGAAACAGGCCAGGTTTTTCTTCCAACAACTGATATCTGGAGTCAGCTACTGTCATTCAATGGTAATCATTTCTTTTGATATCTTAATCGAATGAATGCACACACTCTTCATCTTGTTCATCGTTTGTTTATTTGTTTCATCCAGCAAATCTGTCACAGAGATCTAAAGCTAGAAAACACGCTATTGGATGGAAGCACGGCCCCTCGTCTCAAAATATGTGATTTTGGCTATTCCAAGGTAATTCACTTAATAAGAAAACAAATTCTCTACTGTCAACACCTGCTTGATTTTGAGAATTTTCAGTCATCGGTGCTGCATTCGCAACCAAAATCAACAGTGGGAACACCGGCTTATATTGCTCCAGAAGTCTTGTCCAGAAAAGAATATGATGGAAAGGTGAATTTTACCATTCCCATATGTGATTCATTCAGTACTTGTGGTGCTGCCAATCAAATCATCTGATTAAGTGATTCTTTGGAACCATATATAGCTTGCAGATGTTTGGTCATGTGGGGTGACATTATACGTGATGCTCGTCGGGTCCTACCCCTTTGAAGATCCTGATGATCCACGGAATTTCAGAAAAACAATAGGGGTGAGTAAATGCATATTGTGCTCTAATATTAATTATCAACAAAATCTAATTTCCTCTTGTTTGAACAGAGAATACTAAGCGTTCACTACTCGATTCCAAACTATGTGAGAGTGTCAATGGGGTGCAGAGATATCTTGTCGCGGATATTTGTTGCTAACCCTGAAAAGGTAGCCAACCACATTTAGGTAGCATTTTTTAGAAACAAGTTTAAAATGGATTTTTTTCAGTTGAGGTTGCTATTGAAATCAGTTTTTCACGAAGTATAATTTTGTTAAATTCTTAAAAAGCTCTTTTTTTTAGTGTTTGTAACTAAAAGCTGCTTTTGCTTTCTTTGAAAGAAAATGTTAGTTCAGTCCTTTTTGCAGCTTAACTTGTTTGATGTTGACACGTGTTTTTTTTTTTCAATCATGTATTTGCTAATGAATTACATATTTTTTTATATAAAAAATGAAGTATGTACTCGTATTAATTGAATGCTGGTGTTTCTTACATTATGGTATATACTAAGATGGTGAAGTATGTACTGCATTAGATGATTTCATACATTGCATTAGTGAAGTTGGAGATTGCAAATAGGGCTGCAAAATTGATTGGGGCTGTTTGGGTGGAGTAATAAGAGGAGGATAAGTAAGAAGAGGCATGGAATAAGAAAAAAAAAAGTGTTTGGGTGAGGGGAATAAGGTGGTATTTGGATACCGGAATAACAAAGAATAAAGGGATATAGTAATCCTCCCCCCCTTACCCATGGAATGAGCCTATTCCTACAACAATCATAAGTGGGACCCATAATTTTTTTTTCCATTTCAAATCACCTATCATCACCTCTTATACATTAATGGGGCCCACACGTCAAATCAATTTCTTACATCTTATTCGCATTTTATTCCTCATCAACCAAATAATTCAATCTTTATTATTATGTTTCACAATGAGAAACTGAAAACAACAAAAAAATTACTTATTTCATTGATAAAGTCAACAATTCCTAGAATAGGTATAAACCTCATAATAGTTTATATCTCTATCCAAATGGGCCCTAAGTGTACTGCGCCATTCTTTAAAAACTGGGACCGCATGGGGCATTTAGAAACCATTTCTTATAAGGGTGTGTTTGTGCGCAAACTTGGATGGAAAATGTAAGAAAATGAAAGAACGTCAATCAAAAGTAAAAATGATGGAAAGTAAATCATTTTGACGATTTTTTATGTTGTTTGGGCATGTAATGGAAAAAGTGATAACTTTCCCTCACTTTCATTTATTTTTCATTACACCTCAAAGAAGAAACATCCTACCATCCTACCTTAAATTACATTGTGAATTGTATTTTTTTTCCCTGCTTGGTTTGCAGAGGATAACCATCCAAGAAATCAAGAACCACCCTTGGTTCTTGAAGAACCTGCCTATAGAACTGATGGACGGAAACCAGTGCTCCTCCAACGACGACGATGCAAATTCTCAGCCGCAGAGCATCGAAGATGTGGTGTTGATCGTACAAGAAGCGAAAAAACCTCCCGAGGGGCCTAAGAACATTGGGGACTGTCCAGATCTGCTGGATGACATGGATGTAGACACGGATCTTGATGACATTGAGTCGAGCGGCGATTTCGTCTGTGCAGTTTGATATATATAGCTTGTCTGATGAGCTGCTAGAGATTCTTTTCATCAGATTTTCCATTCTTTCTTTTTTGTTGTCTATGTTGTTTGTGGAGGCGGCCATTTTGAGTGGACTTGAAGCCCGTGGATGTGTAATCTCATGGGGTGTGGTCTCTAGTGTTGCTGATCAAATAAAGACTGTGACTGGTGTTATGAAGCTATTTTGGATTTATTACTACTACGTAGAGTGCTTGTTTGATTTGGAGTGCCATTCCTGTGTCATTGTTTAAGCCTTTTTTTTTTTTTTTGTATCGATATAGGTTATTATGAATAGATAATTATTTTATATAGAGTAATAAATCATTTTTTGTTTGATTGTATTTTTAGTTATTCTTATTAAGAAACTTAATAATAAAGTTTTTGTTATCTAATAGGCCGTGGAATAAGTTGCGGATTACTAGTAAATAAGATGTGGATAATAAATTATATAATATGAAATAACTTATATGACATGTGGGTCATCTGATTTATAAGAGATAATGATATGTGATATGTGAATTTTCTTATACAGTGAAATAAATTAAGTAGAATAATATAATTACATAATGATCTAGAATACCAATATTGGCTTATCTTCTCACTTATTATGGCTTATCTTTACTCACGTACTTCTCAAACAAATATGTTATTGATATTATGTTGAATAAAAATTTTTAATTTAGATATCTAGGAATGAACACATATGCATGATTCTAACCACATTTTTCCTATATGTTATAATATTTTTTATGTCTTTGTTTAAAATTATTTTTATGTATATATATATATATATATATATGGTGACATAGTGTGGTCCGTGCAATCCCCATGAATCGCGTATATACGTCATTTAAAAGTGTATATGCATTGATAAGAAAGTGGATAAGTCAATGAGGTATATGCTTTCCTTACCGACTCATATACTCTTTTAAATGATGTATATACACGGATCACAGGACCCGTATATTATTATATGTATATATATACACGGATCACACAGAACCAAGAATTTGTCTAATTACACAAAGTACAAAAAAATCAATATATATTGATTTTTTTGTACTTCGTGTAATTATCTTCAAGTCCCCCTTAGACAAATTCTTAGTTCCGTCAATGTGTATTGCACTATGGGGGTGTTTGGGTAGAGGAATAGGAAAAATAGGTGAAATAAAGGAAATAAATTAAAAAAAAAATGTTTGGATAGAGAAAATAAATGAGTATAGCTATGCAGAATTGAGTGAGAATAAACTGATATTTTTATTTCATGTCTCCCCTGGAATTTTGTTATTCATCCACTTGTCAAATCACATGTCAACACATCAAATCACCTGTTATCACCTCTTATACATCAATGAGACTCACATGTTAAATCAATTTTTTACTTTATTTACATTTTATTCTTCATCAAGACATCAACCAAACAACTCAACTTTTAGTATTACGTTTCCCTATAAAAATAACAAAAAACACAATCAAACAGAAAATCACTTGTTCCATTAATAAAGTTATTCATTCTTGAAATAGATATAAATCTTATAATAGCTTATGTTTTTACTCAAACAGACCTTATGAAAATGCATATATTTCATTAGATGATGTTTATTATTTAAAAAAAAATGTAAGTCTGAGTTTTTGTAGGTAAATGTGATCAATTTAACATTTTTCTAAATTATGTGAACGTAACAACGTCCGAGACCATACATAAATAACGGATCAGGAGCCCTGCAAACGTTGGCCCTAACAAAGAATATATAACAGAGGAGGGCGAGAAACCAAACCCTAGCGGGAGTGTTGTGTGTTCTTCATTTGCGGCGTGAAGCCCTAACTCCTCCGATCGGAGTTTCTGAGAGGGCTCACGTTGATTCTGTTTCAAGATGAAGGTAAATTCAATCTCCTCTGCTTCTCTCCCTCTCTATCTCTCTTTCTATCTGTCGATTTCGGTTGTTTCTTTTTCGATCTGGACTGAATCGTCTGTTAATGGCAGTTCAACATCGCTAATCCCACTACGGGATGCCAGAAGAAGCTCGAGATCGACGACGATCAGAAACTGTCAGTCTCTCTCTTGCACACTATTTGATGCAGAACGGGTGGCGGACGCGTTCCAAGAGCGATGAACCCGAAAGGGTCCATTTGAGATTTCCAAATATTTACAGAAAAACCGGCTAGTAGAAATATGGCGCCCCGAACTCGGAATCGCTTGAAATTTTTACTGGAGGTAGATATCGAGGAGATCTACAAAAGTTGTCGCTACGCCACAACACGCGCTTATTTTTCCATTTTTCCCATTTTTCGGCCCTCAAAATGGCCTTTTTGCTATTTTTAGTAATATTTTAGATTATGCATATCTCCTTCATAATAATCCGGATTTGACTGAAATCAAATCCGAAGATCTTCTAAGATCCTCTAGAGTTAGTTATAACAAATTTTCGTTTTTGCTATTTTTAGTAACTTTTTAGTATAAAAGGGATATTTGTAATTTAGGGTTAGCAGTTTTATAATATATTTCTGAGTTTTATTATTCTCTTTGAGAATTGTGGTTTGTTGATCTTTGTTTTAGTTTTTCGCTGCGTTAGGTGGTATCAGAGCGAGGATTTGCCTTGTTGTGATGGCAAATAACGGAGGGGGAGACGACCAATCTAATGACGCTGGTCGTGGATTGGAGGATCTGTGGAAGGCGGTCGAGGAACAGCGAGATCAAATGCAGGAGATCCGTACGATGATCGCTGGCCTAAACCTCAACGCCAACAACAGGCATCCTGAAGGTGATAGGAGACGCGCTGAGGGAATTGCCCAAGGCCGACCTATTGCTCAAAACACCGTTCGACGTCCCAATCGTTATCAACCTGATGATGAGGAAGACTCGGATGATGAAGGTGACGGGTTTCAAGTATATCAGCCGAGAGGGCGGCGTATGGAACACAATGATTACCGATTGAAGGCAGATATCCCGTACTTCAATGGTAATATGCAGATCGAGGATTTTCTCGATTGGATCTCAGAGGTCGAAAGATTCTTTGAGATGATGGAGGTCCCAGAAGAAAAGATGATCAAATTGGTGGCTTTTCGATTGAAGAGCGGTGCAGCCGTTTGGTGGGATCAACTCCAGAAGACTCGGCAGCGACAAGGGAAGGCACCTATTCGTTCATGGAGGCGGATGAAGCCACTAATGTTGGAACGATTTCTTCCACCAGATTATGAACAATATCTATTCCAACTATATCAGAACTGTCGCCAAGGTAATCGATCGGTATTTGATTATACTGCTGAGTTTTTGAGGCTTTCGGATAGAAATAACATCGCAGAAACCGATGGACAACGTGTGGCCCGATACCTTAACGGGTTAAAGCCTTGGATCCGAGATCGGATTGGCTTACACGTGGTGTGGACCATCGAGGAAGCCAATAACATGGCGCTGAAGGCAGAACTCATGGACCAGAAACCCGGAAGTTCGTCAAACTTTCGCAGAAGCAACCCAGATTCTGTCCCTTCCTTTGACAAAGGAAAGGGTCTGGCATCTCAAACTCCGTTCAATCAGACGAGAACTCCATCCAAGGGTGCGAACAATGAATCAGGTGGTTTCAATCAAACCACTGTTCCAGCAAATCGTACTGCACCAAAGAATCCAAACCCTTATGCTAAGCCTATACCAGGCAATTGCTATCGATGTGGAAAGCTAGGACATCGTTCTAACGTATGTCCAGAACGCAAGACCGTGAATCTAGTAGAAGAAGGCGACAATGATGATGTGGGAGATGAAGAATTTGATGAAGATCTTACATATGAGGGTGCTGAGTTCGCGGAGGAGGACGGAGATCGAGTCAGCCTTGTCGTACAACGATTGTTATATTCTCCGAAACACGAGGACTCCAATCAACGACACACTATTTTCAGATCTTGTTGTTCCATCAATAAGAAGGTCTGCGATTTGATCGTAGATAGTGGGAGCTGCGAAAACTTTGTGGCGAAAAAGCTGGTGGATCACATGAAGTTACCAACAGAGAAGCATCATACCCCTTATTCTATAGGCTGGATCAAGAAAGGACCGACGGTGAAGGTAACAGAAATTTGTAGAATTCCTATTTCAATTGGTAAATATTATCAAGATGAAGTGCTTTGCGATGTGGTGGACATGGATGCTAGCCATGTGTTGTTAGGGAGACCCTGGCAATATGATGTTGACATCACTTATAGGGGACGAGACAACACCTACATGTTCTTTTGGAAGTCACATAAAATTGCGATGGCCCCCAGGACTTCAACCAGCCAACAAAGGCCATAAGGTCGATGGTCGATCACTATTGACAATCGCCGAATCCGAAGCAGAGTTCATGGCAGATGCAAGGGAAGCAAAGGGAGTCTATTGTATGGTTGTTAGATCTCTTGTGGTGGAAGAACGAGAAGAAATTCCAGCGGTGATATCCCCTAGCATTAAGTCATTACTGGAGGATTTCAAAGAACTTGTTTCTGAAGAATTACCTGATAAGCTACCACCATTGAGAGATATTCAACATCACATAGATCTTATTCCTGGAGCAAGTTTGCCTAATCTGCCCCATTATCGGATGAGTCCGAAAGAGTGTGAGATTCTGAGAGAACAAATAGAAGGCCTGCTACAAAAGGGGTTCATCCGTGAGAGCATGAGTCCTTGTGCCGTTCCTACCTTGCTGGTACCCAAGAAAGATGGAAGTTGGCGCATGTGCGTGGACAGTAGAGCCATCAACAGAATCACCGTCAAGTACCGATTTCCTATCCCCCGTTTAGACGACATGCTGGACATGTTGGAGGGCTCGAAGCTGTTTACAAAGATCGATTTACGCAGCGGGTATCATCAGATTCGGATCCGACCTGGGGATGAATGGAAGACGGCGTTCAAAAACAAGGATGGATTGTATGAGTGGCTGGTGATGCCTTTTGGTCTGTCTAATGCACCTAGCACCTTCATGCGCGTGATGAACCAGGTATTACGACCTTTTGTGGGTAAATTTGTTGTGGTATACTTTGATGATATACTCATATACAGTCGAGCTGAGGAAGAACACCTAGATCATGTGCGTCAGGTGTTAACGGTTTTGTGAGAAAATCAACTATTTATTAATATGAAGAAATGCAGTTTTATGACTAGTAGCCTCTTATTCCTGGGATATATAGTATGTGCTGAAGGAATTCATGTAGATGAAGAGAAGGTGCGAGCAATCAGGGAGTGGCCTACACCTAAGACCGTTGGAGATGTTCGGAGTTTCCATGGTCTTGCCACTTTCTATCGACGATTTGTTCGGAACTTCAGTACCATTATGGCGCCGATTACGGAGTGCATGAAGAAAGGAAAATTCCTATGGGGTGAAGCCGCAGAAAGGAGTTTTGCATTAATCAAGGAGAAATTATGCACCGCACCAGTCCTTGCTCTGCCCAGCTTTGAGAAGATATTTGAGGTGGAGTGCGATGCTAGCGGCGTCGGCGTAGGTGCTGTTCTTTCACAAGAGAAGAGGCCGGTCGCGTTCTTTAGCGAAAAGTTGAGCGAGGCACGACAGAAATGGAGCACATATGATCAAGAGTTTTATGCCTTGGTGCGCGCCTTGAAACAATGGGAACATTATTTGATTCAGCGAGAATTCGTGATATATTCTGATCATCAAGCCTTAAAGTTTCTGAACAACCAGAAACACGTGGACAAGATGCACATCAGGTGGTCTACTTTTCTTCAAAAATTTCCTTTTGTTATTCGTCATAAATCTGGTGCTACTAATAGAGTTGCTGATGCATTGAGTCGTCGAGCCAACGTATTGATGACGATATCCCATGAGATCGTGGGCTTCGAGTGCTTGAAGGATTTATATGCTGAAGATGATGATTTTAAAGACATTTGGACTAAGTGCGGACAGAACCAGGCCGTTAATGATTTCCACATCACTGACGGATATCTATTTCGAGGGAATCAATTGTGCATCCCAAGATCTTCTCTGAGGGAGAAATTGATTCGTGATTTACATGGTGGCGGCTTGAGCGGACATTTGGGCCGAGACAAGACCATTACCAGTCTAGAAGAGAGGTATTTCTGGCCTAAGTTGAAGAAAGATGTCGGGATCGTTGTTAAGAAGTGTTACATCTGTCAAACCTCCAAAGGTCAGTCCCAAAATACTGGTCTTTACATGCCTTTACCTATTCCTAATGGTGTTTGGGAAGACTTGTCTATGGATTTTGTGTTGGGTCTTCCTCGTACCCAAAGAGGCGTAGATTCTGTGTTCGTAGTGGTCGACAGGTTCTCGAAGATGGCTCACTTCATCCCATGTCGCAAGACGTCAGACGCCTCTCATATTGCACGAATATTCT